>OY829537.1:76862468-78062468 GCA_963691705.1 Viola odorata
TGATACTGTTTTATTGCCTTTAGATAATTTTTACTTTATTTAGTTCACCTGTCAGCTTTAGTATCCAAATCTCGCTGGTTAATTTCATTAGCCAACCCCAAACCCCACCCCCCCCCCCCCCCCCAGTGTTACTTGTTACTGTTTAGACCTGGACATACACTATGAACAGAATATTACCATTAATCCTTGTGGTTCGACTCTGATTTGCCCTATACACATTTATTGTGCATTTTGCTAGCAGAAAATATTACTTTTGAGTGACGATCAAATTTTGGCGTCGTTGACGAGGATTGACAGTTCTAATTTTTTACTTTTCCTTGTTTTTCCTTGTATGACTAGGAGATCTGCTTTAGATCTACTGCCTTACGATCCAGAGCTCACTAGGATAGAAAGAGAACTCCGAAGGCAAGCCAGAGGATTATCTTCTCTCCGAAGTAGAGCTCCTGTCCCTCTTCTCGACAGAGACCTTTCAGATCTTGATACTCTTCAAAGCCTGTTTCAGGAAGAAATCGCATCTTTACATCGAGCCCTCGACAGTGTTGAGTCTATCTAACCCCCGACATCTGAAATGGAAGATCCACCACCACCTCCTCCTGGAGGAAATGAGGACGTAGTTCCTCCTGTTGCTCAGACCATCGATGATCTTAATGCCGCCCCAGAAGCGCCCAGTAGCTGCATCGATTGGCCTGAAGTACCTCACGACTGGACACTCAAGTCCGCTGTCATGCACCATCTCCCTATTTTCCGAGGTGCTACCAAGGAAAATCCTCATCGCCATCTTCAGCAACTCCATTCTATTTGCGAGGCAATGAAACCTACGAATGTTAGTATGGAGCAGGCCAAGCTCCGAGCTTTCATGTGGTCACTCAAAGATTTAGCCCTCGACTGGTTTTATGATCTCCCTCCTCGCTCGATTCACTCATGGGCTGAGATGACAAAAGCTTTCACGGATAAGTACTACCCTGCATCCAGGGCGATGGTGACAGTCAAGCAACTTGTATCTATTCTTCAGAAAGAAGACGAGGCCCTTGACCAGTACTATGAACGCTTCAAGCGTATGCAAGCCTTGTGTCCCTCTCATAACCTAACCGAACACGGTCTTATTCAGTACTTCGCCGAAGGACTAAGACCCCATGATAAAGCCTTGTTGCATGCAGCCACTAATGGATCCCTTAGTGCTCTCACTCCAGCTGCCGCCAAGGCCATAATTGAGCTCATGGCCAAAAATGCCATTCTATTGGGAGGGGCAAGTAGCGACCAGAGTGCTCAGGTAGCCGCTATGCAAGGGCAACTGACTTCTATCCAGGGTATGCTACATACCATGACGTCTCAACAGCCGATCCAGGTCAAGGCATGCCAAATTTGCAATTACACGGATCACCCTACGGATGCTTGTCCTCATATCCCGGATGAGATCCAAGTGAATGCCGCTGGGTATTACAATTCACCCTCTGGCCAGAACTACAACCAGGGCTGGAAACAACCAAGCCCAGGGTGGGTACCCAGCCCTCAACAGCCAAACTCTAATCAACAGCAACATCCTTATGGAAACCACCCCCCCTCCTCCCAACATGCAGTACTTTAAACCTCGACCACCATACCCTAACCAGCAATACCAACCCTCACCACAAACAAATCAACCTTTTCCTTCACCTCCACCACCCAAAGATTGCACTAAATACAAAGACATCATCACGGAAATGCAAAAGCAGATGGGTACCATGGCAGCCGAAATGAAAGAATTAAAGAACAGAGGCAGGCTCCTTGGACAAACTGAAGCAAACCCCAAGCACGAGGCTTGCGCTGTCACTCTCCGCAGTGGGCGTGAATTACCATCCAGATTGAGTCCAGATCTCGACGCCGAACAAACAGTCGAGCCCGGGATTAAACCAAGAAAAAATGAGACGATTCCAGATGTCATGATTGACAGAATACGATCTCCTAGAGGTTCTCCGACGAATGACAAGAAGCCCCCAGAATTCACTCAAGAATATATCCATAAGATCCTTGAGCCTCCATTTCCCCAACGGTTGGTCAAATCAAAAAAGGAGAAGGATGACCGAGAAATATTTGATATGTTCAGTAAGGTTTTTGTCAATATCCCTTTGATTCAAGCAATCAAAAATGTGCCCCGTTATGCCAAGTTCCTCAAAACTCTTTGCACCAACAAATGTCATTTGGCTGGGGTCAACAAGATAAGTGTGGGAGCAAATGCTACTGCCCATATCCAACAGAAATTGTCTCCGAAATGTAAAGATCAAGGTATGTTTGTTATCCCGTGTAAGATTGGATCGACTGAACTTGGAAAAGCTATGTGCGATCTAGGCGCCGACATAAATGTTATGCCTTTGACAGTTTACAACAGTCTAGGCCTGGGTCCATTGAAGGCAACCCCCTTTGTTATCCAGTTGGCCAACCCATCCATTGTCTACCCTGAAGGTATTCTAGAAGATGTCCTCGTGCAAGTAGGAGATTTTCTATACCCTGCTGATTTTTATGTTATTGGCATGGCTGAAGGAGAATCAACCAAGCCTTCGGATATTCTCCTTGGACGCCCGTTTCTTGCCACAACGCATGCCAAGATTGATGTTCATGATGCATCGATTACTCTCGAATTTGATGGTGAGATCATCAAATTTAATATGATTGAAGCTATGCGACATCCTACTGATTTTGCCAGCGTTAACTTTGTCGATGTTATTGACTCCTGTGTTGAGGATGTTTCCGATCCAGCCCTGGACAACCCCCTCCGACTTGCCCTCAAGAAAAGTATTACTTCAGAAGCACTCGAAGGGATTGCCATCGCGCAAGTTACCACTCCAGAACTTCATTCTGTGGTCGCATCCCTTGATGCTCTGCCTATTGATCATTCGACATCTCCAGCCCTCGCTCCCTATAGTACTGAGCATGTCAAGCTTCCTTCTTCTATCATTCAAGCTCCCGCCCTGGACTTGAAAGAACTACCTTCACACCTGAAGTATGCCTATCTTGGTGACAACAAGACCCTTCCAGTGATTGTCTCGAACAAATTAAGTGAGAAGGAAGAAACGGAATTGATCGATCTATTGAAAGAATACAAGCAAGCTATCAGCTGAACTATTGCCGATATCAAGGGCCTGTCTCCAGCCCTGTGTACCCACCGAATCTATCTTGATGATACCAACAAAATAGTTCGTCAGCCTCAGCGTCGGTTGAACCCTCCCATGATGGAAGTAGTGAAGAAAGAAGTGCTGAAATTATTAGATGCTGGTGTCATCTACCCCATATCTGATAGCCCCTGGGTCAGCCCTATTCAGGTCATGCCAAAGAAATCTGGCATTACCATCACTCCAAGCCAAGATGGTGAATCCATCCCAATCTGAATCCAAAATAGCTGGAGAGTGTGTATTGACTATCGGCGTCTCAACGCTGCCACAAGAAAGGATCATTTCCCGCTTCCATTCATCGACCAGATGTTGGAACGTCTCGTGGGCAAGACACACTACTGCTGTCTAGACGGCTATTCCGGATTCCATCAGATTCCAGTTGCCCTGGAGGACCAGGAAAAGACCACCTTTACTTGCCCTTTTGGAACCTTCGCGTATCGCCGAATGCCCTTTGGTCTTTGTAACGCCCCCGCTACTTTCCAGCGCTGTATGATGAGTATCTTCTCAGAATTCATCGAGGACGGTATCGAGGTCTTTATGGATGACTTTACGGTCTATGGGAATTCTTTCCACGAATGCATCTCCAATTTGAGGAAAGTCTTGCGCCGATGTGTTGAGACCAGTCTAGTCCTGAACTTCGAAAAATGCCACTTCATGGTCGATCAAGGTCTCGTCCTTGGTCACATTGTATCCAGCAAGGGAATTGAAGTTAATAAGGCCAAAGTTGAGGTGATTGAATCCCTTCCATACCCATCCAGTGTGCGGGATATTCGCTCCTTCCTCGGACATGCCGGGTTCTATCGACGCTTCATTAAGGACTTCTCGAAAATCTCCAGACCCATGTGCCGACTACTGCAAAAAGACGTAGAGTTTCTATTCGATGAAGAATGCAAGGCTGCGTTTGATCTGCTGAAAAGCAAACTCATTTCTGCTCCTATCATTCGAGCCCCCGACTGGACCCTTCCATTTGAAATTATGTGTGATGCAAGCAACCAGGCCCTGGGCGCCGTTTTGGGTCAGAAGAAAGACAAAGAAACCTATGTTATCTATTATGCTTCTAAACTTCTGGATCCTGCCCAACAGAATTACACCACTACCGAAAAAGAGCTCCTGGCAGTTGTCTATGCCCTGGACAAGTTTCGCCAGTATCTCCTTGGGACTCATGTTATAGTGTATTCTGATCATTCTGCTCTCCGGTGCTTGTTGACCAAGGCTGATGCCAAGCCACGTCTCATAAGATGGATCCTCTTGATCCAAGAATTTGATGTTTTAATCAAGGACAAGAAAGGATGCGAGAATCTTGTGGCCGACCATCTCAATAGGCTTCCAGCCCAAGACGACAACTCCAAGGAACCCATCCGAGATACCTTCCTGGATGAGTACCTTTGTCTAGCCTAAGCTTTTCAGTACCCATGGTTCTCAGATATAGCTAACTTTTGTGCCACGGGATCTTTCCCAGCAGATGCTTCAGCTTCAGAGCAAACTCGCATTCAGAAGCAATCCAAGTATTACATATGGGATAACCCATATCTCTGGAAACATTGTTCAGACCAGATCGTTAGGCGGTGTGTTACACTTGATGAAGTGCCCTCGATCCTAAGATTCTGTCATTCCTCAACAGAAGGAGGCCACTTTGCATCAAAGAAGACGACCCTCAAGGTGTTGGAGGCTGGATTCTATTGGCCCTCAATATTTAAGGATAGCTACATGTATTGTGCGTCCTGCCCTAGATGCCAGGTCACGGGTAATATAGGTGCACAGAACCAGATGCCCTTGATGAGCATTATCTCCTGCGAAATCTTTGATCTATGGGGCATCAACTTCATGGGCCCGTTCCCGAACTCCTATGGTAACACGTATATCCTCCTTACTGTGGATTATGTCTCGAAATGGATTAAGGCCAAGGCCACTAGGACTGATGACTCCAAAGTGGCAGTCGAGTTCTTGCGCACCAACATCTTTAGCCGGTTCGGAGTCCCTAGAGCACTCATTAGCGACCGCGGCACTCATTTCTGTAACCGTGTTGTAGCATCTCTATTGACCAGGTATGGAGTCACCCATCGGGTCTCTACAGCTTACCACCCCCAGACAAATGGTCAGGCAGAGGTGTCTAACCGGGAGATTAAAGCGATCTTGGAAAAGACGGTCAACCAGTCCCGAAAGGATTGGAGTCTGAAGCTAGACGATGCTCTTTGGGCATACCGTACAGCCTACAAGACCCCGATTGTGATGCGATCCTGCCTAGGGTAAGTAAGCCGGATAACATATGGAGCTTATGGAGGATCTAGCCAAGCGAATCATCTAGAGAAAACTATGACCACAAAGAGGGAAATAACAAGATATGGAGATGCAGCGGATAAAGAGACACAAAAGAGCGATGGAAAGATGAGAGTTACTGGGGAATTAGAAGATAGATGGAGGGAACGGAGATGAGCACACACGGAGTAGCGAAAATCACACGAACGATTGCTTGATCAAGATATAATCCGAGGGCTAAGTTGGGACTCGTTTCTATGGATGATCAAACAAGAAAAATATATATTTCATTCACACAAATCGTCAACACGATTACAAGCTTTGATTTCCCGGAGAGAGATCGGGAGGAGTAATCTCAAACTCGATCGATCCCTCTCAAGGAATGAAAGTGTTGAGCCCTAGCTCCATGTGTACAAAGGAGGAGAATTCTCACTCAACAAAACACACACAAAGTTCTCAAAAGCTCCCCCAAGAAAGAAAGAAAAAACCTATTTATAGTTCGTACACAAGTTGGGCTTGAAAAGCCCAAATTCGTACTCAAAACAGCAGCTAACGTGATTCACGTTAAGGGCTTAACGTGATCACGTTAGCCAAAATTTCCTTACCGTGAATCACATTAAGGCCTTACCGTGATCACGGTAAGGCTAGCTCAAAACTTCAGCTCCATTCCAGAGAATAACGTGATTCACGTTAAGAGTGAAACGTGATCACGTTTGCCTTAACGTGATTCACGTTAACACCTTAATGTGATCACGCCAGGATCCTTCAGCAGCTTCAGCTCCGCGCGCTAAAATGTCGAGTAGCCTAACTTTTGATCCACCCGTCCGATTGACCTGAAACTTGTCCCAAATGAAAGCTAACATCTTGAAGTTTCCATCAGGCTTCTGATCTCTCAAATAGGGCACCATTTGCTTGTCCATATTCTGGTGGAGACTAGGCGACATAATTCTGACTTGCATAGATGGAGCATTTGTTGCCAAGGCCTTGGGATGAGTGTGCGTGGCCTGGTGACTTGCTTGGGTTAGACACACCTCTACGTCATGGCTTTCTCGGCCTTCTTGGGACTGTCATGCGTCTAGGCCTAGGATTGTGAGGATTTGGCGCTTGAATCTCGACCGTGGGCATGGTTTTTGATCATTTGTAAGGTTCGGTTGCCCATGGTCGTTCCTTTGGCCAAAATGTCGGATTCTTGGACCCGTGATCGCATCAGATTGGGATGACCGCTTATCGCCTTGTCTATGGCAAGCCATGCCACTTGCCCATCGAGATTGAACACAAAGCTTTTTGGGAAATTCGCAAGGTTAACATGGATCTAGACCAGGCCGGGCAGCAACGCCGCTTACAAATTCAAGAGCTCGAGGAGCTCAGAAGCGATGCCTATAAGAATGCCCTGATTTACAAGGGTAAGACCAAGGACTACCATGACAAGATGCTGACACCAAAGTTCTTCGAAATCGGCCAGAAAGTTCTACTCTACAACTCCCGGTTGAGACTCTTCGCGGGCAAACTGAAATCCAAATGGATTGGTCCCTACCTAGTCGCTACTGTTTTTGATCATGGTGCTGTCGAGATCCAGAGCATGGATACAGGAGTGTTATTCAAAGTTAATGGCCACAGGCTCAAGCCCTACTACGAAGGATTTCGTCCCTTCACCATCGACAAGATGGGGTTGGAGGATCCTCCCATCCCGACCTAGACTCCGTTGAGAACGTCCAGGCCTGGACGTCAATGCCAAGGCCAACTGAACGGGCATTCCACATGTCGTTCCCCTCTCTTTCCCTTCTCTTTATTTTCTTGCCCTGAACATGCATTTAATTTCCTGCCTGATTGTATAATTTATGCCCATGCATGCGCTCTTTTTTTAATTAATGTGAATTTAATTTGTTTCTCTTTTTCCCATACATGCCATTAATTTCCTTGTTTCCTTTCCATGTTTATCCATTTATTATCTTTATTTTTATTTTCCCTCTTTCCCTTTTCTCTTTTCGTCTTCATGTGCATTTGAAATTCGAATTCACTTACCTTTTTACAGGAGGACACTGACAAGAGGCACGCTACGCCGAACTCCAGCGCGCCATGTCCACACTGTGTCAGACGCGGATTGCGTCTGACAGCGTGATTCCCTCCATCCGTCTCTATCTCTTCCCATCCCTCCCCTTTTTACGCCTTGTCAGCCTCATCTCTCTCACATATCCGTTTCAACCAAACAACTCACCATCTCTACCACCTCTTTCTTCTCTCTTTTTTCACCACACCACTAACCTTTCACCATGGTAAGAGTGAAGAAGATGGCTCATAGAAACACCTCAGGCTCCAGCCCCAAAGCTCCACCTCATAGCCCCGTGGTTTCTTCTTCCTCCACTACACATAGTGAAAACCCATCTCCTTCACCCTCTCTCACTCTACCTCCAGCTACTACTCCCACCTCACAACCTCCAGCCACCGAGTCCGCCGCCGATTCTCCTAGAAAGGAGCCCGACGCCACCACTGTTGTTCCTCAACTCTCACCCATGACCAGATTCGGCAAATCTAGGGCTCCAGTGCGTCACCCCACCCCCAAAATCTCTCGCCCCACGAAAGCCAAGGCCTCTCCCGTGGCCAAACGTGAACTCACGGTGTCGGAGGTGCTGAAAGAGGTTCTCATCTCTGGATCTGATGGGGAAACTGAATCCCCTGGTTCTGAGGTTTCCCCGGAGCTTGAAGTTGAAAGGAAGGACACCATGGATGTCAGTGGCGATGGAAGAGAAGAAGGAGAGGACGTCGAGGGCGCCAGCGAAGAGGCGACCGAGTCTGGCCCAGCTGAGCAAACCCCTGAGCCCAAATCCACGGCGAAAGTTCCACCAGCGCCGGAGGATGAACCCACTCCGACTACCCAGAAGCGCAAAGCACCACCATCCAGCAAGGGGAAAGCCAAGGTCTCGCCTGCCAAAAAGGCCAAGCCCTCGGTTGAGGTCTCGACACCGTCTTCCGCGTCCACCCCTCAACCTTCCCAAGTGACTTCTATCCCTTCTGCTGGTTGGGTTAAGTTTAATGACAAGCCTTCTTTAGATAGGCTGGCTGTGTTGCTCCCGAAAGGCGTGCACAAGGATATGAGTTTTCTTGAAAAGATGCATGTAGGGTCAAGAGTTAAGGAGTTTATTGCCAATATTGGGTGGGAAGTGTTGTTCTTCCTCGAGCATCCGAACTTTGTCGAGCTCTCCCTAGAGTTCTTTACTTCATTTTGGACTGTCTCTGAGCATTTTAAGTCTAGAGGTAAGACTGCCCCTGATTTGTCTGCCCCGGAAGCTATTAGTTTTAGGTTGATGAAAAAATGGCTCCCCATGTCTATTGATGAATTTAACTGTGCCTTGGGTTTTGTTACTGCTTCTGATTTGAGCTCTGATGCATATACATCTGCTTTGACTAATTATCCTGATGACTTTGATGGTAATTTGGCATTTCGGGAGCTAACTGGCAAACCCAATGCAACCTTTAGCCCGAAATCGGCCAAAGCTCACGAAATCAGTGATCCTTGCCTGCGCATCTTGCACCGATATCTGGCCCTTACCTTCGCAGGTAAGCATACCTCTTCAGGCCAGCTGTCGTTGCAAGAATTGTTCTTTTTATGGTGCATGTATAAAAAACGTAGAGTTAACTTAGGCTTTTGGGTTGCCACCACTGTCACTGGTATTCAAAACAATAGTCGTGGCCCCGCCTTTGGTTCTCTTATCACTCTGCTTGCCATTAATTTGCGTGGTCTTGACCTTGCTAAGCATAGCTCTTTAACCCCTGTCCCGGACACGGTTCTGGACCTCAGAACTCTTGACCGGATGGGGCACCTTTGTCTCTCACGCAAAGTCTTGACTTTGAGTACAGTTTGCACCAGCCAGAAAGAGCAGGTTTTTGGAGCAAAGCACGGTGGCAAGTTTACTTGGCCTTCGGAAGCGCAATCTTCTACTCAGCCCCCTCCAGACCCAGCTAGTAGCTCCCGCCCAGCAGCGACTCCAACCCCCGATATCACTCCTATGTCCATCAATGCTCCAGCCCTTGAAAGGCTCCTCCACGCAATCCTTACTGAACTCCGCGGTCTGACTACTGAAGTCGCGCGCCGCAATCTTCCCCCCCCCCCCCCATTAAGCCCGCCCTGAACAATCGTTCCACCCTCATGGAGGGTTTCAAATTTCTGTCTTGTACTTTTCTTTAACTTTGAACTTCTGTGTTTGTGTGCCCTTCTCGCATTGAGGACAATGCGAAGCCTAAGTATGGGGAGGGACTTTATCCTTGCTTGCTTTTTAATTTTTGTGTGTGAACGCATGTTTATTTTCATGTTTGTTCCATGACTGCATGATGCGGATTTTCTCAGATTTTTCTTGGATTTTTCCAGCTATCTTTTTGCACTGCCAGTTTTGTTTTAAAACCCACAAGGCATGGACACACACTTCTAGCTTACGCACATGAAAAAGGTCCTTTTTATCAGTCTAGGCCTAGTCACGCAGTCTTTGCCTGTTGCCCCTTATGTCCACATCTAGGTCTGAATAGTTGCAATCAAAATTAAACCTTGTGAGCATGATTGAGCCTCAACGATATATTTTTGTTCATGTGTGAATAGTTGCATGGCTTAGCAAAGCGCTAAATTTGCATGATATCCCTGGGTGCGGACACCATTAGTCATAGGAAAGCGTCGAAAGGACAAAAGACTTTGTAAAAATTTCTTTTTGCTTCTCTTCTCCTTTGTTTTTCGCCATCTTCTTCTCTCCATCTCTAGACCCCGACACCCTCTTCTCACCCTATTTTCTTAACCATTTGAGCTGATTCATTCATATTTTCCTTGGCAGGTGAGGTAGAATTCAAAGAGGGCAATGTCGAGGGCTAGACAACACAGCAAAGCCGAAGTGTGGGGAAGATACATCGTAATCGCAGTGCTGAAAGCAGGAAAAAGGGCCAGCAGCATCAGAATGAAGAAATGATGTCTCGCCCTAGCCTTGAGAAATCCAAGCGTCCAAGGTTCGTGGCCTCGATATATCTTTAAAAAAAATGAGCAATAAAGAATCGAGGCACGAGCATAAATGAACAAAGAACCTGCCAGTATATTATCAAAGAAAGAAACTCCCTTCTCCAGAAGAAGTACCAGTTGTCTAGCCCTCATCCTCCGTCCAGCCCTCGACGAGCGCTACCTCGCCAATTTGCTTCTTTCAGCCAAGGAAACATTTCGGGTTTCATTTCATCTCTCATCTCTTCCTTAGCCACCTCTTTCACTGTTCTTTCTTTCGCCCTATTGCAAAGTCTTTTAGATCGAATGATTGCCTATGCATGTGGATCGCCACTCTGATTGATGTGCAAATTGTGTGTTCTGTTGTGTCATTGCATTAGTTTGAGTGATTTAAACACATGAACCCTGCTTATGAGAGCGAGTGTAAACACGACCTGGTGAGGATTGCTTCTGTTTGGGCCTGGATGTGGAAAAGTTTAATCTCTAGGGTCGTTATCCTTTTGGTTTAACGCAGGTGTGCATCTAGGCAAGGTCTGTTGTGTCGCAGCTTGGTCTGATCCTAAGGATCGTTGCTCTTGTGTCTCGTTGAATGTGTGTCGTGTGTGTCTTGGGGTGGTTTTAAGTTTTGATTGATGCTCGAGGGCGAGCATTGGGCAGTGTGGGGATGTTTGATATGTGTGTGTTTTCTAGATATTTTCCCTCAAATTTTGTATGTTTTCCCTCCTTGATGCTACTAACTTGCTCTGTTTTCAATACTTTCGCCAGATCTAGCCCTGGAGGAGAAAAATATAGAAAGCGCACGCTTTGGGATGGAATTGAGCAGCTTTGGAAGTCTCCCAGTCTTCGTCGCGGCCTAGACGTATTTTCGTGTCCAGCCCTGGACTATCTGTGAAGCCGAAAAGTGTTGCGTTTTGCCCTCGATCAGAAGCCGCATGTGCTTGCAATCCTCCTTGGAGCGCACGAAGAGAGACGCCAGCAAGATTCCTCTCTGATCCCTTTTGAGCGTCCTAGGAATATTCTCCCTAGGACGTGGTCCAGCCCAGCTGTCCCTTTCCTCCCATTTTGTCCTCTTCCCTTAGCTGGATTTGTCCTCTAGTTAGCTTAGGGTTGTATATAAGCAGTAGCTTTAGGATTTTTAGGGTATGCAACATTGGTAAGAGGCAGAAATCAGCATACTTTCTATTTTTCTCCCTTCTTTGGGATTTGTTCCTCCATCTTCAAGCTGTAGCCGCCGGCCAGCCTTACTCTTTCACTGGAGCTTTTCAGCTCCGGCTGGTATTTAATAGTTTTCTTCCCATTTTCTTGTTTTCCTTTTATGCTTGTTATCAAATCTATTTATATTTATGTTATTATGAGCATGAGTAGCTAGATCTTTTTGTCTTAGTAAGGTTTTTCCAAGGGTTGCAAGGGTAGTTGTGAAGCCTTAATGTTCTTCATAAACTCTTATGCGTGTATTTAATCTCTTGCCATTTTACTGCCATATTGCACTAGATCTATAGAAGCCTGATCAATTGCTGTATTTTCCTTTGTAATTACTGCCATTTCTTTAGAATCAGTAGGCACCTAGCCCGGAGTCATCAGGTTGCTGGTCCAATCCGGCTAGGGCTGGAGGTTAACTAGGGTGGATCTGACAACGTCTTGCCCTAGACGTGTCTTCCTCCACTTCATGGGCCTCTGGATCTCCCCATAAGCGAACCTTGGGGAAGGACGGAGTGTCAAGGTCTTGTCCATAAGCGTACTTTGGGCGAGACTTCTCTTACGAAGGTTGACAGGAGGGCTAAGCGTACCTGGCCTCTATAGCACGTCTGCACCGTGAGAGTGGAATATCCTTGAGCTGATGACCAACTAGGCCTAGACGCAACCCGCGAGATCACTTTGCTAAGACTCTTTCCTATTATCTGATTTACCCCTCTTGTGATACTGTTTTATTGCCTTTAGATAATTTTTACTTTATTTAGTTCACCTGTTAGCTTTAGTATCCAAATCTCGCTGGTTAATTTCATTAGCCAGCCCCAAACCCCCCCAGTGTTACTTGTTACTGTTTAGACCTGGACATACACTATGAACAGAATATTACCATTAATCCTTGTGGTTCGACTCTGATTTGCCCTATACACATTTATTGTGCATTTTGCTAGCAAAAAATATTACTTTTGAGTGACGATCAATGAACAAGATTGATGGGAGCAAGGAAGGCCTCTTTCCTTCGAGAGATCAGAATATGGGTGACGGTGGTGATACCAGGAGGCTCCCGTTATCGGATGATTTAGATGCCGCAGAGGACTCATAGATTTCTATTTTTCTTTAGTGTCTTTTTCTATTGTTCTTTCACCTTTAAGATATAGAGCCATTAATTGTCTATCGCCTCTTTATGATAACATACATTTTCTTGTGCAACGTTATCCTTTTTTATGAATCTCGATCGATTTCATCGTTGACGCAGGCCACATTTTCTACCACCTACTTTATTACGTTATTTCAACTTTCTTGAGTTGTTTGCGCTAGGGGTCGATTCTGCTTTTCAGAGCATTAAATGCTAAAGATAATTCATTAATGTGATTGAGGAAGTCATGATGATTGGGGACACGTGTCTCTTCGTCGGAGGCATTTTAAAGTGGGCGCCTCCTAGGTAGTAGCGAAATTGAAGCATTTTCTTCTTCCCAAAGATTACGTATTACGCATGCGTTGTTTTCTCTTAACACGCCACTTGCCAGGTGTCGATTACTCCAATGGATACTTTTCACAACCCTCTTAGGGTTATATAATATTCCCTACGCCTCCCTTTTTCTTTTTCTTTTTTATCTCTTCTTCTTTACTTTGTCATCTCAAAGCGCGACTCGCATTTTCTTCTTTGTCTATCTGGGTTTTTCTGCATTTCTGAAGAAGGTACATTTATCTTTCTCTTGTCTTTTTAATTTTTTAACTTCATTCCCCATGGTGAAAACTCATCGTTCCAAACGCAAGGCGGCTGGAGAGGAGAAAATAGAATCTACCCCCTCTTCTCTCCATTCTCTACCTATGATTCGGCGGAAATTAGATAAATACAATGTTCGCTTTCCGACGAGTTGTTCCCTCGATGCTGCTTCTGATTCCCTTCGCCTTAACAGCGAATTGCCTGGTAATCGTAGAATATTGTATGTCAAGATGTTTAAGTGCCAAAACAATTCCCACAGGCATCCCTCTAACTTCCACATCAACTCAGGTATTCTTTAACCTTGTTTCGTAACGTTTTCCCTTTTTGGTTATTTTTCTTTTGACACCTTTCTTCTTTTCTTAGGAAACTAACATCATTTCCACCCGTGTTCTCCCTGGGGAAGGTATGGATTTTACAAGTTTTTTTGAAAATCGTCAGAAGAAGGCGCGCCACGATATTCAGAGTCGCTCATCCCAGCAAGGAACTTCCGGAGTTGCTTCTCCACCGAGAGCCTCTTCGGATGGTCTCCAGTATTCCGAGCCGTCGAGGAGCGGGAATATTTCCGGTGGATTTCATGCTTTCACTACGTCACCTCCCCATTCAACTCCTCTTCATATGGACTTTACATCAGATCTGATTGACACCAATTTTCTACCATTTGGTTCTCACGTGGGAGGTTCTTCTAGTCATCCCCCTTCTCCTGCAACTTTGTTTTTTGTTCCTTCTCCTGTGATCCCGTCTTCTAGAGAGGGAGAAAATGTCGCTTCTTGTTTGATGGCTGGCCTAAGCACAATGGCCTCTTCTGGGCCCGTTACCCATCAAGTCAACTTGGGTAGTTTACGTGAGGATGCGTTTCGGGCCTTAGGGGTTAGTGGTGATGATAGCATGTCTCATAAGCATGATTTTACCTTCTTTTCTGGCCCTTTCGGGGGCTGGATTCTGTCATTTGATCCTTATTTCCATCTTTATTGTAGATCAGAGTCAATAGAAGGAAAATATCAAAAAGAAGCATTTTTTGAGTATTCCTAAGGATTTTTAGCTTCAAGGCCTAGAAGTCCAGATTGTCGTCGAGGTCTAGACGCTACCCAGACTAGTGAGCAGTCTCTCGGCCACGACAAATCTGCATCTTCTCTTAATTGAAACCAAAGAGAAGCATCTTCCAAGATCCGCACGGGATTCCGTGCGCTTCCAGAAGCTGTCAGGCGCGCCAAGATTCCAGGATATTCTCCTGAAGGATAAGTGTTGTCACGCCCCCATTCATCCTCCTTCCCCTTAGTTGTTTTTGTCCCCTAGCTAGCTTTAGCCTATATAAACTAAGTTTTAGGGTTTTGTGTAAGGATAGTTGACCTAGGCAATTAATACATCTCTCTCTCTTACCCTAATTTCTGGGGATCATCTCCTCTTAGCATTTTGGAGCAGCCGCCAACTTTGTAAAGGGGAAGCTTTTGATTAATACTATTTCATCTTTTCAGTTTCTTCTAATCCTTCTCTCTTATTTATTGTATGTTTATTATCATCCACTGTTTATATTCTAATATGAGTAGCTAAGTTCTATCTTCTTGGTAAAGGGTGTTTTGAGGGTTGTAGGGTTCGGTTATGAGGCCTAATGCATGCTTAATATATTCTCTTGTGACATATAATTGTTTACCGTTTTAATCCCATGCTCATTTAGGAATGTTAAGGGCCTGATCAACTGTTGATATTTCTGTTTGGGTACTGTCATTCTCTTGGTTATAATTGACGCGAAGCCTTGAGTTAGACTAGACACCTAGTGTAGGCAGCGCGAGAGGCCTTTGTCTAGGGGTAAACGGTTATTTAGAGTATGCGATACGAGTCTGACAAGCTGAGCTATCGCGCCCTAGATCTGTCTTACCTCCCCTTCATGGGCGTTCTGAGTAGTGCCTCCCCGCATTCGTGCCTGGGAGGACGACGGAACATCAAGGTCACCTCATATGTGGAAACGGGGGGTAGCTTTTATCTAAGAAGGTAAGTAGGGGATGCGGTGTGGAAACGCGGTCCCTATAGCAGGTCTGTACTTGAGTCTGGAATATTTCTGTGCCAATGATTAACCGACCTAGAAAGCAACCCGAGAACACCTTTTGCTAAGGTTCCTTCCTATCTGATTTATAAATCTCTAATTACTCTTCTTGCTTTCGTGCCCCCGATTATGTTATGTTATCTAGCCCTGGATTGTGATTTCATTTTGTGTCCCAGATAAGACGCTTTACTTATTAGTCGTGTTAGCTCCTGATCTTGAGTTGATTAGTTCACTAATCAACACAACCCCTCCCCCTGTGTTACTTGTTCTTTCTCTGTCGCACTTTCTCCCTGTCATACATTTTTATTAACATATTGCTCCTTCAATCTTTGTGGTTCGACCCTGTCTTGCTCTATACATATTTACTTGTGCATTTAGGCATCAGGATAAATTTTAAGTATATTTGACTGACGATCAGGTGATGAGGATTCCCTAGCCTCTTCTTCACTTTTAGCAGCCCGCTTATTGTCGCTTCAAGGGGAAAAAGAGGCGTTTCTGGCCAAGACTCCCCAAGAGCGTGTGAATTTTCTTCATTACCGTACGTTTTCCTCATTTTGCCATTTTCATTATTGGGACGAGGATAATACGAAGGTGATTGCAGAGAAGCAGAGGGAAGTAGACAAGCTGACGGTCGAGCGTCAAGAACTTTTGGATGCTTTGGCGGTTTCTAAAAAGGAGGTGGAGGATGCCCGGCTTGTGCTGGATGACGCAAAGAGAAAAGGAACTGAAGATGATGCTAGGATCGCTGCTCTTAATGCCGAGTTAGAGGCAGAGAAGAGTAAAAATGCCAGACTGACCGAAGAGCTTGATCTGTCTCCTGTCAAGTGCCGGTGGTATATGCGAGAAGGTGCAGGCGTTATGGTAGACGCCTTCATGGCGGTTTATGGGACAGAAGCGTTTTGTCCAAACGACGTCTCTCAATCGTTCCTAGAAAGGTTCGAAAAGATAATTAATGAGAACTTCCACCTCGAGAGGGCCCGCGAACAAGCAAGAGCCCATGGAGAAGAAAACCCTGATGGAAAAGTTCCTCCTTAAGCGTTATTATCTGTTATAACCTTCCTCTTGCCATTTTTGGATATTGACATATTTTTCCTGTTTTTCAAACTTCGGATCTTTTTGTAATGGCATTACCGCTTTGAATAGTTGTTGCTTCTTTTTTCGAAGTTTCTCCTCTTGTTGGCGTTATTTTTCAATACACCTGCCATAACATTAGTTAACGATATCCAAAATGAATTAATATTTA
The DNA here is from genome assembly GCA_963691705.1 of Viola odorata. NCBI lineage: Eukaryota > Viridiplantae > Streptophyta > Magnoliopsida > Malpighiales > Violaceae > Viola > Viola odorata. Next base: position 76,879,035 of record OY829537.1, read on the forward strand.
TATACCTTACTCGGGTATCCAATTGTCATGATTTTGAAGATAAGCGGTGATATAATATATAATTCTGAAATGAAGTGTTACGTCCATAGGGGCTTTGAGATCTCCAGCCTTAGAGATATGCCACTATAATGAGATGATGGTCCAGCAAGATGACTCTATGAATAAGAGTTTTCATAATAGTGTTGTATTGATGTAGATATTCATCGTTTGGCAGAAGATGCCATATGCATAGATGTATCCCTTTCAGCAGGAATAGACGTCGGAACAACATGATATTGCAGAATATACCTTCCCGTCAGAGAGGAAATGATAGCCAATGTTATGGGCAGGAAATGTTGCAACACTGCCCTCTTTACTATTGTTGTGTTCCCCCGTTTAAAGAAATACTTCTAGGATATCCACGGATTCCTGATAGTGTTTCTTGAATAGCATGATAGGTCGTAGGATGTTACCGCCTGTATGGGCGTCGATCTTTCCACTATTTCTATGTTCCCACGATTTTCCTACACATTCTCAATTGCTATTTTATTGTGTTAGTGAAATGGCATGCAATGATAAATATTAGTAGCATCTATGGGTCTTCACCCACATGTATCGGGGTGTTATTGGTATTGCTTTTTCATTCAGCCCTGCTGAATTCAGCCTCGCGCGGGGCATTACTTTGTTGAGATATCACTTTGTCGGGGTATTGCCTTTCCAGCCACTTCACCAGGTATTTTTCGTCTGGTTACTTGTTGGGGCGTTACCCACACCCATGTTTCAATGATTGGTCTAGAACGTGCCTCGTCTTAGTGAGCCGTCTGATCAGGAGCGGTTGTCATAAGGATAGGATTTTCACTTCCAGGCGTTGATTTCTCATTCCCCTGGAGCGTGCCTCATCTTAGTGAGGCGTTTGTGTTAGCACGACCGTCACAAGGATAGGATTTTCACTTCTAGGAGTTGAGTTCTCCCTACCCTAGAGCATGCCTCGTCTTAGTGAGGTGTCTGTGTTAGCATGGCCGTCACAAGGATAGGATTTTCACTTCTAGGGTGGAGTCTTCGCTTTCCCCGGAGCGTGCCTCGTCTTAATGAGTCATTTATGTTAGCACGGTTGTCATAAGGATAGGATTTTCACTTCCGGGGCGTGCCTCATCTTAATGAGCCGTCTATGTTAGCACGGTTGACATAAGGATAGGATTTTCACTCTCGGCGTTGAATTTTTATGTGTGTCAGGCCGTGCCTCATCTTAGTGAGTCGTCTGATCAGGAGCGGTTGTCACAAGGATAGGATTTTCACTCCTGACACCCTTCGTTATTTGCACATCATCAATCACAAAACGCACGGGGATATTCTTGATTCGATTGTTAACTCATATTATTAGTAATGTTATCAAATCGTGCAGAGATACGTCAAGTTCTAGCATGATATAATTTCAGACGAGCTATGTTCCAAGAATTTGACAAGGGGGTACCGTCAAGTGTTTCCAAGTGGTATGCTCCTTTTCCAATAACATGGGTAACGCGAAAAGGGTCGTCCCAATTTGGACTAAGTTTCCCCATGCGTTGTCCGGCTGCTCGCTTGTCTCTGAGCACTAGGTCTCCTGCTTTTAGTAAGCGTTCTTTAACGCGCCTATTGTGATATCGCGCCATCCTTCTCTTATAATGCATTATTTTTAAGAGGGTTTCTTCGTGTAATTCAGGTAATGCGCCAAGATTTACCCGCAGCCTCTCTTCGTTTATCTCTTCCTTGAAGTATGCCACTCGTAGGCTTAGAGTACCGATTTCTACCGGTGTGACGGCCTCAGTGCCGAAAGCCGTTGCGAAGGGTGTTTCTCCAGTACTGGTTTTAACGGTCATGCGGTATGCCCACATCACATATGGCAGCTCGTCTGCCCACTTCTTTTTGGAGCCTTCTAATTTTTTCTTGATACCGCTAAGGATGCTTCGATTGGTTACCTCCGCTGGTCCATTAGTTTGTGGGTGGGCTACGGAAGAAACTATTTGCTCGATCTGAAATTCTGCGCATTGGTCTTTAAAGAATTGACTCATAAACTGCATCCCGTTATCGCTAACTAGCACACGGGGTACACCAAATCGCATGATAATTTGGTGTTTGAAGAAACGCCAAATCTTTTCTGTTGTGATATTAGCTACCGCTTCCACTTCCGCCCATTTCGTGAAGTAGTCCACTGCCACGACTATGAATTTCAACTAAGATCTTGCTTTTGGAAACGGGCCTAGGATGTCGATTCCCCATTTGGCAAAAGGATAAGGACCAATAATTTTGGAGATTTCCGTAGCAGGTCGTCGGGGAATTTTGGAGAACTCTTGACATTTCTAGCAGGTTCGTACAAAATCATTGCAGTCCCTGCGAATGGTAGGCCAATAGAATCCTGCCCGAAAAACTTGTGCGGCCAAGGTGCCGCCAGACACTTGTATACCACATATGCCTTCATGGATTTCTCGTAAGGTGTGGAGGCCTTCTTGTTCCGTTATGCACTTGGCGGCTGAATGAGAGAAGCACCTCCGAATCAGTTCACCGTCATAGTATGTACACTGTGCTGCCTGTTTTAGCACTTTTTTCCTTTCAGCATTATCCTTGGGCAATTCATCGTGTTTCAAGTATTTTACTACGGGGATCCGCCAGTCATCTTCAATTTCTTCAACACAGAGCGACTCTTGTTCTTCCATGAAGGAAGGTATGTATATTTCCTCGAAATATACGCTGGTGGGTATGGTTGCTTCCGGGCTAGCTACGATTTTAGCAAGGTTGTCTGCCTCAGCGTTATCCCCACGAGGGACGTGTTCAATGCTGACCTGTATACCCCTCTTTCTTATTTCCAGTAATTCGCGTTTCACTTTGGAGAGATATTGGATCATAATGGGCTCTCTGGCTTGAGAATTACCCAAAACTTGATCTATTATTAATTTGGAGTCGCCATATATCTTCAGTCGTAAGTCTCCCATTACTCCGTCGTCATGTATGGCTTTTATGGACATATTTTTCCCTATCCTGAGCCCAGCCAGTAGCGCCTCGTATTCCGCCATATTATTGGACAACGGTCGCATGATTCGAATGACATATCGTACCTGTATGCCTAGTGGTCCAGTCACTAATATTCCTGCTCCAGCTTGTTCTTGGTTCTTGGCTCCGTCCACGTGGACAACCCATAGATCGGTGTAGGTCTCAAGGAATGGGAGATCCAAGTCATCTCTCTCTTCTTTCGGTAGATCCGTCAATGGATCCTGCGTGAACGTGCACTCGGCTATGAAGTTTGCTAAGACTTGAGCTTTTATGGATGGTCGGGATTTATACTGTAACCCGTATTGTTCAAGTTCAATGGCCCAAATCAGCATTCTTCCTGAAGACTCAGGTTTCCTGAAAATCCTTCTCATAGGTTGGTCTGTGAGCACGATGATGGGGTGAGCCTAGAAATATCTGTCCATTTTCCGCGTGGCCTGTATTAGTGCAAACGTTATTTTCTCAATGCGAGCATACTGCAGCTCAGCATCTTTCAAAACATGGCTAACAAAGTACACTGGGTGGTGGGCATGGTTGTCATCTCGTACAAGGACAGCGTTAACCACTTCGTCAGCAACGCCAAGGTACAAGTATAGGATATCGCCCGGCTCTGGTCTTGTCAATACCAGGTCAGATGAAAGATAAGTTTTCAGGCTCGTAAATGCCTCTTCACATTCCTTTGTCCATCCAAAAGGAGCCTTTTGTCGTATAACCTTGAAAAAAGGTAGGCATCTTTCACCTTGTTTGGAAATGAAACGCCCTAGAGCGATAATGCGCCCTGTGAGTCTTCGTACTTCTTTGACGGTCCGGGGCGAAATCATGTCATGGATGGCTTTTATCTTTGACGGGTTTGGTTGGATGCCTTTCTGGCTGACGACATATCCCAAGAACTTGCCCGTTTGGAACGCAAACATGCATTTGTGGGGGTTCAGCTTCATTTTATACTCTCGCATTACATTGAAAACCTCTCCCAGGTCTGCCAAGTGATCCTCAAAACTTCGACTCTTGATCAATATGCTTCTACTTTTTTTTCAATTTGTTTCTCAAATACCTTGTTCGCTATACGCTGGAAAGTTGCTCCAGCGTTCTTCAGTCCGAACGGCATTCCCGTATAACAATAAGTGGCTTTCGGGGTGATGAAAGCGGTCTTTTTCTCATCCTCGGCAGCCATAGGAATCTGGTGATATCCGGAATTGGCGTCTAAAGAGCTTGTTGATACCCGAATTTTGACGCCATTTTTACTTAATTTTAGAATTTTTGTCATTTATTCAATTTACTGTCATTTTTACTTAAATTATAGTCATCTGTAGGTAAGTTACTATCACTGGCCTTTTTAGGATTTGCATCGCGTTTTAGCCTCATCGTTAGCATCGTCAACTTTCGAAATTGCGTTTTTAATTTTTCATCAAGTATTTTCGTCATTATTATCATTAGTATTTTTAGCCTTAAAACTCACATTTTTTACTATCCGGCAGTCGTTTGCGAGTCGTTTCTTCGTTTTAGGTCATCTCATGATTTTTAGGATTTTTAATATTTTAGCACATTTTTTTAGTATTTTTATTTTTTATTATTATTTACGGTCGAGCTTTTATTGGACCCGAGTAAGTTCGCTCGGACAACAGCTTGACTTCAAAAAGTTTTCCATCAACTAGTTGCTAGATTTTTTTCTGCTCGCAATGGTCTACAGCGTTTCGCGCAATTTTCGGTGTAACGCTTTATTTTTTCTGTTCCCGCGTTCCGCGTCTTTGAACGAGGAAATAAACGCGTTAAACGGAAAATTTTCATGATTCACTGTAGACGGCTAAAACCGTCATATTTTTCTCTACGCGCCAGTACCTTCGGCTCGAAAAGTCAGTACGTTTGCCCGCGAGTCTCGGCTCGAGGCCATTTAAATGAGACTTAATGGCCTTTGATCTCAACCGTTGATCTGGTCAACCAAGGAAAGTCAACCAGATCAACGGTTGACAATTTAATGTGCATAATGCACATGCACAGTGGCGATCAGCACGCAGCGGAGCAGCCCACGCCCAAGCCAACTGCTCCCGTAGCTCTTGTCCCTCCGCCATCATCACGGCTATCCCGTAGCCTTGCCACCACGATGTCCGGCCACCATGCGCAGCTCCCTCCGCCACTCTCCCACGCGTCTTTCGGCTATAAATAGCCGCCCTGTTCCTTCGCAAAGGGTCCGAAAATTTTGCATAAAAAACTACACTCTCCCTCTCCATTTTCCTGGCCAATTCACGTTCGCTCACCCTCATTCCAGTCCCTTCGTCCGAACGCAGCAGCAACCGCACGGTAAGTTGCTTTCTCTCTCCCTCACCTACTGTTTTCTCTTCAAATTTTGTTCTTGCTTTAGTCGATCATTTAATTGCCTCCAATGTGTCATAATTGCTTGAGTGTTAAGCTAATTTCATCACACTAGCATCGTTTAATTTGTTTAAACACTGGAAGTATTTATTTGCTAATTAAATGGATTAATGCACGTTAGTGTTTCGGTTGAAATTGCCACTGGTTTCGTGGATGTTTCCTTGCTGTTATCACGTGACCATGTTGTAGGAAGAGAGACGGTTCTTTTGGGTCAAGAACCAGGCGAGTTGGTCGCCTGGTTCGCCACCTCCGTCGCCGGCAGTGGCGCCGGCGACGTGAGGTAGAAGATGGCTAAGTTGGGCCATGCGGCCCTTCGCGGAAAATGAAGGAAAGGTGATGGGCTTGGCCCATCACCATTTAAATTAATTCCCTTGGGCCAGGAACTGTTCCTGGCCCATTTCTTCAAATTTTAAGCTGGGCCCAGCCCATTCACGTTTTTCCATGCCTCTGATTCGTCATTTTTTTTACGTAAAATGCTCGCATGTTTCATATATTTATTTTTCACGATACATGCTGTTTCTCGTATGTTTTATACATGAATTGTTTAAGTCACTTTTTTCGTAAAATATTTCGTATGCTTATTTTTTTATCAAGTTATTTCTCGAATTGTTTTTATACGTGAATTGCTCATTCTTTATCGTGATATTGATTGTCATGTTATCTAACCTCAGTCATTTATATCTAACCGTTTAATTTCAATCATTTCTTATACCGCCTATATGGTCGGTCGCATTTTAATTTTCGTAAATATTCAACTGCTTTAATTTTTCGCACACTGCTGGAAATCCTTCCGCAACTTATCAACTGTTTAATTTTCCGCACTTTAATTTTCCGCAATTTACTTTCGGCAATTTAAATTCAATACCGCCTACATGGTCGGTCGCACTTATCAACTGTTTAATTTTCCGCACTTTAATTTTCCGCAATTTACTTTCGGCAATTTAAATTCAATACCGCCTACATGGTCGGTCGCACTTATCAACTGTTTAAATTCCGCACTTTAAATTCTGCAATTTACTTTCGGCAATTTAAATTCAATACCGCCTACATGGTCGGTCGCACTTATCAACTGTTTAATTTTCCGCACTTTAATTTTCCGCAATTTACTTTCGGCAATTTAAATTCAATACCGCCTGCATGGTCGGTCGCACTTATCAACTGTTTAATTTTCCGCACTTTAAATTTCAGCAATTTAAATTCAATACCGCCTACATGGTCGGTCGCAATATCAATTGTTTATTTTCCGCAATATCAACTGCTTTAAATTTCTGAAATATCAATTGCTTTAATCTTCTGCAGTATCAATCATTAAAATTTCTGCAAATCATCAACTGTTTTAAAATCATCAACTCTTTTAATCTCCTGCACTTACCAACTCAGCATTTTATTCTCGTATGCGTAAAATCAATCATTTTTCGCATGCAATCAACTCAGCATTTAATTTTCGTATGCGTTAAATCCATCATTTTTCGCATGCAATCAACTCGGCATTTAATTTCCGTATGCTTAAAATCCATCATTTTTCGCATGCAATCAACCTCGCGTTTAAATTCTCACATGCTTAAAATCCATCATTTTTCGCATGAAATCAACTAGCATTTTAATTCTCACATGCTTAAAATCCATCATTTTTCGCATGAAATCAACTAGCGTTTTAATTCTCACATGCTTAAAATCCATCATTTTTCGCATGCAATCAACAGCATTTAAATTCTCACATACGAAAAATCCATCATTTTTCGTATGTAATCACCTAGCAATAAATTCTCGTATGCTTAAAATCCATCATTTTTCGCATACAACCAAACTCAGCATCTTATTTCCATATGCGTAGAATCCATCATTTTACGTGTGCAATCGACTGTCATTTAAATTTTCGCACTCATAAAATTGCCTAGTTATTTCTCAAGCTATCACTAACACTCTCGTTTTGTAGGTTAATTTCAAGCTTCGCTCGAAAGTACGCCTCACAAGTCCTTTTTATTTATTCGATGCTTTTCGCAAATATCAACTGCATGCATGATATATAGAACTGCTAGAATTAAAATCAACCCACATGAACAACGTGTTTAAAGAGTTGCTTAAAATGCCATGTTCATATGATTTTAAATTCTCGCTTGTATTTACTGCATGTACATGGGGACTTTCGATCCCACAACAAACTATCGTTTTAAATCCATCATTTAAAATGGTATTCTGTTAGAAATCCATGTAGGATCACGTAGTAATTAAGTTAATCATGCATGGCCCGATGATGAAAAAAGAGGGCGCTCATTCAGTCTTACGGAAAATTCAGTCCCATCACGATCATAATAAAGACTAAAGTGACGATTCCTCTGAGGGCCCCCTTTTTCAAAACGCATTTCTCAAACACCTTTTTAAACACCTCTCTCATCAACCGGTAACCGTTTTCGGATGTGTCTCGGGTGCCTAACACCTTCCCGAGACCATAACACGACCCCGAACCTTTGTCTGGGGTCCAGACCCCTTTTTTTTTTATGCCTTTAGTTTTTTTACTTATTATATTTCCTATGCCATGACGATTAGGGTTCCCTAAGCCTAGCAACCAAATTAGGGTGGCGACTTCATTGCATGCTGCGAGGCGTCCTTTTACGCCGAGCATCTGAAGGTCCCAAATTTCATTGCACACTCGCGAATTTTTAATTTTCGGGGGCGCGACAGAGCTCAAATAAGCATACCCGGCAGTCTGGTCGACTAATTGATCGATTCGAGGGAGCGGGTAGTAGTCCTTGGGGCAGGCATCGTTTAGATCAGTGAAATCGATGCACATACGCCACTCTCCGTTGGGCTTTGGAACTAGGACATGATTAGCCAGCCAAGTCGGGTATTGGACTTCTCGGATGAAACCTACGTCTAGGAGTTTCGACACCTCCTTGTCAATGGCCGTTGCTTTTTCTATAGAAAATGCTTGTCATTTCTGCTGGACTGGTTTGACGCTTGGATCGACATTAAGCCGATGCTCTGCTACCTCTCTTGAGATTCCAGGCGAATTCTCCTTTGTACTTATTCAGCAATTGGGCTACCTGTATGTTCTCTTCCGGGCTTAGCTTTTCGCTAACTAGAAAGTTTGCTCCACTGATCCCATTAACGGGAACGGGTATCATCTTGTCCATCGGCTGGGTACATTTTTCATCTTTTTGCTAGAAGGGGTCTGTTGTGACACACACATATCTGTCGCAACTCTTTTGCGTCATGAGTAGATAACATTCGGCTGCCAATTTCTGATCACCCTTAACTGAGACCACGCCATCCCAAGAGGGATACTTCAACCTCAAGTGTTTTTGCGATATTGCTACACCAAAACGATTGAGAAACGGTCGCCCAAGTATAGCGTTATAGGGCAATGAGAGGTCTACAACTAAAAACAACAACTCTTCTTATCTCTTGGACGTGTCTTCTCTGAATTAGGTGGGCAACAAGGTGACTCCGATTACTGGGATAGGAACCCCGTCCACCCCAATTATCGGCTTCTTGCAAGGCGTCAACTCGTCAGTGGGACGCTTCATGAGGTTGTAGGCCTCCAATGAAAATAAATTTACCGCACTGCCGTTATCGATGATGGTTCGTCTAACCCCATGATTGCTGATGACGCGTGTGACCACTAGAGCATCATTGTGCGGGAAAATGACGTCTTTCTTGTCTTCCTCTGAGAAGGATAACACCATGCGATCTAAAACACTTATCGCATCATTTTTAATTAGTGTGTCTCCCCGTTTCTGCTTTTCCCCTGTGGTGGGCGTTAACTGCACAGGCTCGTCAAGATACGGGGCGCCCCCAGCTATAATGTTGATGATAGGGATGTCTTTATCGTGAATTGTTAACGTTTCCTTTATCCTCCCACTAGGGTTGGGGTCATTCCCTGGGGTGTGAGGAGGCACTTGTTTGTTATCTGATGCCCTATTTATCGGGTTATTCCTAGCTTCTTCTCTTGCATTGGTAGCGAATTCTCCAAGGTAGCCTTCTTCTACTAAACATTCTATTGCCCACTTCAATTCTCTACACACATCGGTGGAGTGTCCCTTGACTTTATGCAACTTGCAAAAGGCATTTTCTCTTTCTCCCATAATTACCGCCGGTTTCACAGGGGCTGGGTAGTGGATAGGTAGATTCTGCTGTTGAACAATCGCTAAAATTTCTGCCCTCGGTAGTATGAGGGAAGGAAGATCAGGGTCGTATATTCGACCTTTGGGTGGGTCTGCCAGCTGCTGAGTGGGGAAGTTGCTGGATCTTCCCTTTGGAAAGTTACCCCTTTGTCGGTTCGAGGCTCTAGGGATGTGATCTTTCCGCTGGGCGTAATCATCAATTGAGCGATCATCAGAGGCGGCGCTGATAGGTGCATTGGGAGCATGGGGCGCGTTTTGTGGCACATTTTGGGTTCTGTCCCTATTTTCTTCCTCTTCCATCCTTGCGTAATTATGGGCTTTCAGCCTCAACGCATCTAAAGTTATCTGGGGGTCTACCATTAATGTGTCCTATAACTTTCCATAACAACAGTTTTACTTCAGGGCTTCCACAGCGAAATCAATGGTAACTCCTGGTGTTAACGACATTTCCATATCAAAATGACTAAGAAAATCTTTCAAGGACTCCTGAGGTTTTCTGTGTATATCGAACAAAGTTGCAGCGGACTTTTTGATTGGAACGGTTGTGCTGAACCGACTTCTAAACTTAGATTCCAGTTGCGAGAAACTATCAATTGACCCGGTTGGGAGTCCCTCAAACCAAAGACGCGCGACTCCTGATAGTGTCATGACAAATATTTGGCACAAGGCCGCGTCACTGTGAGTTTGGAACTGCACGAAATCTTTCACCTTGTTAAGGTGGGAGATGGGGTCCCTTTGTGCCGTCATATGACTCCGTAGGGAGTTTCACGTGCCGACTGACTCTGTGATGCCTAATACGATAGCTGAATGAGTGACCAGGGTTGTCATCATAGATTCCATGAGGTTGGCGAGGAGGAGAAGCTTCTAAATGACGCATCAGTCCTTGCGGATCGGGCGCGTGATGTCGCCTGGGGGACGGGCTGCGACTTCTTAGTGAGCGAGTCCAATATCTCCTGCTACTCGACCTTTCGTTGCATCTGGGGGACACATCTCTGACCACTTCATCTCACCTCCCACCCCAACGATCTTTATATTGATCCTACCATTGTTCCTCTTGGGATGTGGAGATCTCCTGCAAGTGTCGCACTTAAGATTCTAGCCATCCATGAGCGGGTTGTGTGAAGTTAACAGCGGTCATCACTGTAGACAGAGTCATTGGGAGGCTCCCCTGTCGTAGAGGTGATAACGGCCGATCAGCGACAATAGAAGGGGTGAATGTCAAGTGAGAGGGGATAACAATTCCAGAGGCACTTGGAGTTGATCCGATGGCTAACGTGGTTAATTGGTACACCTGAGCGCGCAGAGCCAGCAAAGAGTTCGCCAGAAAATTATTTGTACTATCCATTACAGATCCCATCGGTGGGGGAGTAGAGAAACTAGATCCTACCATCTAGGAAGATGGAGCACTCATCTGGGGGAATGATCCCGTTGTTAGCCCAAAGGGGAACTCCCTTCGCCCCGAAGGAGTTCCTTGTGTTACGATAGAAATGTCGACAGAAGTAGAGGGAAAAAGTTCTCTGCGCGGAACGAAAAGAATGCCATGAGGCTGAGAAGGTGTAGATTCTGAACCAGAAGCCATGATCCTTCAATCTCCAGAAGAGACAGAGCTTGGCTATTAAGGACGCTCACTTAATGAAACCAAAGCTCTCAATGAAAGCACCAATTTGATAAGATTCAGACTTCTGAAGAAGGGTGGGTGAGGAAAATGGCTGCTCGGGATCGCTGTGCTCGACGTCTGGTGTACCTGCGAAGCGTCGGAGGGGGTCTCTAGGGTAAACACTCTGATGCTTAAGTTAGTAAGAGAAGTGAGAATGGCAGGGTTTTGGCCAGCAATCTTAGGCTTACCTTTTCTTCTTGATCTTTGTGGTATTTATAGGCAGAAAATGGGTGTTATCTTGAGTACCCCCGTTATCTAGAGGTAATAACGCGGTTGGTGACAACTTGAACCTTCCGTTAACGTCACGTGCCTTCCTGGGATGGGATAACGTCATGTTAGATGAGAACCCCCCCCCCCCCCCCCCCCCCCACGCTGATGTCGACCATCCCAGGATCCTTGGTAAAAAAACGGGACGACCGATACTATGGATTAGCCTAACCGCTATAGTTTTCTAGTCCTCAAGACAGGGTCAAAGGACGATAACGCCCTCAAAGTCTCATTTATAGTTATCAATTACAATCTATCAATATATACTATTATTGCATGTATGTCATGTATAATTTTTTTGCTAGTAACCTTATGATTAAGTGTTAGTATTCACTTAAGTTGCAGAACATTTGTGCATTAAATTAACAATTTAAGGATATTCTTTTAGGCTAAATGATTGAAGAATGATAAAATTTCATATATGAAACGAAAATAAGCTTTTAAGTGAACTGATATTTAATCATATGATTTATTTATATTTTGAAAAAATAATACTTAGTCATATTAATTAGATTTTTAATTATAAAATATTTACTACTTATTAGATAAGTCTCACAATAGAATATTTGATGATAAAAATATAATTTATTTATATTTTGAAAAAAAATACTTAGTCATATTAATTAGATTTTTAATTATAAAATATTTACTATTTATTAGATAAGTGTCACAATAGAATATTGTACTTAATCTCTTTACAAATATAGTTATCTAAAAATATTATAGTCAAATAATAAAAAATATTAAAAAATATTTTTGTTAATTTATATTTCATTATTTATATGAACATAAAAAAAATGTCATTAATAATTACTTTTTTCTTATAAGAGTTCTAAAAAAAAATTTTTTTTTAAAAGCCAAGAGGAGATGTTAAGTAATAAAAAAGGATGAATCAAACTTATTATGTAATAGAGATGAGAAAGGAGCACAATTTATTAAATTTATATGTTAATAATTTAAATAAACTAATGTGTTATATTAGTTAAGTAATAATATATAAATTTATGTTAAATACAAAATAAATAAATAATTAAGTAATATACAAAATAAATAAGTAAAATGCGATGAACATACGACTATTTGTAAATATATAGAGCTCAAAAATTGGATATAAAAAAAATAAATCACCTCAATCGGACACTCAAACATATATTTATGGCCGGTCAAAATTTATGTTAAATAAAAAATGATTTTCGCAAATTATTAAAATAATATTTGCTATAAAATTTTCATCGAAATGGTAATAAAATAACATTTGCGACGGTATATTAGTGTCAAACATACATTTAAATTAAATTATTGTCACTAAAGTATATATAAAAGACTAAAATTAATTTGAAATTAACGTTTGAATTGTATTATTTTTAGAAAATATAGCTGAAACTCATTTTTTTATTGTTAAAAATGATATTTTTATATAATATATATTTCATGCAGTTGTCTTATAATCTTTAATTTTCTCGTCTCAAAAGATTGATGTGTGTCAATTTCTAATGAACGTTCATTTTTAGAGAGAAAAAAGAGTACAAAAAGGTGTTGGAAGCCATAATTGTTTACAAAGCAGAACACATTCAATAAAGGAAAGAAAGAAAAAGTAGCTCTATATTAATTCACCCAATACTAAATCATAACTCCACATTCTAAGCAATATCTTTAAATAATTGAATAGTATAACGAGAAAAAGGAAAAGAGAATCATTTTGGAAAATGCATAGTAACCTACTTATCTATTTATCAAGTCCTAATTTGTACCAAAAACATCTCTTCCAGACCAGTATCATTGTTTTATATCTACTACTACCTTCCCTAAACTCAACTGGTCCAATTTGCAGGAAGGCGGTCCGATGTCATGGTGGGGAAGGCGCGAACATTGATCTCAAGAGGAAGTAAACGGTATTGAATATCAAGCTCCTTGAATATTTTAGCCATCTCTTCAAGTAACAGAGATCTTCTAACAAAACGCTCCCCCATATCCTGGTGGTTCATTCTATGAGTTAACCATATAGCTATCCGCACCCTCATTAGGTCTTCAAAATCCCTAAATATAATCATAGGAGAAGGATACCAGTGCTCCGACTTGTTCTCAATATAACTGCGGGCAAAACAAGAAAACACCAAAATTTTTAGCCTATACTATCAATTCAAGGGAAAATAAGGTTTGAAAGCAATGGATGTGCATGTCTATGTTGAGAATAATTCCATTTAATAGACACTTTTCAAACAAAAAATTGATGGTTTTGAAAGATCAAAGATTCTTGTGGACCGCACACTCTGCGCGCAATTGCATTCATGTAAATTTCCTGCTTTCTATCCCAAGCTCAAAATTTAATGATAAAAGTTTCTACTTTCTAGCAGCCTAATGACAGGAATTCTCATGATACATTTTCTAGACATTGAAAATATTCTGATGAAAATTATGAGCTTTATCCGCACTAGACAACTCTGGCTTGTAGGGTTACAACAAGAGCATAATATTTCAGGTTAGATGGAACAAAATGTTGTTTGGTCGAATAAAGTGGGAGCAAATACATGGCAGAAAAGCATGGAAGTGAAAAGGTACGTGTGAAGAATCATTTTGGGCATACCTTGTTATTCTCTGTTTGATGAGTGCAATCTTTTCTGCAGGAGTGGCCATATGAATCATGAACTCAATTGCATCACCCATATCTGGGCTGCGGTAGTAGTTACTGATGGCTTTGGTAGCAAGAACACTGTTACTGATTATAACCTTCTGGTTGTCAAACCTTAGAAAAACTGTTGTTAGTATGTTCATCTCTTCGACTATCATCTGGAATTCATTAGAAATCAAGTTAGGTTATAATATGCACTACAAAAGAGCCATTATGGCTAAGGCACTAAACTACGAACACATGCCTGATATGTAAGTTTGCACACCTGAACTCCATCAATTTCACAACGATCACCCACGTCAAAAGGATGAATAACAAACAAGAAAATAACAGCCTCAAACACAGTCTTGCACGTATTTCCAAATATGAAGGCCACTACAACGAGTTGGGAACTCATGAAAAGGAGGAATTTTGTTGTGGCAATTCCTAGGATAAGAAGCCACACAATCACAATAAGGATCCCGACTAGAACATTCACCATATGATGCAGTTTGTCCACAGCAGTCTTTGTATCATTGAGTGTTAAACCAAGTGCTCTCCTTTCTCTAAAAGCATTAACCTGAAACAATCAAATAACCTCAATAAAAATCAAAGATAAACCAAGTCAAAATCACAAGAAAGCAGTGCCTCGTGCAGCATGATACATTGTAACGTGCCAAAGTTTGGAAAACTATACTCTAATTCAAGATGTGGCTTTAATTCTGTTAATAGCAATAATGCTCCAAAACTGAACAATCAAAAGTATCCAAAAATAGATTCCTTATTTGCATGTTTATGTGGCAAGATATTACAGACTGATGGTATAGTGATTCAACTTCTGTCAAAACTCTCTTTCCATTCCATCAATCTGAAACCTAGGTAGAGCACAAGAACCCGGTGCTCATGAAATTTATCACGCATCCTAGACGTCTTAATAGCCTGTATTATGATTCCACAACCATAGAAGGGAAAACACTAAAATCCAGGCAATCTTTGCAGTCAATAATTCTTACCACCCAGTTCTTCAAACATTTCTTGCTGATTTTCTTGCTTTCAGGTGCTCCTTCAAAGAGGCTCATGGTTTTTTCAGCCTCCTCTTCTGCCATGAACCGCATGATGTCCTCAAAGTAGATATACCTGGACAGAAAAAGGGTAGTTACAATGCATCAAAATAGTGAGCAAAGACACTATTACTAGGAAAACCATGGTCCATTTATTAATCAATAGGTGAATGATGGGAACTGAACCCATTACTAGGAAAAACACAAAAGGAATATCCATTACACTGCAAAAACAACCTACCATTAACTAGATTAAAGGAAAGGTACCATAATATTTGGTTACCCCATGAGCTTGGGGTATTCACTTCAAGCCATGAAGTAACTTAACAAATGACTTGAGACAAATAAAGACGTACCGAGATCCTAGCCTAGCCACATTCTGGAATATCTTCCTTGCTGCTACCTTTGCTTCATATTCACTTTTAATCTTTCTATCAGAATCATCTTCTGTGACATTTGAATTTTGTACTTGCTCATCCAGCGTGGATAAAGCACCATGACTAATTATATTCATGAGCCTCTTCATATTCCAGGCAGAAACATTCTTAGGATTCAATCTATGCAACTGTTCAAGTGTTATCCCCTCCTCATTCCCATCATCAGACTTGCTGGAAAGAACATGAGAAAGCCTAGGGGTACCAATTCGAGGACTCTTCTGCAACCCACCACTCCCACCTATCACCCTATTTATTTGTGGCGATGGACATGTAGCAGCCTTCAGCTCTGGAGGCAAAGAAACACCTGCATTTTGTAATTTCTGTACCTCCACAGCAAGTCTTTCCTCCTCTTCTTCCTTCCTTTTTATTTCAATCACTGGGGGGCCAGAAAGTATTTCAATCACATACTGATTAAACAATGACTCCTGGATTCGATCAAAGTAAGTACTTACATGAAAAGAAGATGCAAGCACCTTAACTACGAGGGTCTTCACTAGCCACAACAATGTGCCCACCACCAAACATACCAAAATCTTAGTGACATACTGAAGTGTTGAAGTCCTAGTTTCCCTCTGAACTTTCTTATCGAACAAAAAATGCCAAGCAATCAAAACAAATCCCACCCATAAACAATTCTGCACAGGCTTACGAATCCCATACACAAAATACAAAACCCGTTTTCGCAAAATAAAATTCCTCTCAATAAAGAAAACAACAACCCTGATTACCCAACCAGAAACCAACCTTCCACATATCAAAACCAAAACCATAACCTCCCATTTCCACAACCTTAATTTCCACAAACTTTTATTCCTAAAATATGGAATTGCAGGACTACAAGCTAAAGCAGCAATGATCACAATGAAACTCACCCATTCAAGTAAAGTCCATATATCAAGCTTATCCTTCTTAAACTCTTCAGGCAGATCCTCTTCCCAAAAAGGATCATCTTCCTCTTCCTCAACAACATTCCCTTTCCCTATAACAGACTTCAACTGGTCTGACCTTCCTCCGACGGGCATTCTCCCCGATTTCTCTGAAGGTGGGTCCATCAGTCTAGATTTAGTCCTCTCCTTCAACAAAGTCGACTTCCTCTTGTAATTAAACGAAAATTTGTGCGAAAGCGATCCTTCATCAGCATCACCATTAGAACCCCTGTTCGGTGAAGAATCTTTCTCCAGCGGCCTCCTCTTCCTCACGGACTCACCCGACCCCGGAGGGTTCGGCTCTAACGAGACCTGGTTGGTGTTAGTGGTCGGCGAATCGGTAACTGAAGTCATGTTCCTGTGAACAACGAAACCGTCGTTTTGCAGCTCCGCCATCTCCAAGTCCATATCCAAACAAAACTCACCTGAAGCTTTCTGCTTGTGCAGAAACTGACTGATGAGCTTGGACGGCGGATCATCTTTCCGACCGCCGTCTGCGGCTATACTACTAGTACTCCCACTGTTAAATTCGAATCTGTCACAGCCATTGTCTCGAACGCCTTGTCGTCTCGCTCTACTCTCTGCATCACCAACAAAATCGTAGCTTGATTCTCTCCAAAATTTAGAAGCCGGCCCAACTCCACCATCATCCGTACCGTCCATCTTCAGCACCACCTCATTCTGGTCGTTGGAGTTAATGGTCATCTTCTATGCGGAATCTAGACAAAAACCTTAAAAGGGTCCTTACAAGAAGCAAGAAAATGAATAAAAAAGTGATATTTTTTAGAATGTAGCGGTGTTTCGAAAGTTGGAAAATGTGAATAGAAAACGAAAACAGCAACTGGGTTTTCTTCTTTTTTAATTCCTCTCTCTTGGAATCCTGTCAGAACAGAGGAGCTCAATGTGGATGCGTGTAACAAAGATGTGATTAAACAACTATTATATGAAACATTTTAGCTTCCAGAGAAGATATGGAAGATGAGTAGTGCACTAATTACGGCTGGTATTTGAATTTTTGCAGCTGCAAATAATAGAGGAAGGAGAAAGAGGTTTTTCTATGTTCTATAGTGACTGACTAGTGAGGAAGAGAAACGAAGAAGAAACAGAGGTAACAGGTGGCGCATTGAAGCTTTAAAAGAGATTATATTTTTCCTATTATCGATAACGCCCTTTTTAGTTCTTTGTTTGTGTAAAAATAATAATTAGAATTAATTCTCACATTTAATATTAGCTAAAATTGATCCTCATTTTTATAAAATTGGCTGAAATTAGTCTATTTCAATAAATTAAAATAGTTTTTATTTTTTAAAAATTCCAAAAATTGTCCTAATGAATTAATATCCAATGTGGCAACATGAAATGGTGATCTCTTACCACTTGTGTGGGCCCCACATGGACACGTCAGCCCATTGGGCCACGCCAGCTCATCACCAACACCCTGCCTCATTTTTCTTATCCACCAAAATCCATAAAAAAAATCACATAAGATTTGTAAGAAATATCTGGTACGTACAAGAAAACCAAAATTAAACACAGAAGTCTATAATAACATTTCATTTTCATCAACACTCACATCTTAATTTCACAATAACAATCTGTTCGAATCTTTTCTAATTAATCATAATTTCTTTTTATAGGGGTCAAATACAATCTCGTCTATTTTTTGTTAAGTTTTATGAACAAATAGAATGTAAATTGCAATTCACTTACATTGCCCGAATATTAAACTAGTATTTATTCTCTTCGCTCTAAAATAAATTACGTCCTAATATTTTCTTATTTTTAAAAAAATATGATTTTCGTAATTTTTAATATATTAAAGAATTAAAATTAATATTGATTGGGCGTGATTAAAAAAGAGATCAAAAACAATTAACTAAAAACATATTAAAAATAATAATCAATTATTATTTTAATTATAGTGAAAATAAATTAATAATTATTTTTTAAAAGAAAAAGGGAGTACATAATATAAAAACATAACGACGTATTTTAATGTGACACGATCCATACAATCATGAAGAGCATATAATACAAAACGGAATTGACAATAGATAGGGAGGGGAACACTGAATGTCATGCACGTAAAATGTAATGTATGGGCGAAAAGATGACACACAAGCCCACGACAGGTAGATGGTGGGGTTGGCCAGTTATTACGATGCCTTGTAGCTAAGTGACCGACCAACCTCAATTCATGCAGTTCGTTCTCCTGTCACTTTCGTAGGCACACCTTGTCTATTAACAGTATTGGATACGATGTGTGGTGTGATCCAGTGCAACCAAAGCACGTGAGCGAGCCATCTTTCCGTGTTTTTCTAATTTGTGGTCAAGTAAAACCTGTAACGCATGGAGTCATGGACATCAATATTATTAATCTCATCTTGGACCGGTTAATATAACCGATATATTTAATTATAATACCAAAGATAGATATTTTTTTGTTTTGTTTTATCCTAATTTAAATCTCAGTTTATACTAATTATACTGAGAAATACCATTTCATTTTATCTCAGTGGTAAAAAAATAATAAAAAGCGCCTGAAATCCATCTCTCTTAACTCATCATTTTCTCCCAACTCTCACCACATAAAACCGTCAGTCTTTCACATGGATGATCCAATAAATTTTAATTAAATCAACTAACTAAATAATTATGACTCTTGTGCTACCTCTCATTTGAGCTGCAAATTCTTGGTAAATGTTGATAAGATCCGAGACCTCTTCTGAGCGGAACGGCAGCCACAGGTGGTCGTACAGGAGGTGGTCGACGTCGAAGGTACCTGCAAAGCGCCGGAGGGGGACTCCGGCGTAGACACTCCGATGCTTAAGTCAGTTCAAGTTTTCAAAGTAGTAGAGTTTCTCCAAGATGATCTCGATCTCTCCCCCTGTTTGGTAAGGTGGGGGGTATTTATAGACCGAAATTAGCGATACCTGACAGCGATAGGGGTAGACATCATCTGAAGATATCGTTTCGAGCGATATCAGGTACGTCATCGCGGGCGATAATCAAGTAAGGCCTATCTGGGGCGATATATTCTCCAGTCTCCTAGGATGGGATGACGCCGTGCGTATAAAGACGCATGAGATCCCTCCCCCGCTGAAGTCGACCATCCTAGGAAATTTCCGCTGGCCCAGGCGATAGGTTGGCATTTCAGGGAAGCGTATAGAAACTTGTCCAGGATAGATGCCGTAGCCCCAATGTTGCCGTCAGGAGCATTCCAATTGTTATCATAAGCCCAACTGAAAACTAGCCCGAGTGTTCACCAAGGGCTATCCACGTCTGATATCTTAAAATAGGGATCTGCTCGGTCATGAGGCGATATTAATCTTCTTGGCCTCTCGATAGGGCTTATGAAGTCTCCGCTTCGTTCAAGTCATGGAAGGACCGTTGTTGGGTCACCTGCGGTGTCGTCACGGCTACTCAACCAGGCCGCGCCCTGGGCTGGCATATATTTCGGGTCTATTGTCCCTTCAAGTGCTCTGCAAAGACACAGAGGAGATAGGTACTTATACAGAGGTTAGCGAACCTTATACTCACAGAGGGTTTGAGGTCACACGAGCCCCAATTTACTCTTTACGCCCGAGAGTACAGCGGTATCAACGCGGCTTTACGCCATTAGCTACCTTATGGTTGTCGCGGCTTCATACCACCAGACGCCTGTGATGCCAACGCGGTTTTACACATCTAGGGCCACCGGTGACATCAACGCGGCCTTACACGGTGGATACCGGTAACCTTATGGTTTTAGCGTCAGGGCTACCAGTGATATCGTGTCTTTCGGCGTTTTTTAGACTCTGCCTCGTACTCCTTCCAGTATCTATATCGCGACCGTTACCCCTTTCTTCCGTTCTAGGCTTATCAGTCCTTGAGGATATCGGGACGGCTCGTCTTTTGAGGACCTCTATTTCTTTTCCCAAGGCCTCCCTTTAGTGGAGCCTATAAATCGGAGAACTTTCTCCATCCACGTTCTCCTCATCTCTATCAGTCAGAATCATGGATCATTTGACTAAGAATTTTCTTCTCTCCAAGGGTCATTCACTCAGGAACCTCAATGACGGTGACGTCGGTTTCCTGGAGAACATGCTGGTCAAGACTTCTGAGGATATTCTGGAGCTGCAGGGGATGCTGACTCCGCTCCATTCCCGGCTGGGAGCCGTCTCTCTGGAGGACTTCAGTCCTTTGAAGAGCGTTTCAAAGTTGTCTGCCTCCATCTCTCGGATTCAAGTGGTGATCGTCATGCTGCAGCAGCGTAAGGACATGTTGGGGTGCTGCCTGAAGGGGATGAGAGCCACTTCCCACGATCTAGTTCTGGTTATGGATTCCCTGAGGGATCTTTCTAAAGTGCCCGAGGACACTGGCTCTGAAGCCTGATAGCGGTGGCTCCCTTTGGGCCTTTTCTCTCTTCCCCTTGTCTTATAAATGTATCTTCCGGCCACTAGGCCATAATAAATAAAGCGTTTTCATCATTCCCTCTCGCAACTGTTCTTCTTCTTTACTGCGCTCTTTGTCGTTTTCCAAGGAATATCCTTAGCCCAACTGAAAACAGTCTTGCCATTGGGCGGTTTTTCTGTTGATCGTTCTGCCTTAACTTCGCGCCGTCCTCATTATAACAACTGATCGGCAGATATTAGCATTATTCTTGATTTGCACGAGATTTCAACAGGCGTGACTGCAAATCTACATTTGCACTTCAGACTGTACACGTGCCAATCTTCAAGAGTCAGGTTGGAGGATCGAAGAGTCTCTTTTCTTCTTTTCCCGACTATTTAATGAGGCTTTTCCTCCTTCATTCTTGTCCATTTCTTTCTCCTTCATTTTTCTTCGTTATAGATCCTCTGCGAGTCTCACGGCTGATTCTTATTTGCTAGGTACGGCTTCGAGGGATTCACCGCCAACTCCTCCGACTACCCCTGACACAGATAATCCTCCCCCATCGCCTCCTTGGAGACCGGTTGTCCGCCGGCGAGGTCGCAAGAGGCGGAAGAAGGAAGTTGAACAACGAAGGAAGGAGGCTGCCAAGGCCTCTAAGTCATTTTTTGACTCTCTGGCTTCTCTGGCTAGGGAGGAGAAAAAATCGTTTCCTCCTTTGAGTGATTCGCCTCCGTGGGTTCCTTCTGCTGGTTCAGCCGTTGAGGCAGTATCGCCAGGCGTTAAGGAGAAAACAACCGGGTCGACTACTGCCGCTAGAAAGAGTGTCGGTGAGTCTTCTCCCTCTGCTGATGTGGATTCACCATTCTGGGGTGGCGATGACGAAAAGGACGTAGTCTATTGCTACGATGTTACTTGGTCCGTCAGCGACTAAGGGGCATAGCCCGTCTTTTGTAGATGCCGTATGGCGTTTCCCATAATAAATGATGTTTTTTATTTCCCTTTCGTCTCTCATCGCTTACTTGTCTTTTTCTTTTTGGGCATTCCGGGCGATCGCGGAAGCGTTTCTTTCGCTGCGAGTAACTGCCTTCAACTCTCAATCAGTAACTGTCTTCTTTCAGAAGGCATAGATGACTATCCACGTGTCCCTTTCGGTTCTGAACGTGTTTTGTTTTTACAGGCTGTCTTTTCTTAGGTTTTCTCCTTTATAAGGAAATCATCTCTCTCCTTTACTGTTTTTGCTAATGCTTCTGGGTTTCTGCACATTTTCTCTCTCTCTTCTGCGCTTCTTTTTCTTCAAGTGGTTTTACTGCAACCGCTCACTGGTGCCGGCGACCGGCCTACTGGCTTTTTGTTCCAGGTATTTGCTCCTTCTATCGCCATAGATTTACTTTCCAGTTCCTCATGCCTTCAACCGTCGAAAACCCTATAGATCCCGAAGCTAGGAGAGCTCGTAGTATTTTCAATTGTAATGAAGTTTTGAGGGTCGAATTAGAGGAGAATGGTATTACTTTTCCCACGGGCTATCGCCCTTTTGTCTCTCTGAAAGATACCCGTTTGCCTGACGCCATGTGGGGAACCTTCCGGTTGGTTTATTTCAAGATGTTCACTTACGGGTTTCGTTTCCCACTCCACACTTCTCTGTTAAAATTGCTAGATCATTATGACCTCAATCCGGTCCAGATTACTCCACCCTCTTGGTGTGGTATTTATGCTTTCCTTCGTTCGTGCGAGATGAAGCGTATATTTGCTCCATCGCTTGATCTATTCCGCACATTCTTTGTCTTGAATAGCCACGACTGTCTGGTAGATATTACCCCTAGATGGGACGATGTCATTGTGCAACTGTTCTGGCGGAACTTTCAAGGTTTTGAAGAAAACGTAGAAGACTGGAAGTCTGGGTTTTTCACCCTCCGTTTGCCGTCACGACTCTGGCGCGGGGGTTTCAATCGAAGAATCCATGGCGGCATTTGGAAAAGACCGGACACGCTGTCAAGCCAGGATGTTTCTAACGTTAGTGCCTTGTTAGAGATAGAAGGGTCTTTCCGCATCCGGGAGTTTGCTCGGTTCAGGCCTTTGCCAGAGTGCGTTGTGGGTGAGTTCCCTTTTTCCGCTTTATCGCTTCAAATTTCTTACTTTGATAATATGCTTTGTTGGCAGGTAACGTTGAGAGTAGTTCCTCTGGGGAAGGTGACGCCCCCTTGAACGTAATACCTCTCCAGTCGCTGCCCCCTTCTCCTCCACCCGAGAATTCTCATCGCCCACCTATTCCGCCTAGGAGGAGAAGGAATAAGACCATCGCTACTCGCAGGACCTCTGCTCGACCTTCTCATTTTCTTGAAGATTGGCTTCTTCCTCGTGGCAAGAAAGTAGCTCAAAGCGATTCTGTGCCTGAGAAAATCGACAGTGATAGCGAGAGCATGGACCCTGGTCCCGAGTTACGTCATGCTACTCTTGCTCAACGGATGAAACTCAGGTCGAGGAGGAACGACAATGCGGCGGAATCCACTGAGGACGATAGCGAAGAGATTGCAAAAGAGACGGAACGTCTCGTGAAGAGGGTTCGCAAAGAGAGGACCGACCCGCCGGTTTCCCCTTCAAAGGAAGCTAACGTGGTCCCCACTGAGGAAGTTAGCGCTTCTCATGCCGCGAGCACTTCACAAGTGGCGGAGGTTGTCGAAGTGTTTTCCAGCGTTCCTTCTGAAGATAACGAAACCCCAGCGGCAGAGGCCTCTTCTTTGTCATCGGGCCCTCCTACTTCCCCGATAGGTTCCTTTATCCCAGAAGTCGCGTTACCAGTTTCAGAGTCAAGTGCTCCTCCTAATTCTTCTCCACGGAATCCCCACCTTTTATTCCTGTCTTCGATTTTGGGCGTTGGCGATTCCGCAAAAAGTTGTTCCCCTCCTTATATCGCCAACCTCTCTCCTCAGAGTCCTCAAGGCCCTACTGGATATCAGCTGGATTTGTCCTCTTTCGGCACCGACGGGCTCCGCGCCTTGGGGATATCGGATCCGTCATCGCGGGAAGAGCCTGTGGGTCCAATAGTGGGCCAGATGTTTACTTCCTCCAAGGACAAGGAGGAGTTTTTACGGCATGCTCCCGAGACACGACAATCACATATTATGAACGACATGCTGGCTAGCTTTCGGGAACTTCATTACTTCCTTGAAGATCAGCGTAGCAAAACTCGGCCCTCTTCCGATCTGCAGGAACAGTTAGATGCGGCTCAGGCGAAGGCGAAAGAGCTATCGCAGTTGCAAGAGCGAACCTAGGCAGAGTTAGCTGATTGTCGTGCGGAGCTATCACGAGAAAAGTCAAAGGGGAAGGCGAAAGCAGAGCTACTGGAGGCGGAACTAGTGGTGGCTGATAAAAAGAACATCTTCCTCCGCGAAGAGTTATCATCTCGTGATGCCGATTTGGCCAAAGTTCCTTCAAGGATAACCTGGTGGAAGAATAAGACCATCGAGGTCTGTATCGCAGGATTTATGGATCTCCATATCCGCGGGGCCGTCAGTTCATCCATGTTGGCCGATTATGCTTCCCAAAAGATAAAAGATCTTAGCGAAAGCGAAAAGGATTTTCCTTCTTCTGGGGGGAAGCAAGGGGACGATCACGGCGAGGCACATGATGACTCTTGATTGATCCATTAAAGGACCTTACTATTTGTTTTTCATGTCTTGTAATAATGCCATATCGCGCGGCGATATCAGTACTTTGCCGTTTGGGCGATATCTTGTTTATTTCGCTTTCTCACGTTGTCTTGAGGGCTGCCTTTTAATTAACGTCGTCTTTCGTCATTTCCTTTCTTGTAATATCGCCTTTGTTTTTCAGAAAGTCACATCTGCTTTTCAGAGCAATTATTGCTCGCGACCCTTCCGTCAGTGCACGGGAAAAGTCATGATGGTCTAGGCACACGTGTCCGTTTCTTCTGCCTCTTCACCTTTGTTTAGAACTTTTGACAAAATCGAAACGTTTGTTGCGCTTCTCTAGAGTTGTACTCATTGCTTGAGTCTTATCCCTTATTCCGCTCCAACACAACGACTGTAGCATTTGCCGTTTCCTTTTAATTACTAGGGTTATAAACCGTCTTTATTTCTTCCCTTTTCTTTTTCACTCCCCTTTCTGATATTATTTCCCCGCCGTCTTGTTCTTCTTACCTCTACTCAGGCTTTCGAAGTTCTTTCCTCTTAAAGGTACTTTCTTCTCCTTTCCTTCATCTTCTCGATTTCTATTTCTTTGCTTCTGCCATGGCAAAGACTCGCCGTTCTGAGTCAAAATCCATAGATGAGAAGAAAATAGATACCACAATTAGTGTTATTACTACCGAGGCCATTCTCCGGGAGCACTTGGCCACTCACGGTGCCGTTATTCCTGATGGCTACCAAGCCATAGTCGCCCCTGGGTCAGTACGTTTGAACAGCGTTCTGGCCGGCAATCGTAGGGTCTTATACGCCCAGATGTTTCGCTATGGTTTCCGGCTCCCTATCGATCCTTTCGTCAAAGATTTGCTTATTGTTGGCAATTTTAATCCTGCCCAGTTAGCCCCAAATGCATATTGCTGTGTTTATGCCTTCTTGGAACTTTGTAGATATAAGGGGATTACTTCCCCTTCTCTTTTGTTGCTTAGATCCCTTTTCAAATTGATGAAGTGTCGGGGTGTGATAACCATATCGCCCCGCTTTGACGATGATTCTCTCAAGTCTTTTACTTGGAAATTACTCCATATCGAGTCTTCTGTCGAGGCTTGGAAAAAGGAGTTCTTTCTGGTGTATCTTCCTGACGCTCCTGGTCCCGAGTGGCGCTCTGGGTTTAACCAGGACGTCCAAGATGGCATTTGGAGTCGGCCAGGGACACTTCCCGCTCGTGAACAAGGATGGTTGGACACCTTACTCCAACTGGAGATTAGCGTTCACATTCGACTTACGGCCTGTAGAACGGCCATTCAAGATTGTGTTAGGCGTGAGTATCACGTTACTCTTTTTCCTTTCCTCGCTGATACTAACGCTGACATCATTTTGCGGTTTTGCAGCGACGGATCCTGCTTACAGACCAGAGAGTGTAAGAAGGCGTTTAAAGAGAGCTCAGGACAGGGAAGACAGGGAGAGAGCTGCTTCGGAAGCCACTGATACTCCTTCTGAGTTACCGGCTACTTCTGCGAATCTCGCTCAAGTATCCTCTTCTTCTGTGGGTGAAGGGAATACTGACATTCCTAAAGGTGTGCCCATCGTGACCGTTGCTGCTCCTTCGTCTTCTCAGGCCCCTAAGGCCATTGCCAGAGGAAAAAAGAAGAAAAGAACGCGGAGTATCGCCACTCTTACTCCTTCTCCCGACGCTGCGGGTTCTTCGGAGGCACCTCCTCCTTCCAACACTGCTACTGTAAGCGTGTTTTTAATCGCGATATGTTGCGCATCGATATTTATCGCTATCTGATTTATCTTCCTTTCCTTTGTAGGAAACTGTTGTAGTTACTGCTCCCATTCCCTCAGGCGATATGGATCTGACCTATGTGGTGACGGGAGCCTCAAAGAGGGCCCGGATAGAGGGCGAGGGTGAAAACATATCCTCTTCTAACGTCGCGAGGGAGGGTGACCCTGTCAATGCTCTTGATTCTGCCATGGTTCCTCCACGTGGACATTCTACGGAAGTTTTGGGGAATCTGGGTGGTGCTGACCCTTTTGGCTCTTCGCCCAATTCCTTTGGCGGGCCTATCCATTCATTTCCCTCTCATTTAGGCTATCAGGACGTCCTGCAGGATTTCACGGGCTATCAGCCTCATGGTGTTTTCCTGGCTCCGGGCAGTTCTTCCTCACAGGTTCGCGCTCCCGCCCCCCTGGCTTTCTCTCCTTCAGGCGTTCCTTGGCGGCAACGCTATGGTGAAGTCGGAAGCACTTTTAATTTTGTGGCAGATCTTTGCCCGCTAAATGGGGTTGGCGAAGTGACCCATCAAGTTGAATTATTTGATTTCCGTGCCCGTGGCTTGGCAGCTATCGGGGGCGATGGTTCAAATGAGGTTTCTGCCCTGCTGGCTTCTCAGATTCTAGCGTCATCTGCGGAATGGGAGACCTTTCTTTCTCTGGCTGATGACGACAAGGCGAACTCTCTCCGCACTGACCTCTTCTCCAGTATGATGAAATTCCATTATTGGGCTGAGGTGGTGAAGCATCAACTTGCTACCCTTCGTTCCGTCTCAGCGGAGCTATCCCAAGAGCGGAATGATAAGAAAAAGGTGCTGGATGAGCGTTCCAGAGTTATACTAGATCATCAGGATCTACAGAAACGGCATTCCGCGCTGGAAAAAACTTTGGCAGAGGAGCAGGCCAAAGTGACTGCTTTGGAAAATGAGAAGTCAGCTTTGGAGAAGGAGAAGGCGGCTTTGGCGGAAGAGTCAGCCGATATGAGCTGGTGGCATGCCGAACAGACTGCCAGTGTTCTGGTTAAGTGTTTCGAGGAAATCCACGGGGTAGATGCCTACAAGGGCGAAGAGGTTGCGAAAGCCTTTCTACAGAAATCTGCCCATATCCATGAGGCAGGCTATCGCCAAGCCAAGGCCGCGGGTTGGAAACGAAGAATCCCCGAGAGTTGATATGTCATGGCACTTTGCCGTTCCTTCTAGCGATAAGCATCGCCTAGTTTTTGTCTTTTATGCCTACGGCATAATCATTTTGAACACTGGATCTTTGTAAATCCTTAAGATGCCTTTAATATATCTAAGCAATCTCTTATCACTGTTCTTCCTTTGTATTTGTCTCCTCGCGAGACTTCTTTTATCACTGAGGTTGACTTATCCTCATAGTGTGCTTACTTTGTCAAACAAACCCTTAGTATTTCCACCAAAATGACTAAGGTCTATATCGGGTAGGCCTTTCGATAAGCTTATCGGTATCATGACCACCACTCCTTCCGCTGTTCGGGAGTATTCTGCACATTTCTAATTGTAGATCATCAGTAACAAAACGAGTTTTGAGAGAGAGTGATTTACCCGTAGGAGCCTTTCCGCTGCCGTCACAGGGCTTTATCACGGAACCCGTTTCGAATCGCGTTTCCCCTCAGTTCTATACTTCGCCAGGGATTACTCATCCGGTTACTAACTGGAATTACGCGATTCTCCACGTTCCCCTTATCTCTCGATCGGCCTCAAAAGTGCCTCATCTCATGAGCAATCGGATCAAGACTCTCACAAGGCTAGGAATTTTCACTTTTAGGCGTTGACCTCTTGTTTAGAACCGTGTCCTTTCTTAATGGTTTAGCTATACTAGCCCGACCGTTAAGATAGGATTCTTGTTTCTAAATAGAGTTTCTATTTCTTTGGGACGTGTCTTGTCTTGATGTACCGTCTCCACGAGAACGGCCAGCACAAGAAAAGAACTTTTCACTCCCAAAGATTCCGGGCGGTGCCCTCACTTAGTGAGCCATCTGATCAAGATCGGTCATCACAAGGATAGGACTTTTCACCCCCGGGAGCGTCAAGGATTTTTCGATCCGACGCTAATCAAGGATACACTAGGTCATGCCCTCACTTAGTGGGCCATCTGATCAAGACCGACCATCACAAGGATAGGACTTTTCACTCCCAGGGTATCCCCCTTTTTATCTGCACAAAAGCAACCACAAACCCACGAAAACTCTCACATCGAGCGTTAGCCACGGTTAGGGTTGTTATAATCCAAATAGTGCAGATAAAATTAAACTCTAGAGTAATATAATTTCAAACGAGCGATATTCCAAGAGTTGGATAGGGGTGTACCGTCAAGTGTCTCCAGGCGATAGGCTCCTCTCCCCACAACGTGGGTGACGCGATATGGTCCTTCCCAGTTAGGGCTAAGTTTCCCCATTCGCTGTCCAGCCGCTCGCCGGTCTCGGAGCACCAGGTCACCAATTTTCAGCAATCGCTCTTTCACATGCCTGTTATGATAACGGGCCATTTTTCATTTATAATACTGCGTTTTCAGAAGGACTTCTTCTCGAACCTCTGGTATCGCGTCCAGGTTAGCACGTAACCGTTCCTCATTTAGTTCCTCACGAAAGTGAGCCACCCGTAAGCTCATGGCCCCGATTTCCACTGGCGTTACGGCTTCAGTTCCGAAAGCCAACGCGAAAGGCGTTTCTCCAGTGCTAGTTTTCACAGTCATGCGGTATGCCCACATCACATATGGCAGCTCGTCAGCCCACTTCTTTTTAGACCCCTCAAGGTTTTTCTTGATACCACTGAGGATGCTCCTATTAGTTACTTCTGCCTGTCCGTTGGTTTGTGGGTGAGCCACGGAAGAAAATCGCTGCTCAATCCCAAATTTCGAGCATTGGTCTTTGAAGAATTGGCTAGTGAACTGGGTCCCGTTATCGCTGACAAGGATACGAGGCACCCCGAATCTCATGATGACTTGGTGTTTGAAAAAATGCCATGTTTTTTCTGCTGTGATCGTGGCAACCGCTTCAGCTTCCGCCCACTTCGTAAAATAGTCCACAGCCACTATTACAAATTTCAGTTGGGATCTCGCCTTTGGAAATGGACCCAGGATATCAATCCCCCATTTGGCAAAAGGACAAGGGGCGATAATTTCAGATATTTCAGTGGCTGGACGTCGAGGAATTTTAGCGAATTCTTGACACTTGGGACAAGTTTGCACGTAATTGTGGCAATCCCTTCGTATGGTGGGCCAGTAGAATCCCGATCTGAAAACTTGTGCCGCCATGGTGCCGCCCGACACGTGCATTCCGCATATCCCTTCATGGATTTCACGCAGGGTGTGAAGACCCTCTTGTTCAGTTATACATTTGGCGGCGGGGTGAGAAAAACATCTCCGAATAAGCTCCCCGTCATAGTACGTGCAGCGAGCAGCCTGTTTCAGCACTTTCATCTTTTCAGCGTTACCTTCAGGTAGCTCTTCGTGCTTTAAGTACTTTATTACTGGAATTCGCCAATCATTCTCAAGCTCATTCACACATAAGGAGGCTTGTTCCTCCATGAAGGACGGCACCGATAGCTCACGATAATAAATACCCTTTGGTATTGATGCTTCCGGGTTTGCGGCCAGCTTGGCAAGGTAATCGGCTTCAGCGTTTTCCTCTCTAGGAACGTGCTCGAAGCTGATTTGCATGCCCTCTTTCTTTATCTCCGTTAACTCTCGCGTTACCTTAGCGAGGTACTGCACCATGATAGGTTCTCGGGCCTGAGAGTGTCCTGAGACTTGGTCAATTATTAATTTGGAGTCCCCATAAATTTTCAGACGCAGGTCTCCTGTCTGGCCAGTATCGCGCCTCCCTTTAGAAGAAAACTCTCGCCCTATTCTGAGTCCAGCTAGCAACGCCTCATATTCGGCTGCGTTATTGGACAAAGGCTGTAAGATTCGGATAGCATACCGTATCCGCATATTGTGCGGCCCGTTTATGAAGATTCCGGCCCCCGCCAATTCTTGGTTTTTGGCTCCATCCACATGAACGATCCAAAGGTCCGTATATGTTTCAGGGAATGGGAGATCCATATCGTTCCATTCCGCTTCAGGTACACCACTCAGAGGGTCCTCCGTGAAGGTACATTCCGCTATGAAGTCAGCCAGGACCTGGGCCTTTACGGATGGTCGGGACTGGTACCTTAAACCATACTGCTCGAGTTCTAGTGCCCAGATCAGCATTCTGCCTGAAGATTCAGGCTTTCGAAATATCCTCTTCAAGGGCTGGTCTGTAAGCACAATGATAGGATAAGACTGGAAGTATCGGTCCATCTTACGGGCGGCCTGTATGAGGGCGAACGCTATTTTTTCAATTCGGGCATATCGCAATTCCGCGTCCTTTAGGACGTGACTCACAAAATACACTGGGCGATGTGAGTGGTTATCGTCTCGAACGAGGACGGCACTGACCACTTCGTCCGCTGCGCCCAAGTACAAGTATAAGGTATCGCCTACCTCAGGCCTTGTCAATAATAAATCAGATGATAAATATTCTTTCAAGTCCATGAACGCTTGTTCACATTCCGGGGTCCACCCAAACATGGCTTTCTGGCGTATGACTTTAAAGAAGGGGAGGCACTTTTCTCCTTGCTTGGAGATGAACCGTCCTAGGGCGATGACGCGCCCTGTCAGTCTTTGTACTTCCTTAACGGTTCTTGGCGATATCATGTCATGTATGGCTTTAACCTTGGAAGGATTAGGCTGGATACCTTTCTGGCTCACCACGTAGCCCAAGAATTTACCCGTCTGAAATGCAAACATGCACTTTCGGGGGTTTAGCTTCATGCGATATTTTTTCATCACATCAAGAACTTCCTTTAGATCCCGTAGGTGATTCTGAAAATTAGCGCTCTTCACCAGTATGTCATCAACGTATGCTTCCACGTTTCTCCCTATTTGTTCCTCAAAAATTTTATTGGCCAATCGTTGAAACGTGGCTCCTGTGTTCTTCAGCCCAAATGGCATCGCTGTATAACAATACGTGGCTTTAGGAGTAAGGAAAGCAGTCTTCTCCTCATCCTCCAGAGCCATAGGGATTTGATGATATCCGGAGTTGGCGACCAACGAGCTTAGATACGCGTACCCGGCAGTTTGGTCAACCAACTGATCTATGCGAGGGAGCGGGTAGCAATCCTTAGGACAGGCATCGTTCAAATCGGTGAAGTCAATACACATACGCCAATCTCCATTGGGCTTAGGAACAAGAACCAGGTTGGCTAACCAAGTGGGATACTGTACTTCGCGAATGAAACCCGCGTTAAGGAGCTTGGCAACTTCCTTTTCTACGGCTGACGCCTTTTCAGTAGAGAACGCCCGTCGTTTCTGTTGGACTGGCCTAGCGTTAGGGTCAACGTTAAGCCTATGCTCGGCTATTTCTCGCGATATACCTGGCATATCGGAGTGTTTCCACGCGAAATTTCCTTGGCATTTGTTCAACAACCGTGCCAGTTGAAGGCTTTCCGCCGGGCTGAGCTTTTCGCTTACCAGGAAACTGGTCTCCTCTTTGCCTATCACCGGCACAGATATCATCTTGTCAAGGGGTTGAGCGCGCTTTTCATCACCCTGCTCATAAGGGTCAGCCGCTACACACACATATTTATCACAACTCTTCTGAGTCATGAGCGAATAGCATTCCGCGGCTAATTTCTGATCGCCTTTTATCGACACCACTCCATCCCAGGAAGGGTATTTCATCTTTAAATGTTTTTGTGAGATCGCCACTCCGAAGCGGTTGAGGAAAGGTCGTCCGAGTATGACGTTATAAGGCAGATTCAAGTCCACAACAAGGAACAGCAGATTCTCTGATCGTTTGAAGGTGTCTTCTCGGAAGTATACGGGTAAGGTGATTATCCCCGTGACCGGGATAAGAGTCCCATCCACCCCGAATATGGGTCTCTTACTAGGCGTTAGCTCATTAGTGGGGCGTTTCAGGAGATTGTAAGCTTCCAGCGAAAAGAGGTTGACAGCACTCCCGTTGTCAACAAGAGTCCTTCTTATCCCATGACTGGCAATAATAGGTGTGACTACCAGGGCGTCATTATGAGGATAGATAACGCCTTTTTCGTCCTCTTCTGAAAAGGATAAGATCATGCGATCAAGTATGCCTATCGCTCCACCTTTCTTTGTCATACCCTCTCGCGTACGCTTTTCTCCTTTCGCCACCATCGACTGTTCTGATTCATCTGTATAGGGGATCCCTCCCGCTATGATGTTAATCATCGGGATGTCATCGCCATTTATCGCGAAAGTTTCCTCACCCTTTCCTTCCAGAGCGCTATCGGGCTGTAGGACCCGAGGGGGTCTTGGTCGTTCGTCTGTCGCTCTTCTTACAGGATTATTTCGGGCATCTTCCCTCACTTGAATCGTGAATTCTCCCAAATATCCTTCTTCCACCAAGTGTTCTATCGCCCACTTCAATTCTCTACAAACCTCGGTGGAATGTCCCCTAGCTTTATGGAATTTACAGTAGGCATTTTCTCTTTTGCCCAAGAGCACTCCAGGTTTCGTGGGTGCTGGATAACGGATAGGAAGATTTCGGTGTTCTGCTATCGCCAGGATCTCGGCTCTTGGTACGTTCAGGGAAGGAAAGTCTGGATCATACGCCCGATTTTTATGAGCGTTCCCTTGACGCTGATGAGGGGAATCACCTTGTTTTCCTTTCGAAGAACTTCCTTTCTGCCTATCCGAGGTTTTTGGAATATGATCTTTTCGTCGGGCGTAATCGTCAATGTAGCGATCATCGATCAGAGGATTCGCAGGAGCGGTGGGGATGTGAGGTGCCCCAAGTGGCATATTAAATGTTCTATCTCTGTTCTCTTCTTCCATTTTTGCGTAGTTGTAGGCCTTGAGTCTTAATGCGTCCAGAGATATTGGAGGATCCACCATTAAAGCCTCTTTCAGCTTCCCGTAATGGCAATTTCTTTTCAGAGCTTCTATGGCGAAATCGATAGTGACACCCGGCGTTAACGACATTTCCAAATCGAATCGGCTGAGAAATTCTTTTAAAGTCTCTTGAGGCTTCCGTTGTATGTCAAATAACGCCGCGGCAGATTTCCGAATGGGAATTGCCGTACTAAATCTGCTCCGAAATTTAGATTCTAGCTGTGTAAAATTACCAATGGATCCACTAGGAAGACCTTCAAACCAGAGTCGTGCCACTCCTGATAAGGTCATGATGAATATCTGACACAAAGCTGCATCACTGTGGGTCTGAAACTGAACGAAGTCCTTCACTTTATTAATGTGCGAAATAGGATCTTTAGTACCATCGTAAGTATCAGCGGGAAGCTTCACTCGCCTGCTGACCCTATGTCGCCTTACGCGACGACTGAAAGGATGTCCAGAGGTATCATCAAGAATCTCACGCGCATGACGTGGGGGAGATATGTCCCCTTGTCGCCCCCTTTCTCGAGGTTCAGGTGTATGATGTCGCCTAGGAGACCGACTGCGACTTCTGGGCGAACGACTTCGATACCTCCTGCTACTGGATCTTTCACTGTATTCGGGAGATAAACTCCTGTTTGTTCCTTCCCTCCGTCCGGCCCAACGGTTCCTTAACGCCTCAAGCTGCCTGTCTTCCTGGGGATAGAGTCCTTGCGGCATTTATGGTACATAAGCCTCTACTCTTCCTTGAGTGAGCTGTACAAGACTAACCGGGGGATCTCCCGCTGACAGAGGCATTTGGGAGTTTTCTGGAAACAACGGGGGCAAACGTCGATCAGCAATAATAGATGGTGTGAACGTGATGTGAGGAGGAACATTAGATCTAGAAGTGCCAGGCGTGATTCTTGTGACCATGTCAGTCAAATATTCCAAGCGGGAACGAAGAGCCGCTATTTCCATAGCAAAGGGATTATTATTATTAGGCACAAATCCTCCTGAAAGAGGGGTATAAAGATCAGATCCCACAGTCTGTGATGAAGAAATAACCGTCTGCGAAGAGACAGATCCTCCGGCGATCCCGACTGAAAGGTCCATAGATCCCAAAATAGTCGATTGTGACGTCATAGAGAGATCAGCAGTAGCAAAGGGGAACAACCGCCTGCGTGTTGAGAAAGGAATATTAGAGAATGTTGATCGGACCGGCTCCGATCTGGCTGTCATAACCGTTCCACTCTCCCGACCGAACAGAGCTTGGCTATTAAGGACACTCACTTAATACACCAAGGCTCTCAATGAAAGCACCATTTGATAAGATCCGAGACCTCTTCTGAGCGGAACGGCAGCCACAGGTGGTCGTACAGGAGGCGGTCGACGTCGGAGGTACCTGCAAAGCGCCGGAGGGGGACTCCGGCGTAGACACTCCAATGCTTAAGTCAGTTCAAGTTTTCAAAGTAGTAGAGTTTCTCCAAGATGATCTCGATCTCTCCCCCTGTTTGGTAAGGTGGGGGGTATTTATAGACCGAAATTAGCGATACCTAACAGCGATAGGGGTAGACATCATCTGAAGATATCGTTTCGAGCGATATCAGGTACGTCATCGCGGGCGATAATCGAGTGAGGCCTATCTGGGGTGATATATTCTCCAGTCTCCTAGGATGGGATGACGTCGTGCGTATAAAGACGCATGAGATCCCCCCCGCTGAAGTCGACCATCCTAGGAAATTTCCGCTGGCCCAGGCGATAGGTTGGCATTTCAGGGAAACGTATAGAAACTTGTCCAGGATAGATGTCGTAGCCCCAATGTTGCCGTCAGGAGCATTCCAATTGTTATCAAATGTCACTTTGGGTTAATTGTGCATCATTTATTTGGAAACCATGTTCATATGACCGTCACTCAAATAGCAGTGACATACCTAAGATATTCACCTCCTAATTATTTTGATTTTTTCTTTCTTTTTCTTAATTTCTGGATTCAATGCATGTGTTAGGCAGTAGTAATGACAGATTTGCTCAATTGCAATCACCAAGTAGTTTTTTTGAAATTTAATGCTTTTCATTACTAGGGATTAATTAAACAATCAAGTTGTTCAGGACATAAACCGTCCCAAAATTCAAAAACGCCTAGTACATAAGCTCTTCTAACAAGAGCATGAGCTTCTGCATAGCATTTCTTCTGACGTGAACAAAAGCGCAGGAATTGAAATACCAAGCAAGGCGAGAGATATCCGCAACAATCACCCCCAAGCTAGAGAAAGACTAAGACTCGGTGACAATAGCTTGGATCAATTCTAAACAGACAGACTGGATTTATACCCGATAGTAGCCACGGTCCCTAGCAACCTCGAGAGCTCTACGCACAGCTAATCCTTCGCCCACGACGATGTCCATACAAAATAGGGCGCACTCATGGCTAGAAAAAATGCAACTTTCGTCACTCTCGCGAGCAATGAAACCCAAACCAGTCCGAGAGGGGCCAATAGTTGCATCAGTATTGAGACAGATGATCTCATCTCCTGGATGACACCAGTCAGACGTAGAAACCAAAGTGACAAAACTATTCTCATCTCCGTTTCTCTCATTTACTTCTCTGTACTCCCCTAGCAACCGAGCGCTACGGAAAAGGACCTCCTGCAGAGACGTAACCATCGATTTGAACACCAAGTCATATCTAGAGTTCCAAACAGCCCAAAGAATAGAGATCACCTCTTCTAGGACCAAAAGTGAAGTTGTGTCCCTAAGATAACCAAGCCAATTAATTTGTAGTGCACTCGGAGAGAACTGACACCCATGGGGTATGTGACTTAAACTCTAGAGGTTGTGCGAGACCGGACAATGCAAGAAAAGATGATTGATTGACTTAGACGCCCCATGGCATAGAGGGCAGGAGTCCTCTCCAATAATACCTCTGATGAACAGGTTCTCCTTCGCCGGGAGGCCATTATGAACTAAACACCAGACAAAATTTTTAAACTTAGGTGGAATCTGTAGTTTCCACAGATCTGACCACCAAAAATCATTGGTTGTCTACTGTCCAACATTAGGTGGATCAGACAAAAGGGAGTGATAACAACTCTTTACTGTAAACTTCCCCGAGGTCTAAACCCCCCAAACGATCCTATCAGGAGGGCGAAAAAGACTAACTGGTATCGCCAAAATGGCATCACATTCTGCGGGGTTGAATATCTGGTGTACTAGCTGAACATTCCACCTACCCATTGCGGGTTCCATCAGGCAATTGACTGTAGCGTTTGATTGGAGGTGAGAGACCGGAAAATGAGCTAAACTAGATAAGGAGGAAGGGATCCATGGGTCGTCCTAGATACAGATTTGTTCGTCCTTCCCCACCTGTCAAATGAACCCTTTCGCAAGTGCGTCACGTCCAGCCAAGAAACTCCTCCAAACATAACTAGGACGAGAGCCTAATGGGGCTTCAAGGACACTTATCGACGAAAAATATCTTACCTTCAGCACCCTAGCCAAGAGAGAATTTGGGTGATAAATAATACGCCAACCTTGCTTGGCTAATAGCGCGAGGTTAAATTTCCTCAATTTGTAGAACCCCAATCTACCCTCCCGCTTGGCTTTACAGAGCTTGTTCCATGAAACTCAACTAACCTTATGGTGATCTTCACTTCCTCCCCACCAATATTGTCTCATTGCAGTCTCCATCTCGTCGCAGACACCCCGAGGGATCTCAAAATAACTCATAAGGTATGTTGGGATAGATTGCGCAATAGCCTTAATAAGCACCTCCTTCCCTGTGTCACGCCCCGAACGAAGAGGGCACGCGGATGGCTCGGACGGATGGGCCAAGACACAAGCACATGCGGCCAAGAGGAGAATTAGGGTGCCGAAAGAGGTTATGCGGGACAACTCATGGATGGACTCATGGGTTGGTTGGCCAAGTCATGAACAAAAGGGCCTAGGTGTTCTCCAACGTGCCGGAAGGTTCCGGAAGGATCAAGAGGAGTCTAACCATTATGGAGAATGGTGTAGAACCTTCCGGAAGAATCAAGAGAAGTCTAGCCATTGTGGGGAATGACATAGAAGTTTCTAGAAAGGTTCTAGAGGGAGCTTAGAAGGAGAATGTTCTAGAAAGGTTCTAGAACCCTTAATCTCCACCGTTAGATTGAGTAGATCTTAGCCGTCCATTGGGGACCAGGACTTGTATATATAGGAGTAGGACTTCATTTGTACATTCAGCCAAGCATTGTGTATTTCAAGCATTGGTGCAATTGTTAATACAAAGCATTCTTCTCCCAAGCTTTCTTACGTGCTTTCCTTTCTAAGTTCATAGCTCTTTAGCTTACTTGTGCTAACATCTCTCAAGCTTTGTGCTTTGGTGGTTTAGGCTGACTTAGCAAGCCAACGGACGAGCTAGCTAGGTGCCGCACGGGTTAAATCGCTGCGCAAAATACTTCATCCCGTGACAAGTGGTAGTGGAGCACAAGCTCGGTTCGGAAAGGAGGACATGGCCAACGACGCAGGGGCGAGTAA
The DNA here is from genome assembly GCA_963691705.1 of Viola odorata. NCBI lineage: Eukaryota > Viridiplantae > Streptophyta > Magnoliopsida > Malpighiales > Violaceae > Viola > Viola odorata. The sequence continues at coordinate 76,916,679 of OY829537.1, forward strand.
TGTTGGAGACCATGCCGGATGCGAGAAGGAGAGGAATAACCAATCCAAGTGGGGAAGGTCCGTTGACACTATGAAGGCTATGGAGTCCACGCTAGCCAAGGTGCAGCTAGGAGTGGCCAACCATCAGGACAAATTCGTGGAACTAGACCAGCGCTTAGAGGATCTCGTGTCAAGGTGTGACGAGTTCGATGCGAAGAAGGAGGAGTCCGATGGAGAAGTGCAAGGTGCACTCAATGCCATGGCGATGTCGGGGGAGCAGCGTTACAAGGACCTAAAGGGAGAGCTTGATGCTCTAAAGGCCAAGGTGGGCGAGCTGGTGGCGCTGGCGGCGTATAGGGACGACCTAGCCAAGATAGCCACGATGTGGGAACGAATGCAGGAGATCGAAGGAGATTGGTCTCTTTGCAAGAGGGCCTTAGTCCAGGGGGCGGGGTCATGACAGCACAGACCGAGGTGCCAAGGCCAAAGTGCTATAGTGGGGAGCGCGATGCCAAGAAGGTGGACAACTTCTTGTGGAGCATGGAGCGCTACTTGGATGCTTGCCGCGTCAGGGACGATGCGGAGAAAATCAAGACCGCGACACTCTACCTAGCGGATACGGCGATGCTTTGGTGGAGGAGGAGGTATGCGGATATTGAGCGTGGGACATGCGCTATCGATACATGGGCGGACTTCAAAAGGGAGCTGAAGGTCGTGTTCTACCCATGCAATGTGGAGCATGAAGCTAGGGCCAAGCTTCGACGCTTAGTGCACAAGGGTAACGTGCACGAATATGTGAAGGAGTTCACGGAGCTGCACATAGAGATTGGGGATATGCCCGAGAAAGAGGCACTCTTTCAGTTCCTAGATGGACTCCAACCATGGGCCAAGATGGAGCTGCAGCGGCGAGGTGTGCAGGACCTGGCCACCGCGATTGCGGCCGTGGAGTCTCTTGTGGAGTATAAGCGGGATGATTCTTCTCACCCAAAGTCGTCAAGGTTGGACAAGGGCAAAAGTGGGGGAGATTCGGACGATGACAAAGATGAACGAAGGGACAGGCCGCCGAGGCATGAACGGCCCGAAAGGCGCAATGAGAAAGGCCATGGTGGGCACAAGGGCGGTAGCGAGAAGAAGTTGGAATGCTTCTTGTGTAGTGGTCCACACATGGTGAGGGATTGCCTGGCACGCTCCAAACTTTCAGCACTCATCATGGGCGATGATGAGGAAGACGAGCCAAGTTGCCATGAGGAGGCAAAAATTGGGGCCATGAGGGTCATTGGCTCGATGGAACGCACAGAGTTGGCGGACAACAACTCTAACCTAGGCCGTGGGAAAGGCCAACGGAAGGGCCGAATATATGTGATGGCCCGAATTAATGGACGAGAGGTGAAGGCACTTCTCGATACGGGGGCTTCCGATATTTGCCTAGACGTGAATGAGGCAAGACGCTTGGGCGTGAGGTTCAGTCGCAAAGAAGGATGGATCAAGACGGTGAACTCGGAGTCGGTCGAGATAGAAGGTGAGGCCTACGACCAAAAGGTGCACATCGGTGATTGGGAGGGCAAGGTGACCATGGCGGTGGTGACCATGGATGATAACCCACTCGTGTTGGGAATGGAGTTCTTAAACCGTGTTGGGGCCTATGCCGATCCCTCAAGAGACATATTGATCATGCGGCACAAGGGCAACGAGTATTCGGCACTGATATTGCGGGCAGACGGTGAGACCAGGACCATCTCTTCATTAAGGCTATGGCGGGGGCCTAAGCCAAAGGAAGCCAAACCGAAGATGGACAAGGGGTTGTCCATAACTAAGCAAGCCAAGGTGACGGAAGACCAAGGCGTGCAAAAGGGACTCGCGGACAGGAGGCCACGGGGGTACTCTAAGGGGCAAAAACCGACGGGACAGGTGAAGCTCAAGTCCGAGGCGAGGTTAAGTGCGGGGGCACGTCATCATTCGACGACTCCAAGGGTGGAGAAATTAAAAGGGGCAGGGTCGAGGGACGCTGCGCTACACAGTGTCGAAGGGCGGCACTACCTCATGGGCATGGGGCCCAAACAAGGCGGCAAGTTGTGGCAAGGGGAGCGCTTACCAAGGGATGTTGGGAGCAGGCCACGACGACGAGGACGTCGCCGAAACAGGTGGGGGAGGATGTCACGCCCCGAACGAAGAGGGCACGCGGATGGCTCGGACGGATGGGCCAAGACACAAGCACATGCGGCCAAGAGGAGAATTAGGGTGCCGAAAGAGGTTATGCGGGACAACTCATGGATGGACTCATGGGTTGGTTGGCCAAGTCATGAACAAAATGGCCTAGGTGTTCTCCAACGTGCCGGAAGGTTCCGGAAGGATCAAGAGGAGTCTAACCATTATGGAGAATGGTGTAGAACCTTCCGGAAGAATCAAGAGAAGTCTAGCCATTGTGGGGAATGGCATAGAAGTTTCTAGAAAGGTTCTAGAGGGAGCTTAGAAGGAGAATGTTCTAGAAAGGTTCTAGAACCCTTAATCTCCACCGTTAGATTGAGTAGATCTTAGCCGTCTATTGGGGACCAGGACTTGTATATATAGGAGTAGGACTTCATTTGTACATTCAGCCAAGCATTGTGTATTTCAAGCATTGGTGCAATTGTTAATACAAAGCATTCTTCTCCCAAGCTTTCTTACGTGCTTTCCTTTCTAAGTTCATAGCTCTTTAGCTTACTTGTGCTAACATCTCTCAAGCTTTGTGCTTTGGTGGTTTAGGCTGACTTAGCAAGCCAACGGACGAGCTAGCTAGGTGCCGCACGGGTTAAATCGCTGCGCAAAATACTTCAACCCGTGACACCTGCCTAGGATAGAGTTTTCTCTTTCCAAACATTTAGACGTTTGCAAAGATGGTCACGGACGGAGCTGAATAAAGCCTTTTTGGACCGATTGTAACCCACTGGAAGACCCAGCTACCTCTAGTGATGACTCACCATTCTAACACCGAGTCTACGGTGAATCGTCGCTCTACACCCAATGCCAACATTCCTACTAAACACCACTTCCAATTTCTCCAAGTTAATCTTCTAGCCCGACGCTTCCTCATATTTGGCTAGGATTCCTATAATGACCGCAACTTCTCTAGGGTTAGCTCTAGCAAAGATCAGGCTATCATCAGCATAGAACATGTGGCTGATAGAGGGACCTCCCCGATAAATCAAAATGTCGTGGATCAACTGACGTTGATTAGCCTCATGTAACATAACCGAGAGACCTTCCGTACAAAGGATAAAAAGGTAAGAAGAGAGAGGATCTCCCTGCCTGAGACCCCTCTTGGGTCTAAAGGACGGACCCGGGTTACCCTCCACCAGAACTGAATACGACACCATAGAGACACACCTCATCACCAAGTCCACCCAATTATGATGGAATCCTAATTTGCGTAGAATTTGATCCAAAAAGTTCCACTCAACTCGATCACAAGCTTTACTCATATCGAGTTTGAGACTCATTAAACCTCAACCCGACCTTCTAGTCTGCATGGCATGAAAAACCTCTTACGCTACACAAGCATTGTCAGTAATCAATCTATTCGGGATAAAGACACTTTGATTTTCAGATATAATATCAGGTAGAAAGAGTTTCAATTTGTTAGCTATGACCTTAGTTACTAGCTTGAAGATAACGTTACACAAACTAATAGGTCTAAAGTGGGAACACTCTACAGGATTAGCAACCTTAGGGATCAAAGTTATAAAAGTGTGATTCAAGAGTGTAGGGTTAGAAGCATGATTGAGAATATTAAGAACAACAGAACTAACAGAGTCTCCTACTAGACACTAATATTTTTGAAAAAAGAGAGGGGGCATACCGTGAGGATTAGGGAATTTTTTGGTTTCATATGTTTAAGCGCCCTTTGGACCTCCTCTATAGTGTACTGGGCCGATAGGTGATCATTCATAGAAGGCGAGACAATGGGGTGAACAGGGAACAACGCGTTAGTCACATATACGGGACCAATTAATATAAACAGCTTCTTGAAGTATTTTGTGAAGATGGTCTCAACTGCTCCGAGATCTTCATAACATACTCTAAGCTCATCGTTAATACTGTGGATGTGATTTTTCTTTCTGCATTGATGATACGAGCATGGACCCTCCATTTCCCGCACACATTGCATGGGAAAGGCCTCCCGCGTGGCCTATCTTCCCCGAACGCGTGCGACGAGAAGGCCAAGACAGTGCCTTCTCATGGTCGAGTTCATGGGCCATGAGCAAGACCATGAAGTCTGGGCAGACTTGAGTTTTTGAGTGTCTTGTAGTTCACTTGAAGGGCAAATAATTATTTAGTATAAATAGGCTATGTTAGCCATTTTTAGGACTAGTCTTTGATTTGAATGTTATTTCTATAAGACCAAACCCTAGTGTAGCTTAGGTAATTTAGAGTCCTTAAAACCAGCACTTCATCTTCTTTACTTTGTAACAAGGTTGCTCTAGCAAGACTAGAGAGGGTTTGTTGGGTATTGAAGTTCCATTGTTGTTTATCATCAAAACACTCTCATTTTCATCCATTAATCCGTTGCACAATCCGCACTCCTTCTAGTGATGTTATCTTCTCCATTATTCCATTTATTGTCGCTGCCCTTAAACTCCATACAAATTCGGATCCATTCACTCATCCAAACACCATCTATCTGTGTGTTTACCACCTCCCAAAGGAGACAAGATCCTTGTTGCCGTCATCTCACGGTTTCATCTCCAAATCAAAGCTGAGCACTTATTAGTTGACTAGATTTCTTATGAAAAAAACTAGTATTTTTATCCCCAGCTTCTGTTGGTACCCGAATTTTGATGCTAGCACGTTCAATCACTTGCAAAATAGCATGCCAACATTTTAACGCGCTTAATCAATTATAGTCGCTTTATTTTCACATTTTTCACTAACCGTTATTGATCTCTCGGCCCAGCTCGAGTCCTTTCGTATTATTTCATTTTTATCTATCATTTTTGCTCTTTTACTTTTTTAGTATTATTAGGTCCCGGACGAGCCTTTTCGGCACCTTGTCAAAATAAATACGTTTAGAGAGTTGAGCTCAATTTTTTATTCGTATCATCTCGATCGTCATATTTTTCTCTATAACGTAGTTGCCTTCGTTCAAATTTTTTGCTAGTTTCATCACACTGATAATTCAAGCCTATAATTAATTACTAAGCATTTTTCCCCTTTCCTTTTAATCAACCGTTGGATTGGTTGACTACTCCCTTAGTCAACCATCCAACGGTCGTGGATTTAAGCATTTCATCCATCTCTCTTTTCTTTCCCCACAAGTTTTCCTTTCCAAACTCGAAGTCGCGTCATCACTTCTAGGAATCAAGCCTCGTCATTGCTTCGAGAAGGAAGCCTTGTCACCATGTCGAGTCACTCCTTCCCGTTGCTTCCCTTCGTTTCCAACCACACGAAAATGAGCCGCGTCACGGCTTGCTCAGCACGTTCATCCAAGCTCTCCTCCTATAAATACCTAACTATTTACACCCTTAAGAACCACGGGTTGACGCACTCTTTTCCTCACAAGCAGCCGCCAAGGTTTAATTCAAGTTCTTTCGTTCAAATTACTTGCTTTTTTTATCAATAAATTGCACTGTTTTCATTTAAATCTCTCGGCTTTCGTTTGTCAATTAAACCACCTGCTTTTAACTCAATAAATTGTTGTTTGGTTTCTAGATAAATCTCCTGTTTTCAATTTGATCAATCGCTCGCTATTTGGTTTGATTTATTTGCTTATTTTTCTTGTGAAATCGCTTGCATTTTTTTTCCGCCGTTTTGCTTGCTATTTACCTACTATTTTTGGAAGGTTTATTTGTTGTGGGGTAGAGGGAATTTTTGGGCTTGTTTTGGGATTGAAATTTGGCTATTTGGTCGGATTGAAGCTTCCTTAGTTGTCGGCCATGGCGTCGGCGACGCAAGGAAGGAGATAAAGGGAGAACATAGGTTTCGCACGGGAAGGGTAGAAGGAAAGGTGACGGGCTTAAGCCCGTCCTTCTCCTTTTAAAGATAGATGGGCCTTGGCTTGGCCAAGCCCATCTATCCCCTTTTTTAATTAATTTCAACATGCGCATAGGCCCAGCCCATTAAAGTTTCGTCAATTGTTCGAGTCATTTTATTTTTGTGTTTATTTAATTAATAGCTCGTATGCCATATTTAATTAATAATTCGTATGCAATATTTAATTTATGTCATATGCCATGTTTAATTAATTATTTATTTACTTGTTTAAATTTAAATGCATATCTATTTGCTCTACCTTTATTTATTGTTTTAATTATATTCGAACGATTACTAACATCGATTTCGTAGGCACCAAAAACCATCAAGTCTTCGCTTGCAAGTACATTTCCTTTCAAGCCTCTTTTTATTTATTCAGTATTTTCATACATATATGTATGCTCGCACGCATGATATTTAGAATTATTAGAAATTAAAACCAACGCACATGCTTATTTGCTTAAATCACTTGCTTTTTATGCCATGAAATTAATTGCTATACATTGATATGTGAGCATGGTGGCTTCAATCCCACACGGTTATATGCATTCATAAAAATCGGTATTATGCTAGTTTTATCCATGATAAGATCACATAGTAATTAATTAATCATGCATGGCCTGATGATGACAAAGAGGGCTCTCGCTTTAGTAAAAAACCAACAATTAATCAGTCCCGACCAGAAATGATTAATCAGTCCCGAAAGTCCCGATCAGAAATAACAAAATACTAAAGCAATGAATACCTCTGAGGGCCCATGGACAACTGGCAGGTGGCCCAATTTTCGTAACAAGATTTCGGTTGACACTTTGCGATCATTTACTCCGTAAATGATTAAAAAGTGGCGTGTTTTCGTGCGCGGGATCGGTCGACACTTTCCGATTACTTACTCGTTTTCATGTTAAAAATTGTTTTCCAAACACCTTTTTACCGCTAACCTTTTTAAGGATGTGACTTGGGTGCCTAACACCTTCCCAAGTCCATAATACGACCTCGAACCTTCGTTCTTTGGTTTAGACCATTTATGCCTTAGTTTTTATTTTTATGCCATGACATTAGGTTCCCTAAACCTAGAAAATAAATAGGGTGGCGACTTCATTTGCATTATGCGAGGCATCCATATATGCTTAGCATCTGTCCCGAACCTAAACTCATTTTCAACGAAAGAGGGGGTGCGACAGTTTGGCGACTTCACTAGGGACTTAGGGTCGAAGCCGGTTTTATTGGTATTTGTTTTTTTATTATTATTTACTTACTTTCTTTAATTTGTTTTCGTGATTGTTATTTGTTATTCGCTTTGATAAATCGTTCATATGCATTTCACGCTTTGAGTGCCTTATTGTCGGGTCATGTTACCAAAATTTTTTTAGGAAGGTATTAGTGAAGCATTGTGGGCCCAGGTCCCAATATGCTTTCATGAACCCTAACTCAGACTTGAACCCCTAAATGGTTGAGCGCCCCGTGATCCTTTGTGATTCGGTGAAGCAATCAAATATCCATTTACTGAGGGACCCCTTTCAAGGTATCATCTAAGAACCTTTCAGCCAATTAGAAAAGAATTTTTGTTGGAATCAGAGCCCCAGCATATGCATCATGTTCATGCATTTATCACATGTTTACATGTTCGTTGTGTGTTTATATCGTCCTTATTATTTATTGTTTTAACCACTAACACAAGAATTTTACTTCTCATAAACAGCCCCGTCTTACTTGTTCACTCAAAATGGCAACACCTACGATGCTTTCACTTAATACTTTCAGGATTTTGAGCTACAACGATCAGTTGGAATAGGGTGACATGTTGAAATCCGGTTTTATTCCCGATATTACTGCCAAGATTGGGATAGAAGAAGTGGAAAGTCAGAAAGGGGAGATTGCGTCATTGGAATATTTTTGGTATAAGCAAACAAATGCCACCTTAAAAGAAAAATCGTGCATCAGCTACTTAGATTTTCATCTTTTCGCCCCATGTAACCATGTTCCTAGACTTCTGTCTACTAGCCTTTTTGGGTAGATCTAGATAGGTAATCCAACTTATAATGGTTGTAACCCTTTTTGATGAAAAAAATCAATGACAATGTTCGTAATTATTCGGATAATTATGAAACGTGCCCTTTCTTTCACACATCCAAAGGATATCAAACGGTTATCACCTACGGTCGAAACAACATTCCCCACATTAAACCGCACATAGAGCTCAAAAAAAAGTTAGCCTTTGAAATGAAAACACAAAAAAAAAATATATAGACCAAATGACGATAACGCAGAGATAGCCGTTTCTTCTAGGTTTCGGTTGCGCGCTCTTTTTCCTCGGCCAATATCAAAGCGATTTGCTCAAAGTTTCCTCTCGGCTAAAACAAGAAAGACGTTGATAAATGGGCTAAATTATTCCCACACCAAATTTCAGAATTTTCTGGGTGGCGCATCGGCAATCTCTCACAAAAAATTCATAATGCAAGGACAGTTGCTCCTTCTCGGTTTCAGCTGCGCACTTTTTTTCCTTGGCCCATATTAATGCGATTTGCTCAGAGTTTCCACTCAGATAAAACACGAAAGATGTTGGTAACAGGCTGCAGTCTACCCACACCAAATTTAAGAATTTTCTAGGCTAAGCATCTCTCACAAAAATTTAGAACGCAAGGACAGTTACTTCTTCTCGGTTTCAGCTGCGCGCTCTTTTATTGTGACCAACGTCTACTCGTAGCGCCGATCTTTGGGTTTCGTTGATAGCATCCAAGATCACATCTCGTTGAGTGGAAGGAATAAAAGCTTCCTTCATATCTTCACCGAAGTGTCATCTTCTTATTCGTCCTAAAAGTATTAAGTAGAAGTATGGCCAAAAGAGTGAATAAGCAGTGTGGAGGCCTCAGGATTGCATGTCATGCATGTTATCACTTATACTCACTATTATTTTCTTTTTTCAAGATAAACGATGGCTCCTAAAAAGTGAGCTATCCCCATGCTTTCGTCAAAAATCGTGTGGCGGTTCACACCCCACATTTCAAAAAATCGTGGCGGTTTAAACCCCACCTTTCAAAAAAATCGTTTAGCGGTTCACACCCCACATTTCAAAAAATCGTGTGGCGGTTTAAATCCCACCTTTCAAAAAAATTGTGTGGCGTTTTAAACCCCACCTTTCAAAAAATCGTGTGGCAGTTCACACCCCACATTTCAAAAAAATCGTGTGGCAGTCCAAAACCCCACCTTTCAAAAAAATCTTGTGGCGATTCAAAACCCCACCTTTCAAAAATTGTGTGGCGGTTCAAGATACCCCACCTTTCAAAAAAAATTGTGCGGCGATTAAAAACCCCCACTTTTCGTCAAAGTTTTCGGCGGCGGTTTACAACCCCACTTTTCGTCAAAAACTTAATGCGGCGATTCACCCCCCGCTTTCTCTAATTTTGATCGCAAGGAAGCTTCGCCAAAAGTAGAGCCTACGACTATAAACAAAGGCGCTTCGTGGGAGGTAACCCACGTGTTCTTTTCAATATGTTTATTCTTTCGTTAATTTTAAATTCAACATATTGGGATACCTCTTCCCTATGAATTTACTATTTAACTCTCTCTTCATTTCAGGTGCAACAAGACTTGCAAACTTGGGGGCAAACGATAAAAGTCTAAAGGAATGACATAAGAAACATAAACACTTCACGCTAATCCATAGTGATGAGTTCCTTACATACAAATCATCGCTGCAATGGGATTCCCAATCAACATACTTAATGCGCTCTTGTTCTAAAGAAAAATGATGACACAAAGTCCGAATTTTGCGGTATCCCCGCTCGGATCACATCTCTTCCTCAATATCTGAATTTTACAGTATCCCCGCTCGGATCATATCTCTTCCTCAAATTTTGAATTTTACGGTATCCCCGCTCGGATCACATCTCTTCCTCAAATTCCGAATTTTGCGGTATCCCCGCTCGGATCACATCTCTTCCCCAAATTCTAAATTTTTCGGTATCCCCACTCGGATCACATCTCTTCCTCAAATTCTGAATTTTGCGGTATCCCCGCTCGGATCACATCTCTTCATCAATGTCTGAATTTTGCGGTGTCCCCGTTTGGATCTCTTTTTGCGTCAATGTCTTAATTTTGCGGTGCCCCCATTCAGATCTCAAACTCACCTCGCTTCGCCCTACCATCAGGTAAGTTGTCATTTACGTTTCTATAATCTAATTTTTCGCAATTTAACTGTCCGCAATTTACATTTTCGCAATTTAAATTTCCGCACTTTACGTTTCCACAATTTACATTCCTATATTAGTATGTACATACGCATGTGTATGCGCGTGATGTTTGTAAACTTTCTAAGCTTTTATCAAAAAATGTTGCTTTGCAAAAAAAAAAAAAACAAACAGAAAGAAAAGCAAAAATCCTACATTTTCGAAACCTTCCCTATGTCAAACATGTCAATCACTTTATCACAGTTGATAAACTTGTTCATTCGTTAGAAATTATATAAACATACATGATCTTGTCTGTTAGCTCTTATATCCATGACATGATTTAGGCATAAGCAGTTACAAACATATCCCTGTGAGTATTTTGGGCCTTCACGCCTCATTTCGTTCATGAGTGTAAATGCTAAGCTAAGTGCTAGTTAGATTTGCATAATATCTAGGGTACATGAACCATCAGACATGGGATAACAGTAAGATGACATTGGACTTTGCTTTGTTCTTCTTCCACATTTTTCATTTTTTAACTTTTTTGCCCTCAAAACACATACCTTGTACACCATGTACACCTCTATCAAACACTTCAAACCCTTCTTCTAAACTCCTCACAAATGGGTAAGTGCTTGATGGAATTGGCCAACTAAAGCGCCAGAAGCATGTTAAGTTCATTTCAACGAATCAGCAGGACGAAAAGGAAACCCTCAAAGGTTGACAGCCCGCGCTAACACCCGGACGAGCGGCAAAAAAAAATCGAAGGTCACTACCCAAAAGAATCAAAACGAAGGAAATTGTACTTGCTTCACTTGCTGTTTGTATTTGTATTCAAAAAAGAAGAAAAAAGAAAAAAGGAAGAAACAAAAGAAGAGAAAGAAAAAATAATAAAGAAAAAGAAGAGAAAAAAAACAAAAAAGAAGATTCAAAAAGAGGATATCTCAAAGAACCCGAGTCAATGAAAGTAGAAGCAAGTACGAAAAAATCATCAATCAAAATCGATCAAGATGATCACAAGAAGAGTGTTCCTAGCAAAAGATGAAGAAACTTGTATACTAAGGGTATCTCAAAGAACCCAAGTCAATGAAAATAGAAGCAAGTACGAAAAAATCATCAATCAAAATCAATCAAGATGATCACAAGAAGAGTGTTCCTAGCAAAAGATGAAGAAACTTGTATACCGAGGGTATCTCAAAGAACCCAAGTCAATGAAAGTAGAAGAAAGTACGAAAAAAATCATCAATCAGAATCGATCAAGACGATCACAGGAAGAGCGTTCCTAGCAAAAGATGAAGAAACTTGTATACTTCGCTTTTGCCTCGATCAAATCATCAAGCATCGTTCACCACGATTTGTCCTCATCATAGACAGTCGTCGAGCACAAACTCATTAAAACCTTTCACACACAAAAAAATAACACAAATAAACACAACACTTTTCCTCTCTTCTACAAATTCCTCCTTTCTTTCTCCCTCGCAAAGTCCTTTCAATTATTAGTAGGCCCATGCATGTGCATCTTCATTTGAAGTTTATTCACTCGGATTGACATTGCAAATCTGATTTTGTGTTATGTTTGCTGCATTTTTAGGAGTGTAAACACGTAGCCCTATTTCTGAGCGCGAGCTCAAACACTAATATCTAGTGAGAATTGCTTATGTTTACATGTCATGGGAAAGTCTTGTTCTTGAGGTCGTTATTTCCTGAACAAGATGCAGACGTTATCTAGACTTGTATCAATCATGTTTATATAACGAAAACTGAACGAACATTTTTCAAAGAATATACTTGATTTGATTTTCTCTTAAAACAAAGAGGTCATTTTCGTTCCAAAAAAAGAGACTTGGGGGTAAGTCAAGGTTTAAATGTAGGAATACATGATATTTCTCACATTATCAATTGCTCTTTCCTTTTTTCTATCTGTTGCTGCTTTGTGTTTGCTTCCTTCCAATTTGCAGGATACAGATATGCTCCAGTGAAATCTCATGCCATTGGGCTTTCGATGACAACATCTTTATAAATCCCTTGCCGTTAGGTTTTCATTGAAGAAATCATTGTAATGCCCTCATCTTGGATTTTCGTTAAAATCCAATCAACCTCTAAGGGATTACGTTACCATTCCCCAATCAAATGTCCGGGGTGACTATCTTCCACAAATGTCCGAGGTGACTATCTTCCTCAAAGGTCCGAGGTGACTATCTTCCTCAATGTCCAAACATCCAAATTTTTCGATGTCCCCGCTCAAATCGGAATTTACATCTATCAAATGCGGTGTCTTTCAACCACTCTCCAACTCAGTTCATGCGGTGGCTTCAAACCACCCTCCATTTTAGTTCGTAAGGTAAGTCCGAGGTATGACCCGCTTTCCCTTTATATCTTTTAAATTCTGTCATTTATCTCCTCCTTGAGTGATTTAATCTACTTTTCCTGCAATAACGTATGGACTGCGAGTGCTACCCTCGCCCTACGTATTTTAAATTTCTGTCAACGTATGGACTGCGAGTGCTACCCTCGCCCTACGTAATTTAATTTCTGTCAACGTATGGACTGTGAGTGCTACCCTCGCCCTACGTAATTTAAATTTCTGTCAACGTATGGACTGCGAGTGCTACCCTCGCCCTATGTAATTTGGACTGCGAGTGCTACCCTCGCCCTACGTAACTTAAATTTCTGTCAACGTATGGACTGCGAATGCTACCCTCGCCCTACGTAGTTTAAATTTCTATCAATGTATGGACAGCGAGTGCTACCCTCCCCCTACGTAATTTAAATTTCTATCAACGTATGGACTGCGAGTGCTACCCTCGCCCTACGTAATTTAAATTTCTGTCAACGTATGGAATGCGAGTGCTAACCTCGCCCTACGTAATTTAAATTTCTGTCCACGTGCACGGACTGCGAATGCTACCCAAGCCCTACGCGATTTACATTTCCACGACTTACGTTTTTTCTCTCTTTCAACAGGTTACGATGCAATCAAGATCACGTGGTAAGTACTTGGGGCAACCATCTTTACTGTTCATCAAAAATTCTAGTTACACTGTATTTTTTATCAGACAATAAAGAGGAGGCAACTGTTGGTACCCGAATTTTGACGCTAGCACGTTCAATCACTTGCAAAATAGCATGCCCGCATTTTAACGTGCTTAATCAATTATAGTCCTTTATTTTTATATTTTTCACTAACCGTTATTGATCTCTCGGCCTAGCTCGAGTCCTTTCGTATTCTTTCATTTTTATCTATCATTTTGGCTCTTTTACTTTTTTAGTTTGGTCCCGAACGAGCCTTTTCGGCACTTTTGTCAAAATAAATGCATTTAGAGAGTTGAGCTTAATTTTTTGTTCATATCATCTCGATCGTCATATTTTTCTCTATAACGTAGTTGCCTTCATTCGAATTTTTCGCCAATTTCATCACACTAATAATTCGAGCCCATAATTAATTACTAAGCATTTTTTCCCTTTCTTTTTAATCAACTGTTGGATTGGTTGACTACTCCCTTAGTCAACCATCCAACGGTCGTGGCATTAAGCATTTCATCCATCTCTCTTTTCTTTCCCCACAAGTTTTCCTTTCCAAACTCAAAGTCGTGTCATCACTTCTAAGAATCAAGCCTCGTCATTGCTTCGAGAAGGAAGCCTTGCCACCATGTCGAGTCACTCCTTCCCGTTGCTTCCCATCGTTTCCAACCACACGAAAATGAGCCGCGTCACGGCTTGCTCAGTACGTTCGTCCAAGCTCTTCTCCTATAAATACCTAACTATTTACACCCTTAAGAACCACGGGTTGACGCACTCTTTTCCTCACAAGCAGCCGCCAAGGTTTAATTCAAGTTCTTTCGTTCAAATTACTTACTTTTTTTTATCAATAAATTGCACTGTTTTCATTTAAATCTCTCGACTTTCGTTTGTCAATTAAACCACCTGCTTTTAACTCAATAAATTGTTGTTTGGTTTCTAGATAAATCTCCTACTTTCAATTTGATCAGTCGCTTGCTATTTGGTTTGATTTTTTTGCTTATTTTTCTTGCGAAATCGCTTGCATTTTTTTCCGCCGTTTTGCTTGCTATTTACCTACTGTTTTTGGAAGGTTTATTTGCTGTGTGGTAGAGGGAATTTTTGGGCTTGTTTTGGGGTTGAAATCTGGCCATTTGGCCGGATTGAAGCTTCCTTGGTCGTCGGCCATGGCGCCGGCGACGCAAGGAAGGAGATGAAGGGAGAAGATAGGTTTCGCGCGGGAAGGGTAGAAGGAAAGGTAATGGGCTTAAGCCCGTCCTTCTCCTTTTAAAGATAGATAGGCCTTGGCTTGGCCAAGGCCCATCTATCCCCTTTTCTAATTAATTTCAGCATGCGCATGGGCCCAGCCCATTAAAGTTTCGTCAATTGTTCGAGTCATTTTATTTTTGTGTTTATTTAATTAATAGCTCGTATGTCATTTTTAATTAATAACTCGTATGCAATATTTAATTTCTGTCATATGGCATGTTTAATTAATTATTTATTTACTTGTTTAAATTTAAATGCATATCTATTTGCTTTACTTTTATTTATTGTTTTAATTATCTTCGAACGATTACTAACATCGATTTCGTAGGCACCAAAAATCATCAAGTCTTCGCTCGCAAGTACATTTCCTTTCAAGCCTCTTTTTATTTATTCAGTATTTTCGTACATATATGTATGCTCACACGCATGATATTTAGAATTATTAGAAATTAAAACCAACGCACATGCTTACTTGTTTAAATCACTTGCTTTTTATGCCATGAAATTAATTGCTATACATTGATATGTGAGCATGGTGGCTTCGATCCCACACGGTTATATGCATTCATAAAAATCGGTATTATGCTAGTTTTATCCATGATAGGATCACATAGTAATTAATTAATCATGCATGACCCGATGATGACAAAGAGGGCTCTCGCTTTAGTAAAAAACCGACGATTAATCAGTCCCGACCAGTCCCGACCAGAAATGATTAATCAGTCCTGAAAGTCCCGATTGGAAATAACAAAATACTAAAGCAATGAATACCTCTGAGGGCCCATGGACAACTGGCAGGTGGCCCAATCTTCGTAACAGGATTTCGGTTGACACTTTGCGATCATTTACTCCGTAAATGATTAAAAAATGGCGTGTTTCCGTGCGCGGGATCGGTCTACACTTTCCGGTTACTTACTCATTTTCATGTTAAAAATTATTTTCCAAACAATTTTTTACAGGTAACCTTTTTAAGGATATGACTTGGGTGCCTAACACCTTCCCAAGTCCATAATACGACCTCGAGCCTTCGTTCTTTGGTTTAGACCATTTGTGCCTTAGTTTTTTTTTTATGCCATGACATTAGGTTCCCTTAACCTAGAAAATAAATAGGGTGGCGACTTCAATTGCATTATGCGAGGCATCCATCTATGCTTAGCATATGTCCCGAACCTAAACTCATTTTCAACAAAAAATGGGGTGCGACAGCTTCCAATCACAAAGATCGATACCTTTGCTACCACATGATCTCCTCCCTATGGATGAGCTCTTCTCATTCCCTCGACACCCTGAGAATGTCATCTTGAGTCTGATCTGACACAGGTAACTATTGTAGCTGACCAAGTGTGTCCCTCTGCAATCTGATCCTTCTTGGAATGGAGCCGAAAGAGACTCTACTCCACCTGGTCAGGGACTCTCCACAAAGGCGTAATCTGTCCAAAATAGTCGAGCTACCACTCCGAGACTCAGCAAAATTCTACGCTTCATCCACCACCTTTTCACATCCGTCTTCCCTTAACCAAGCTACCTCAAACCGAAATAACTTCCCCTTATGCCGCTCCGACCTCTTCCACCTAAGGTGTACCTACTCCTCTGCGGGCAGTGATTCGAACCAAAACGGGGAAGGTGGTATACGCTGCTGTCTGGGAAAAGATCTATCCAATCTTGTGTACCTACTCCTCTGTCAATCCTTTCCAAAATAAGACCAGATCCCCTCTGATTGTTGCACCAAGTGAATGGAGCACCCTTAAAATCGAAGTCTTGTAATCCACAATCATCCAGCGCCTTACGGATTTATTTTACTCGCTTAAGAGTAACAGTTAGTTGCCTTGGTGTTGTATGGGGGATTTCAACGAGATTCTTTAGTCTCATGAAAATCATGGGGGTTGCGATAAACATAATTCAGTCACAATCATCCAGCGCCTTACGGAATTCTAACATAACTGAATTATGTTTATCGCAACCCCCATGCTTTTCATGAGACTAAAGAATCTCGTTGAAATCCCTCATACAACACCAAGGCAACTAACTGTTACTCTTAAGCGAGCAAAGTAAATCCTAGGTTCTATGTTTATCTCCCCCAGAGGGCCAACTATAAATACCAGAGAACCGCCAATAAACTAAAGGATCACGTATTTCATTAATTTTGACATCAATACAATGCAAACTTAAACTAAGAACAAAAACATTAAGGGAATCATGCTACATTAGAGCCAAACCGCCCCTCCTATTGGGGCCAACACAGTCCACTCCTATAACATGCTTGAACCCCCAACCTTTATTTAAAGACCTAATCTCTGTCACCCTTTTCTTCGTCTCACACAAGAAAACCAGAGAGGGAGCTTCAAGCTTTAAGAGCTTAGAAAGGATCTCAACTGTCGACCAAGGATCTCAACTGTCGACCGGTTCCCAAGCCCCCGACAGTTCCAAGCCAAAGCAATCATGGTTGTAGGTGGGGGTGTGTAGCAACCTCCGCCTCTAAATCAGAAGGGGAACCCTCTCCCCACACCTTTTTTGGATTAACAACACCTCCATACTCCACCTGAACATCAGTAAGCCCCTCAAAAAGTCTCTTAATTCCCGCCCGCTTGGGAATCGTACACTTCTTCTTCCTTGAACGTACCGTACAAGGTCCCAACACCCTATAAGTATAGATGCCTTTCTCAACAGACCGGGCTTGGCGAAGTGCCGCATACTTGTTAGTCCTCCTTTTTAAGGCTGCCAACTGTTCTTTGGACTTAAAATGACCTTTCCTAGAACCCCCCTTCCGTATGTTCCCTCCCAAGTAGGTTATCCATACTGACGTTTTGGCTGGGGTTAGTACCACAAGAGAGAGGACTATTAGAGGATAAAATTATTGGGGGATCATGCATGGTAATTGAGGGAAGAAGAACCGAAACTAAACTAATTTTTGGGTTGGGAGATAGGAGAAGCCCGTCAGCAGCAGCCAAAGGCCCAGGGCGCCGCCCAACCACCAGAGGACACGACCCAAGCTCCACATCCGGCACTAGACGCTTTCCAGGTGAAACACGTCGTGTTGCTTGGTATGTGCCAGGCCTGAGAGGACACGACCTAATAGGGGAGAGAGGCTGGCCAAACAGAACTGACGCCCCAGGAGAGAAAGCCCTTTGCCCAGCTTGCTCCATCTCGACCTCCTCAGCGGCCACATCTTTTTCCCCAATTCTGCAGTAACTGTTGCCGCAATTTTTTCAACATTTAAATCTACAGCCATTAAATTCCCAGTAACCGCTCCAAAATTTCCCCCAATTATGAGATCCTTGACTCTTGCTATTAATTTCTCAATAATTTCCTCTTCATGACAAATATCTCCCCTCTTCAAACCAGGCTTTTGAAAATTGTAACCGGCTGGATTTAATGCAATACTAAAATGGTTCTGCCCAGCTACCGTCGCCACCAGTCGTGACTGCTCCAATCCACTATCACCACCAGCCGAGACCAAACGGTGCCTAGAAGATTCCAAATGTCTTGGTCTCGAAAAGGACGCCGACTTGCGACCCGACAGAAACTGTCCTCCGTGGTTGTTCCAACCAACATAGTTCTTATAAGTATGCCCCATAATACCACAATAATAGCAATAAATTGGCAATTTCTCATATTGGAAGGATAAGCGAATTTTAGTTCCAACGTCAACATCAAATAACAGACTAATAACTAAAGGCAAATCAACATGTAGCCGAGCCCGGAATCTTACATAATTTCGGCAAGTCCTATGGTCTGGCTCCCCAACCGACACAAAACTAGCACCCATCATAGCCGCAATCCCCATAATGTTATCTTTGGTACGTAGAGTGAAAGGTAGATCAAAAGCACGAATCGTGAAACATACCTTGTTGAGTTCAACTTTGGAGAACTACACCCCATCAACACTTTCCAACACCACTAATTTGTTGTCAAACAGCCACAGTGTTTCTTCTAACACCCTGCGATAATCCCGTTCCGACGCAAACTTGAACAAGAATAGATTCTTCTCGATCTGAGTTTGTTTAAGTTTCCCGAAAGGCTGCCAAATGGACTTCATAACCAAAAAGAAAGGCGAAACATGAAACATCCTTTCAGTAACTACCCGACCCAGAATGAGCTTCTCATCCACAACCGTCGTAGTAGATCGTAAAACAAACCACACCACATCACCAGCCGACATCACCACTTTCCTTTTGTTACCCCTAGCCGAAGAAGAAACAGATCCTTCCATATACTCCAAAAAGTGAAGACAAGAAACACAGTCCTATAAATAACGACAAACACAACAAACGTTCACCCCAAGGACAATGAGATCTATTTAAAAACACAAGATAGAAACCTAAAGAGGAAAATTCAGCCCTAGAAGGAATTAAGTATAGACTAGAGCATGGATGAAGAAGGAAACAGAATAAAAAAATTAAGGAGAAATCACTTTTAGGATCAATAATAATTAAGGGGAAATTATTCCTTTATGGGTGAACCTTTTTAACCGATGCTTTTTAATAGTTGTATTAATCAGTGCACCTATATGATTAAGCATAATCATTAATTGGTTTGAATTTAATATGGTAATTACTCAAATTAACGTTTATTACATATAATATAAGTATACCCATCGATCAATCAAATATGACATAATAATGAAAGTGGCCCTCTTGTCAAACTCATCAAAGCAAAAAAAATGTAATTTCAATTCAGTTGTCTTCCATAATGCTTTGTCTTGGTGAAAGACTTATGCTTTAATATTATTTATACGTAAATAACAAACCCATCAAAATAAATTAAAAAAGCATTATTTCTCTTTATTTCCCATCTTATCCATCAATGGCCCGACTGATATCTATTCCTACCTAGTACCTACACTACAAAGCTTAAAAAGGCTTTCAATTTGAAGACGAAGGAATACACAACATGTGCTACCATGGCCAACCTCCTAATCCCCATCATCATCATCATCAAGAATTGATGGATACGCATGCATCATTGCGTCAACCTTTGCTTGCTTAACTACCAGTCCCTCGATTCATGAATGTGGTTATTTATGTCAATATGGAGGACAAAATATTATGATAATTGCATACCCGAAGGTGTGTTTTATGACAAAGAATGTAGTATTAAGGATGATGCTTCACCCTCAAACTAGTAATTTACTATTTTTAAGACGCGCTAACAATCAGCATAATTAAATAGTTTGATAGTCAAGCTGCCCAAAATTGAGGCAAATGAAGATCCAAACATAGTAAAGCAAATATTGCATCAAAGAAGAGGTGGATATTGCTTTGCTTGCAGCTGTATCCTTCTCCTGTACTCTGGACGGTCCTGCAAAGATCGCACTCAAACTACTTAAGATACAAATTCCACCACATCTCATATAAGAACGAATAGAGTTGCAACTCAATAGTTGAAGTTCAGAAGGATGGACCCAAACCTCCATGAAAAGTTGATACCCTTCAGTTTGAGCAGGATCACTAGCATTTGGTTCATCAAGCAAATCCTGAATGCCAATCAAAATTTGCCTTACAGTGATAGCTGGTCTCCAACCCTGAAAAGGAAAACACACGTCAGATTCTTGTAAATTTTCTGCAACCCTACAAATAAAAATTTGCCAAAGTATAAAAACTATAAGAGCTTACATTGTCCTCGTTGAGAATGGATAAGCATACAGTTCCGGAAGGGTAAACATTAGGGTGGAAGAAACCTTGTGGGAACTTGCACTTGGGCGGTTTGCTCGGGTAATCTTCAGAGAAATGAAGTGTAAGGGGGTAGAAGCCACCCTCCCAATTAGTCTGCAAGTAAACGACAACATTATTGTTGGAATGCAACAATTAAACTTTGCCACCACATCTTCTTCATCAGTAAAGAAAATACTAACCCTATGCCTGACCAACCAAACTCACCCTGCAATCTAAGAAGGACAAGATTCTATAATAAAGGGTAAGCAACTGCCACTGTCAGTTTCCTGTAACTTTTTAACTAAATTAGCGCAAGCTTGAACAGCAATCACATTCCCTAGAACCATGTTACTTGGCAATTTCAATTGTTTTACCCAGTAACTTAGACAACATCCATTACAAAATTCACAACAATCCTTTACTCCATCATCAACAATAAGCAGTCCAGCAACATTAGAAACAAATTGTACTACCAACAAACAACAGCATGGAAGCAATCGCAGAACTGTACATGAAAATAAGAATTCCAAATTGAAAGGAAGAAGAAGCGACAGAGAATACAATACTAACCCCAATCTTGCCAGGGATAGTGCACTTCCAAACCATCAAATCCAGGGAACCATCAGGACCAGTCTCAGGCCTTGCCACAAAACCCTGCACAAGGAACAGGAAAACCCAAGAAATCAAAACAGAGTACACAACAAAGTACAGAGAACATAGAGAAACGTGAAACGTAGAGAAGGAGATAGAAGAACATACGTGGGGATGGTTCTTACGCCAGGCTTTTCTCTCCTCTGTAAGACGACCACGCGCGATCCCTCCTCCTCCTGACATGTTTTCAAAAACTTGTTTATCGACTTCTCCCTGCGACCACGACTACAGAATACGAATACGACGACTTGTGTTTCCTGATTTTCTTGCGTGTATAATAATATTTTTATGGAGGTGTTCATAGATTACACGCAAATTTGGGGACGACTTTTGGTTGGGTTAGGACTTAGGTATAGGAAGGGCCTAAATATGAACCGCTGCCACTTTACACTTTCAAGGTTTTACTAGATAGTAACAGTTGAGTGCATATGGCTCTGCTCAAGAAATTATCAGATATATTCGGTTAATAATGATATAACCGTATATATTACTTTTTTTCCTTTTTGAGTAAATTAACATTCATTAATAACTCTTAAAGAAGCAGTAATGATACAAGTATAGGAAAGAATATCTTATTAGTACAGGAGGAGCGCCATATCAGTGCGGCAAAAGTACTCAACTGATACGGTAAAATACAATAATTAGAGTACAAGTACAGTAAATAAAAGCAGCAACCAGGGCATCCGAAACAAGAATAAAGAAGGACACCAAATTTCTAAAATCGAGCGAGCAGCGAGGTGCAAAGCTGGTACGAGTGGGCCTTGTACGCCCCGGCCCATGTATGCCGTCAGGCCTGGTTTGTACCCAAACTCTTTTGGTCCAGCCCATAACAAATCATTTTATCGCTGAAACTGTTTTTAAGAGCCCAGGCCCGCTAAGAGAATCCTGCCAGTGCAAGTTGGTCGGTCCAAACTGTAATAATTAATTATGTATTAAAATAAAAACATACACTGAAAAAAATATATTAAAAGATAGTTCATGTCTTTTCACTATCAATCCAATGAAACTATTTTTTTACTCTTTTTCCATACATTTTACTAAAGGTCTGTTTGGCGTTCCGATTCGGTAGAAAAAAGTTCTGTAAGTAAAAGTTGGGTGGGAAAATGACTTTTGGGAAACGGAGTGTGCTGTTTGGTA
This sequence comes from Viola odorata, assembly GCA_963691705.1. Lineage (NCBI taxonomy): Eukaryota > Viridiplantae > Streptophyta > Magnoliopsida > Malpighiales > Violaceae > Viola > Viola odorata. Next base: position 76,938,538 of record OY829537.1, read on the forward strand.
AAAAAAATTAAAATAGCTGTAAGATACCTGAGGTGTTTGATAAAATGACCATAAAAGGCATAAAACTCATTTTTAAAAAATTAATAAAAATAGGAAAAGTGGATCTAGAATTACTTATCTTGAAATAAAGATTTTATTGTAGTAGTTTTTAATTTATTTTGTTGGTTATATAAAGTAAAAAAATTAAAATAAAATGAAAAAGTAAAAAAAAAAAAGAGAGAGAAGGCCAAACCTGACTCCCATTTGCGTTCTGCAAACCCTGTTTTTCGGTTGACTACCGAAAAATGCACTTTTTCATTTGTCCATTCTTGTCATTTCATTCCGGGAATGCTGAGTTGAGTATCCAACCCAGACTCTCAAACAGCCACTAAGAAAGCAGTGTTAACGTTTATAGTCTGTTGCAATCACTTACTCCCTCCGGTTCGAAATAAACGTCGTTTTAGCTTTTGCTTTTACTGTTTCGGCACGTATCTTAAAACGGCCGGCAGACGACCTATTTGAGACAATTTTGCCCCTAATTTTTTCTAGGAAGTACGTTAAGGATTAACGTACGTTCAAAAAAAAATCGGATTTTTTTGGGGTCAAATAGTACCTTATCCGGCTTCCTCGATATGTGTTCCCTACTGAATATTAGGATGCGAGGAAGACATTTAATTTGGACAAAGGGAGTATTTTTTAAGTGTTTGTGTTTATAAAAATAAGAATGGATCCAATACAATAGCTTGAGTGAGCTGTTGACACGTATTGAGAGAAATACATGCATAGGACAACAAACAATTAGAAGATATTTCATACCAAAAAAAGAAAAGAATTAGAAGATTTTTATTAAAGTGAAAACACAAAAAAAAAAATCGGGAAAAAGAGAAATTAATGCGCAATTAATTTGGCAGGCGGTGGTCCTAACTAACCCTAATTTTGGGGTTGGGCCACTTTTACGAGTACCCACCATTAGTAACACATTGCATTTTTAAAGGAACAAAGTCCGAACTCTATCACTATTTTTCTTATTTTGTAAATAATATTTATGAGCACCTCGGATTTTGATAAAATGACTGGTGAATCGAGGGACTGATATTTAAGCAAGCAAAGGTTGACGCAATGATGCATGCACATCCATCGATTCATGATGATGATGATGATGATGGGGGATTAGGAAGTTGGCCATGGTCGCACATGTTGTGTTTTCCTTCGTCTTCAAATTGAAAGCCTTTTTAAGCTTTGTAGTGTAGGTACTAGGTAGGAATAGGATATCAGTCGGGCCATTGATGGATAAGATGGGAAATAAAGAGAAATAATGCTTTTATTTATTTATTTTGATGGGTTTGTTATTTACGTTTAAGTCTTTCACCAAGACAAAGCATTACGGAAGACAAAACTGAAATGAAAGTACATTTTTTTGCTTTGATGAGTTTGACAAGAGGGCCCCTTTCATTATTATGTCCTATTTGATTGATCGATGGGATATACTTATATTATATGTAATAAACCTTAATTTGATTAATTATCATGTTAAATTAAAACCAATTAATGATTATGCTTAATCATATAGGTGCACTGATTAGTGTGGTTAGTTGCTAATTTGCTATGTGATATATTCCTATATGCTTAATCATAGAGGTGAACCATATCCGATCCGGAACTCTCTATGCGATCAGATAAGTTTCCATTCAAATTGGTAATCAGATAGAGGCTTAAAAATTAGTTGCTTCTCTTTAGATTGGATATTCAAACCCAAATTCATTCGGATATCCGAATTATTCGAACTACAAATACTAAATAACCAAGACTTCCGATTCTTCTCTCTCTCTTCTGCACTGCCCATTTCCATTTGCGTTAGTACTCACCACGCTTTTCGAAGCAAATAGCAGCAGCAACTCACGCCGCAATCCTGACCACCTGCTCTAATTCCCCTCTTCTCTTCTTTCACTACAAACCAATAAATTTTAGAGATTTGAGAGAGATGATATCATGATATATTAAGAAACAAATCTGAGAGAGATGAGGAAGATGAAGAAAGCAGATATGAGAGAGAAGTGGAAGAGAAGCGGCTATACCGCGAATTGAGAGTGAGGAGGGAGGCGAAGGAGTGAAATTTGGTAGAGGAATGAAGGAAGCCAATTTCCAGAGATTTGAGGTTTTTTTTCTGTTTTTTCTATGATGATCGGATCCGGTCCATATTTGATTCATATCCGACATCCAAATTGGATCGGATACCCTCGGTTTTAGGAGTTGTTCGGTCGGATTAGATAAGTGATGGATCCAAACGACATCCGATCCGAAAGGAACGGATTTCATCCCATCCCACCGAATGCTAACCCCTATATCCCTCTAACTAATTAGAGTGACTAAATTAAATATTTAGTAATTACTAAATATGTGAGAATTGAACAACTAAAGCAACACTAATGGAATGTGGTAAAGTTTTGTATAAATATATATACCAAAATACAAATCAAAACCGGTAATTTTACTAAGACCAGTATATTTCATAGTAATAGAAAAACTGAAATACTTACTGATATGAGATTGATAACTTTAGACACCTTTAATACGTAGTATTCAACACGTTTGAGATTTTTTTTTTTTAAATCTTACATAAAGAACAACTAATTAAATGTGTAACTTCTTGATGGTTACCGAAACCGTCAAAAATAAATAAATACAATTCACCTATGCGCATGTAAATAAAACAGTAGCAAGTGGTAAAAGGATCGTTCCTCAAAGATTCGGTGGATAATTAAATATTCTTTGTAAACGACTAGAAAAGTAACAGGTGGTAAATACCAATATTGAGTTATTGTATTGCAATGGATTAAGAAATATAAATAACATAAAACAGTAAACAGAATGAGTTGTCTGTGTGTTCAGATATGGATAAAATTCCCAGTAAGGATTCGACTGTGCTCATACATTATACTGATTGATCATAGATTCAAGTATTTTCAAGACCGAGCTTATAGGCGGCTATAGAGACCAGGTTTTCACCTAGATCTCCTACTCTCTACCTATACAAGATTAATAAAGGTTTTCACCTATTAAAATTCCCTAACCTACTTACTGGCTTGAAGAAGTTATTCTATCAAGTCTAAGAAAGTGGGCTGATAAATACGCTGTGAGAGACCCTCCCAGGTCCAGGATAGAGAAGTGTCTACTCCTGTAAACTAGACTCTATTCGTTTTCTATTTTGGTCCGTCGATCAGGTAGTTGCCTTCGTATCCCTCTCTACAATGTAGACTTCAAAGTATTAAGAGAAGACTGTAATTAATCAAATCCTATTTGTAGTTGATCAGGCTTCAATAGAAATAAGATTAACTTGACATTCAACCAAAACAAATAGAGATATAAGCTGGAATTTAATAAGAACAATTAAATGTCACAATCAGATAATCATGGCAATGAATCCTTACAAGGAAATCGGAGTTTAGCCAAGCATCATCATAATAAATAAATAAAGGGATTGAAAGTATAAACTAGAATTAATTAATTAAAGGGAAAGAATAACAAACAACGTTCAAGCTCCAGCTATGGCTGCTGTTCCATAGAAGAAGAAGAAATATTCAGGAAGAAGAAGAGAGGAAAAGCCCTAGTGCTAGTCGGTTGTTATATATTAGCAATCCGAAAAGTTTTAATGTTTTTAAATCTAAAAAGAAATAAAATCCAACTAGATAATAATTGTTTTAATCTCCTCTGCAACAAAATAGGAGATTGGGATTTCTAGCTGAAGTGGGCTTCCGCTGGTTTAATTCTTCTAGAAGGGACAGCTGGTAGACGCGTCCCAGGTCAAAACTGCCCATATCTGACTCGCCTTATCCCAGGCCTGGGATAAGGAATGTTTCTGCACTCTTTCACCAGAAATTGCTCTTTAATAGGTAGTTTCAGCTCCAAATGAATGAATGGCTCTTCAGCAACATGTTCTGCAAGAAAGGAGTGAAAAATCCGAGAATTAGCAGTATCATCATCCTAAAATAGATGTAAAAGGATGATGAAAATACGATATTTTAGCGCTCAATCAAATCCCCCACACTAACCTATGCTTGCCCTCAAGCATCAAATGAAAAACAAATCAAAACACAACAGACACCAAGACCCCCAGAGTTCTTCTTTTGGCTATTTACCTCACCACTGAAATTACCAAGACACTCCCCTAACCGACCCAATGCTAGACTAACAAGGGCCAATCAATACCCTAAACATACCCCTTCCACATGGTATCAAGACATCCATCTCTAGATCTTAGGTAATAATCAAGGGACACAAAATGCATTTCTTTTTCCTACCGATTGAGCAAATAACAGTGCATTTCCAAAATGATATGCTTTTTAAACCACTATGCCATTTATTGTCTTTTATTGCATAGTAGAATTTTGCCCTTTTTATTTTTACAGGTAGCCTTAATTTTTTCTTTTTATAGCAGCGCTTGTTCTTTTTGGGCACTCCAACTCTCAGAACTTCCACTTTGTGCTAATTTTTCTACTATGCAAGACATTCCAGCACTTTTCACATATAGCATATTCAACAAATTGGACTTATTAGCACAGCTCAAACGCAACATCGCCGTTATTCTTTAGTTTCTGTCATCCTAATTAAACTTCAGCTCCTAAGCTAGATGTCCTTTCGACCATGTGGATGGTTAATGTTTAGGTTACATTAGGATATATGCCCCTTAGGCATTGATCATGTTACGCTCATTCACTCCCCTGTTACTAAAGCATTGTTTCTCCTAGAGAAGCATCTAAATGTAGTTTCAGTGACGAACTAAACAACCTAAGTTAAAAACCGGGGCTCTGGTGTATACTCAAACAAGACTGACTCAAACATGCACAAAAAATAAGAACAAAATTCACGCATCAGACCAAAAAAATAAAAAGAAATACAAACTGACTCAAGCGACTCGACTCAAACAGACTGATTCACACAACTAACTTCAATCACACAATCAAAACAGCCATGCTCACATAAAAGTTCCTCCCCTACACTAGACGACACTTTGTCCTTAAAGTGTGAGAAAGGGAAAGACTCGACGTAAAAATAAAATAAAAGAAAAGAAAAACATGAAGGAAAGTACCCGGGCAATCAAGGTTGTGGTGGGGTCGGTGGTCGGTCTCGAAGCAAGACGAGCAGTCTCGAGTGTAGAGCTGCGAAGTGTTTCTGCTCCTCTTGAATTTCATCCAGTTTTCGCATCATCACTCGTGATGTTTCTTCCTGTCTCATTACCATATCTCGCAGGAGGCGCAATTCTGCCTCTGATCTCAGTTCACTGTCTTGGGGAGGTCTTGAAGCTTGACCTGGGACAGAGGTGGTATGCGGTATGTCAGTCTGATCTGGGGGAAGACTGTCTTGCTGGGCAGTAGAGGTGTTGGCAGCATCTACGACCTCCTTTTGATGGGCAAATATGAAGTCCCCGCCGTATTTGTTTCCAAACACATGCTCTATCGTGGGCGTGAAACCTGTATTGCTACATAGAACACCATTCTCCAAGTGAAAGTACCCCATTTTATCCAACGCTCTCAAATCAATTAATTTCAAATTATGAGACTTAAAGAGTGAAGAACTAGCAAGATCTAAACCCAAATGATCAATAACGAGGGCAGTAATAAGCGATCCTAAAGGCATAAGAGTCTTTGTTGTCCTAATTTGTTGACAAAACCAATATCCTAAATTGAGCTTTCGCCTATTAAGCATTCACCATAAAATATACAGCTCCATTTTAGACACCACACTAGATATTTTGGTTTTACCAGACAAAGTAATAGCAAGACATCTATGAAGAATCCTAAGTGACAAATCAGCAATAGTGTGAGCTTTTGCATGACTATCATCAAAAGTAGTAGTAGGATCATTTGTCAATTGACGATATGCCTCATCTTTATCAAAGTCATCAGGATATTCATACAAGCAGTTCACATACCAATCAATATTCAAATCATCAACAGTCACAAAACCTAACATTACATTTAAATCATGCATGCTAATATGTGAGTATCGATTAACAAGCCTAAAATTCACTTCTTTGGCACCTAGAGTGTTTTTCTTGGAATGAACCATCCAAAATGAGGAGTAAAACTCCAAGTTCAGTTCCAAGAAACATGGATGCATGGGAAAAAATAATGGGCGCCAACCAATATTATCTATGTACTCAGTAACAACATCAAAAACATCCAGATTATGCAGCATTTCAATATCAAATTCAGCGCAAGGCGTCACATCACATTTAATTTTAACAGATAACTTTTGCATAGAGTCGGGATTATGAAAATTTAATAAACCATTAAGGTTTTCAATGGTTGGGGGTACCTGTCATGGTGTTTTTGGTCCTTTATTTCTATTTCTGACTCGGACGTGTCCTTTTTGCTAGCCCGCTACAGATGCAGTGTTGAATGTTGACGACAAAGTTCTGGTGTATTTGAGTCTACAATGCTCCAGTTCATATAGTTCTTCCTCTTCTTCGGCATCTGACCTGGGGGAAGGACCTTGTAGTTCTGGTGAATCAAGTCAAGGGGTAGGAAATTTTCTTTTCACCCCCACACTAATCTCCTTCCCTCTCAACCTCCTGGAAAGTGGTACCTCATCGGATTCAGCCTCTGATTTGACAACAGTGGCCTCTGTAGCAGCCTTGAAGGTCGGATCAGAAGTGGTCTCCTCGCTTGAGCTTATAGACCCCTCTTCGGATGGTGGTTGGGTGATCCCGACATGGCCCACCTCTGTTTCCTCCTCTCCTAGATCGAGCTCCACCGTATCTGGTGTGTGGAGCGCATGGCTGGCTGCTGGAGAAGACGCGGCTGCTGGTGTTGCTGCGGCTGCTGCGACGGCGGGTCGAGCTGGGGGCGGTGTGGGCTCTGGCGGCCTCTCCTCTAGGGCTGAGTTTTTGGGAGATGGAATCGGCGAGGGCGGGTGAGGCGGTGCGGCAAGGGCGGCTGGTTTCTCGATTGCCGTTGCTGGAACTAGTTTTGGTAGTGATTTTGATGGCGGCGGGGTTGATGGAGGTGTGGAGATGACGATGGCTTTGGGTTTCGGCTGGGATTTTGGTTTGGGCGTCCGTTTGTTGGTCGGGGGTTTCGGTTTGGGGGTTGGTCGGAGTCTGGCCATGGTAGCGCCGCTTCCTCCTCTAGTAGTCACCATGGTCTGTTTGGGGTTAGGGTTTGCGGCGGTAGAGAAGATGATGAATAGGATTTTGAATTTTTTTTTTGTAAAGAAGGTAGGTTTTATTTTAATTGGAAATAAGAGATAGGTTTTTTCGGTAGGGTTTTTGGGTGATTTAGTTGGTGTAGGACTTGTGAGAAATCTGAATTTCTCTTTTCTGGCCCGACCCATTTGCTCAATCCCGAATTTCCTCCAAGGCTCTTATCCCAGGCCTGGGATAAGAAACGATTTCCTCCTAGCTACCTGACCTGATATTTTGCACCTGCAAATAAAATCAAAAATCCATAAGGAAATTTCCAGTGACCAGAAGTTTTATTGAAATAGAAATAACTGAAATCAAAAACTTGGGTTGCCTCCTAAGAAGCGTCCTGATTTATTGTCTTTGGACTAGACATGGATTAATTTCAATCCTCTATATGGCTCTTGAAACCTTCTTGAAATGGTTTCAGCCTGTGACCGTTGACCTTGAATGTCACCTCTGTCTTCATATCTTGGATATCTACAGCACCATAAGGATAGATGTTAGTTACAAGATATGGACCAGTCCATCTAGATTTCAATTTTCCTGCAAAGATACGAAATCTAGAATTAAATAACAACACTTTCTGGCCCATATAAAAATTCTTATCCTTAATCAAGTTATCATAATATTTTTTATTCTTCTCCTTGATCAGTTCTGAATTCTCGTATGCGTCTCCACGCAATTCTTCCAACTCTTGAAGTTGGAGTTTTCTTGCGTCTTCATCCTTACTCATCTCCATATTGCACTATTTGATCGCCCAAAATGATCGATGTGCCAACTCAACTAGGAGGTGGCATGCTTTACCATACACAGGGTTGTAAGGAGTAGTGCCAATTGGTGTCTTGAACGTCGTTTTGTATGCCCACAAAGCGTCGTCCAATCGTTGACTCCAATCCTTTCTGTTTGGGTTCACCGTCTTTGTAAGGATGACCTTTACTTCACGATTAGAGACTTCAATCTGCCCATTGGTCTATGGGTGATAGGTTGTTGACACTCGGTGGTTGACTTGATATTTTCTAAGTAGCGTCGTGACCACCTTATTGTAAAAATGCGTTCCTCTATCGCTGATAATCACTTTGGGTACTCCAAACCTGTTCAAAATATGAGATTTTAGAAACGATACAACAGTCTTGGCATCATCAGCCATAGTAGCTTTGGCCTCAACCCATTTTGAAAGATAATCAACAGCAAGGATAATATACTGGTTTCCCCCAGACCTGGGGAAAGGACCCATGAAGTCTATTCTCCAGAGATAAAATATTTCACATGTAAAAATTGGATTTAATGGCATTTGATTTCTAGCAGAAATATTACCAATTTTTTGACAACTAGGATAATTCATGCAAAATAAATGACAGTCTTTAAACAAGGTAGGCCAATAAAAACCTGATTCCAATATTTTCATTGCTGTTCTTTTTGGGCCAAAATGGCCTCCACATGCTTCAGAATGACAAAAGCGCAAGATAGATTCAATTTCATCACTAAGAACACATCGTCTCAATATTTGATCCTTATTGACATTCCACATGTACGGTTCATCCCAAACGAAATATTTTGAATCTCTTTTTACCTTTTCCCTCTCTCTGTAGGACATACTCGTTTCAAACTTACTTGATGCCAAGTAATTTGCGATATCAGCATACCAGGGTCTTTCTATCAGGCCAAGGACAAGGGTCTTGTCTGGTCCTTCCCCTAGGGTAAAGAATAGACTCTCGTCGGGAAATTCTTCATTGACAGCGTTTGAATCTGGATCCACGAGGATTCTGCTCAGATGATCAGCAACTAGATTCTCCTTGCCACTCTTGTCTTTAATTTCCAGATTAAATTCCTGTAGAAGAAGGATCCACCTTATCAACCTTGGTTTCGGCTTCTTTTTGATTAATAAATAACGTAAAGTTGTATGGTTAGAATAAACAATCACTTTAGTTTGGAGTAAATAAGCACAAAATTTATCAAATGCAAAAACAATAGCAAATAACTCCTTTTCAGTGGTTGTATAATTTCTTTGCCCGTCATCCAACATGCGAGATGCATAATAAATGACATGCAGATCTCGTCCTTCTCTTTGACCTAAGACAACACCTACAGAATGGTTAGAAGCATCACACATTATTTCAAAAGGCAAGTCCCAATTAGGTGCTTTGATCACGGGTGCTGTGGTTAATTTTTCTTTAAGCATGTCGAAAGCAACCTCGCAATCAGAACCGAATTTGAACTCCACTTCCTTTTGTAATAATCTACAAAGTGGTTCTGCTATCTTGGAAAAATCCTTTATAAATCTTCGATAAAACCCTGCATGTCCTAAGAAAGAACGCACTTCACGAACATTAGTAGGATAAGGTAAAGAATCAATAACATCAATTTTTGCCTTATCTACTTCTATACCTTTTTGAGATACAACGTGTCCTAAAATCAGCCCTTGGTTTACCATAAATCATTTCGTAGTTTAAAACCAAGTTAGTTTCTAGACAACGCTTAAGTACTTTTTCCAGATTTTCAAGATATTCATCGAAGGAATTTCTATATACAGTAAAATCATCCATAAAAACTTCTATTCCTTCAGCAATAAAATCAGAATACCCATCGAGACAACAGTAATAAGACTTACCTGAGAGTCTCTCTAGCATTTGGTCGATAAAAGGGAGGGGAAGTGATCCTTCCTAGTTGCCGAATTGAGCCTTCGGTAATCAATGCACACCCTCCAGCCGTTCTGCACTCTTGTAGGTACCAAATGTCCTTCGCTATTCTCCACCACTGTGATACCGGTATTCTTAGGCACCACCTGCACAGGTCTTACCCAAGAACTGTCAGAAATAAGGTATATTACTCCAGCATCTAAGAGTTTTAATACCTTCTTTTTAACCACATCTATCATAGGTGGGTTAAGCCTTCTCTGTGGCTGCCTAACGGTCTTAAAGTCTTCTTCCAAATGGATCTTATGCGTACATATGGCTGGGAAAATCCCCTTAATATCAGCTATCGTCCAACCTATGGCTTCTTTATTTTCCTTCAAAACCAGCATAAGTCTCCCTTCCTCCACTTTGGACAGTTGGTTTGAAATGATCACTGGTAGGCTTTCTCCCAGTCCTAAGAAAGAATACTTTAGGTGACTGGGTAAAGCCTTTAATTCTAGATCTGGGGCCTGCAAAATAGAAGGGATAAGGGAATTATTAGTTCGCGAAAGATCTAAAAAAATAGGATTAGTTACCACTTGTTTGGCTGCATCCAGCTCAAACACAATTGCTTCGATCTCTTCCCTAACTTCCACTTTCTTCTCCAGTTCGTCCAATGTGATGTAATCTATACTCCTGGTAAGTACATAGTCCAAGGGATCAGTATACTCAAGTTCAAAAATATCCTCATCATCCAAATCAATAACATTAATGAAATTAAGACAATTCGAATCCTCAAGATATCTCATAGCATCATACATATTGAAAGTGATAATTTCATCCATAAATTCTAAAGTTAAACACCCTCCAAAAATGTCAATTTTAGCTCGGGCAATCCTCAGGAAAGGCCTACCTAACAATATTTCGGTTGATTTAGAAGTGTGTTCATTTTCCATGTCAATAACATAAAAATCAGCAGGGAATACAAGATTACCAACCTGTACTAACACATCTTTAATTACCCCAACAGGATAAATAATAGACCTATCAGCTAGCTGAATGACTAATCTAGTTTCCTGCAATTCACCGATTTTTAAGCTTTTAAACAAGGTTAAAGATAAAACATTTATTCCAGCACCCAAATCACACAGTGCCTTTTCAATAACCTGATCCCCTATCTTACAAGGGATTATAAATGTTCCACCATCCTTACACTTATTCGACAATTTCTTCTGAAAAATGGCGGAAACGTTTTCGTTTAGGTTGATTCTTTCTACTCCTGCAAGCTTTTTCCTGTTAGTGCACAATTCTTTTAAAAATTTCGCATATTTAGGAACTTGTGCAATCATGTCAAGAAGAGGAACATTAACGACTACTTTACGAAATAACTCTAAAATAGCTTTTTCATCCTTTACCTTCTTGGTCTTTTCAGACCTATCAGGGAAAGGAAGAGGGATTACCTGCTGTTCCTTCTTGGGCAGTACTGGTTCTGGAGTAGGATTTACCTTAGCTAATTTTTCAGAAGTTACCTCTGCCTTCGGTTTGAACTAGTCTGGGATAAGGACTTCTGACGGCCTCTTTCCCAGGCTTAGGGCAAGGGTCGTTTTGTCTGGAAATTCAGCTCCACTCCTCAATGTCATCACACACACGTCGTGTTTCAGATTGTTCACAGTAGTTGATGGTAACTTTCCTTGCTCCTGTTTCTGGTTGGTCAATGTAGTTATCTCCTTTTGCATTGCTGATATGCTAACTTGAGTAGCTTGCATGTTGGCTTGCGTAGCCTGCATGAATTGTTTGAGCATGTCTTCCACTGGGACTCCAGTGAGCAGTAGGGGCTATTGTGGGGCTGGTAACTATGGAACACTAGGTCTGGGTATGAAATTTTGTAGGTTCATGGGTGGTGTTTGTTGCGGTTGGGATTGATATTGATTAGGTTGATGAACCACGACATTGGAATTCATGTTCTCTTTCCATCCTGGGTTATTGTTATACTAATTTTGGTATTGATTTTGGTTGTACCTGGGTTTATGAGGTGGATATCTCCCATGTTGGTGCTAGAATAACATCACGACATCTACTTCTTCGTGTGTTCCATTGGTCAAGATACAATGATCCGTGTGGTGTCCTTGCTGTCCACATGTACCACACATGATGGCTGGTTGAACTTGTTGTACCTGTACCTGTGGTTGTCTTGTACACAAACTATTCAAACGATTAGAAAGTTCACTCAATTGAGTTTGAATTTCGAATACATTACCCATAGGCATTTCCCTTCCACTTGACTCATTGTGGACGCTATTTTCGGCCAAAGTCTCGAGCAAGTGGTTAGCTCTTGTGAGGGTGCAATCTTGTAGCACGCCTCCAGAAGCTCCATCAACCATTAACTTGTCCCTCACGCACAAACCATCATAAAAATATTGCACCGAATTCCAGTCAGAAACTCCATGGTTTGGGCAAACTTCTTGTAGGTCCTTGAACCTTTGATAATACTCCCCAAAGCTCTCGTTAGGGTCCTGTTTGATGGACACTATGTTCTTCCTAGTGTTTCCTGCCTTGCTAGAGGACCAATATTTGTTGAGAAAGGTGCTCAACATCTACTGCCATGTGTTTATGGAGTTGTGCGGTAGGCTAAGGAACCAATTCCCAGCCTTATCCTCTAGAGTCCATGGATTTGGCCCGGTTGATATCTACTCGATGGGGTTTGTGAGTATCGCATTCCCAGTGGAGGTACTGCAAGTGTTTGAAAGGGTTCTCACTAGGTATACCGTAGAATTTTTTAAAGTTATGGATCATATTTATTTTTAGGTTCCAATCGTGTTCTACGAGAGGGTATTGGACACAAAAGTGTGTGTTGTGTCCGGTGGTGGCCCTTCATTGTTTCACTGCCTAAAGGTTTGCTCAAGAGAGGGGGGGGGAGGGGTGCCTGGTTATTTTGGTGGTCTTCCATTACTGGTTTGAAAAGCGGGTTGTTTCTAACCACGGATGGTCCTTCTCCCAGGTCTGGGATAAGGGCCCGTTGAGGTTTCTAGAAACTATTTTCTGGTAGTTGTTCTTCAAGAACAACCCTCTAGTTTTTCGCTTGCTTTCTGTACTGTGTTTCTCTTCTGGTAATCTCTGGGTTGTACGAAAGTAATTCTGAACTAGAGGACCTAGTCATAAACAAAGAAAAATCAATTAGTACCGATGAATCCCCGACAACGGCGCCAAAATTTGATGGTTGCCGAAACTGTCAAAAATAAATAAATACAATTCACCTATGCGCATGTAAAGAAAACAGTAGCAAGTGGTAAAAGGATCGTTCCTCAGAGATTCGGTGGATAATTAAATATTCTTTGTAAACGACTAGAAAAGTAACAGGTGGTAAATACCAATGTTGAGTTGTTGTATTGCAATGGATTAAGAAATATAAATAACATAAAACAGTAAACAGAATGAGTTGTGTGTGTGTTCAGATGTGGATAAAATTCCCAATAAGGATTCGACTGTGCTCACGCATTATACTGATTGATCATAGATTCAAGTATTTTCAAGACCGAGCTTATAGACTGCTATAGAGACCAAGTTTTCAGCTAGATCTCCTGCTCTCTACCTATACAAGATTAATAAAGGTTTTCACCTATTAAAATTCTCTAACCTACTTACTGGCTTGAAGAAGTTATTCTATCAAGTCTAAGAAAGTGGGCTGATAAATACGCTGTGAGAGACCCTCCCAGGTCCAGGAGAGAGAAGTGTCTACTCCTGTAAACTAGACTCTACTCATTTTCTATTTTGATCTGTTGATCAGGTAGTTGTCTTCGTATCCCTCTCTACAATGTAGACTCCAAAGTATTAAGAGAAGACTGTAATTAATCAAATCCTATTTGTAGTTGATCAGGCTTCAATAGAAATAAGATTAACTTGACATTCAACCAAAACAAATAGAGATATAAGCTAGAATTTAATAAGAACAATTAGATCTCACAATCAGATGATCATGGCAATGAATCCTTACAAGGAAATCGGAGTTTAGCCAAGCATCATCATAATAAATAAATAAATAAAAGGGATTGAAAGCATAAACTAGAATTAATTAATTAAAGGGAAAGAATAGCAAACAGAGTTCAAACTCCAGCTATGGCTGCTGTTCCAGAGAAGAAGAAGAAATATTAGGGAAGAAGAAGAGAGGAAAAGCCCTAGTGCTAGTCGGTTGCTATATATTAGCAATCCGAAAAGTTTTAATGTTTTTAAATCTAAAAAGAAATAAAATCCGACTAGATAATAATTGTTTTAATCTCCTCTGCAACAAAATAGGAGATTGGGACTTCTAGCTGAAGTGGGCTTCCGCTGGTTTAATTCTTCTAGAAGGGACAGCTGGCAGACGCGTCCCAGGTCACAACTGCCCATATTGGACTCGCCTTATCCCAGGCCTGGGATAAGGACTATTTCTGCACTCTTTCACTAGAAATTACTCTTTAACAGGTAGTTTCAGCTCCAAATGAATGAATGGCTCTTCAGCAACATGTTCTGTAAGAAAGGAGTGAAAAACCCGAGAATTAGCAGTATCATCATCCTAAAATAGACGTAAAAGGATAATGAAAATAAGACATTTTAGCGCTCAATCACTTCTTCATGTGCAAAAAAATAGTATCATAATTAACCAACGAAAAAAATATTTGGAAAATTGTTTTACTTTCTGATGCTCTTACATATAGTGGAACCAAGTCCAACAAAATTCACTTTTTTTTTTATAAGTGGTAGTAGGATTCAAACTTGGGTTCATGTCCCTACTGCTTCCATCTTGTACCAAGGTTGTCAAACCCAACATGGTCTGACCAGTTCAACTAGAAAACCCAAGGATCGGTCACCAGGCGAGGTTTGAAACCCCTAAAAAATTTCTTTCTCAGGGTTGCTCTAAAAATCAGTCGACCCAGTTTGGGTTAAACTAGTTTGACCCAAAGAAAATAAATTTTGAAAAAATGCTTAATATGAGATTCGAACCATGTTCCAACAAAAGTTTAACCACTACACCAACACTATATTTGTGATACTAAATTAGAATATATAAAATAAATATAAGATAAATTTTTTATTTATTTTAAATTTCATATACTTTACGCAAATATTAAAATTTACTTACTAATTTATTAATTTTATGGGTTAATTCAGTTCGACCCCGATTAAACCTCTAACTCTTGACCCTTTCCCCTGACTTAGTTTGTGACCGGGCCGAATTTTACAATCTTATGGTACCTTTGCTAACAACTAGAGCTGTCAAAACGAGTCCGGGACCCGTGGACCCGGCCCGGTCCCGGTAATTCGGGCCGGGTCCGGGACTAATTTTTGGTCCCGTTTTCATTCGGGTCGGGTCTGGTCCCGACCCGAAAAATTCCGGGTCCATTCGGGTCAGACCCGTCGGGTCTCGGGCCTGGACCCGTGGACCCGGAAAAATCTAACCTCTAACCTAATTTTTCAGTTTTCAACTTTTCACATCTCATTCACACTTCTTCGTTCTTCCTTCACGAATGGCCAACCAAACTAAACCAAACGCAGCCCACACCACACCAAATCGACACCGCCGACGCCGCACGGCCGCAACCCACACCACACCAAATCGACGCCGCACGGCCGCAGCCAGAGGCCACAGCACACCAAATCGACGCCGCACGGCCGCAGCCCACACCACACCGTCGACGCTGACGCCGCAGCCACTGACCACACCGACAACTCACTCTTTTTTTCTCAAGCAGCCAATCAAAGGTTTGTCTTAATTGCTCTATTTTTTGCTTTGCTGCATTTACAATTGAGAATAATAAAAGAATTCGAGTTATACTTGTAATTGCTTCTGTTTTGTGTAAGATACTTGTCTGAAAAGTGTAGATGTTGTACAAATCATATTACTTGCTTTTTTAATTTAAATTTCTTGCTTTCGTTCAATTAAATCAAATTAATCAATGGCTTTTTTTAATTAATTACTTGGCTGTTTTGATTTTGCTGGCTGTTAGCTTTTGTTGTTATAAACTTCTTATAGTACAATTTTGTTTCCAAATGTAGATGGAAAATTTACTAACAGATGGAGGAGGAACGGGATGACATAGATCCATTGCAATTGGAGAAGTAAGAGACCAGAATGTCAGCAAATAAATGAATCCATTGCAACAGATAAATACATTTTAAAAAAATAAAAAAATCGGGTCCGGGTCTGGTCCCGGACCCGGACGATTTAGCCGGGCCGGGACCGGGACCAGAAATTGGTCCCGTATAAAAACGGGACCGGTCGGGTCCAAACTCGGATTTTCCAGGTCTGTCCGGGTTCGGGCCGGGTCCGGATCCACGGACCCGGATTGACAGCTCTACTAACAACCAAACAACAATTGAGCATAATTGATGGAAAAAAAGGTTCACTTGCTAAGATTTTCCTTTCAATTATAGCCAAAACTACACAAAATGAATTCTAATAAGGAGGTCTAAGTTGTAAACAATAGCGCAAATAATAATAATGATAAAAAAATTATAAATAATAGGCAGAAAGAAATAGTTTATGGGCTAGGGTGAAATTAGGGGTTAAACTAGATTAAATTCTTTGGAGGCCACACTACAAAAAAAACTAGCGATCACTAATGGCGCCATTTTGACAGACACACTTCGTCGGAATTTATCGAAGGCATTTCAACGGCTAAGTTCTCGTAATCGTGATAAATTTTTGACCGAGAGGCCGTCGATAGAAGTAACGAAATTGAATTACTTTTTTGGTAAAATAATGGAATGAAAATTAGACTTGGGCTTTGAGATTAAAAGTTAGTTCCAAACTAGACTTGATTATAATTATAATTATTTTTATTACAAATAAAGAGGCCGGATGACTCATTATTTGACCCAAAAAGAATCCGTACTTTTTTTCGAGGGTATGTTAATCCTTAACGTACATTCGAGAAAAATTTTGGGCCAAAATTATCTCAAATAGTGAGTCATCCAGTTTCTTTAATATGTGTGTCCAAATAGTAAGAGTTGTTTAAAACAAACCGGAAGGAGTATAAAACACCGTCAGCATTTTATATATTTTCCTACTGCAGCGAGTCAGCGACGGTAAAATTAGTAATAATAAATGTTGATGCGGCATATGCGTGACATAAAACTCAATAACATGCAAGATTCGTTGTGATATTTCATTTAAAAATAATGCTTGAAATATTAACCATTGTTAAAATATAATTAAAATTTTTATTTAAATAAATAAATTGCAAATGAGTACTGTTAATTTAAACATTTTGAATTTCATTCTAAATTCTACCCAAAATAAGAAAAGGAAAAAAATTGCGACTGTTCTTCAGTGAGCGTTATAGCATAGAAGAAGCAGACAAATTTCATTCAAAAGATGATATACTCTTATCAATCACCACCTTGTTTTCAACGTCAAGATTGAAGAACTATAACAAACAAACCCATCAACACCTCTAAGTACTCCTTGGTTTAATCCATCCAACTTTTTCTCCCCAAAAAAATGCCAGAAATCATCCTGACAGCCTCTCCTCACGGCCCTGTCACTGCCTATGACCCTTTCTCCGGTGCCACCTTAGCTCGTTTCTCCGGCAGCCGCTCCCCTCGCCATGGCCTTGCCCTTGCGGGAACCTCTTACATTGCAGCCTCCCACATTTCCTCCTCTTCCACCCCCGCACCCTCCATCCACCTCTACAACTGGTGGTCCACAACAGCTTTCCACCATCTCCCTGTCCCCGAACCTGTCGCCCCGCTCGCCGCAACTTCTGATGGGTCCCACCTTTTCGCGGGAGGTCTTTCTGGGCATCTCCATGCTCTGTCAATCCCTTCAGGAAACATCATCACATCACTCCCTGCTCATTCCAAACCCGTCTCTTGCCTCACGATTACCAATGACTCATCGCTCCTTGTTTCAGGTGGAGATGATGGCATTATCATTGTTGTGCCCATTTTCCTGCTTGTGGAGCGGCCAAAGGATCAGACTAGTAGCAGCAGTTTAATCCTGCACAGGTTTGTTGCACACGACGGGCCGGTTACCGATATTGTTTGTTGTATGGGGTTCTGTCATCCCACCATTATTTCCTGCTCCATGGATTGTACTGGCAAGTTGTGGAGCCTTTTAGATGGAGTGAAGCTGAGGACTGTGTCATTTCCATGTCCGATTTCAGGGATTGCATTAGACCCAACTGAGACAGAGTTCTATGCTGCCGGGTCAGATGGTTTGATTTATAGAGGATGTCTGAAAGTTCGTACGAGGAAAGAAGTGAGCAGAGGTCTGGAATTGGTGACTTGGGGTGGAAAACACAGTGGAGCTGTCGTGTCGGTGGCGATGGTGAATGAAGGGAAAAGTCTGGTGTCTGCTGCAGAAGATGGGTTTGTGTATGTTTGGGAGGTTGAGACAGGGCAGGTGAGTATGGTTCTTGGCAATAACATGGCCGGCATTAGCGATCTCATGGTGGCTACTGGGATCGCTGACGGCAACCGACACAGTGTTGCAGGTCACAAAGATAAGGAGTATGGTGGTGAGAGTGCTGGTGGACTGTCCCGGAAGGAGCTGAGCGGCTCCGCGAAAGGTACAGTGGACATGGAGGACGCTCTGAGTGTGACAACTAAGGACAGAGGGAAGGCCATTGACATGCTCGAGTCTGCAATCGAAATTTATGAGAGGCTTTTGGAACTCATCCTCAAGGAAGCCAAGAAATGCACTACAAAGAACAGTGATAAGCAGAATGATGAACAGTAAATATATGACATGCATTCTTTTTCCTCAGAATGTGGATACAAGACTAAATATGGTAGAGTTACCATGAAAAAAAAAGTCTTGCTGTATAATGTGTTAAGCTCAGTTCAACTAAATTGTAAGCCAAAACTAGCAAATTACAATTTTAATTATATATATTTATTTTTTTGCAACAAGAGATCGTTAATGAACATTACACAAATGTCAACCAAAGATCTTCAAATCAAGAGAAGAGATCAGATTACAGGAGAATTTTTGGATTATACAGCTGTACAAAGCAAGTCAATCTCAATAAGATTCGAACTTATACAAACAGAGAAGAACTAGATTCCGGACAAGACATGAATGGTGTCATGTATTCATGATAATGTACTGCTCAATTTGGATATTGGAATAGCCAAGTAGTCCAATATCGCGCCTAATGGCATTGAAATGATATGCCTCCTCTGGCCTCTATTGTGCTTTGTTCAATAACAGTATGCACTACTTGACAATCATGCAGATGAGTAAATTAGCGATGAACCCTAACTTCTAGGACAACTATGCTAACCAGTTACGTAGTACAAATTGCTGGATCAAGACTGCTAAAGTGCTGCCAATAGATATATTGATGACATTGACAACATCATTGCTGAGCTGAAAAATAGAAACAAACTTTTTCAGCAGCTAAACACAAACAAGTAAACTAGCATGAGACAGACTCAAAGAAAAAAGGCTGAGAAACAGCATATAGTTGTGGCATGGAAGATGGAATATAGGCTACCTACCCATCCAAAACCTTCTTTTTCTTGGAGTGCAGCTCCAATTATGCTCTCGCCAAAATTAGCAATCTGAGAAGCTATCACACATATAATGGCTTCAGATCCCTTTATCTGATTCATGCATGGAAGTAGAAAAACTAATTAGATAATCTCCAAAAATCTGTATGTTGACATGTTTCAGACATACTGAATAAGACACATCAAAACGGTAAGAACAAGAAAACAATTAAAATTCTGTTTAAATGGAAAGCCACTTCGTTATGAGGGTGGGGTATCCCTATTCGTGGCACAACCTTTGGGTCAAGAATAGATAAATAGGAATAAGTAGCATGGAAATCGTAAGACAACTTCCAACCCATGTTGAATAAAAGGACATTACCTTCGCATCAAGCTCAGAAGTTTTCAACAAGACAACATTGCATAGCATAGATTTTCAACTAAATTAATTCAATGATCAAGTCATTTGCTTTAGGCAAATATGGGAGGAAGCAATTACTTTAATGCTATCAACTATCAGCTTATAAATATTGATTGCCTATTCAAAACTGACTGCACTCTGCACTAGTACAACTTCACCTTGTATACATGACACAAAAGAGGACAAGAAAAACAGATCCAATAATATGAACCTCTGTTGCAAAAGCACAAAGCATACCCATGGTGGCCTTTAAGTGTAATACCGAACCTCAAACAGGCATTTGCCTCGTATATAAAGGAAGCATTAAAGTGATTGACTTCAAAACCTCTACTAGCTAGCTTTACAACTGCTTGAGAGCCAAACACTTTAGCAAGTGGATTAATCGGTGACAATGCAGATGAAAGGTGTATATCTCCCCCAAATACATGGGATACTATCCCACACAAATTAAGATTGCCCTTAAAGCATGGTTTCCGGGTTTGTTCCACACTGTCAAAGGTCCAAAAGTTGCACCTTTACCTTTCTTATTTAGGTTAGGTTGCACAAAATTCTACAAGACAGACATCTTTTTAACTAACACATGCATCAAATAACATGAATGTATCTAGATGGAAGCTTTAAAAAAATGTATCTATATTGAATGTACCAAAAAAAAAAATGTATTGAACAAATAGAATTCAAATCCCTGGAGGTTGATAAGGTTTTTTCTACAAGACAACATTCAATTTCATTGATTTTCGACTAAATTAATGAACAGAACATATGGAAGGATGAAATTACATTACTGCTATTAACTATCAGTTTATAGTGATTGCCTATTCAAAATTGACTGCACTTGTACAACTTCACCTTGTATACATATTCGAAAAGGGAACAAGAAAAACAGATCTAATATATGAAGCTCAGTTGCAAAAGCATAAGGCATAAGTTATGCGGCATAACCATGGTGTCTTTTGAGTGTAATAGTAAATCTCAAACAAGCAATTGCCTCGTATATAAATCTAAGGATCGTAATGATGGTTGACTTCAAAACCTATACTAGATAGCTTTATAACCGCTCGAGAGCCAAACACTTTTAGGAAGTGGATTTATCAGTGACAACGTAGATGAAAAGGTGTATATCACCCCATGAACATGAGATCCCAACCACACAAACAAAGATCGCCCTTAAAGCATGATTTCCGGGCTTATCCCACACTGCCAAAGCTCCAACAGGTAAAGTTGCACCTTGTCTTTGTTATTTAGGTTAGGTTGTGCAGAATTCACTGCCAATTTGTTACTGACGTTTCCAATAACAAATGATTCGAGAAGCTCTACTAGAGGCATCTTATATAAAGCACGATGAGATGATTTTAGTATGGTTGGATTAGGAATCAAGGTATGGCTTTCCCTTAGTGCTTTCTTGCTCCTTAATTGGGCTGTTCTTTCCAGAAAGGAGTATCCATGCTCAAATATTGACAGTTTGGGTGCAATCCAAACAACAGAGTTCTGTGACCCCCCTCATAGGACAAAGCATTAAGGGACAACCATGCAGGTCATGATGCTGTACATGCTGCTAACATTATTATACTCTATAAACTTCTAACAGTAGAAGCGGACAGGAGTTACCACTATTCTGTTCTGCAGATTTCCCACAGTCATCTCACTAGTGCTGTAATCTCTATATACTTCCACTAGTCGATTGCTCTAGAAATCTTATAGACATCCACTAGAGTAAAGGCCTTAGCTGCTCAATAGAATGCAACTTGGAGGGTGGATGATTGTAAGATTCAATAGAAATATGCCATGCTTCAACATTGTTTTTATAGATCAGGGGAAATAACAACTTATATAACCTCTTACTTGAGACAACTATTGTGAAAGAAGTTGTTATTATTCTTATCAGATCATTTATGGTCCTCTGCTAGACAGGAATTGGATAATTTGGAAGAAAACAAGCTCTGCGAAACTGATTCTGGCATTATTTGTTTCTTTCAGGGTTTTCATTTTCTTCTTGGAGGATGCCTCACAATCATTTCTGACCCAGATTTTAAACGCACATACACACAAATAAAAAATATAAAAGAGAAGTCATGCCAGTACTCCCTTATACCACAATGCCCAATCCCAATTAGATCTCCACCCATGCGCAAATTTATTTGTGCAATATAGTGCAGCAGGATAATAAGACACTGTGCACAGAATTCTAATTTCCGACCACTCCTACTCATTCAATTGCAGTCATCATCCACTAAAGACAAAAATCAATAAAGCACTAGTTTTCAGAAACATTGATAGGTTTAGTTACCAAAGAATAAGAGAAGATGAAAGACAAGTGAACAACGAATAAGTACAAAAAAGGAAAAAGCTTTACCCAAAAAAATCTGGAAAAGTTGGGTAAAAACCAAACTGAACTAAGCTTTAATTTGAACATGTAGAAATTGTGGTTTATGTAGGCAGTAATAATATTTGGCTCCATCAGCGTTAACAGTGCAAAAAATAGTTCTACACATGATTAATATTTAAAGTGAAGCAACTCCAAATAAGAAGGAAAATATTTTGAAGAGCTGAACAATACTCATACCGTCAAAATAAATTATGGCTAACAAAGAGAGATTGTAAACATTACCTGACCCATGAAACAGCCAATTGAGGCAAGAACAACAGACGCCAACAATCCAGCTACTGTTCCCTCAACACTAACAGCTCCTTCGGTTCCTCTTGGAACTACCTTAAATGTTGTAACAAGGTACCTATTAATGCCAGATAATTTGAACAGTAAATCTTAATCCACAGCAAAAGAATAACAGATCAAAGATTTCAACAAACAAAGAGGCACTTCCTATGAATAAGGCAGTAGTGCACCACATTTCTACGGATAAATGGCAACAATGACAACAATAGCAAAGGCAACACAGGATCCATGACAGTAAATTGATCAAACAATTAAAACCGCCTATCGGTTTGTTTCTAAATTTTCTGAATCCTATATCTGAAGAAACTTTCCTTCACAAAGTAAAATTAGTTGATAATCGATGATTCCAACTGGGTTCTTATCTTTTTCACATTCTAGTAGATAGCATCTATGCCAAGGCTTTCAGCATGAAAAAAGCATATAACTTGATTTTCATTTGAGTAACACTATAATGCATCCTTGACAAATATCTACCGCAATTGTGTCACAGTTTCAACTGATCTTAAAATATTCATTGATTGAAGAGTTACAAAAAGGAAAGTGCATATGAATCAAACTATAGCCAGCCACACATTCATTACTTACGTGGTTTTGCCATATGCCTTCCCGATTTCGCTTGATACAGTGTCGCTCAACTTAGTGCAGAAACTGGCAACAAAACCAAGTTGCCAGAGCTGAGAAAAAACCTTTCCCCCAACTCCATATATTGATAGAAACGCACACACGCAACCAGCAGCACTGGAACCAATCACACTAGCCGGTCCCCTTCTTCCCTTCCTCTTCTCAGCCACACCCTGAGCTTCCTTTTGTGCCATCTTCACTTTCGTAACCGCGGTGCCCTGAAATTGCAAAATAATTAAAATGCATCAAGCCCAAAAGCAAGAAACTTCCAAAAATTACTGGTTAGAAATCACTCAATCAGGACTGAAAAAACAAGTAAAAATACATGTTTACTATTTTTGGTAAGATGGGTCGTCTTAATTTCACTAGTTGACTCACTATGACGAAGTAAGAAGCAACGAGGAGGAACACAGATGAACCAAAGGCGCGCCAGGTGAGAGTACCGAGCAAAAATGCGGCGCAGATGCCGGAGAAGGAAAGGCCAGAGACCAGAATTGGGGAGCCAACTACGAAGATGAGGAGGTTGTTGAGGAGGGCGGATTGCCAAGAGGGAGGAGAAGATTGGATGAGGGCGATAGCCTGAGACACAGCACCTTGCATGGAATCAGAGATCGCGTTTGGGGGATGCGGAGAAGGTAACATTCTGCTGGTTCTGGTTGTAAGTGATTTAAGGGTTAAGGAGGAAGTGTGGAAAGAGGGTTTGCTGCAGTAAGGAGGGAAGAGGAGGTGAAGTGGCGATTTGGGGAAGGTGAAAGAAGATGGAGTGATGGGTGGGAGAGTTGGCATTGCCATTGTCAAAGGCATGTTTGTTTAGGGGAAATGGAGGTCCGAGTTTGGGCAGCGTGACCCGGAAGTTGAAATCGGCTGAATCACCGTATGCCGTCGCGTGCGTCATTGTTTTTTCTTTTTTCTTTTCCGGTTGTCGTTTAGGATACCTTTGTGCCCGCCCGTTCAAAACTTATTCATTACATTTTCCTAAAACAAAATTGAGGTAAAATAATTTTAGTATATTTATATATATTTATATATGAAAGCTCCCACATAGAGTATTTTATTTTAGTGATGTCAAAGTCAGCAAATTAAGCTATATGCAAATGTCACTTGATTCTTTTATATTTTACCGTTTAGTAATAATAATATATATTTTCATTAAAAAAAATCATAAAAGAGAAACCGATAAATTGTCGAGACCTTAAAAAATAAATACAATTTTACATTAGCTACAAAAGATTGCAAATAATAGTAAGAAATTCGATACACAAAGAAAGTGTAAACATTAAAAATGGATAAAGAACAGATTTTAACACTTAAGTAAAATATAGGGATTTTGTTTAAAACAATGCATTAAAAATACCAAAAATAATAAAATCAGAAAGAACTTGATTAAACAATCAAGTGTGAAATGTGTGATAAAAAATGATATGATCACGGACCCCTCCAAGATGGAACAATTTGGCATGAAGCCAAGAGGACCGGTCACGAGCAGCCGATCCTTACAAATGAGAATAAATCATGCCCAAGGTCGAGGATCGAGTGCTAAATCTTCCCAATCCCAGTCACTAGGCCATGCTCACCCATCCCAAGGCCTTGACATCAAAAGCTTCATCCAAGATCCTATGCATGTCAGAATTGCGACGCATATTTGCCACCAGAATATGGACAAGCAAATGGAGTCTGATTTGAGAGAACATAGGCTTGATGGAAACTTCAAGCTGTTAGCTTTCGTTTGGGACAAGTTTCAGGCCAATCGGACGGGTGGATCAAAAGTTAAGCTCGTCGACATTTTAGCGCGCAGTGAGAACGAACCTAGCGGCATGCCGCCAGGAATGTCCTACCTGGAGCGGCATACCGCCAGAAATGAATTAATTTGGTTGTCAAGAGCCGAAGCTAGCGGCATACCGCCAGAGCCATTCCTCCTGGAGCGGCATGCCGCCAGACATCAGAACTTAGGCGGATTTTGGGCTTTCAAGCCCTTTCTTTTGATGCACCTATAAATACCTCTTGTATTTCTTCATTTTAGCTTAGCTTAGACATTGGTTGATATTTGTAAAGTGAGATTACTCCTTTCTCTTATCACCTAAGCCTTAGGCTCTTCATCTCTTCCTTGAGAGAGATCATTTGAGTTGAGAACACTCCTCTTGATCTTTCTCCGGGGAATCCATATTTGTAATGATTGTGAAGACTTTTGTTTGAAAGAAATATATGTATTTATTGGTTGATCATCCATAGAAACGAGTCCCTACTTGGCCCTCGGATTATATCTTGATCAAGCAACCCCCTTTGTTGATTGTTTGCTTCTTCGTGTTGTGCTCATCTCCGTCCCTTCCATCCGTCTTCGAATTCCGGGTAACATCGTTTCCTTTTCCTTTCCATTTCCGCTGCAAATCCGTGTCTTGTGTGTGAACTTCCTGTCTTCCATTCAAGTCTTGTTGTTGACTCCATCCGGCTAGATCCTCCTCAAGCTCCATATATCATTCGGCTTACTTACACTAGGCCGGATCATATCAAGTGGTAGCGGAGCTTTTGGTGCCTTGGAGTTTACTTGTTGAATTTTCTGTTTTGTGTCACCTTTGTGAACCGTATATGCTCTTGTGTTGTCAACTTGTTTTTCTGAGTTTCTTGAGTCAAAAGTGTGTAATATTGCTACCTCATTCAAGTGGTAAAATGTGTGAATGTTATGCCAACTTTTGCTAGCTCAAAAGATCAAAATCTGAAAAGTGTGTTCTTGGTGTTCATCATTGTGTTCTTGGTGTTCTTGCAATATTGTGAAAAGGGAAAAAATTTGATCCAAAAATCTGATTTAAAATGCTAAAGCTAAATGTTTCCCTCTAAAATATTAATTTCCTACACCAAAGTGGCCAACCAAAGAACAAATATTCCCACAAGTGGCAAACATTCTATCTTTCAAGAGAATATTCACCTAAGTGGAGTCTTGTCCCCTTGTGCATGTCCACTTTCCCTTGTCCAGTACACTCTTGTCCTTCCTTGGAGTCCAGCAGTCTTTTACTCCTTTCTAAGTCTCAACCAAGTCCTAAACTCAAGTCCTAAACTCATTAAATCCTAAAGTTGAGTTTTAAACTTTTTGAGTCTTAAACTTGAGTTTTCTTGAGTCCTAAACTTCCAAGTCTTTTTCATTAATTTGCTGAGTCTTTCTTTGAGTCTTTTACTCATTTAACCCAAAATGTTTCCAGCCTTCCTTCCCTCCCACGGAAATTCAATCTTTTCTCCAAAACTAAAATTTTGAATTTCCTTGGATTTCTGCAAATTTTCTTCAGCTTTTCCTTGAGTTTTGTAATCTTCTTGAGTCTTTGTTGAGTGTAATCTTTCCTTCTTGTTCTAATCTCTTGAGCACTTGTGGTTGTTTGTGTATCACTAATTTGTGTATAAGTGATTAAAATTTTCGTGCTTATTGTGGTGATGAACAAGGTGTGAAATTTTTCATCCTAACTTTTCTTTCAAGCCATTGTTTCTTAGATTCCACTCCAGCGTTTTCTTGTGTTTTCAGCCGAATTTTTGCTTCTTTCTTGGCTGGAACTTGTAGCTCTTTGTCTTAGGAGTGTTCATAATTAATTTTGTGTTTTAATTCTATCGTTTCCTATTTTCCGTGGGTCATATTCGGAAGTTGCGCCAAGCTGTCCAGAATTTTTCCAGCAAACTGTTTTTGTGCTTCTTGTGTTCTTGCTTGTATAAATTCGTTGGGATAATCCTTGTGATTGAACTTGAGATTGCTAGCTTGAACATTGTCAAGACAAGCTTCAGTTTGAAGAAGAGTGAGAGCTTTGTGAGTACATATTTTTCGAGTGATTAAACACGAGTGTTTAAACACGTGAGGGAGAGATTATTTACTAACATCTATATATATATATTTAGTTTGTTCAATTTTTCAAGTACAATGTCACAAGATAGTGATTGTGAATCTTGTGACCAAGGAGAGTACTATGATGATAATACCTCTCAATGCAATGACAATAGTGGTTATGAATCATACGGTGATGTTAGTTGCTACTCCAATGATGATGGAAATTTTGAACCGTGTGATGAAATCAGAGATGGGTATAGCATTTGTAGTGAGGATGACGATGACGATGACGAAGGTTCTCCAAGCCTTCATGTCTCAAGCTATGGCCTAGGTCCCTCCGAACAAGGCCTTGGCCATGGCCCCTCTACTAGTGGTCGCAACCATCGAGATCACATCACTTCCCCCCATCGACAAATTCAACTTCCCATCTTTAAAGGAACATCCTCTCCGGCAGAATTTATTGAATGGGAATATCACCTCGTAAAAACATTTGAATGCCATCAACTTTCGGAAAAACAGAAATTTAGACTTGCTTCCAAGACATTTGATGACAATGCTTATGATTGGTGGTACTCTATTAGCCATGAAGGTGAAAGGAGTAGGATATGGCCAATTGCAACTTGGGCTGACATGAGACATGTCATGAGACAATATTTTGTGTCATCATATTATCGAGAATTCCTAGAAGACGAGTTGTCCTCCCTTCAACAAGGAACCAAAACCGTCATAGAATATTGTCACGAGTTTGTTGAGTTACTCATTAAGACTTATCTTCAAGAAGAGGAGAGCATGATCATGGATTTATTTGAAAGTGGGTTAAATAGAACGATTAGAAGACAGCTTGAACTCTATGAGATTACAAGCTTGCAATCCATGATGCTCCATGCTTGTAGCATTGAAGAACAAGAATCCTTGATGAAGCAAAACAGTAGCTCCATTGATTGTTGTCCAAGTAACATGAAGGCTCCTACTACCATTACCTTAGAGCACAAGCCGAGCCAAGCACACCAAGGAGATTGCACTCACCAAAAACAGCCACCACCCTCTCAATCTTTTGAACCAATTGTCACTGAAAAATATAATTTGATTGAAGAGAGTGTGACCGAAAATACAGCAATGATGAGTGAAAAATGTGAGCTTGTACATGAGGTACAACAAAAGAGAGAATGCGGAGAGAAGAAAGTAAGAGGTGAGGAAAATACACGGCATGAAAAAAGTAAGCATGCTAATGAGAGTGAGTGCAACCCCACCCGTGAGAATGAGTTGAGTGAGCTTAATGAGCCAAATCAATTTCAAGTTTTTGACAACCTTTTGTTTGAATTGTATTTTGACAATCCGTTGTTTGAGCTTGAAATTGAGGAAAAAGAAAGAGAACAAAACAGCCCCCATGAAAGAAGTGAGCATGGGTTGAGAGAGTGTGAGCAAAACAGCCCGCATGAAAAGAACGAGCATGCGAGAGAGAAACACACACATGAGAGGAGTGAATATACAGAAAAATTGAGAGAAGAAAGTGAGGAAAAGAAACAAACTGAATTTGTGGAAGCTATTGATCCAATAAGTGTGCCTTTGGGCAATGAGGATCAATTAGCTCACCCTAACCTTGACATTTCGTTTCCTACTGCTCGTGTGTCTTTCTTGCAGCAATTTCCAGTGGGTTGCCACAACCAAACACGCCCGAATGTCCCAAGGAACAAAGGTGGTTTCAAACCATCAATCCTAGGAGGCGTTGGAAGTGTAATTGCTCAACATTGGTGCTCCCAACGGCAAGGCCTTGAGGTAAACCATTCCCATTTCTCCACTTTGCCCGAAAGGTGTGTACCAAACCCTTCCTTTTTGAATGCTCAATTGTTTGAGGTTGCTCATAACATTAATCTTTACTCACATGCTGAAAATTTTTATGACAAACATTTATCATGTGGTAAGGAACTATTCTTGCATTTCGTTGAGCATGATCCTTTTGCTTGTGTATTTGAAAACCATTTGGGTACGAATTCTATGGCATGCACCAACATCATTTCCGTACCCTTCGTCAAGTATGATTCTTTTTTGTTTGAGTATGAAAATTACTTGAATGAAAATTTTGTGATATGTGTTAAGACTCCTACTTTTCATTTCATCAAGTATGACCCCTTCTTACTCAAACGTGCTAATTTTTGTAAATTGTCGGATAGAATGTATAAATTATTTGAATGTTGTTTAGACATAGAATCTATGATTAATTTGCATGAAACTTGGAAACAATTCTTTTGCTTCAACTTGTCGAAATTGTCTTGGTCAAAATGTTGCAATGAATTGCTTTTCCCTTTGAGCCAATTATCTATGATTCCGATGTGTAGTATGCGGGCGTGTGAAGACCAATTCTCGTGACTAATTATCATTAGTCAAATTGACAAGGAAAACCCATCCTTGTTCCGACATGAAAATTTGTGCTTCTTTGAGTATACCCTACATGAAGTGCTTATGTGTGACATGTCTTGGAATACCATGAATATGTTGTATGTTGAGAGAGAACAAATTTTTGAACTAGATTTGCTGAGGACTAATTGGTTCAATTCTTATGAAAATATGTGTTATCTCTTGCTGAACTTGTTTGGTATTTCCAAGTGTATTGTGCCTTCTTGTAGAGCCCAATTTTCTTGGCCTAATTGTCGCAAGAAATTGTATTCCTTTTTGTGTAGATTATTAGGCATTCCACAACATTTTTTGCATAGGCGTGTGGCCCAATTCTCTTGGCTGATCCTTATAAGTCATCTTGAGAAAATACACCACCGTCTATGTTGTCTAATAATTTGTAATACTATGTGCATCCTTAACATTGTCTTGAAGCCTAGTGTGTATAAAGATGAAATGGATGTGCATGTTTTTGAAATGGATGAATTGTGCTTCCGTAATTGTAGCCTACTTGAATTACTTGAATGTGTCTTGCCTTTAAATACCATGAACATGCTGTGTATTAGGAGAACACAAGCGCTTGGACCGACTTTGTCAAGAATTAGTTGGTTTAATTCTTACGAGAATTTGTGTTTCCTCTTGCGGAATTTGTTTGGTAATTTTAAGTGCATTGTGCCTATGTGTAGTGCTCAATTCTCTAGGCTTATCATTATGAGCCGAATAGAGAAGAAGATTCGTCATGTTTGTTGTTCTATGATTTGTGATGCCATCCGCATTTTACATGACATTTTAAGAAACGATGTGCATCAATGTGCTATTATTGTTATAGACTCTTCCTTGGACCAACCTATGCATAAGCATGCGCGATTGCGCCTCTTAGGTATCTCACCTTTGTTTCCAAGTGTTTTTAAGTATGCAGGTGAAAAGGTAGAAGTAAGGGATTCGAGGACGAATCCTTTCGAAGGGAAAGAGTTTGATATGATCACGGACCCCTCCAAGATGGAACAATTTGGCATGAAGCCAAGAGGACCGGTCACGAGCAGCCGATCCTTACAAATGAGAATAAATCATGCCCAAGGTCGAGGATCGAGTGCTAAATCTTCCCAATCCCAGTCACTAGGCCATGCTCACCCATCCCAAGGCCTTGACATCAAAAGCTTCATCCAAGATCCTATGCATGTCAGAATTGCGACGCATATTTGCCACCAGAATATGGACAAGCAAATGGAGTCTGATTTGAGAGAACATAGGCTTGATGGAAACTTAAAGCTGTTAGCTTTCGTTTGGGACAAGTTTCAGGCCAATCGGACGGGTGGATCAAAAGTTAAGCTCGTCGACATTTTAGCGCGCAGTGAGAACGAACCTAGCGGCATGCCGCCAGGAATGTCCTACCTGGAGCGGCATACCGCCAGAAATGAATTAATTTGGTTGTCAAGAGCCGAAGCTAGCGGCATACCGCCAGAGCCATTCCTCCTGGAGCGGCATGCCGCCAGACATCAGAACTTAGGCGGATTTTGGGCTTTCAAGCCCTTTCTTTTGATGCACCTATAAATACCTCTTGTATTTCTTCATTTTAGCTTAGCTTAGACATTGGTTGATATTTGTAAAGTGAGATTACTCCTTTCTCTTATCACCTAAGCCTTAGGCTCTTCATCTCTTCCTTGAGAGAGATCATTTGAGTTGAGAACACTCCTCTTGATCTTTCTCCGGGGAATCCATATTTGTAATGATTGTGAAGACTTTTGTTTGAAAGAAATATATGTATTTATTGGTTGATCATCCATAGAAACGAGTCCCTACTTGGCCCTCGGATTATATCTTGATCAAGCAACCCCCTTTGTTGATTGTTTGCTTCTTCGTGTTGTGCTCATCTCCGTCCCTTCCATCCGTCTTCGAATTCCGGGTAACATCGTTTCCTTTTCCTTTCCATTTCCGCTGCAAATCCGTGTCTTGTGTGTGAACTTCCTGTCTTCCATTCAAGTCTTGTTGTTGACTCCATCCGGCTAGATCCTCCTCAAGCTCCATATATCATTCGGCTTACTTACACTAGGCCGGATCATATCAAAAAACATATTCAAAATAAACAATTGAGCATTAATTAATTATTTAGATTATATTAAATTAAACATCAACCATCGTAAAAATTTTAAATAACATCCAAAAGTTGCTAGAAAATGCAGTAAAGCATAATTGAGCATTAATTAATTAGCTGAATTATATTATTTTTTTTTATTGGGTTATGTTACGTCTGCGTCTATCTGGTGTAAGAAGAGAGATGAAAAAATTTCCAATGTCATTTTTTTATAAATCAATTTTCACGTTAACTAAATCTAAGGTAAATATTTAGAAGAGCCAAATAAGTTTTAAGACAATTTTGAAATTAGGGTGTGATATGTTAAAATTGACAAACATGGGGTTCTATTTAACTCAATTACAAATGTAAAGTATTTTTCAAACATTTGGTATGAACCTTGGGGTGATTTTATGGTTTTTTTCTAATTTATTTATAGTAAATTGATTGTTGTTAAATTTTCTAATCTAGGATTACTTGAAATTAAAGGAAAAAGAAATTATTAAATTTAAATATTTGAATATTAAAATTTTAGAAGAATAATGTTGATAAATGAGTTATAAAGTTGTGAAGGAATAAATAACCAATTTATTGTGTAAATTTTGATTGATAAATAATTGAAGGAGAAAATTGATTAGAATTATATAAATTTCGTATTGCCCCCTAGGTTTTCATGGGTATGAGGATACCTATGAACAACTCATTTTCTAATTAATGCTTAATATTGAGTTCGTGGTTCACAGAAGCAACCCATCAAGGTTCCATTAAACTCTCATTTATTTTTCATGTGAGAATAAATTATAAAACAAATTGTTGTTGTGAATTAATGAATATAAGTTTATTCGAGAACTACGTGCGGTTTGATTTTTCATAAGAAAAAACGTAGGAAGCTTTCATGTTCAACTGCAATATTATTACTTCTTTCGTTCCAAAATATTAAGATGATAAAGTCCTTCTTATAAGTATTTTCTTTAGACATTGTGTTGCTACAAAGTGTTTTAGTTGTGTTCAATAATTGAGTTGACGAAAAATGATTGAAAGATTTTATTGACATAATAATTAAATTCTTATACGGTAGCAATATTATTTAAATGAGTGCTTGAATCAAGTTTACACGACTTGCAACGAACTTTAGGTGTAACAAGTAGTATAGTAACACTAGTAGGTGAGTCTTGGCGTTACACAAATACTATATGAACAAATCACAGACACTATGATCAAATAACATAAACTATAAACAAAACACAAACGCGATTGGATCAAATACACTATGAACAACTAATAATCATCTAATCATCGATGCAAGGATAGTCATTCCAATTTCATATAACAAATATGGAGTTTAATTTCACTTAGAACTTCTATTCTCCTCCTATAACAAATTACCTGAAGATCTTCTCTATCAAAAATCCTAACCCATTTATCAATCCTAAAATCCGCTTATAAGATTTAGCTAAAACGGTTGATTCGGCTTGGGAAAAGACTGTTCTTAGATAAGATCTGGGACGCCCCACTTTTAACCCAAATTTGCTGATTCCTAACCTTAGGCAAACTCGAGTATTTGTCTGCAATACTGATTCACATGTGATTATAAACAAATTAATCAAGTCGAAGATACTTATCCTAACCAGATTAAGAGTAGCTAATTCAATAAATTGATTATGGATAAAGTTAACAATTAAACAAGAATCAACAGAATAGGAATAATGGAAATATAAAACTTAATTAGATCTCACATGAGATCAAATCGAAACCTTATGTCTTCATCAAGAATCTGGTGTTTAGTTACTCATGGAAAACATAATTGAAATAGAATCTAAATAAGAACAAAACATAAGAAAATAAAACACTGTCTGTCATCTCCAACAAAATATTATTTGGAGATCTATTTTTCTTCTAAACACCCTCGATACCCTAGACCTCTCTTCCTTCGGCCTTATATAACTTTTTCTTGTATTGTCGGGTGTCTATCTCTTCTTGGAATTCCTCCTCATGTCTTGCTAGAGTCCTATCTGACTTCTATTTTGTCTCTTATCTGTGCTGGGTTGATTTTAGTTGCATCTCTTGATGGGCTTTACTGCATAAGTGCAATTAATGTCTAGGGTGGTCATGGCCGAGATTGAGAAAACATCCTTGATGTGCTACAATTCTTTGCTCTCCTTTTTAGCTCCTTTCCTCTAAAGCTCTCAACTGCTCCTTTCTGCAATAAAGGGGAAAACAATACTTTTCAGTATTATCTTGATGGAAAAATAGTAGCATTTTGGTAAGAAAATGTAGCTAAAAGAGCAACTAATCAAAATCTCCCACACTATTCGATGCTCGCCCTCAAGCTTCTCAAAACAATTAGGAAACCTTAAAATTCTCTCAATGGTAGTCAATCCAACAAGAAGCAAAGATATAAAAAATCATGGTCATTAACCATAGAATCAAACTTGCTCAATACCTAAGATACTTAGCAGTGAAACTTTATTCAGTTTACTTCGCATTCATAGATGATCCTTACTTGGATATGTTTGCATTCATACTCTGTGTTTAGGTTCAATATATACACTCATCTATCAAATGTATGCAGGCACATCAAAATTACATCTCCTCCATGAGTCAGATCTTAACATGCATGGGAAATCTAATAATCAAGAGGACTTTTTATGGTGGATTAGGTCGGGTATGATAATCAAGAAAAAGTGGAGTAGAGAAGTGGATATTGTGTAATAGAAGAAAAAATTTCCTAGCAAGCAAAAGATGATCCAATTTTCTAAGTAAATCTCAAGATCGGACCCTAAGTACTTCTAGGCCATGAAGTGAGAAGTTGCTCTACGAACCAAATTTCTAAAAGTGATCAACAATTAAACTTAGAACTTTTTATCAAAATTGTTCTCATCATTCTTGAATATTTTCCCTGTTCCCCCCCCCACCCACTATCCATTGTCAAATCAAGAGTGTTGTTCTTTTTCTTTTTCTTTTTTTTATTATAACCTTAAAAGAAGGAAGATTAACAATTAGCAGCAGTTGTTGCATAAATAATGTTTCTTCTTTTCTGCCCAAATTTTAAAATTCTTATCATACTATTCCTGACTTTTGTTCTAGACCTAGAACAAAAATTCTTAACTTATCAACAACTTTATCCTTAAATTTTGCCTACTAGCCTAAATTGAAACCTTATACAACTATTGGATTGCTTGCTAGAGATATGAAGGAGCACAAAGGGCAATCAAGAAAGGATAAATGTAAGCACAAGGGGATGGAAAATGGTAAAAGTTAAGGTAATTTTGAAAAAGTTCCAAATGTGTCAAAAAAATGGTCTCTATCATTTCATTATTTTCCCTTGTCTTATGGCGTGTTCACTCATGGTATGATGCAATTTCAAGATCCAAACGATGAACATGTACATACAATCAAACAGTTGAAGCTCAAGTCTCACAGGGTTATTAAATGATAATATTTGAATATGTGCAAGTAAAGTGATATAAGAATTAACATGTGTTTTTCATTGATGATTTGTGGTGTGTGAATGCTCAAATCTGTGATCCATGCAATTCTTGTTGGTTTGGTTAAATTGAGAGAGTTGAAATCATGCTTGAGGGGTGAAATCAGGTTTTGGGGAAAATAATTTATCAACATATAAACATAAGAACATAGCAAGTATATACAACAAAACTATCAACACAATTTTTTTTCCAGAAAAAAGGGTTCCATAAAAAATAAGTTAAAAAAAAAACTAACAAAAATCTATACAAGAAAACCCAAAATTTCACAAAATGAAATGACGTCCTCCACAGTGAAAGACACATTGTCCTCAATATGGGAGTGAACGATCAGAGAAAGGAATAGAGGAAAGAGCAAAAGACAGGAAAGGTAAAACTTGGGAATATGGTGAAAGCGGGAAGAGCTCAAGATGGAGGAACTGATGGGTCTTACAGATCATCATCCATACCAGGGATAGGAAATCCTAGCACATGGAGGCTGACCCTAAATTGTTGCATTGCTCGTAGCATATGCATTTGTAGTTGATGTAGTCTCCTCTACTCCTCAAGGACACCTTTGAGAGTGGTGTTGGAGGGAGAACAACTCATAAAGCTATTCTATGCATTTGATCATGTCAGCCAAGGAGCTGGAGGAGAGCTGGCAATAGCTGGTGCTGGAGATGGAGGTTTGGATGGATCTTCATCAGGGGGGTAGTACTGGATTGCCTTGAGTATCTAGGGGTGGAAATTTATAGTTGCCATAATTCTTGCTGCTGAAAACTTGATCCGCCTTGAGTGTGAAACTTGTACTCGTCAAAAGAAAAAACTCTTTATATGGAAAAAACCCATTCCATCTAGACAGCGAAGATCAAGCAATTTTATCTCAGAAATGGAATGTAAATCACAGGTTGACACATCAAGAGAGCTAGTTTTAGCAGCTAAGTTAGCAATAACAAACCCAATAACCATCATTTTAACCTTAGCATGTACAAACTGAAATTGGGTTGCTAACCAAAAACCCAAATTAACTTTAAGACCTTTGTACATACACCACAGGAGAAAAAGCTCATGCACAACTAGACTGCTACCATTACTAGTCTTACCGAAGAATGTGAGAGACAAGTATCTGTGTAAAACTCTTAGGGTAGGGTCTTTCAATTAATGGCCCTTTGAGCTCCTAGATTTGTAAGGAGCTCTAGGGTTACCATTGAGTTCCTCAAATGCAACATTCTGCTCAAAAACCTCAATTGAGGGGTATTCAGTCAGAAGAGAAAGAAACTAGAGGAGTGAACTAGCTCCTCTATGAAATGGCCTAGAAGTAGGTTAAATTGGTTAAGTGAGAGGTTATGTGTTGATGCGATCATGACTACTATAACGTTTGAAGAGCCGAAGATAGCGCCAAAAGGGCCGCTAACCGGCAACAGAGCCTAGAAGCTAACGCTATGGATTGAGTAGGAGACACAAATGGATATTTTCCATACACTAAGTCAAACGTTGATGCAGATAATTGCCGAACGAGAAAACCACAAAGCATGTTACCGGACAGACACATCTATCAAAAAAAGTCAAACGGGTTCCGTTTGACTTACCGAACAACTATCGGGATAAGTCAAACGGGTTCCGTTAGCCTTCCTAACGGATGACGTGCCAAAATCTTCCGGATTCCGTCAACTCTTCAAATCTACCAGATTTGCTCTACTTATAAATAACACACTATTTTTAATTTCTAGTCAGTTTTTGTGTAAAGTGTTTTTGTTTGCGTTGAGAATACTCTGACCTTAAACACCAGAAACTCACCTTGTGAGAATTAAGTCCAGAAGACAACTTGATTCATTGCAAGTAAAGGACCTCTGGTCTTCAACCTTTTAATTTACTGTTTGAGTGTTAAATCCTTTAAGAATTTTGGATATTTGTGTTCAATCATTTATCTTGGATTTATGTATTTGGATGTTTATGAGCAAGTGTGATTTGGGTGTTTACTGTTAATTGATTGCTTTTGAATTAATTTTATCCATACAAATTCCATCGTTGTTATTTCCTTTCCGTGTTTAACTTTATCTTCTTATTTCCACTGCGTTATTCACTTCTCTCTTTCTGCTTTACATAAAGTGAGTGGCACGATGCACATACTACAATGGGGAGCTGGTTCGGAGATGTTTCTCCCATCCAGCTGCTAAGTACATAACGGAGCAAGAAGGCCTTCACACTTTGCGAGAAATTCATGAAGGGATATGAGGCATGCACGTCGCTAGCGACACCTTGGCAGCCCAAGTCTTTCGGTCAGGGTTCTACTGGCCCACCATTCGTAGAGATTGCCACAACTTTGTAAGAACCTGTCATAAATGTCAGGAATACGCCAAGATTCCTCGAAATTGGTCGTGCAAATTTCAGAAATAGTCGCTCCATGCCCTTTTTTCAAATGGGGAATTGACATTTTGGGCCCGTTCCCAAAGGCCCGATCTCAGCTAAAATTTGTGGTCGTGGCGGTAGACTATTTTACAAAATGGGCAGAAGCAGAAGCGGTAGGCAGCATCACCACTGAAAAAATCTGGCGCTTCTTTAAACATCAAGTCATAATGCGATTTGGGATACCTCGCGTATTGGTCAGCGACAACGGGACACAATTTACGAGCCAGTTTTTTAGAAATCAGTGCGCAGAATTTCAAATCGAACAAAGATTCTCTTCTGTAGCGCACCCCCAAACTAATGGTCAGGCAGAAGTAACCAATCGCAGCATCCTTAGTGACATCAAAAGAAACCTCAAAGGTTCTAAAAAGAAATGGCCAGATGAACTGCCATACGTATTGTGGGCCTATCGCATGACAGTCAAAGCTAGCACGGGAGAAACCCCCTTCGCGTTAGCTTTCGGCACAGAAGCCGTCACGCCGGTAGAAATTGGTACCCTAAGCCTCCGAGTGGCTTATTTTAAAGAAGAAATCAATGAAGAAATGTTACGTGCTAACCTTGACGCGCTACCAAAAGTGCACGAGGAGACTCTCCTAAAAACCCTACATTACAAAAGAAAAATGGCACAATATCATAACAGACAAGTCAGAGAACGACTGTTCAAAGAAGGAGATCTAGTGCTCAGGGACAAACGAGCGGCAGGACAACGCATGGGGAAGCTCAGCCCAAACTGGGACGGACCGTATCGCGTCACCCGCGTTGTCGGGAAAGGAGCATACCATTTAGAAACACTCGACGGTACCCCCCTACAAAACTCTTGGAACATAGCTCGTTTGAAGCTATATCATGCTAGAAACTGATCTTTCTCACTTGATAATATTATCATTGCTCTAACGAATGAATCAAAGGCATTCTTTGTGCGTTTCATGACTAATAACATGCAGATAACGAAGAATGCCAGGAGTGAAAATCCTATCCTTGTGATGGCTGGTCCTGATCAGACAACTCACTAAGACGAGGCACGCCATGGCATAATATAGCGTTAGGAGTGAAAATCCTATCCTTGTGGCAACCGTGCTCACATAGACGGACCATTAAGACGAGGCACGCCCCAACGTCCCCGGGAGTGAAAATCCTATCCTTGTGGCAACCGTGCTCACATAGACGGCCCATTAAGACGAGGCATGCCCCGGCATCCTTGGGAGTGAAAATCCTATTCTTGTGTCAACCGTGCTGACATAGATGGACCATTAAGATGAGGCACGCCCCAAAGAGACGGTAACTCCGTCCTGGAAGTGAAAATCCTATCCTTGTGGCAACCGTGCTCATATAGGCGGACCATTAAGACGAGGCACGCTTCAGAGACTTGAGGTTTCAACGCTTGGGAGTGAAAATCATATCCTTGTGATGACCGGTCCTGATCAGACGGCTCACTAAGACGAGGCACGCCCCAAGCCGACCGTTGGCATTTGAAATAAAGAGAGATACCCCAGCTAGTAACCGAGCGGTTGATACCCGGTGAAGTTGAGCTGGAGCGGTGTCCCTATCACAACAACAATATTACGGCACAACCAAACTTAGCAAGGCTAAGCGATCCCCCTAACAACAAAGGGGGGTATCGATCTGTATGCAACACGAGCAGAAATAATACTAATTCATCCTCTGAGACACCACTAAAGAAACAATGATAAGGCAGCGTCGGCCATACGACAGGTGGAAATAACTTCCTGATCTTCGACAAGAAAAAGACGCAAATAGAGATACGGCTGAGAAGCCTACCTCAAAGGCCAAGTCATTACGGCTACCGCAGAAACACTATGTCTCTAAGGACAGAAATACCTTAACAACACACAGGCGACAAACGCCGCGGTCGAGTAACCGCATAAGGTATGATGACTACTGTATTTTGAAGTGTATATATCATTAATACATCTTACCAAGTATACATGTACAAAGTCCTCTATTTATAGGATAAGCTAAATACTATACATCTACTCTAATACACATACATACGAATACGAATACATGTATATATACACTACTTTCTAACACTCCCCCTCAAGCTAGAGCATAGATATTTATCATGCCTAGCTTGTTACAAAGATAATTCGCTCGAGAGCCTAGAAGAGCTTTTGTGAACAGATCACCAAGTTGTTCACCTGTCTTTACGTAATGAGTGGAGATGATGTTCTCCTGAATCTTCTCACGGATAAAGTGGCAATCCACTTCAATATGTTTTGTTCTCTCATGGTATACCAGATTAGAAGCAATGTGGAGAGCAGCTTGATTATCACACCAGAGTTTTGATGGTGATGAATGTACTATACCAACCTCAACTAGTAGTTGTCGCAACTATAAAATCTCACAGGAGGATTGTGCCATTGCTCTGTATTCAGATTCTGCACTAGATCGCGATACCACATTTTGCTTCTTACTCTTCCATGAGACCAGATTCCCACCAACAAAGACACAATAGCCGGTTATTGATCTTCTATCAATCTTCGACCCAACCCAATCAGCATCTGCAAAACACTCAATATGGTTGTGACCATGGTTACTATACCGGATCTCGAGACCAGGTTCCCCTTTCAGATAACACAAGATATGCTCCAGAGTTTCCCAATGTTTATCTGTTGGAGCAGACATGAACTGACTGAAAACACTAACCGTGAAGGTGATGTCAGGACGTGTCACTGTGAGATAGTTTAGTTTCCCAACTAATCTCCTATACTTCTCAGGATCATCAAACGGGTCACCATCCTCTTTCATGAGATGGACATTAGAAGCCATAGGTGTACTACAGGGCTTGGCTCCCAACTTTCCTGTTTCTGCAAGAAGATCAAGAACATACTTTCTTTGAGATAAGAAGATACCTTTGTTGCTCCTGGAAACTTCTATCCCTAGAAAGTATTTCAGCTGATCCAAGTCTTTCGTACTAAACTTGGTATGTAGGAAAGATTTTAGCGAAGAAATCCCGACACTGTCATCTCCTGTGATGATAATGTCATCCACATACACAATAAGCAAAATAACACCAGCGGCAGATTGTCTATAAAAGACTGAATGATCACACTGACTCTTTTGCATGCCAAATTCTAAAACTACCTCACTGAACTTGCCAAACCAGGCACGAGGACTCTATTTTAGACCATACAAAGCCTTCTTCAAATGACAAACTTTTCCATACTCCCCCTAAGCAACAAACCCAGGTGGTTGCTCCATATAGACTTCTTGTAGGTCACCATGAAGGAAGGCATTCTTGATGTCCAATTGATGTAGGGGCCAATTCCTAGAAGCGGCCAAAGAAATGAATAACCTCACAGAAGATAATTTAGCCACAGGAGAAAAAGTCTCAGAGTAATCCACCCCATATGTTTGAGCATATCCTTTGGCAACAAGTCGTGCCTTAAGGCGGGCCATAGAACCATTTGGATTGAATTTGACTGCAAACACTCATTTACACCCCACAACTTTCTTCTCCTTTGGTAAATTCACTAAATCCCAAGTCTGATTATCATCCAAAGCTGTAATCTCCTCAAACATTGCATTCATCCATCCAAAATGACTCAATGCTTCCTTTACTATTTTAGGAACAACAATAGAGTCTAGAGAAGAAATCAAAGCACGTGTCGAACCAGACAAGCCATCATAAGAGACAAAATTGGCAATTGAGTAAACAGATTTGCATTGTCGTTTACCTTTGCGAAGACTGATGGGTAGATCCAGATCAGTAGAGGGAGCAGGTACCGAGGGCTCTGATGGAGGTGCAGGGACCAGAGGATCAATGCAAGGTGGGTCTCTCATAACTAAGAGATTAGGAGACTGAATCATAACAATATCTGCAGGTGGATGCTCAGAAGTACTAGAAGAGGTAGCATGATCCAGAGCAGTATCACTAGAAGACTGATCAAGAGTACTAGAAGAAGGATCCAAGGAAGTAGCATGATCAAGAGTACCAGAAGAAGGATCCAAAGAAGTAGCATGATCCAGAGCAGTATCACTAGAAGACTAATCAAGAGTACCAGAAGAAGGATCCAAGGAAGTAGGCTGGTGCAGGACAACATCTCTAGAAGACTGCTTAGAGATACCAGGAGAGATCGTGGGATAGACAAGCCAGTCATCATCCCCATCATCATCCATATCCTATGGAGTAGGAGTAGGATGACATGAGAAGAACGGTATCTGTTCTGAGAAGGCAACATCAATAGACACTAGATACTTCTGAAGGTCTAGAGAGTAGCATCGGTACCCTTTCTGAAGCCTAGCAAACCCCAAGAAGACACACTTTAAAGCCTTAGGATCCAACTTTGTGATGTGAGGACGAACGTCACAAACATAGTAGGTGCTACCAAAGATCTTAGGCTCAATGGGAAATAATGGTCTTCCAGGAGCAAGTACAGTAATTGGAATACAATCATCAAGAACTACAGAAGGCATACGATTAATCAAGAAATAAGCTGTAGAAACAACGTCAACCCAAAATTGCTTGGGAACATTGTTCTGAAATAAAAGAGCACGAGCAGTTTCCAAAAGGTGTCTGTTCTTTCTCTCTGCCACACCATTTTGAGTTGGTGTATCAATGCAAGAAGACTGATGCAAGATACCATGCTCAGTCATATAATGCTGAAAGGATTCTGACATGTATTCCTTAGCATTATCACTTCTAAGAATGCGAACAGACGTACCAAACTGATTCTTAATTTCAGTACAAAATGCACAAAAATGGGAAAATACCTCCGACCGGTTCTTCATGAAATATACCCAAGTCATTCTTGAGTAATCATCCACAAAAGTGATAAAATATCTGAATCCTGGTTTGGCGGTTACAGGACATGGACCCCAAACATCCGAATGAACTAATTGAAACACTGAATCTGCACGCTTATTAGTCCGTGGACCCAAAGAAGTGCGATGGTGCTTCGCAAAATGACAATATTCACAATCAAGAGAAGTAGCAGACTTGAATTGTGGACACACTTGCTTGAGATACTCCATACACGGATGTCCCAAACGATAGTGAGCTTCAAACAAAGAGGTAACACTAAAACACGTAACTGATTTTGGGACCGATGAATCGAGAATGTAAAGACCACCAGATACGTGTCCTCTGCCAATGACCTGCTTTGTCACTATATCCTGAAATAGACAATGATTAGGGAAGAAATAGATGAAGCAATTTAGGTCTTTGGTTAGTTTACTCACAGACATCAAATTAAATGTCAACTCTGGTAAACTAAGCACAAATGGCATGGTAATAGCAGATGTAGGGTTGACAGTGCCGGAGCCCACAACATTACAAGTAGTGCCATCTGCAATAGTAACAGGTGTGGGTGTTGTAACTCTCTTGATGCTCGAGAAGACATTGGGATTACCTGTCATGTGCTCATTCACACCAGAATCAATAACCCATTGGTTGGAAGAAGAAATAAGACAAGTTTTACCTCTCCTAGCTGAACTAGTACCAGATGTAGCCTTCGCACATTGCAGATACTGAGAGAATCTAGCAAACTCATTGGCAGAGATAGTTAGACTCTTTCTAGAAGAAGAGAGATACTCAGAGAATCTAGCAAACTCATCTATAGAGATTGTTACAGTCTTTCCAGAAGAGGAGCTAGGTACCCCGACAAGATTAGCAGCCATGGCACAATCCCAGCAGCAAATACAGAGCGAATGTGCAGCCAATACACAGCAGATACGCAATAAATATCAAATCATATGAAGCAAATAACGAGCAAATACCCAGATAGTACTCAAACAGTAGCAAATACGGAAGCCAATACGCAAACAGTACTCAAACAGTACCAGTGAATAGTAACAGTATGTACATGTGAACAGTAACAGTACGTACGAGTGAGCAGTACAGATTTGACCCGACCCAAACCCTGTTAACCAGACCTGTGAACAGTAACCTTGACCGGACCCGTTAACCCGACCCGTAAACAGTGGCCCGAGAATGACAGATTCGTAATTTAGCAAAACCGAGCATCAAACATTGCCAAAATTGAAAACCAAGCACGGGTACCTACCGATCTCGACTAGGCAAGCAAAACCCCGGTCGCAGCTCCCGCGATGGAAGTCTTCATCAGACACGTGCGCAACCCTTTTATCAAAGTACTCAGATAGAATGTCGACCCGAAGGGTTTCCACCCCATAATGATGCATGAAGCCATCTGACATGATCATCGCGCCCTCCTTTAGGTACCAACGACTCTTCTCAGCAGAAAGGGCAACCTCGGCAGATAGCTCGGTGTTCCTACGCCTCTCCAGCTCTAGCCTGGCCTCTTCCTCAGAAAGGCGTGTGTTTAGAGCAATGCCTTTCTATTTCTCTTCCTCCAGGGCGAGCCTAGCGGACTCTGCCTCCTGTCTAGCGATTGCCGCCTCTTGCTTAGCAGCTTCTGCCTCTTGTTTGGCAGCAATTGCAGCATCCAGAAGACCCTGACGCTCAATCATCAATCTATCTATTTCCCCCTGTCCGTTTGCTACCACTTTGGCGATATCCTCATCCATGTAATGGAGATGGCAGAAGGAAGAAAATAACTAAGAGCGAAGGAAATTTATATGCTCCTGCTGGCCCTTAGCCAAAAAATCATCCCTTTCCCTCTGATGCGACATCATTTGAGCCACCAGAAGAGAGGTAGACGCAAGGGTAGCGTCATTACCGACAGTCTCCGGAAATTGCAAAGCTTTATCTCTAAAAGCACTCAAGCTAATTTGGTGAGTAGCAAAGCTGGGAGGAATGTACGAACTAATGCCAATCATCAAATCAGGGATAGGGTTGCCCCTCACAGCAGCAGGCAGAGACATACGGACGAAAGATAGGGTAGGAGGAGAAGGAGGGCGGTCAACAGAGCCCCCCATGTCAGGAATAAAAGACCCATCTCCGCCAAACGCCACAAAATTTAGCATATCCGAGTTAAAACCCGCAGCAGTAGAGGAAGAATGAAGCGGAGAATCAGCAAAGGCGTAAGGGTTACTATCGAGATTAACACCCTGGGGTTGCTCGATAGGCGTGCCACCTCCCGTAGAAATTGTCAAAGAAGGGCTAACGCCAGACGACGACGGGCTATTTTGAAGGTCGTAACGAGCCTTCTTCTGGCGCTCTGCCAGGGAACTTGCAATCGACATATCGTCGTCAGGGAAAGAATGAGCAGAAGCAGTGCCAATTTCCTAAAGATACAAAGCATAATAAGAAACTAGGGGAGAACAAAAGAAAGTGGTAGGGGCACTGGATAAAATACTTGGGTAGAAAGAGGAATCAAGGGAATTCTAGAAGGAATTGTATCAGCAGTCACTTCTGAAGAAGCGGTAGCTTGGGAAGGAGCGGGGCGCGTAACGCTTGCCTTTCTGTTACTCTTCCTCTTTACGGCACGTGCTCGCAAAGGGGGCACTTGAGCAATGTCAAGGGTGGCAGTAGCCCCTTGAGAAGACGGTGCGACCAAAGTAGCAGCGGTAGCCCCCTCTTCAGTGAAAGCAGCAGCAGCAGAGGCAGCTTTCTCCCATTTCTTTTGCTCCATTTTCTTCTTCCTTCGAATATATTCAGGCTCCCAGCCAGGCGGAGGCACTGCACAGTTACGAAAAATGTTAGCGTTAGTACTTCCCAGCAACACAAAGAAAGGAGGGCAAATGCTCACCCATCTTGCACTCTTCAATATCCACCCCGTTAGCCACTTTACGAGTGTCAACGCTAAAGTTCAGTTGGAGCAGCGTCTTTAACCAACTATCCTCCGGGTCAGAAAGTGGTTTTCTACTACCCCAAGCCCCATCTTTAATCTCCTCATTAAAGCCAGTTCTCCACAATGGCTCAGGCAGGACAATAATAAAAAACCCTTCTTTCCAGCCAGAAACGGAAGACTCAAGACCCATGAGTTTCCAGGTAAAGGG
The DNA here is from genome assembly GCA_963691705.1 of Viola odorata. Classification (NCBI taxonomy): domain Eukaryota; kingdom Viridiplantae; phylum Streptophyta; class Magnoliopsida; order Malpighiales; family Violaceae; genus Viola; species Viola odorata. The sequence goes on from OY829537.1 coordinate 76,983,511, forward strand.
CTTCAGTGAGTTATCTTCATAACGGGGTTATATTGATATCACCCCCTTACGAGAATACAACTGGAAAATATTGTGAAGCAACGCTAAGGAAGGGGACTCAATTCCTTTGAACCGGCATAACGCCGCAAAAGCACTAACAACACAAATTGTGTTAGGGCTCAGTTGAGCCGGAGCCAAGTCAGAATCGACCAACAATAATTTTACAAGTGGGTCAAGTGGAAGCCGGAACCCATAATCAAATAATTTAGCATACAACATCCTACTATTTTCAAGCAAATGACTATTAAGGTGAAGCGGTTCGGAAGCAACATGAACGGAATAACCCTCGGGGAGTTGAACATTGAACTCGACCAATTTGCGATGAACTAAAGGCAAGGTATAGAGAGAAGTGGGTATATTATTGATCTTTTCTTCCCCAACAGATCTCTGAGAACTTTCTTCCCCAACAGACTTTTTAGACCGAGTTTTTGCCATAACTAACAAAAAGAAGAGAGTAAAAGAAGGAAATGATGCGTGTATCTTCACCAAAGAAACACCAGAGATCCCAGAAGAAAGAAGAAGGAGCGGCGCGAGTTATTTTTCAGAAGGAAGCAACGAGTGAGGAGAGAGATTAAAAAAGAAAGAGGAAGCGGGGAAAACATTATATATAACCCTAAAGGAGTCAAAAGGTGCGACCAGTTGACAACTGACACATGGCGAAGTGGCGTGACAGAAGAGCACGACACGCGCGAAAGACGTAAGTTTTGAAAAGGGTGAGACTCTTCAGTACTTACTGCTCCCTAGAAGGCGCCTGCCTCAAACGCCTCACCACAAGAAAGACACGTGTCTTCCCTCATCATTACTTTTCAAGCACAACTAGGGGATTCGCAGTATTTAATACTCTAAAAAGTAGTGCCAGCCGCACCTCACGAAATGGCACATTGCAAAAAGGAGCTAACAAAGCAACAACAATACACCAAAACCCAACGAAGCAACAGAGGCCTCACGGCGTCAACATTATTACAGGAAGAACAATGTCAAATGTCTTTAAAGTGCGATCTATGGAAGAATAAAGAAACATAGATAAGAATGAAATAACAAGCGAGGGGGAGATCTAGGAATCTTTCGCAGCACTCGAGGCACCCGGTAGGGGAGAGTGTTGCGCGCCACCATCGTCGCCGCCAGTCTTCTCTTCCTCTAGGGCAGACGGACCGTCTCTATTTTCATTAACTTTATCCATTACGACAGAGGCATAATCGGCAATCTTGGCCGGATCAAAGGATCCACTCTTGAAGTAAGTTGCGAACCCAGAAGTGAAGGCCTCCAAGACCTTCTTTTTCCACCACTCCATTCTCAGCGGAATCCTGGCAAACTCCTCATCTCGAGCCAGCATCTCTTCGCGAAGAAGAAGATTTTTCTTCTTTTCCAGTGCTAACTCTACCTCCATAACCTCGGCTTTCGCTTTCCCTGAGGATCTCTCTCTGCTTAGCTCTTTCTGTGACTCGTCATGGAGATGCGTTAGCAACTTCACTTGGTCCACCGCCCGGTCAAGTTGCACCTTTTGAGCGCACATCGCGCTAGATAAATTCCACAATTCATTGTCATGAGCTTCGACCAAATAGTTTAGGTGGCGGAAGGCATCCAGAGAATCATTCAGAACATGCCTATAGCGGGTGATAAGATTTTTTTTTCTGCCGAAGGATGTATGGCGGAACGGCTCCTCTCAGATCAGTGCTCACGACGGTCCGCGGTACCTGCAATACGCCGGAGGGGGTCTCCGGCGGAAACACTCCGATGCTTAAGTCAGTATGTGTACTGAATTTGGCAGAGCTTGGGCCAGTCAGATTATGCTTACCTGCCTCCTTTGAGGGGGAGGTATATATATAGAAGAATTGAGCATTTCCGCGTTTGGGGATAGCTAGAGAGCTATCCCTAACGTTAGGGATTGTGGTTCGCCCCTCGGATGATATGTTACCGTGGCGATAGCCATGGGATAAATGCTACCACGATAGGGTAGCGACTGAGTGGTCCCCCTGACGCGTGGTATTCCTCAGAATGAGACAGCTCCTCGAGCCATCTAGAAGGTTCGTTTGGGGAAACTCCTGAGAGCTGTTTTGCCCTCTTGGCGTCAGCCTCTGGGGGAGGCGGTGGCCCTCTCCCTACCGCGAAGGTGGGAACAGTGATCTCTTCTTTCAGTTCAGGGCAATAGACGGAAATACCCTTTTCCTTAGGTGGATTGTTATCATAAGCCCAACTGAAAATGAGCCCGAGTGTTTACCAAGGGCTAACGCCCTTTCTCCGTGAGGTATCAGAGCATTTCCTTGTCAGAAGGGGGTTTAGATGATTTCTGTCAGGGCTTATAAATTGAGGTTTCTTCTGCGCAAGTTTCCTTGCACTTGCACGTCCCTTTCTCTTCCATATTTCGCCATGGATGAACTGACCCGAAATTTCCTGATCTCCAAAACTTTGACCTTGAAGAACCTTACTGAAGGTGACATCGGCTTCCTGGAGAGGATGATCACCAAGACCTCGGAGGATGTCCTGGAGTTGCAGGGGGTATTGACCCCTATTTTGTCCAAACAACTGGGGATATCTTTGGAGGACTTCAGTCCTCTAGAGAGCTTGGCGAAGCTGGCCACTACTACTGCCCACCTTGACGTGGTTGCCTCGATGCTGCAGCAGCGGAAGGACTTGCTAGCCTGCTGCTTGAAGGGGATGAGGGCCTGCTCTGCTGAGCTGACCTCCATTGCTGACGCGCTGAGGGATATCCCGGTCGTACCAGGGGAGGATGATGCCGGATCCAATGCCTGACCGCTGCCTTTGTTTCCTCTTGTTGCCTTTCTCTTATGCTTTTATGTATATATCTGAACGCTGAGGCCGCTCAGGCCATAAATAAATGGTTGTTTTTGCTTTTCCCAGTCTTTTTTTGTCTCGTTTATTTCTTGCTGCATTGGCTGAATGTGTTGGTGGCAAGCCCAACTGAAAATGAGCCTTCTTCAGTACATACCCTTTCAGTGGTTGCGTTCCGTGAATGAGCAATGAATGCTTTGACTCAACTGTTTCCAAAGCCACCGTTCCAGGGGTGAGTGATTGGGTAGTTATTTGGTGCCTTTTGGTTGGTGCATTTAACGATCAGGTATATTGGTGCCGGATCAGCTTCTGATATTGCGGTTATTTTTCCCAGACGTCTTAATTGATTTTTCAGGATCTATGCGAGGACCAGAGCGCTTCCTTGGTTATTTAAGGGAAATGCTTTCCCTTTCCCTGTTCATCTTCATCTTTTCCTTCTCTTTGCTTTTTGCAGGTCAGAATGACAGATTTTTGCGGGCGTGATTCCTTGCCAACACCTCTGACTTCGCCGGATTCGGATAATCCTCCTCCGACTCCACCGTGGAGACCTACTAAATGTCCTGCTAGACGCCAGGGTCGCAAGAAACCAGTGAAAGTGAAGAAGCAGACCTTTGCGTCCTTCTTTGCCGGATTTGTGCCCCACTACATGATGCTACCGAAAGGTGATGAAGCGTCACCGTCTGCCCCTCCTCCTCCTTCTTCCGAGAATGAGTCTCTTTCTCACGGCACTGATTTAAAGCCAGCAGCTTCTACCGTTGGGGAGAGTTCCCGTGCCCGTTATGACAAAGCGGTAGCCCATGCGACAAAGCTTGTGCCCAAACCTGTCGAATATTTATTTTCCTACAACAGTGGATTGTCGTCATCCCCGGAGGACTATGAGTACTGCTATGGCATGGATTGGGCTGATGAGGATTAACGCCTCTGTGTTGTATATGCCTATTGGCATTTTATGAATAAGATGATGTTTTCTGCCTTTTTCTTTTGTCGTTATTTTTCGTTAGCCTACTAGTCCTTGGTGATAGCCAGCGTAAGCGGTTGGCTTGGCCGAGGTAGTTGCTTCGCAGTTATTTTGACTGGGTCAACTCTGTCGCCCTTTTGGGGAATCACGACGAATAACTTCTCTTTTTCAAATTTCTTTAATGCGCTTCCACGTGGCCAACCTCTTTTTACATGCGTCTCCGTGCGATTGGTGGCTCGATTAATACGGTGGCATTTTAATCCTTTAAGAGGGACCATTTTTCTTTTTTCATAACTTTTGCTCTTGCTTCGAATTTTTTCTCTTATCTTCCTTCATCTTCTTCCCCGTCCGTCATCATCCGCCGATTCCTCTGTAACTCTCCCTTTTCAAGGTACCAATTCAATCCTTCTCAGATTTCCTTTTTACTGGTTTGTTATGGCTAGAAATAGACCTCGCCAGGTTATCTGGAAACCCATGGATCCAGAGGTCGCGCAATCACCCAGTATTTTTACATGCAATGTGGTTCTGAAAGCCGAACTGGAGGAACACGGTATTACCTTTCCTCCTGGGTATGAGCCCTCTATCCCTGGAAGTGATATGCGGCTCCATAATCCGGCGTGGGGTTACAGTAGGCTTTTTTACTTTAAGATGTTCCTTTACGGTTTCCGCTTTCCTGTTCATGAATCGATACTAACGCTGCTGCGGGAGTATAACCTTAATCCTGCCCAGATAACTCCCTCTTCCTGGTGTGCGGTTTATGCTTTTCTTCGCGCTTGCGAGTTGAAGAACATTTCTATCCCATCTCTCAATTTATTTCGCAAATTCTTTAGTATGAATTGCCATAATTGTTTAATCGAAATTACTCCTCGGTGGAATGACGCGCTCGTGCAGTCGTTCTGGCAGCGTTTTCACGGCTTTAAGAAGGGTGTAGCTGATTGGAAAAGCAGTTTCTTTGTTCTGGAGCTACCGTCCCATTTGTGGCGTATTAATTTCAACCAGGAGCTGATAGGCCTCATTTGGTCGAATCCCTCAATATTGACCAGGGCTGAGTTGGAGCAAGCTAACGCTCTGTTAGACGAAGGTACTCACTACCGCATCCATAGCTTTGCCTTGTTCAAACCTCTAGAGGAGTGTGTTATGGGTGAGTCTGCCTCTTTTTGCATTTTCTTTGCTTTTGTCTTTGCGCGTTTCTTTTGTTATAGGATGCTAACGGTTAATTCCCAGGTGACGCTGGCGCTCCTTTGAATGTTACGCCACTTCAAACTTTACCAGCTTCCCCCCCTGCCGATGGCTCTAATCAGGGTAGCGTTCGTCCCCCGAGGAGGAGAACCAAGACGGTTGCCCGGGGAGGGCGAAGGCCCGTTAGCTCTGCACGAGTTTCTCACTTTGTGGAAAATTGGCTACCAGAGCGTCGCAAGAGGACGAACTCCAGCCCAGCCGCAACGACGGTGATTGCTAGTGATGATGAGGATGTGGATGTCAAGTCGGACCTTTGCCATGCCTCTTCCTTGCGCCGGAAAAAACTTCGATTTGCCACGGGTGAGCAGGCCACCGGGACTTCTTCTGTAGATACAGCAACTGTTCCTATCTCTGCCGCTTCGACTGGGACGAGTGCCTCCCAACCGGTGGGAGTTACTAAGGCGCCGGCTGCGTGTCCTCTTCCTACAGTTGACGCTCCCGATTCTCCAATTTCTCATTGCATTCCTGACGTAGTCGCTACACCTTCTACTACGGATTCGACTGCTGGGCTACCGCCTAAAGTCCTTCCGCAACTGTTCTTTTCTCCTATCACGGATGTTTTTTCCGGGAGTTCCTCTCCCGCTCCGTCAATCAATCTTTCTTATGGCAGTCCTACCGAGACCCCCTCCTACCCTATGGGCTTGAAGGGATTCTGCTTTGATGGTCTTCGTGTTGTTGGGGTTCCCTAACCTTTTTCCAGAGATGAGTTTACTGCGCCTTTGATAGGAGAGATGCTGGGCTCCCAGAAGGAGAAGGAAAAGTTTCTTCAGCTTCCTCCACCGGCTCGTCTTCGCCATATGATGAATGATTCTCTGAATTTCTTCCGTCACCTGAACTATCTGTTCGAGATTCATGATCGCGAGTCACGCAATTTTTCCAACGCGCTGTGCGTTAAGCAAGTGCAGCTTGAGAAAGCGGTGGAGCAAATGAGGTTGCTAACGCGTCTCTGTGATGAGTCGCAAAAGGAATTAAACAGAGAGAGGTCTGTCGGGAAAGCAAAGGTGGAAGTTCTGGAGGCAGAGTTAGCGCTGGAGAGGAAGAAAAATCTCCTTCTTCGCGAAGAGATGTCTGCTCGAGACGAGGAGTCCGCTAGGACATCATTAAAGGAGGAATGGTGGAAGAAGAAAATCTTGGAAGTCTTTACTTCTGGATTCACAACCCGTTTCAAGGGTAACTCTTCCGACCCTGCCCAGGTTGCTGACTATATTTCTACCGTGATGGATGAGGTTAGCAAAGGCGGGATTGGTTCTTCTGCCTCAGAAGGGGAAAGGGGCTAACGCCAAAGATTGGGGCGCCGCTTTGCTTTTTGAGAAGTGTCACAACGGGTTTCTGGACCCTTCCTTGTTATTCTTATTGTTGTCTGCTTCTATTTTTTCCCGAAAACCATTTGTCATTATTCCTCTTGTAATAATGCTGACGCTACATAACCTTTATCGCATTCGTGTGAATTGTTGTGATGCTATCGCCATCTCTTCATTATCTTCCTTGTGTTGCCGCGCCGTTTGGTGAGGCCAGCGCTGCTTTTTAAGCCATTAAATACCGCAGTCCTTCCATTTAATGCGATCCGAAAAGCAATGATGGAAAAGGACACGTGTCTTTCTACGGAAAGGCGTTTGAAGCAAGCGTCTTCTAGGGAGACATGAATCGCTGAAGCGTTTAAACTTGTATCTTCTCGCGCGTGCCTTATTTCCCGACGCGCTGCTTTGCCATGTGTCCGTCGCTGATTGGTCACGCCCTTTCAGTATTATATATAATGTTTTTCCTTCCTCATTTTTCTTTTTTAATCTCCTCTCTCGCACGCTGCAGCTTTCTGGACAAACAACTCGCGCCGCTCTCTTCTTTTTGGTCTGAGACTCCTGGTGTTCTCTTTGCGAAGGTACACACCCTTTCTTTGCTCGTCTCTTCTCCTTTATTGGTCATGGCTAAGACTAAGAGATCTTCCGATGAGGGGGATCCTCAAGGGTCCGCCGGAGAAGAAAAAATTAACATTACCCCCACTTCTCTCTATACTCTGCCCTTAGTTAATCGTAGACTTGCCGAGTGTAATGCGCGATTTCCCAGAGAATATCCCGTGAACGCTGCTTCCGAATCACTTCGCCTAAACAACGTTCTGTCCGGTAACAGTAGAATATTATATGCTAAGTTATTTGACCATGGGTTTTGTCTTCCTCTTGACCCGCTTGTCGAGTTGCTATTGGCTGATTCTGATTTAGCTCCGGCTCAATTGAGCCCTAACGCGATTTGCGTTGTCAGTGCCTTTGCCGCACTGTGCCGTTTCAAGGGGATCGAGTCTCCCACTCTGGCCCTACTTCATGATATTTTCCAGTTGTCTTCTCGTAAGGGGGTGATATCAATATCCCCTCGTTATGAAGATGGCTCATTGAAGCCCTTTACCTAGAAGCTTATGGGTATCGAGTCTTCTGTTCCTCATTGGAAAGAAGAATTTTTTATTATTGATTTGCCCGAGCCGTTATGGAGGGCCGGCTTCAATGAGAAAATTAAAGATGGAGCTTGGGGCCATCAGAAACCCCTTTTTGGTCCAGAAGATGGCTGGTTGAAGACGCTACTTCAACTAGATTTCAGCGTTGATGCCCGAAAAGTGGTTAACGGGCTGGAAATGGAACAGTGCAAAAAGGGTGAGCGTTTGCCCTTTTTCTTTTTGTGCTGCCAAGAGGTACTAACGCTAACGTCTCTTTTAACTGTGCAGTGCCTCCGCCTGGTTGGGAGCCCGAGTACTTCCGGAGGAAGAGGAAACAGGAACAAAGGAAGAAAGTTGCCGCCGCCGCCAGGGCTGCTGCTGCTGCTGCCGCTGCGGAAGAGGAAGGCATTGCTACCGCTACGGGTACTACCTCATCGCCACCTCCTCGCACCCTTGTTGCAAGGAAGAAGAGAGTGAGGAAAACACGTGCCACGCAACCCGTTTCCCTCCACACTGTTGTTTCTTCAGAGGCGACAGTTGATCCCATTCCTACCGCGATACCTCTGGTTTCCACAGTCACCCAGGTATGCGTTCATTTCTCTCTAAGGTTTCCTTCTCTTCTGTATAATTTTCTTATCATGCGTGCACTGTGTTTTCTAGGAGGCTTCCACTGTTTCTACTCAGTCAACCTCTCCAGGTGATATGTCTGTTGCTGATGTCCTTCGAGAGCGTCAGAAGAAGGCTCGCTATGAGCTTCAACACAGCCTTACCTCTTCTGCTGCGAATCCTTCTCTGAACGTCCCTGAAGGCGGCGGTATTCCTGCCGAGCAATCACAGGGTATTGATTTCTGTGGTAGTCCTCGCGTTTTAGGTGATTCCTGCACCGCGACAGGCTATAACTCAAGTGCCTTTAACCTTGAAGTACTTGGTGGAGATGGGTCCCCAGTGCCCAACGCGGGAGGTTCCGGCAGTCGACCCTCTTCTCCTACCGCTCTGTTCTTTGTTCCGATGTCTCCTCCCACTATCGCGAGAGGTGGCCCTGCCCCTGCTTTGATAGTCGATGCCTCTACTTATAATCCTCCCCTCATGCCCACTCATCATATTGGTTTGCGTTCCTTCAGGGACAACATTTTGCAATTTCCTGCTGGGACCGATCATGATTCCATTCTCGCGTCTACCTCTTACCTAGTAGCCGAGATTATGTCTCTTCCAAGGGAGAGGGATGCCTTTACAACTAGGAGTGGGCAGGAGCGTATAAACTTTCTTCGCTCCCAAGCGCTTTCTTTTTTCTGCCACCTCCATTACATGGATGAGGAGAATGCTAGGATTGCCGCAAACGGGCAGGGGGAGATAACCAGGTTGCAGAACGAGTGCCAGAATTTTATGGATGCGCTTAACCTTGCCAACCAAGAAACGGAGTCTGCCTGACAGGAAGTGACGACTATCAAGCAAGAGCTGGAGGCTGTCAAGCACGCTTTGGAGGAGGAGAAACAGAAAGGTGCCAATCTGACCGAACGCCTTTCTCGTGAGGAGAATGAGTTGTGCCAGGAGAGGGAGAGGAATGCCGAGCTGACTGCCGATTTGGCTTTAAACGTTGAGAAGAACCAGTGGTACTTGAAGGAAGGCGCAGGGCTCATGTCGGAGGCGTTGATGCATCATCATGGGGTAGAAAAACTCTGTATTGATGAGCTGTCCGTGTATTTTGATAGGAGGGTCTCCACTATTACTAATGACGACTTCTATTTATGGAAATAGAAGCAGCAAGGAGGAGTCAACGCACCACCCGCTCCTTAGTTTTTTGAATTTAGATATATTCTGATTTTTGCGGCCGACGAGCCCTTCCTTGTTTTGTAATATTAACGATATCACTTTTTGCCTTGGTTGGGCTACCCCTTTTGAACGGAACTTCTTTATCTGCTCTGTTTCATAATACTACTTGCGCAATTATTCGTCCGTGGCGTTTACTGCCGCGCCTCTATAGATATGCCCACTTTGCTCTCGCATGACCTTCATATAGGTTCCTCAGCTGCCTTTTCGATGGCCTTATCGTTGCCTTCCGATAGCATTTCCAAGAATGACTCAGCATTGCTCAGATTCAAATCACCCTTTGTTGTCAGGGGATCTTTCTTGCCCCGTTAGGCCTGCTGCGACGTTGTTGTTGCAGTACGGATGTCTTTCCAGCCTTACTTCGCCGGGTATCGACCGCTCAATTTCTAGCTGGAGTGTCCCCTCCTTCCTTCTGCCGGAGATTGGCTTGGGGAGTGCCTCATCTTAGCGAGCTGTCTGATCAGGACCAGCCATCGCAAGGATAGGATTTTCACTCCTAAGCGTTGAAACCTCGCGTCCCTGGAACGTGCCTCGTCTCAATGGGCCGTCTGTGTGAGCACGGTTGCCACAAGGATAGGATTTTCACTCCCAAGGATACCGGGGCGTGCCTCGTCTTAATGGGCCGTCTATGTGAGCACGATTGCCACAAGGATAGGATTTTTACTCCCGGGAGCGTTTGGGGTCGTGCCTCGTCTTAATGGGCCGTCTGTGTGAGCATGGTTGCCACAAGGATAGGATTTTCACTCCCAACGCTTAGTCATGCCAGGGCGTGCCTCGTCTTAGTGAGTTGTCTGATCAGGACCAGCCATCACAAGGATAGGATTTTCACTCCTGGCATGCTTCACTATCTGCATTTTATTCAACAACAAACACACAGAAAGATATATCTTGTTAGAATAGTATTGATGTTACCAGATAGGGTGAGCTAGTTCCTGGCGTGGTATAGCTTCAGCTGGGCTATATTCCACGAGTTCTGTAGAGGCATTCCATCGAGCGTTTCCAAGTGGTAAGCTCCTCTCCCCACAATACGGGTGACGCGATACGGTCCATCCCAGTTTAGGCTGAGTTTGTCCATGCGCTGCCCTGCCGCTCGTCTATCTCTGAGCACTAAATCCCCAGCTTTGAGCAATCGTTCTCTCACTTGCCGGTTGTGGTATTGCGCCATTTTTCTTTTGTAGTGCAGAGTTTTTAGCAGTGTTTCCTCATGTGTTTCTGGTAGGGCGTCAAGGTTAGCACGTAACCTTTCCTCATTATTTTCTCCTCTGAAATGAGCCACCCGAAGGCTCATCATTCCGATCTCAACCGGTGTGACAGCTTCGGTTCCGAATGCTAACACAAACGGGGTCTCTCCAGTGCCGGTCTTGACAGTCATGCGATAGGCCCATAGTACGTATGGCAGTTCGTCCGGCCATTTCTTTTTGGAACCTTCCAGGTTTCTTTTGATGCCACTAAGGATGCTGCGGTTGGTTACCTCTGCCTGGCCATTGGTTTGGGGGTGTGCCACGGAAGAGAACCTTTGTTCGATCTGGAATTCCGCACACTGAGCCCTGAAGAATTGGCTTATGAACTGTGCTCCATTGTCGCTAACCAGTATGCGCGGAACCCCGAATCGCATGATGACTTGGTGTTTGAAAAAATGCCAAATTTTTCAGTGGTGATGGTGGCTAACGCCTCGGCTTCGGCCCATTTTGTGAAGTAGTCTACCGCCACGACCACGAATTTTAGCTGAGATCTAGCCATTGGAAACGGGCCTAATATGTCAATGCCCCATTTGGCGAACGAGCATGGAGCAATTATTTCTGAGATTGACGTGGCCGGTTTTCGAGGGATCTTAGCGTATTCCTGACATTTCTGACAGGTTTTCACGAAGTTATGGCAATCTCTTCGTATGGTAGGCCAGTAGAATCCCGACCGAAAGACTTGAGCTGCCAGAGTATCACTCGCGATGTGCATGCCTCATATCCCTTCGTGAATTTCTCTCAGGACATGCAGGCCTTCTTGTTCCGTTATGCATTTAGCGGCTGGATGGGAGAAGCACCTCCGTATTAACTCTCCATTGTAATATGTACATCGCACCGCCTGTTTTAGGATTTTCCTTCTTTTCGCAATTTCTTCTGGTAGCCTATCATGCTTCAGATGTTCTACCACTGGGATCCTCCAGTCACTTTCTATTTCTTCCGCACACAATGATGTTTGCTCCTCCATGAAAGAGGGTATGGATAGCTCCCCGTAATGTACCTCGTTGGGTATGGAGGCGTCTGCGTTGGCTGCCATCTTGGCGAGGCTATCGGCCTCTTCGTTACTTTCTCTAGGGATGTGTTCGAAGATGACCCGAGTGCCTTTTTTCTGCATCTCCGACAGCTCACGCTTTACTTTGGCCAAGTATTGAATCATGACGGGTTCTCGGGCTTGGGAGTTTCCAAGGACTTGATCCATTATCAATTTAGAGTCTCCTCGTATCTTTAGGCGCAAGCCGTATTGCTCTTCCACCACGGTAGAGGCTTCGACGGAGAAGGTGTTTCCAATTCTGAGTCCTGCCAGCAGCGCTTCATATTCAGCGGCGTTGTTGGATAACGGCTGCAGGATTCTGATGGCATATTGCATTTCCATGCCGTTTGGCCCCACCAGGAAAACGCCTGCTCCTGCTAGCTCTTGATTTTTTGCGCCGTCCACGTGAATAACCCATGAGTCTGCGTGCGTTTCTAGGAACGGTAGGCATGAGTTTTCTGGTTCTTCCTCTGACAGTTTTTCCAACACCTCCTTGGTGAATGTGCACTCCACTATGAAGTCAGCTAACGCCTGGGCTTTTATTGCCGGCCTGGCTTTGTATTGCAGCCCGTATTGTTCGAGCTCGATTGCCGAAATCAACATTCTCCCTGAGGACTCAGGCTTTCTAAAAAAAATTCTCAGCGGCTGATCAGTTAGTACGGTAACAGGGTGGGCTTGGAAGTATCGGTCCATCTTTCGCGTTGCCTGTATTAGAGCAAGTGCTATCTTCTCGATGCGGGCGTATCGCAGCTCCGCGTCTTTTAATATGTGACTAACAAAAAATACAGGGCGGTGTACATGCCCTTCACTTCGTACGAGGACGGCGCTGACTACCTCGTCAGCTACTCCCAGGTATAGGTATAGCTCATCGCCGAACTCAGGCCTCGTTAGCACTAGATCGGATGACAAGTAGGCTTTCAGTCCTGCAAATGCGTTTTCACATTCCTCTGTCCACCCGAATGGGGCCTTATTTCGAATGACCTTGAAAAAGGGGAGGCATCTCTCTCCTTGCTTAGATATGAACCGTCCTAACGCGATGATGCGTCCAGTGAGCTTTTGTATTTCCTTGACGGTTCGCGGGGATATCATGTCCTGAATGGCCTTTACCTTTGAAGGGTTGGGCTGGATACCCTTTCGGCTGACCACGTAGCCCAAGAATTTTCCCGTTTGGAACGCGAACATACACTTTCATGGGTTCAGCTTCATTTTGTATTTTTTCATCACATTGAAAACTTCTTCCAAATCGGCAAGATGGTCTCCGAAGCTTCGACTTTTAATCAGAATATCGTCCACGTAGACCTCGAAATTTTTCCCTATTTGCTTTTCGAAAATCCTATTCGCCATGCGCTGGAACGTTGCCCCGGCGTTCTTTAGCCCAAACGGCATTGCGGTGTAGCAATATGTAGCCCTAGGGGTGATGAAGGCAGTTTTTTCTTCATCTTCTGCGGCCATGGGGATTTGGTGATACCCGGAGTTGGCATCCAGAGAGCTTAAATAAGCGTACCCCGTAGTTTGGTCGACCAGCTGGTCAATTCGAGGAAGGGGATAGCAATCTTTGGGACAAACATTATTTAGGTCAGTGAAATCGATGCACATGCGCCAATCTCCGTTAGGCTTTGGAACTAGCACCAGGTTAGCCAGCCAGGTTGGGTACTGAACTTCAGTAACTCCTTCTCGATAGCTGCTACTTTTTCTGATGAAAAGGCGCGTCGTTTCTGCTGAATAGCCTTGGCCTCAGGGCTGACGTTTAGTCGATGTTCCGCGACTTCTCGCGAGATTCCAGGCGTGTCCGCTGGTTTCCATGCGAATTCTCCCTTGCATTTTCTTAATAGTCGGGTTAGTTGCACGCTCTCTTCAGGGCTCAGTTTCTCACTGACCAAGAGATTTGCCTCATTGTCCTCAGTGATAGGTATTGACATCATCTGATCTAGTGGCTGAGTGCATTTTTCTTCTTTATCGTCGAAAGGATCGTCTGCCATGCAAACGTAGCGGTCACAACTCCTCTGAGTCATAAGCAAATAACATTCGGCTGCCAGTTTCTGGTCTCCTTTGATTAAGACCACTCCGTCCCACGAGGGGTATTTCATCCGCAGGTGTTTTTGGGATATCGCTACCCCGAAATGATTGAGGAACGGTCACCCCAGTATAGCATTGTATGGTAACGTTAGGTCTACAACCAGGAATAATAGCTCTTCTGAGCGCTTGGATGTGTCTTCTCGGAAGTACACTGGCAAGGATGTTATTCCGGCTACCAGTATCGGTACGCCATCAATCCCGACAATTGGCCTCACGCATGGCGCTAGCTCACTATCAGGGCATTTCATCAAGTTATACGCTTCCAGTGAAAATAGATTTACTGCGCTCCCGTTGTCAACAAGGCTTCTCCTCACCCCGTGACTTCCTATGACAGGTGTGACTACCAACGCGTCGTTGTGTGGAAAAACAATGCCCTTTTCGTCTTCTTCTGAGAAGGACAATATCATTTTATCTAAGGCGTTTATCGCCTCAATTTTTACCTGGGCGCTTTCTCGCTTGCGCTTTTCCCCAGGACTGGGCGTTTGTGGTATGGCCTCCTCGAAGTAGGGTGTTCCCCCGGCAATAATATTAATCATAGGCATCTGATCGCTATGAACAACGAGAGCTTCTCTATTTTATCCAAGGGGAATTGCGTTAGCCCCCGTGGCGTGTGAAGGCGTTTGCCTCTGATCAGTTGTCATTCCCGTTGGGTTGTTCCTGGCCTCTTCTCTTGCCTTGGTGGCAAATTCTCCTAGGTAGCCCTCTTCGACCAATCGCTCTATGGCCAATTTCAGTTCTCTGCATACATCTGTCGAGTGTCCCTTGACCTTGTGGAACTTGCAATACGCGTTTTCCCTTCCTCCCATGATCACTCCTGGCTTCACAAGAGCTGGATATCTAATGGGCAGATTTCGCTGTTGGACTATCGCTAGGATTTCAGCCCTTGGGAGTATAAGGGATGGAAGGTCAGGATCATATATCTGGCCTTTTGGCGGATCCGCTTGTTTCCGAGTGGGGGACCCTCCGGGTCTTCCTTTCGAGAAATTGCCTCTCTGCCGGTTAGAGGCCTTGACAGTATGCTCTTTTCGTTGCCCATGATCATCAGTGGGTCGCGCGCCAGGGGCACTGCTATGCGGGGAGTTAGGGGCCACAAATGGGTCTGTTGGCATGTCTCGGATCTATTCTCTATTTTCCTCCTCTTCCATTCTCGCATAATTATGCGCTTTCAGCCTCAGCGCATTCAGGGTCATCGGTGGGTCCACCGTTAGCGTATCTCTCAATTTTCCGTATCGGCAGTTGCGCTTTAAGGCCTCAACCGCAAAATCAATAGTGACCCCTGGCGTTAGGGACATTTCAAGATCAAATCGACCTAAAAAGTCATTCAACGATTCCTGCGGTTTTCGATGGATATCGAACAGTGCAGCTGCTGACTTCTTGATAGGAATAGCCGTGCTAAACCGACTTTTGAATTTTTCTTCCAATTGAGAAAAATTATCAATAGACCCAGCCGGGAGTCCCTCAAACCAGAGACGTGCCATGCCTGACAGCGTCATTACGAAGATCTGACACAATGCTGCGTCACTGCGCGTTTGGAATTGCACAAAATCTTTCACCTTATTGAGGTGAGAAATGGGATCTTTCGTGCCATCATATGATTCTGCTGGGAGTTTCACATGTCGATGGACTCTGTGGTGTCTGACACGGTAACTGAACGGATGGCTAACGTTAATATCAGGGACCCCACGAGGCTGATGTGGGTGTGGGATTTCAACGTCATATCTGGGATTCTGAGGGTCATATTCCTGATGCCGCCTGGGAGATCGGCTGCGGCTTCTTGGAGTTCGAGCCCGTCGACCTCTGCTGCTAGATCTCTCACTATATCTAGGAGATGGCTCTCTCAATATATCCCCCCGTCGATCATCCCAATGTTCTCTGTACTCATCACGTCGGCGGGCTACTTCAGGGATAGAGATTCCTCCCCTGTATTGTCCAGAATGTTCAGCAGGTCCACGTGTGAGCGGCGGGACGTTGATGGGGGCCAATGAAAATGGTAAGGAGGACGGGAGTCCTCTGGATTGTCGGGGCGATAATGGTCGTTCATTGACAATGGACGGAGTGAAAACTACTTGGGAGGGCACACCAGGTCTCGAGGCATGAGGAGTAAATCCAGCAGCCATGTCTGTCAACTGATCCAATTGAGCTTGGAGAGCTGCTATTGAATTTGCGAAAGGGTTGTCCGCTTCACCTATCATGGATCTCCCTGCTTGGGGGGTAAGACGACTGGTTCCTGCTATGTGAGAAAAGGGAGAACAAATCTGGAATGTAATTTCTTCCGTACTTTGCCCAGGAGGAAGATCTGATTCTCCCGCAGTGACGTCCTGCACTGAGGTGGAGGTATCAGAGGTAGCGAAGGCAAACAGTCGTCTGCGGGTGCTGTATGGGATGTTGGAAGTTTGGGACAGCACCAGATCTGACTCTGAGGCCATAATCCTTCTGGCTTCGGGGAGGAGGAGCTTGGTTATTAAGGATGCTCACTTAATAGAACCAATACTCTCAATGAAAGCACCAATTTGATAAGATTTTATTTTCTGCCGAAGGATGTATGGCGGAACGGCTCCTCTCAGATCAGTGCTCACGACGGTCCGCGGTACCTGCAATACGCCGGAGGGGGTCTCCGGCGAAAACACTCCGATGCTTAAGTCAGTATGTGTACTGAATTTGGCAGAGCTTGGGCCAATCAGATTATGCTTACCTGCCTCCTTTGAGGGGGAGGTATATATATAGAAGAATTGAGCATTTCCGCGTTTGGGGATAGCTAGAGAGCTATCCCTAACGTTAGGGATCGTGGTTCGCCCCTCGGATGATATGTTACCGTGGCGATAGCCATGGGATAAATGCTACCACGATAGGGTAGCGACTGAGTGGTCCCTCTGACGCGTGGTATTCCTCAGAATGAGACAGCTCCTCGAGCCATCTAGAAGGTTCGTTTGGGGAAACTCCTGAGCGCTGTTTTGCCCTCTTGGCGTCAGCCTCTGGGGGAGGCGGTGGCCCTCTCCCTACCGCGAAGGTGGGAACAGTGATCTCTTCTTTCAGTTCAGGGAAATAGACGGAAATACCCTTTTCCTTAGGTGGATTGTTATCAGCGGGCCCTCGGAGAAAGCTGAAGAAACTTCTCCTTCTCTTTACAAGAACTCATCATTTCTCCTATCAAGGGTGCTGTAAATTCATCTCTAGAGAAGGGATTTGGCACCCCGGCAGCACGAAGACCATCGACGCAAAACCCTATCAAATTCATGCGGTAGCTCGGAGTCCCTTTAGGGCCTTCGAGGGAAAGATTGACCATTGGAACCGAAGAAGAGTCCTCAGTACTCACGTCAGAAACATAAGTAAAAAACAATTGTGGAGGAGCCTTGGGCGGTAACCCAGGAACTGAATTCACAACGAAAGATGTTACCACCACATCTGAAATACAGCGAGAGATTAGAGAATCAGGAGCGTTAGCTAGTAGAGGGGAATCTGTCATCAACGGAACTCTTGCAACGGTAGGAAGGATGACGGTTGGCGTTTCAGCGATCTTCACTGTTTGAGAAGTACTCACTACAGAAGAAATGACAGGCATAGCGGTAGCCGCTGCGTTAGCAGTAGCAGAAGAAACCCCGGTAGCCCGTTCGCCCGCGTCTACTTTGAGCTTTTTTCGTTGAAATGAAGAAGCATGACGGAGGTCCGGTTTGATATCCATATCCTCGCTATCACTATCACTGTCGCTGTCACTATCAAGTATCCTAGTCACGGGCCGGCTCAAGTTTATTTCCCCGCGACGATCCGGTAGCCAATTGTCAATAAAGCGAGAAGCTCGGACAGAGACGCCGCGCCTTCGCCCTCCCCGAGCGACTGTCTTAGTCCTTCCCCTCTTAGGCTGAACGCCTTGGCGATTAGAGTCTTCGGCGGGAGGAGAGGCTGGTATAGTTTGGAGAGGCACCACGTTCAAAGCAGTGTTAGCCTTGCTAGATGATCGACCGCCAGTGTCTCCTGTGAGAGGAACGCATTAGGGCAGTGAACAAATCCAAAAGAAAGTGCGAAAAAAGACAAACTCACCCATAACGCACTCCTTCAGAAGCTTGTATGAGGCAAACTCTCGAATGCGATAGCATGTATCTATATCTAACAAGGCGTTAGCTTGCTCTAGCTCAGTTCTGGACAGCACCGCCCAAAGGGGACCTATAAGCTCTTGATTAAAATTAATACGCCATAAGCGGGATGGTAGCTCGAGTACGAAGAAACTACTTTTCCAATCGGCCACAGCCCCCTCAAAGCCACAAAACCGCTGCCAGAATGACTGCACGAACGCGTCATCCCACCGCAGAGTAATATTGATTAAACAATTGTGGCAAGTCATACTAAAGAATTTATGAAATAAATTGAGGGATGGGGTAAAAATGTTCTTCAGTTCGCAAGTGCGAAGAAAGGCATAAACCCCACACCAGGAAGAAGGGGTTATCTGGGCGGGATTAAGCTTGTACTCCCGCAGCAGCGTTAGTATTGACTCGTAGACTGGAAAATGAAAGCCATAAAGGAACATCTTAAAATAAAATAGCCTACAGTATCCCCACGCTGGATCGTGAAGTCGCATAGTATCTTCAGGAACAAGGGGTTCATATCCAGGGGGAAAGGTAATACCATGCTCCTCTAATTCGGCCTTTAAAACCTCATTGCACGTGAAAATACTGGGTGTCTGCGCGATCTCTGGATCCATGGGTCTCCAGAGAACACGACCGAGTCTATTTCTAACCATAATAAACCAGTGAATAGAAAATCTGAAAGGATAAAGTGGTACCTTGGAAGGAAAAATTTACAGGCGAGCCGGCGGACAGCGGCGGACGAGCAAGAGGTTCCTCTAGGAAAAAGCAAAGAGAAGATAAGAGAGAAAATTCGAAACGTGGGCAAAAAGTATTGGAAAGAGAAAATGGTCCCTTCTTAAAGGATCAAGTGCCACCGCATTAATTGAACTACCAATCGTACGCGTGTAAAGGAAGTCGGCCACGTGGAGTTATATTAAAGGATTTAAAGAGGAGAAGTTATTCGCTGCAACTTCCCAAGTGGCGGTTAAATTTGACCAAGTCAAATGGTCATGGAGCGGTTGCCCCAGCGAGGCTAACCCTTTGCGTTAGCTACCAACAAAACCAAAACGATGACGAAGAGACACAGTGGCAAAAGAAAGAAAAACAGAAAGCATTACTTTATTCATTAAAACGCCAAAGAGGCATCTACAATGTACCTAACGCTAAGACACTAATCCTCATCGGGCTAGTAGATATCATAATGGTAAACCCCGTCATCATCCATAAACGGCATTTCCCCGTTGACAGGAGGAAAGGGCTCATCTACCCTCCTCTCCTGGCCTAGCCTCGACGAGCCTGGCTCCTCCTCAGCGGTTGATGCCACCACTCCAGTACCAGCATGGCTAGAGGAAACTTCCTTCGGTGAACGATCAAGGAAGGGAAAGCGCTTGCCGCCCTTTCGAGTGGTGGGGGTAGGAGAATCAAAAGGCGGGATGAACACCTTGGAGGCCTTTTTCCTCAGCCTCTAGCGGCCCTGGTGGCCTCCACGGTGACGACGGAGGAGGATGGTCTGAATCCGGTGAAGTCGGAGGAGTTGGTGGGGACTCACGCGCCGCAGTATCCCGGAAGTAGGAATCTGCCATTGATTCACAAAACAATTAGGGAAGAGAAATAGGAAGAAGAAGATGAACATAAAAAGGGAAAGAAACCCCTTTAAATAGCAGAAGCAAAGAAGCGCTCCGATCTCTTCGCAGGCCCTTGGAAAACAATTAAGGGGCTTGGAAAAAGCAACCATAATTACAGAATCTGATCCAGCATAAACACACCCGCTCGAGAATTGTGCCAATCATAAGGCACCAAAAAACCGCCCAACCACCCGCCACTGGAAAGGCAGCCCAGAAAATGGTTGAACAGAACATTTATTGGTGATTCCTAGGATACAACCACTACAGTGCTACATCCCGAGGAAGACTCATTTTCGGTTGGGCTTACAGCAACCACTCCCAACTAGCACAACAAGCAGCAAAGCAGAGAAAAGAGTAGACATGGCGATAATGGAAACAACAGTTTATTTATTTATGGCCTAAACGGCCTAAGCGCCTGAGCGCATACACAAGAAAATATAAAAGGAAAAAGGGACGTGACAGCAGCAGACGGTCAAGCATTGGACCCAGCATCGTCCCCCCTGGCACAACGGGAACCTCCCTCAAGGCGTCAGCGACGGAGGTTAGCTCGGCGGAGCAGACCCTCATACCCTTCAAGCAGCAGGCCAATAAGTCCTTCCTCTGCTGCAGCATGGAAGTAACCACCTCAATGTGGGAAATGGTGGCGGCCAGCTTCGTCACGCTCTCTAAAGGACTGAAATCCTCCAGAGACATCCCCAGCTGCCTAGACAAAATAAGGATTGACATCCCCTGCAGTTCCAGAACATCCCCCGAGGTCTTGGTTATCATCCTCTCCAGGAAGCCGATGTCACCCTCGGTGAGGCTCTTCAAAGTCAAAGCTTTGGAGATCAAGAAGTTTCTGGTCAATTCATCCATAGTAAAAATGCTAGAGGAAAAATGAAGATGATGCGAGAAACTTGCACGGAGAAAATTTTCAATTTATAGACCCAGAAGAACGGCGGTCAGAACAAGCCCATTTCTCGGCAAACGAGTCATCTTAACACGCAAAAAGCTGCAAAATCGACAAGATCAAAGAGGAAGCGGTAGCCCTTGGTAAACACTCGGGCTCATTTTCAATTGGGCTTATGATAACAATATACCCAACGTCAGGGACATTTTCGTCTCATACCCCGCGTCAAGGGATTGAAAGCAGTTGTCCCTACCGGACTGACAATCTTGAGGCTATCGCCTCGTCTCTCGCAATCAACATTGGGATGGTCGACATCAACGAGGGGGTCCCACACGTTACTTATCCATGACACACGACGTTATCACATCTCAGGTCACGCACGTCATCCACCGGGGAGTGTGGGCGCTACTTTACCTAGGTAACGCCTACCCCCCCATATATCTATCTAACACAAGGTTAGCACCTCATTAACGGGGAATATCAGTCACCTGACGGGCACGTTAGCCCCCATTGTGGCCAAGTCCTTCAGAAAATACTCTGCTTTTGCCTATAAATACCCCCATAATCTAAGAAGAAGGTAACCATAAAATTACTGGCCCAAGCTCTGCCACTTTCACTACTCATACTGACTTAAGCATCGGAGTGTTTGCGCCGGGGACCCCCTCCGGCGTCTTGCAGGTACATCGGACCACCGCGGGTGCTGAATCCGAAGAGCCATTCTCCCCTTCTACCCTTCGGCAACAGTCTAAATCTTATCAATTCCCACACTTCAGAACACCTTCTAGCCATATATATCTCTCCCCCACTAATGAATGATCTAGCGTAAATGTACTACTGTTCCACATTGATAACAATCCAACTGACCGACCACTCGCAGGAGCGCACACCCACTACGCCTCTTGATTCCCCCACAAAGACTGCATGGAGAACTCATCTACCTCTTCTTTCTTTGTCTCCTACAGCAAGTAAAAATCCAACTGATCTCTGCGCCAACAACGCTTAATAAAACCCCTCTTCCTGGCCGAGAGTAAACCTTTGTTATTCCATGAAAATAATTGGACCATGAGAAGCTAGTAATCACACTCTTACTCACGTTCTATCGTTTGTGGATTTCCAACTCAGCACTAAACCTCTCTTTATCAAATGAACGCAATGCCACTTCATTGACTTGCTCTGTTATTGAGAATAATCTACCTATATTCCACTTGTCTGGTTCAACCATTATGACATCCGTCACCCGATTCATGCGAACAATCTCTTCGTCTTCCATTCTCAACACATTTACAATGTCGTCCTCCCAGGACACTAGAATCCCAATGCACTAAATCCAGCACAGTCTACCTCCTTTTGCAATGTCGTCCTCAAAGGACACTACCTTGGAGAATACTCTAGAGTTTGCATCCACTAAAGCCCTCTCCTGGTTAATCTGCCTGTCAAATTCCAACCACACCAGGCCCTGACCCATGACACGCGTTTCACAAATCCATCCTGCCTCTAAGACTAGTTCATGAACTTCCGAAATGTCTTCAAGTCTTCGAATAACCCCAATTGCACTCCTCATTAACCATTCCTTATTATCTAACAAAATATCCAGCCCTAAAACCCCCAATGCAGATTCCCATTCCTCCCTACTTGCTCTACTATCCTCACTAACCAAGGCTCGTGATTGTCCCTTCACCAGCTTGCTAATGTCACCCCAATACTTATTGTACTTTGCAAACATTGCACTAGCTAAAAGACTTAGGTCCAAATCATGACTCTTTTTCCATTTTTTTAGCAAACATGCAACATTCGTTACTTCTTCAAAGTAAGCATTAGAGGTGACATACTTTGACCCAGATACAAAACATGTCAAGTCATAAAAGTATTTAAGAAACCTACACAATCTTCTAGCAAGAACCCAATCCTCTTCAGTAGGTAACCCCCCCCCCCCCCCCCCCCCCCCCCCAAAAAAAATTGTCATCATCTTTATTTTCATCTTCTGACATTTCATTCTCAGCTGATCCATCCTTATTTGACACCCGTTTACTTAGCACAATATTAAAAAATGGATTCACATGGACATATGCATCAAATGCCTTTTCAAATTTACATGCAGCTTCTAACATCAAATAGGTGGAATTCCACCTAGTACACACATCTAAGCACAAACCAGATCTTGTGTCAATCTTCTCTTTTTCAGCACACAACATAAACTTCTCTAACCTAGATGGGGATTGCCTCACATATCTAACAACTTCTCTAATTTTGCAAACAGATTGCCCTAATGTTTTGAGACCATTTTGCACCATTAAATTCAAGATATGAGTAATACACCTAACATGCATAAACTCCCCACCTAAAATGCTAGTACCCTACTACACAGTTTTTTTCTTAATATGTGCAACTA
Organism: Viola odorata; assembly: GCA_963691705.1. Taxonomy (NCBI): domain Eukaryota; kingdom Viridiplantae; phylum Streptophyta; class Magnoliopsida; order Malpighiales; family Violaceae; genus Viola; species Viola odorata. The sequence goes on from OY829537.1 coordinate 77,006,088, forward strand.
CCCCAGTATTAGAGCTAGCATTATCAACAGTAATAGTGAAAACCTTATCAATCTCCCACTCTACCAAACATAACTGAAGTGCCCTCCCTATTGCATCACCCTTGTGACTACTTATTGGATAAAAAATCAATATTTTTTTGTTCAATTTCCATTCATTGTCAATAAAATGTGCAGTTACACACATATAATTAATCCTTTGTATTGAGGTCCAACTATTAGTGGTAATACACACCCTTTGGTAGTTTGTAGCAAGAAATTTGTTTACTTTTATTTTCTCATCAAGATATAGCTGATAACATGCCCTAGAAATAGTTATCCTAGAAGGCATCTTAAACCTATTTTGTGCAACAGCCATAAAATGTCTAAAACCAGGCTTGTCTACAAAACTAAAGGAAAGGTCATCAATAATTACCATCTAACTTAAGGCCTTCATACAAGCATCTTGGTCAAATCTCCAAGATCCTACTATAGCCTTACTCCCACAATCATTTACACTCCTATCAATTTTTGTTTGGTTGGGGTCAGATGTGTGTGGTACTTGTTTACAGTTTTTCATATGGTTTTTCAAAGCAGCAGTACCATGTAATTTTGAGTCACGACCAATTACAGCAGCGCAAAATTTGCACTTACCTTTTGTTTCACCCTCTTCAGTCTCAAATCTATCAAATTGCAACCATGCTGCAGATCTTGGAGCTATGGCCTTTCTAACTTTTGCTTTCTTTTTTGTTGCAACATGGGACTCTATGGAGGGAGCAATGGCAGTTGCAGCAGCTAAGGGTGCAATAGAAGTTGAGGGAGCAGTGGCATCTGACTCTGAGGGTACAGTAGCAGCTGAGGGAGCAGTCACATTCTCCATTTGGCTTCTCTTACAAACTGGAAAAAAAAAACAGGAATCAAATTCAATAGTTGAATTTAAGCATTGAATTACAACATATCCAAACAGTAAGTAAAACTCACAAGCATATCCAAACATCATTCTAATTTCTACACAACCAGACAAAGTAAAAACCTATCATTTAATTCATTCTATAAATCCTCAACCAAAACACACTAGAAAAATGTATATTTCAAAATTTAAACAACCAGAACTTCCTACCTAACTGATCTGCCACAACACAAGAATGAAGATCATAAATAAAATATTTTATCAAGAAATGAGCAAGATTGACACAAACCAGAATTGTCAAAAAACCATCCCAATTTTGATGTTGTCGTTGACACAAACACATAAATGACAGAAAGAAACACTAAAATCCCACCTCTCATTAAGGAAACAAAACTTAAAATCTAACTCTTTAAAGGCAGAAGAAATTGAATTGAAAAATAGGGGCATGCCATGACATTGAGACTATAGAAAATAGAAGAAACCTCATGAATTCAATGCTAGCATCCAACAGAAGTACAAAACCCTAAACCACATGAAATCAATTACATTAGGGTTTACAAGATTAGAGGGTTTCTAAGAAACTTACCAGTACAAAATAGTGGAGGAGGAGGCGGTGGGTGGTGGAGGAGAAGCAGATCGAGATTCCAGAGGGAGAGAACGACTGCGTCGAGACTCGAGAGGATGAGGGAGAGAGGAGAAGGAGAAACCGACTAACGACGATCTGAGAGAGAGAGGAGAGGGTGGCTGAGGAGCGGTGGTTGGTGGTTGTGGAGGAGACGGTGGCCGGTGGGTGGCACTGGTGGATGAGGAGCAGATCGAGATTTGAGATTGAGAGGGAGACTAGGAGAGAGTGAGAGAACGCGGTCGACAGGATGAGGGAATGGGAATGGGCATTTTTGTAAAACAAAATCATTAATAAGGAAAAGTTCAGTTATTTCGGTTAACCGAACTTTTCCTTATCAGTATCTGAAACCTAACCGTAGTTAGAAAACCGAAATAGAAAACCAAAACCGTCAAAACCAAAACCGAACAAGCGAAATTTTGGTTTCGGAATTTCGGTTATTCGGTTTTGCCTAACCGATGGGCAGCCCTAATAGGCACCATTAAACAGGGGAAAGCAACGAAACGACGAAGAAACTTTGCAATTTTTCTTTTTTATTTTTATTTTTCAGCTTTCTTCTTTCTCCATTTTCTTTCCTTTTTCATGCCCTCGACACCCTTATTCTCTCTTCTAACCACTTGAGCCTTTTCTTTGATCTTTCCTTAGCAGGTGAGTAACACTCTTCATTCGAAAGGCAAGGGCTAGACATCGAAGAAGATAAGTGTGGGAAGAAAAACAAAGATCAAGGGCACGACAGAGCAACTGCGAAAATCAGGAATCTTGGGCAGGACAGCAATGTCAGATTACCTCCTCACCATAACAAAGCTTAAGTGTGGGGAAGTAGAATCAAGTATCAAGCCCTCGAAGTCAATTGCTTAAATAAATGTGAAGAATTGCCAGCTCCAGCTCCTATCCAAAGAGCAAGCAAAGGAAGAAAGATTTGTGCCTGCTTGCTAGATATTTAAAAATAAAAAAAAATTAAAAAAATAAAACAAATTGAATTCGAATAAAAGCAAAGCAGGCACAGAAAGCAAGAGCAGCAAAAAGGCAATCATTTCGTGCCCTCGACGCAGACAAAGATCTCCTCCAACAGAAGAACGCCAAAGCCATCGTCTAGCCCTCGCTTTCATGCCCTCTCCAGCAAGTGTTGCTCACCGATTCGCCTTCCTTCTAGCCAAGGAATCCTCCACCTCCAGATTTGTTTTCCCACTCCTTTGTTTTTCTTCTCCTTCTCTTTTCTCCTTTTATTTATGTTTTATTTTCTTTCCTTTTTTCTTTTCCTTCACACCCTCCCCTACCCCTTATGCTTTTTTTCTTTTTCTTTTTTTTCTTTTTGCAAAATTATCTCTGATCGCTAAATTGCCCTCGCATGTGTACTACCATCCTCGGATTGACGTGCAAACTCTGCCGTGTGTTGTGTTATTTGTATTTTTGAGTGATTAGCCTAAACACATATTTTGTTGCGAGCGTAAGTGCAAACACATATCCAGGTGAGGACTACTAGTGAATAGGCGTGGTCTGGGAAAGTCTGATTAATAGGGTCGTTATCCTATTAATATGGTGCAGGTACTTTTCTAGGGCAGGATATGTTTTGGTTGGGTGCAGCTTGTCGAATGAGTTGCCTATTCTGTGTATTAAGGGGTTGGAGATGTATGTCATAGCATGAGGTGGTTTTCAATTTTGTTAATGCTCGAGGGTGAGCATTGGGCAGTGTGGGGATGTTTGATAGCATGTTTCTTGTACGTGATTTTATCCTCTATTTTAGTCTTTTTGGGGGCATGATTCTGCTAATTGACCTTTATTTCCATCTTTATTGCAGATCAACGCCAAAAGGAGAAAAGGAGCAAAAAGATGCATTTTTGAAGAAATTCTTGGGATTTCAAGCTTCAAGGTCCAGAAGATCGGAACGTCATCGTGCCCTCGACGCTAACCAGACCAGTGAGCGGTCTCGTTCCCGTGACGCATCCACATCAAATCAAGAAAGGAATCCCCAAAGATTCACACGGGATTCCTTGCGTTTCTAGAAGATTCCTTGTGTTTCTAGAAGATTCCATGTGCATCTAGAAGATTCCAGAATATTCCAGCACGCTCCATGTGTTGTCACTCTCTCCCTTTGGCTGGAAATTGTCCTTTTGTAGTCCCTTAGCTGGATTTTGTCCTCTTGTGGGCTGGACACTATATAAACCTCTAGTTTTTAGGGTTTTAGACATCTTGTAAATATTTTTCCACTTTCTTCTTTTGGCAGCCTCCTCTTTTTCTCTCCTCCCCCTTTTGGGTGGTGGCTGAGACCTCTTCATCCAACAACCACTGTATTTAACCAGACCTTTGCTCCGGCAGGTAATATTTAATAGTTTTCTTCTTCTTTTATGCAATCTTTCTTTTCCTATTTTGTTTACTTATTTTGTGGTATGAGTAGCTAGATTCTCCCTTCTTAGCAGAGGTATTTTGAAGGTTGCAATGGGTAGTTAAGAGGCCAAATCGTTCTTCATTTATTCTTATTGTTGTATTTGATTGTTTGTCGGTTTCTTATTAATTCGTCTAGGGCAAGATTAGTAGTCTGGCCAACTAGTAACTAATCCTAGATGATTACTGTTATTTCCTTGGCTATAACTAATGCGAAGCCTTGGGATAGAGTAGACACCTAGTGGGGTCATCACGAGAGGTCTTTCTTCTAGGGGTAAATAGTCAACTAGGGTTGCGCCGCAAGCTTGAAAAACTGAGACGTCGTGCCCTAGATATGTATTGCTTCCACTTCATGGGGGTTTTGAGTATTGCCTCCCCGCATTCGTGCCTGGGGGGACGGCGAAACGTCAAGGCTACCTCATAAGTGGAAACGGGGGGTAGCTTCTATCTACGAAGGTAAGTAAGGGGTGTTGAGTGGAAACTAGGCCCCTATAGCATGTCTATGGCATGAGAATAGAATATCCCTAAGTCGATGATTATCTAGCCCTAGACGCAACTTGAGAATGTCCTTTGCTAAGATATCTTCTCTTCTAACTTTATTTCTTTATTTGATTTCTATTTGCATGTCTTGCCCTTGATTTCTAATTGCATGTCTTGCCCTTGATTTCTATTTTTATTAATTGTCTAACGTTAGCAACTATTTCTATCTTGGTTAACTAGATTAACCAACCAACCAACCCCCCCCCCCCCCCATTGTTTCTTTTATTGTTTTACTTTGTATCTGGTCTTGTCTAGTGTATGTCTTCACCATTCTCTGTGGATCGAACCTCTTGCCACTGTCTTCAATCCTTTTTTGTTGCATGTGATAAGTTGTAATTATTTGATCATGCCCTCGACAAGCACGTCATCAGTGGGGGAATTTGATATGGTGTAATTTTGTATATGTTTTCTCCTTCTTTCTTTGCCCAATTTTGAACATGATGCTACTGATTTGTTGTTATTTCCACCTTTTTGCAGATCTGGGCTAGAGGAAGAGAAAGATGCAGAATGCACAGATTTTGGACGAGTTTCGCTGGAACAGCAGGTGTCGAGGCCTAGCTGCAGATTGTCTAGGCCTAGATGAAGGACGCTGCAGACGCTTACAACTCCAACACATAGAAGAAAACTTTAGAGAGAATCCCAGCGAAGCGCGAAACCCTTTCCCACGATCTTCTATGCCAGCGAGGAGTTCACTATCTTATCCCGCAATCCTATTAGGGATAGAATTCTTATTTTTGGTTTTATTATTGAACTTCCTATTTTATAGCCAGTATATATGCCTTTTAATTCTAGGGTTAAGTAAGTTTTTCATCATCAAACTCTCGGCTACTTTCAGCTAGGAATTCCCTCCTCCGTCGCTGACGTCTTTTCCGTTTTGTAATAAACCGGAGCCCTAGCTCCGGCTGGTAACATTCAATACGATTTAGTATTTTCTTCCATCTTCTATGTCTTCTTCTTTTAATTATTTTATTTATTTCATTACAAGCATGAGTAGCTAAACTCCTCTGTCTTGGCAAAAGTATTTCGATGGTTTCTTAGGATAGTCATGAGGTTAATCTGTGCTTAATAAATTCTTTGTCGTATTTGATCACTTGTCAAGATCTTGTCAATTTACCTAGGATTAATTAGAAGCCTGATCAACTCTTAATTGAATCTAGGTGATTAAAGTTGTCCTTGTAGTAATAACTAACGTGAGGCTGTAGGGTAAAGTAGACAACTAGTTCAGAGTCATCACGTCGAACTGGTCCAATCTGACTAGGGTAAGTGGCCAACTAGGGCAGTGCCTCGAACGCACTGAGTGTCTCGCCCTAGGTACGTCTTTTCTCTACTTAATGGACCTCTGAGTATTGCTCCCATAAACGTACCTTGGGAGACGGCAGAGTATCAAGGTTACTTCATAAACGCACCTTGAGGTAGCTTTTCATACGAAGAAAAGTAGGGGGCCTAAACGTACCTGACCCCTATAGCGCACCTATGGCAAGGAACAGAATATATCTGCACCAGTGATTGACTAGGTCTAAATGCAACCGGAGAATATACTTCTGCCAAGATTCTTCTCCCATTATATTTCACATCTTTATTTATCTGTTTTATTTAATTTAATAATTAGTTTAAACAATAACTCTCAACACCCCCAACACCCCCCCCCCCCCCTCCGGTTACTATTTCGGTTTGTTTGCTCTTGTCATACACAAAAGTCAGTGTCTACGTTTAGTCCCTGTGTTCGACCCTATTACCACTATACACAATTCTTTGTGCACTAGCTAGCAGGTTTTCTTTATTATTTTTTACGGCTTCGACAACCGATCAGTCCTATGCCTAACAATTTATAGATAAAAAGAGGCATAACGTTTATTCTAACTTCAAGATCACACAGCGCCCTTTCTAATTCCTTCGAACCAATGATTCAAGGGATTGTAAACATCCCTTGATCCTTATATTTAACTGGTAATTTCCTCTGGAATAACGTTGAAACATTCTCACTCATTCTTACTCTTTCTTTACCTGTAATTTTATTTTAGTTAGTACATAGTTCTTTCAAGAATTTTGCATATTTCGGAATTTGGTTAATAGTAGTGAGTAAAGGAATATTGACTGCAACTTTCTTAAGAGTTTCCATAACGTCTTCATCCGCCCTTTCGTTCTTGGTTTTAGAAAACCTTCCAAGAAAAGGTAGACGGGTTACCTGGACTATCTCTGGATTAGATGCAGGAATGAGTTTTTCTTTATCAACAGTATCCTTTAGATTTCATCTCGCGGGAATCACCTCTACCTCATTCTCAAGTAGCTTTATTTCCTGTTCTTGGTCTAATTTGGTCATTGATGTGTGACACTTTTATTAATTTGGTCCCAGCTCAACCTGCTAGGAGTGATGACTTGCTAATACTTGCAGATAGGGGTGTCCATCGAAATACTGTACCGAAAATACCGCGATACTGTACCGAAATTACGCAAATTCGGATAGTATTTTTTTGACCGAATTTACTGTTCGGTATTTTGATATGATACCGAAATTTATTTTGGTACGGTACGGTATTGATTTTGGTAAATTCGGTAATACCGAACCTACCGTACCGAAATTTTACATATCACCGTGGAACGGTTTTGATAAATATATATACGTTTGGTTTACATATTCAAATTGGGTAAGGTGGTTCTGTGGTTAAAATACCACTTCAGTGGTAAGAGAATAAGGGTTTGAACCCCTACCTTTGTCCAAATAAGAATACACTTTTAGTTTTCATTATTTTGAGGCAGAGCTTTTCACCAGTACTGTTTGAGAATCAATCCCCATTCTTTTCTTTTATCAATGTTTTTTAGCTCTATTTAACTGCTTAAGTTTTTAACAATTAATTATGTGAAAAAAAAATGCTTCTTAGTTTTTTCATCTTTATATTAAGAAATATCATACTGAACTTACTAGTAATAAATATTAGTATTACATTTAAATTAATCAAAATGCTTTTTAGTTATTTGTATTAACAAATATCATACTGAACTTACTAGTAATAAATATTAGTATTACATTTAAATTAATCAAAATGCTTTTTAGTTATTTGTATTAACAAAATTGAGAATTATATTGTTGTACGAAAAAAAGAATCACGTCAATTGTCATAGAAAAATTAATTTCTAATTAAATTACACTAAAATGATAAAATTGTACAATAGAAGTTTATGATTTAATTTTAAAATATCAAAATTTTATTTGAATAATATAACTAAAAGTTATTGTATTGTTTTATTTCAATTCAATGACAATTTTGAAGTTCAAAATCTTGTATGTATTACATAATATATACACTACACAATATGAACAATTATCTAGTACGCATAAAAAAAATTCGAGTCTTAAATAGATTAATGTTTTGTAGTATCGATTCGTAACATTAGATCACGAATTGTATATTTATAAATTTATAAACAAATAAATAAAAGAAATGTTTAAATTAATAAAAAATTAATTTCGGTATTTCCGTATACTGAAATACCGTACCGAACTAATTTCGGTATTTCGGTACGGTACCGAAATTTAATTCGGTACGGTAATTTTTTTTGGTCCTTGGGTATACCGAATACCGAAATATTTCGGACGGTATAACGAAATACCGTCTGATGGACACCCCTACTTGCAGACGTGACATGCCACGTGAATTTTTTTAATAAAAAAAATTTCTAAAATCTTCAAATAATTCAAAATAAAAATAAAAATAATGTACAATTTTTTTAAAAAAAAAATCTCGAACTTTAAAAAAAAGGGGAAAAGGCCAAGATTTTGTTTTTCAAATAATAAAAAAAATTAAAAATTTAAAAATATTCCAAAATCACATAAAAAAAATTTGGAAATTAAAAAAATCTCAAAATAAATCTTAAGAAAATAAGAAAAATATTTTTAAAAAGTGAGCAAAGTTTTGAACGATATTAAAAATAATTGAAATTAAAATATTTGTATTCTTTTGAAATATGAAAGAAAAAAAAATTAAAATTTTAAATAGTGATACATTTTTTTATAGAATTTCAAATAATTCAAAGAAAAAAAACTAGTACTAATCATATAAAAAATCTGGAACTAAAATAGAAAAAAAAACATAGAACCTAATAGAGGTGGTCATTCAGTATAGTTTGATAAATTTTAATAATTTTTCGTTCGGTACGTGGTTAACTGAATTAGCAAATACTAATTACCAAACATAAATAATATATACATAATAGGTATCAATTAAAATTCCTGAAATAAATTCGGTTCAGTATTCAAATAAACCAAAATTCTAACACTTTAAATAAATAGACAACAAGTCTACAAACTATGGTTTTCAAACCCAACCCAGGACATTAGCCCGGGTAGGGTAAGGAGTTAAGGGTTCAACTTGGGACGAACCAAGGTTGAATCGAAGTTGATTTAAATATGACACTAAATTCAAATATTACATAAATAGGATCCTAAAATCAACAAATTTTATTTTATTTATAAAAAAAACTTAATTATTGAAAAAAAGATCATAAGCTCAAATAGTAAACTTAAAATCTAAGAAAATTGAAGCAAAAGTTAACAAAGAACTTAGTTTTTTTTTAAAAAGAAAAAATTAACCGGTTCAACCTAAAAACTCGACCCGGGTTTTTCAAAAGGGGGTTTTACCCCAAATCCACAAGAAATCTACTTGATTCTGGTTCAATTCGGTTGAACCTACCGGATCGGTCTGGGTTTCAAAACCTTGCTATAAACAATATGAAAGTCTGGGTTCGACTAAAAAGAAAACTTTTGAACAACCACTATGCGTTGCGTTCTACACATAATAAAATAACCAATAGCATTATAAATATGCAATAGACATCTCATGGTTGTAAATATATTATACATACTTATTAACATGAAACATATTTTATTTTATTCGGCATGGTCAAATTATGAGTGAACTTTACTGTTGCCTACCCGAAAAAAGATTCAATTTGGTTCTAGATTAGTGTGCACCTTAATAAATTAATATGTTATTTAATGTTATTTTTTAAAAAATATTTTTGATTTTAAAAAAAATACTTTCCTTATTTTTTTTTGTTTTTTTTTTATATTTTCTCTCTTTTTTATTATTTTCTTAATTTTTTTTAGAAATTTTATCTTTTTTTAAGTTCCAAAAATTATTTTTATTGTTTAAATTTTTTGTGCATTTTTTTGGTATTTTTTAATATTTTCCATTTTTAGTTAAATTGATATTATTTTTTATATTTTTCTAGATTTTCCCCCTTTTTCTAAGTTTGAGGTTTTTATTTTGGATATTTTAAAATTTTCCACGTGGCATCTATGTAGTATACCACGTCCGCAAGTACCGACACGTCATCACTTCTAACATGTTGCAGGTTTCTCAAGGACCAAATTAGAAAATCTTCACACCCTAGAGACTAAATGAATCACGATTTGACTACATGGACCGAATTAAATAAAGGTTTATAGTATAGAGACCAAAAATATCATTAAACCAACTAATTACTTCTTTACAAATTATTTATAAATGAGAACATATATACTTCAACTTTACATTCATACTACAACCTCATTTTTTATACAAACATATAAAAAAGTTGAGGCATGATATGAAACCATTTCATTTCAGGACAATAATTATAGTCACAACACAAAAATTATTTTTACTCATAAATTCATCAAATCCTTTTAACAAACAACATACCTATAACAAGAAATAAGAATTTTATCTTTTACGCAACGTGCAAGCCTACACCTTATTTTTTTACTATATACAGAGGTGTGATTCGATTTAGGAGTGGGCGTGTTTAACCGCACCACTCACAACTGCTAATTAACTATTTACAGTAACCGTTTATAAATAGTGAGGTTGTGGTTTTGGACATGTGTGGTTTTGCACCTTAATAATCATTTATTAACAGTGTCCGCTTAATATTTATAATATTTTATACATTTATATATTTATATAAATATATTTAATAAAATTAATAATTATAATAATAGATGATACATAAAATTTATATTCAATTGAATATACGTAATTTCATTCATACTAAAATAATTAGATTATTTTTAACATAACTTCCATTTCAATTTTACTTGACACCTTGGCTTTACATTTGAGCGAGAAATCACTATATTTTAATTATATATTCATTAATTTCATCCAATTAATTGAGTATTTTTTTTCGTTGTAAAATTTTATGTATTTTTAAATAGATTACAACTTATAACAATAATTGGTTTATAGGTAGATGGGCACAATTGGAGGAAATAAGTGGTGGGAAAGGAAAAATATAGCCGTCAAAATATAACAACCTATTTATTTTACACCGTGCACATTCTTTTTTTTTTTTAAACTTGAGGGATAATTTTATCATAAAAATATAATATATTTTTCTTCATCAGAATTCTAGAATATCATCTATTTTGAAAGTATTCATTTTACCTCATATTTTACTTTATTGAAAGAAAATTATTTTTCAAAATAATCTAAATTCTTAGGATTATTTAATTTTGTGAGTACCAAATAACAGAAAAATATAATTTTAAAATTATCTTCACAAAACAATCCTAAATTACCTGATGACATAGGCGAGTTTCGCTTTTCTTTTTCTTTCATTTTTTTGGATGAAAAAGGCGGGTTTCGCTTGATAGAAAGAAGAGAAGAAAAGCATCTTTTGTTGAGTGGGTGTATCAAACGGGCTCAACAACTTGAGCCCAAACCATACAACACCAAGCCCATAGAAAAACAAGAAAAGAAAAAAGAAATAGGACGCCAACCTATCTTATCTAATTTATGAAGCGAAAGCCATTAATGAGTGACCGGGAAGTGAAGAAGTAGAGAGAAAGGAGAACAAAAAAAATGGCAAATCTTTATGCATCATTCCCATCATCGTCTTCCTCCTTTACCACTTCTGCTGCTTGCGGTTGCACCAGAAACACCATTTCTCTTACCCCTTTTTCTGTTCGGTTCCTCTCACCATTCCCAAGATCGACACCATTTCCCGCCACCGCTGCCACCACCACCACCAGACCCACTTTTGAAGTCTTGAGCCAGAGAGGTCAAGCTCGGGGCGCCCGTGAAGAAATTGAGATCCCACAATATGCGAGTCCGGAAGAATTTGAGAAGGCGAATCAAAAGAGGGAGAAGACAGACAGGAAGAAGTACATCTCTCTTGTTCCACTTGACCAGCGATGGCTATTCGAAGAAGCTGAACTCAACGGCCCGGTAACTTCTCTTTTCTTCCCATTCCCCATTTTTGTGTTTTAGCTATGTTTAATTTCAGTTTTATGGGTTTTGTTTCAAAGAATTTTGTGATGGGTTGTTTTTGTAGGATATTTGGAATACGACTTGGTATCCCAGGGCTAAGGACCATGTCAACACTGAGAAGCCCTGGTACATTGTCGATGCGACGGATAAAATTCTTGGAAGATTGGCGTCCACCATTGCAATTCACATTCGTGGCAAGAATTTGGCCACTTATACTCCTAGTGTCGACATGGGAGCTTTTGTTATTGTGGTATGTGCTTTCTGTTGTCTTCATTGCCAGAAATATAACAACACATGATGACTCTTTGTTAAAAAAAGATTCAGAGAAATCAGAATTGAATTTGACATGATAACATCTATTTTATGTGAAAACCCGTTTCTAATAACCTTTGGTTTAACTTTAAGTATATGTTTCAAGACTATTTTTTTGCTGCTCAAACTGCTGTTATAGTTGCTCTCTTGATTTTTCAGACTTCCATGCAAAGTGCTAAAAATAATTACTCCAAAAAAAGAAATAATATTTTATGTTTGTTGGTTCCCACAATTCTTCCTTTTTAGAAAGGTACTGAGGTTTAGAGTGGCTTAACCCTTGTTTTCCCAAATGCTTGATTCCTGCAGCATGCTTTATTACAATTAGAAGTCACAGTTTAGTTTTGCTAAATAATGAAAGGCTCTGTTGTACCTCGTGTCAAAAGGTGAATGCTGAGAAAGTTGCTGTGTCTGGGAAGAAAAGAACCCAAAAGTTGTACAGGAGGCATTCAGGAAGACCAGGTGGTATGACAGTGGAGACATTTGATCACCTTCAACAGCGGATTCCAGAACGAATTATTGAACATGCTGTTCGTGGTATGCTTCCAAAAGGAAGGGTGAGTTCTTGATTTTTCAAAGCAGTGTCAGTTCATAGATATTATTTGTTTAAGATGTTACTTTTTTTCTTATTTTGTTTGTATGCTGGAAGAAGTTTCTAGGCATTAGAGTTATGGATTTCCTTCTCACGTACTTTATGTTTATGTCTTTAGCTTTGTTTAGTTCTTTATGAGGTCTTCCCATGCATACAACTTTGGTATACAGTGTTGTGCCCTATTCCTTGTAGGTGCTTTTAGTTTACATCATTTACTTTTCAAGAAGGACAAAGAAGTCTTTACTAGTTACCTAAAAATCAATTTGTCGATTTGGAGAACAGGAAGATTTGTTTTGACTTTGGATATAACTAAACACAGTTGTGGTTGATAGTTTGAAATTTCATGTGAACAACTGCTGGCTTTTTCGTCAAGCAACCTTTTGGGAATTCTAACTGAACTTTCCCTTGTTATTTATACTAGTACCTTTGTGGTTCCAGGCTTCCAGCTTGGCGTAGTGTGGTTCCCTAGCTTGTTGGCATTTTGGTCAATGAAGTTAGTGGATATATTATTTACCAGATGTTTTAGATCTTATAAACAGAGGGATAGCTTACTGCACTGTAAAATTTTATCTATTAAGATTAGCGCAGCACATATTCTTGAAATATCTTGCTAGTTGAGGCTAGGTAAAGGTGGATCTTTCGTAGGCTAGGATGTTATGCCCTAAACTTTGTTGAGTGGTTCATATTGTATTTAGCATGGATAAGCCTCATAATATGAAAATGCAGGTTGGACGAATAAACGTTCTGCCATTGTACCAAATTATATCTTGAGACTTATGACACAGAAGACATTTAGCTGCATTGCCATCTGTAAGAACTGTAGCATCAGGACCTGTATGTAGTTGAGAAGAAATAGGAAGACGTCTGTTGATGAGGACATGAAAAAAACTTATGTACATTTTCTAGGGAGTAAGAAAGCTTAAATTATAAAAATTAGGAGTGTGGTACTGTTTAAGGTTTCAACAATAATACATGGGTCAATAGCAAGCTAGAATGTGAATGCCATGAGTCTTGAACCTTTCTTCCAGCTTAGAGGGAAAGATGTTGCCAACTAAGGGTCTGCTATGTGTGGTTCATACTCATAGTATTGAAGTGTTCAATCAAAGAAGGAATAGTCTCCTGAACTTCTTTTTTTTTGATAATCGGAACTTTATTAAGATATAAAACTGGAAAAATCCAGGTAGGAGTACACAGAGAGAGTTTAATCCAAGACAGATGGCTATATCCAAGCCAAAAACAATTGGTTGATTCCATCATTTGCTAGCCTGTCAGCAAAATAATTCACCTGAGTTATCCATATTGTAATGACATAACCTGAGGTCTCATGAGACTGATTTGTCAATCAAGTCTAGACTGATCCAAGGAAATTGGTTGAATCCAAGACAGATGGCTATATCCAAGCCAAAAATAATTGGTTGATTCCATCATTTGCTAGCCTGTCAGCAAAATAATTCACCTGAGTTATCCATATTGTAATGACATAACCTGAGGTCTCATGAGACTGATTTGTCAATCAAGTCTAGACTGATCCAAGGAAATTTTAGCCAAAACCTGATTCAAACGATGTTCTTAGGAAAATATTCATACTATTGCAAGTGTTAGCCTGTTTGGTAGAATTTAAAATCACATTTTCATAGAAGGTCTTCCTTCTATTGTCCATAATTTCTAATCAAGTTTCTTTCTTAAATAGATATCATCTACATTTTTCTATAAGCATCATGTTCAAAACTACTGGAACATATACATTAAAATTCTCAAACCATTTTTGTTTTTATTGTACAAAACAGTCATTTAGTTTATGGCTGTATCCTTTTACAGTTCCACACCATAGTTGTATGCATTTGTTATTTTGACCTGTTGTTTGCCATTCAAGCTGCTTTCATAAGTAGGTATATACACTTGTTACATAGCAGAGATGTTTTTTGACAGTAACTGTTGCTACAGCTTGGCAGGGCACTGTTCAACCATCTTAAGGTTTACAAGGGCCCAGACCATCCACATGAGGCACAAAAGCCGGTTGAGCTACCAATAAGGGACAAAAGGATAATGAAGCGGGAGTAGGTTTGCATCTTATTATATACCTGTAACTTTCATGTCAAGCAATGTTCTCACAATGTTTTTCACCCCTTTTTCTTCACCTATGATTTGAGTGCCATGCCTACGCTTCCTTCCTTGCTTCCTTCAAGAAAAGCCAATTGTTCTGCTTAGTTACTAGTTAGTGGCAGTGGAGGTAGTTGAAAATAGTACTCTCCCTGGCTAAGGTAATTGGGTGCTGATTTTCGATAGGTTTCTTGATGTTTATGGAGGTTTGTACTGTACTATTCTTTAAGTTTATTTTGCCTGAATTTGCAATGTATATTTAACGGAATATTATTGTTTCAGCTATCGAATCAAGGAGGTCAGGTATTATTCTTATTTCTGGGCGGTGGAAACAAGTATGAATGTAAAAGTTGGTCATTTTTGTGTTGTGGAGTGGAAAGGAATCGGAGTGAAAGGTGGATGCGAGTGAAACAGAGAAATTTGTAACCGTAGGTACCTGCATATTTCTTTCTTTAAGATAAGATATAATCATCTGAAAGTGAAAACATAGTAAATTTTGAACCTATTTCTAATGCGAAGAAAGTGAAAGCATACTACTGGATTTGATGTCCTGCTCAACAGCTCTTTACAAAGAATAGAAAATGCTGAATCTGGCGAATTAGAGCATGACAAGAGGAGCCTAGCTCACCTACGCTAACAACCTTGTCCGCTGCCACTTTACTATCACACTCGATCATAATACGAGTTAAGCCTTACTCTATTGCAAGCTTAATAGTAATAATACAATGGAGCATCATCCAAATTTTAGCTCGGAGAAGGGGACGCAAACCAATATGAGCTACAAAACCTTTAATACAGTGGCCATTAGAGTCCCAAACCAAGCCTCCTCCATATGCTAAGTTGGTGTGGCAGCACAAAGATGCACAGTATGGCAGCTCTCTTTCTTTTGTCCTCCTCCTTTGAAAGATCTAAAGAGATAGTTTTGGCAACAAGTTCTTGCACGCTAGAAATGCTGGAATTTTGCCCTATTGTTACCCAGTAAACATGACGGAACTTGTTAGGTCTTTCTTGAAGCTCATTATTAATGTGGGTATGCTGGAGACCTGACTGTCCTCTAACCAAGACCATATCTGACGCACTCCTGCTTTGAATGCTTCACCCACTAAGCTTCTTGTCAAGAATGAAAATCCCTCAGCAGGCCTCTAGAATTCTGCATCCATATTTTCTGCACCATTGTTTAAGCCACCATCCCCTCTTATTACCGAAGATGGGGCCTCATTCTGATCACTTTGAACTGGTGGACTCCTTTGCGTTGTGTTGTTTGTATTTGAAGTCCACGCATCTGATCTCTAAGATCATCTGACAAAAAATCTTTAGGAATTCCAACTTCCCCATCAGATGCTGGCACTCCCTCATCCACTGACACTGTTTGCTGCTGCTCATTTGGGATACAAGCTTGGAAGCCCTCCAACATACGTTGTATATCTTCATATGGGAGATCTACAATAGGGCTGTCACCTCCCGTGAAAGCTTCAAATTGTGCTTTCGCAGTTTCTGCTACTTCTCCTCCATCCTCTCCACCTTGGTCGGCCTCTCCTCCGATGCTGCCTTCATTATTCTGTTGTAGCGTGTGATCACTCGCAGCGAAAGCATTTGCGAGGGCTTGTGCTTGTCCACCTACCCCGCTCACCGTAGCATCAGGAACCCTTGTGTCCGCTTGTACTTGTTGTGGCATTCCTCCATCTCCCCCACCATATGCAATAACTTCATTGTTTTGTCCTCCCTCAGAAGTAGAAGCTCCACTAGCCCTCTCCCAGCGTCCAAGTGGAGTTTTCATTTCATTTTCAGCATCAATCTCCCAATGGCAGCAGCGTCCGAGTGGAGTTTCCATTTCAATTTTCAACACCAACCTCCAAACGGGCAGCAGTGTCCGAGCAGAGTTTCCATTGCTATCTTCGCATCAGTACCTCAGGGGGCAACAACCCCCAAGTGAAGTTCACATCAACCTTATTTACATTTCTAGCATTTCATTTTCTCCTAGAATGACGTTAGCATGTGTCTTTTTTTAAATATTTTACTCCCTATCAGAGAAGACCGTCAGCATGTGTCTTTTTTTAAATATTTTACTCCCTATCAGAGAAGACCGTCCAATCTCACTATCCGAGATCATTATCGTCCTCACTATCAGAGTAACATCTTCCTCATTATTCGAGAGAAGACCGTCAAATCTCACTATCCGAGCTCATCCTCCTAACTATCCGAGCATCCGAATGGAGCACGTTACCACTCCCTAATCAACTTTGTGCGGTCGGTCACATTTTTCAATGCGGTGGCTTCCAACCACTCACCAACGCGGTGACTTCCAACCATTCATAACGCGGTGGCTTCCAACCACTCACAAACACGGTGTCTCTTGATCTCCTCAGGAACCCTTTGACAGCCTTTAGCACCACGCTGTTTTATCTCGGATAAATGGACTTTCATCCTGTTAACACCTGTACTACCAGCAAATCTACGCCCGCAATATTTGCATTCCAAAAGGCCACATTCTCTGGCATCTCAAAATACTCCCTAAATTCATCATTGGATCTAACCATGTCTCTCTTCTTCGTTTCTTTTACCCCGTCCTGTACACAAGCCAATAAGATCATTATAATAACCAAATTATTTTATAAAAAAAATGGATCATATGAGTTTTTGTTTACCAACTCTGTCGACAAATTGTCATAGCGTTTTGGTGACAGGCCATTTTCCATGAGAATATAAAAAAATGTTAGCAATTAAGCAAGAATAAAGAAGAAAAAGAAAAAACGCTAGCAGTTGGCAGCCCTTTTCTTTTAGTTTGGTATTTTTTAATCTTTAATGAAACGGAATGGTCAATTTGTTTAACTTTGATAGGTTTAGTGGCCAGTTGGGATAAAAAGAATAATTTGGGTGATAAATTGTCTTTTACCAAACATTTGTTTTTGCCACATTTGACTCACCCCATAGTACATGCTAACAAATAAGACAATTAGTTTATTCATTTTTTACTAAATTTGTGTCTGGATTGCAAATAATTCAGATGTCTCTTTAAATTATGTTTAGTTTAATTTAGCTTGCGAGGAGGTGAGCATTTAATATGCCATGTGTCAATTCTTTAGAGATTTGCTGTTGACATTACATTTAAGAATCATATATGCTATTCTTTCAAGCTACTAACAAAATTAATTATATAATAATCTAGGTTTCTATGCACGCCTAGTTAATCACTCAATTAATATGACGATCGAACGTAACTTGGATCTTTTTTGGTTTACCCACTACTTACATGGACAATATTTTTTAAATTTTAGTTTTGTTCACTCCCTCATTTGTAATTATCAAATCCACATGTAATTTTCCTCTTAATTAAAATATTTAAATTGAGACACCAATAGGTCTAGAGAAAAGGAGAACAGGCTTCAAAAATAATCGCATAAGTGAAAAAGAAAAGAAGCTAACACAATGTTCATAGTGGTTCCCTCTTACAACCCAAGAGATAGTCCACTACCTAAAAGCGTCTCCTTTAGAATTTTTAACAAACATTTTATATACATTAAGAGATTTCCTTGGTTCAACCCTCAAACCATATAATCTATAGTTTTTCTTGGCTCAACTACAACCAACACAATCTTATTTCAAGGAAAGAACTCTAACCCAATAATCCAAAGTGTTAGCCACATTTTCAAGCCTTCATAATGATAAAAGATATGAAGCAACAAAGATTCAATTGGTGCATAAATAAATCTAGCAATGATTCAACAATACAACACCAATTAATACACAATTAGCCTCAAGAAGAAAGCACAAAAAAACTCACTTTAAAAGATGCAAGAGATGAAAAAATCAAATATGAAGAACTCAAGCTTTGATTTTGATCTTTGTAAATGAGAGAGTTTGTGTTTGCAAATGTATTTTTAACTTTCTTGAGCCCTCATAACTGATAAGAGAAGTGTTTAAATAGCTAGGAATTAGAAACTAGTTGTTTTTTAAAGTTTGGGGCTTAAATGCCCATTTGAAACTTGTCATTAATGCTCACTAATCACCTCTGCAGGAATTAGCGAAATCAAACTTACAGACATTAATCCAACTTTACTTGATCTTGTGCTTGATAATCATCCAATGATACACTTGAAATTCTTGATTACAAGCAACTTAAAATTACTTCAATAAAATACGAATTAATGCAATTTTATTGAAGTAATTCGTATTTTAATTTGTGAGTCTAAAATCATCAAAACAAGATTATTAAACCCCTTGGGTCAACAATCTCCCCATTTTTGATGATGAAAACCACAAATTTCATTATTTTTTAGTATTGGGCCCTAGTAATTTTAAAATAAACTTTAACAAATAAGGTATTTCATTTTTATTTTCTTGGTCTGTGTCACTAAATTTACATAATTAATTTTGTTCGCACGTCGATAAATAAAATCAATAGTTTTTTACTAAATGGATAAAAATATCAAATTATTCACACCAACCAGCATGAAAGAAAAATGTAAGAAAAGAAACGTATAGTCAAAACATAATCATCAAGAAGATTTAAATCCTATTGACTTTTGATAAAATGGTAGTTTAGAATGAAAAATATAAAAAGAAATCACAAATTAGGTGCATGGGATGTGACATGAAAAATGAAAAAAAGAAGAAGGTGAAATTAATTAAAAATAGAATGGCCGAACCAAAATGAAGGTTTCTATTTACTATACAAGGCATTGACTACAAATCATAGTTATCAGAACCGGACCGGACCAGCCGGTCCGTCTGGTTCAACCGGTGTTTTTCAAGTTTTTTGTTCGATTCAGCTATCGGACTGGATAAACATGTAAACTGGGTTTAACCGGTCAAATCGGCCGGTTTTTACATAACCGGCAAACCGGATTGAACCGGGCGGTTTGATGAGCCAAACCAAAACGACGCCGTTTTGGTTTGGTTTTTTTTTTTTTTAAAAAAAAAATTTGATGGGCCGGCCCATAACAGGCATGGGCCAGCCCATCAAAGAGGCAACCAAAACGACGCCGTTTTGGGTGCCAAAACGGCGCCATTTTGATATGGACCAAAACGACGTCGTTTTGAAAAGTCCCAAAACGACGTCGTTTTTGGACTTTTTCAATTTTAATAATATTTTTTTATATATTATAAAATGCTACAGTAAAAACCAGTCGGTTCAATCCGGTTTTATCGTCTAAGATTTACCGGTTTAATGTGTAAACGGTTCCGGACGAACCAGCATCTACAATCCAGTCGAACCCGGTTGAAACACCAAATTTTCGAAAACGGTTCGTTGTCCAGTCCGGTTCTGATAACTATGCTACAAATAAGAAAACAGTTACTAACAACTAGAAACAAGTAAAATAATTTCGCGGCTAGAATTCATCTTATTTCTATCATTTTCTGATTTTGTGGATTTGCTAGTAATGGATGGTCAGCTTTTAATCAAGGCTTTATGTGATCTACTACGATAGGAAAACCTTGAATGGTTTTTTTCTTCTTTCAAGCAATGTTTTTGGAACCGGACCGGACAGCGAACCGGAAATGGAAATTTCATGGTTCGATCGGGTTCAACCGGAAAAAACCGGATTGAACCATTGGACCATTTTGAACCGGACACATATCGAACCGTTCAATCTTAGATAATTTAACCGGATTGAACCGGCTGGTTTTTAAATTCTGATGGGCTGACCCATGCTTGTAATGGGCCGGCCCATCAAATTTTCAAAAAAAAAAAAAAAATAACCAAAACCAAAATGGTGTGGTTTTGCATTGAACCAGCCAGGTTGCTATCGAACCGGCCGGTTCGTCGGTTTTCAAAAAACCGGCCGGTTCGGCCGGTCCAACCCGGGTCACATGCATTTCGGACCGATACCGGAAACCCAAAAAATCCGGTTGAACCGGACCGAACCGGCCGGTCCGGTCCAGTTCCAAAAACACTACTTTCAAGAATACAAAATCACACTATTTATATATCACTTTAGTTTAAGCTCTAATGCAATAGGAATCACAAACTAATCTATAAAAAAAATTCAAGACATTACATTATATTAAATTACACATAATTATGAGTCTATCATAAGTTATAACCTTGATGACGATGGTGGCTCTGTTGCCAGAAAAGAGCGTAATAACTACTTCCTTCGTCACTAATAAAATGACTTCCTAACCAAAAAATGTTGTCACTAATAATGTCATTTTTACATTTTCAATAAAAAATCAATTAACAATAATTTTTTGAAATATGTGATTAGTGTTTATTGGTTTATTGTGCAGAATTGATAGAATCAAAATATAATTAATTATTAAATAATATTAAATAATGTCACGTCATCAAATTTAACGTCTAATTATGAATATCGTTACTTAAAAGAGTTAAATGTGAATGGAGGAGTCAAATGCAATAAAAAAGTAAAATAAAGTACTGAATCAATAAAAAAATCGAATAAAAGTGCCAAAAATATCATTATTCTACCAAAAAAACTATATTTGTATTATTTTGTGATGTTGTCACTGCATTATTTTCTTTATGCTGTCGAGCCATCCTTTGCATTTTCAGTCCTCAATTATGGGCGCCGGCCTGCAATGTGAGGACGAAGAAAGAGTTTTACTAAATAAAAAGTTAAACAATTTATGACCTACTCCCCCTTCGCCTTATCGAGAAGAAAAATGGAATTCTCCTTTTATAATATCAACCCTCCTAAATTGATTTTTTTTTCTTTTGAAATTAAAATTTAGCTATAATTAGAACTCGAATTAAATTGCTCGATAAAATAAAAAAATACTTTTTTTTACTATAACAGAAAGATTTCAGAAAAAGCCCAACGTATAGAGAATTTCTTTCTAAATAAAAATCCAAATTTGCCTCTAAATGAGTTAACAAGTAGGCTTGAATGAGTTGATAGGAACTCTTTTAGTTTAACTAAAATCTGAAGTTCGAGTTTTGAAAACGCAGCCATTTTATAATCACTATAGAAGATCCACCACAGGAATGACAAAATCGAATCCTATTAGTCGATCAATGTATTAAATTAACGCGTGAGAAAATAAATCAATAAATCAAATTTGCTAACTTTGTGTGGTAAATTTAATCAGTATAAAAACAATAAAGAGAAGGAATGATACGGGTAGTTTTTAATATTTTTTATTTTAACTTTTATATTTTTAAAACTTACAATTTAAATATTACAATTTTTAATTTTAATGTATAATTTCTTTTGGTATACATTGTTGTTTTATTGAAGATTTAATTTTGAAGTTCTGATAAGGTGTGTTAGAACAAATATGGCCACACCATTTTTTATAAGTTTCGTTTTTGATCTTTTAGGTGTTGAAAATGTAAAAAGTAAAATGAAGGAAGAAAATATTTTTGTTAGAATAAAAAATTTTCATTATCAGTTTATCACAGGTCAAACAATATCTGGTAGTATATCATTTTATGTTTTTTCTGACTTTTTTGAATATAAAAGTTTAAAATTATACTGATATTAGAAGACTATAAAATTAAATTAAAATTAAAAAAAATGAAATCGAACATAAAAACTTTATTTTACCGGTTTTTAAGTGTGAAGTGGTAGCTGCCGGTGACGGGCAAACAGGCGGCGCTTTCTTTCTCCTCTGCTCGTCCTCCTCCGTGGTCTCCGCAGCTTCCATGGCTTTCAACGCCTTGAAATTAGGCTCTTCTCAATTTTATGCTCCTCCTCTATCCTCCTCCTTCTCAAACCCAAACCCAAATCTTATTTCCCCCCACTCTTGTTCAACCAAGCCACCGCGCCGAATCTCAATCCCCAGCTGTTTGACCATAAAAGCGTCCTCTTCCTCCACCGCCGCATCGCCCCCCACCCCCGCCGCCACCAGCCCCGTCCCGTCACTCGATATGTTCCGAGTCGACATTCTATCAGAATCGCTACCCTACATCCAGAAATTCAGGGGAAAAACCATAGTCGTCAAATACGGCGGCGCCGCCATGAAGCTCCCCCACCTGAAGGCCTCAGTTGTCAGCGACCTCGTCCTTCTTGCCTGCGTTGGCCTCCGCCCCATCCTCGTCCATGGGGGTGGCCCAGAGATCAACCACTGGCTCCAGCAGCTCAACATCCAGCCTCTCTTCCACGAGGGTCTCCGTGTCACGGACGCAAAGACCATGGAGATCGTGTCCATGGTGTTGGTGGGCAAAGTCAACAAGGATTTGGTCTCCCTCATCAACAAGGCCGGTGCCACCGCCGTCGGCCTTTCCGGAATGGACGGCCGGCTCTTCATGGCGAGACCCTCTCCCAATTCCGCCCAGCTGGGATTCGTCGGAGAGGTAGCCCGCGTAGACCCCACAATCCTCGAGCCACTGGTGAACAACGGGCACATCCCGGTGATTGCATCGGTGGCGGCCGACGAGTTCGGGCAGTCGTACAACATCAATGCGGACACGGTGGCAGGGGAAGTGGCGGCTGCGTTGGGGGCGGAGAAGCTGATTCTGTTGACAGATGTGGCGGGGATATTGGAGGACAGGGATGATCCAGGGAGTCTGGTGAAGGAGATTGATATAAAAGGGGTGAAGAAGATGATCGCGGAGAAGAAAGTTGGAGGAGGGATGATCCCAAAAGTGAATTGCTGTGTCAGGTCATTGGCTCAAGGTGTGAAGACGGCGAGCATCATTGATGGTCGAGTTCAACACTCTTTGCTGCACGAAATCATGTCTGAGCAAGGGATTGGAACCATGATCACTGGCTAAAGTCTGCATCTTTTCCATGTAATTCTCGAAGAACGTTACCCAGTTTCTCATTTTGTGTTGTGGTTTTGTGCTATACCAATCTCGTTGCTGCTGTCTTCTTTTGGATTCTGTGTTTGTGCTTCTTTCAGAATAAGAAAAGATGAAAACTTGCTATCTTTCTTGCTCTCCTTTTATGATTGAGTAGAAACAGAATGACCCAAGTTTGTCATTTACAGTTACGGATATAGCATTGCCTTGTCAATTTGGTTGTTTGTAATTGAGATATGCAGACTATAGCGAGAACGATTCTGTCAATGTTTCATTACATTTTGCTCAATTGATGAGAAATTTAGATCAGCAAACGATCTTGTTTGTGTTGCCTTCCAAACCACATTCGTGTGGCCGGATGCACTTTCTTGTCTACTATTGAAGATAGCACTTGTGATCTCCAAGAGTTGGATCTGTTGCAACAGCGTCTCCAAAAGAAGTTGAGTGGACGGAGATTTCTGCTTGTGCTGGATGATGTTTGGGATTATCACCATGATAAGTGGAATAGACTTCATGAAGCAGTAAAGGTTGGAGCTAAAGGGAGTGTTGTCGTAACTACAACTCGTATGGAGACTGTGGCCCTTAAGATGGCGACTGTTCCTGTTTACCATGTAGGATTATTGTCGGATGATGACTCCTGGTCTTTGTTTGAGAGGCGTGCATTTGGCAATGATGGTAGGGACAGAATGAGCATTTGGAAACCATCGGGAGGGCTATAGTGAAGAAGTGCAGAGGAATACCTCTGGAAATACAATCACTAGGAAGCTTAATGCGCTTAAAAAGAACTGAAAGTGAGTGGTCATCTGTCAAAGAAAGTGAGATTTAGGACTTACCAGATGAAGGAAGCAACATTTTACCTGCCTTGAGGTTAACTTATGATCATTTGCCGCCACATTTGAGGCAATGTTTTGCATTTTGTTCTACAGTCCCAAAAGATTTTGTCATAAAGAAAGAGAGGTTGATAGCGCTATGGATGGCAAATGGCTTTGTTTCTAGCAAAGGGACAAGAGATTTGCATGAGACAGCTCAGGAAATTTTCAGTGAACTAGTTTGGCGGTCATTTTTTGAAGTCGTGGAAGAGGACAAGAGCGCCATCATGACATGTAAAATGCACGATCTTATTCATGATCTAAGTGGGATACGAGCGGTTACAAAGCGTCAGCCTAGGCAGTATATGAACCTCAGGGGAGGGTTTAATCGTCCTCTTCCTCCTGAGCGCAATCGCTAGATGCCCAAGTAATTTTTCATGCTTCTTTCTATTCTCAGTTTATCTGGATTACTTAGGTTTAAAGTCTGTTTAAATTGCTATTCAAGCAAGCATTAGACCCTAAATTGCGAATTGTCTGTGGTTGCTGTTCTTCTTCATGACACTGTGTTATTGGGCTGGTTGACATACTGTTTTAAAGATGTTTGAGTGTCTAACCTAATGATATGTTGAAGCTCTGTTGTTGTATGAATAATGCTTGTGTTTTGTTTGCTGATATAAGTTTTTTTTCCTTTACTTGCCTTTGTCAATAATAAGTTGTACTGTTCCATAGGCTAGTTTGTAACCTTTTATTTCCTCATGCCACAGACGAGTATTGTGAGAACTTTTAGCATTATTACACCCTGGACTATGAATTGTTATTGTTTGCTGTTCTTTTTGAGATCAGTTCGGGTCTTTCAGCAAGTTAGCGTATTTGCTTAAGGATGTTTGAGTGATTAAATCTAATGAATCTGAACCTGATAACTTTTCTCTCTCCTGCAAATCCACTGCCAATCTTTATCGATGGAAGATTTTCATGAGAATCTAATGTTGCTACAAACAGATTAAGAGAGAAATATAGAACAAAGAGGAAAACAATGTTCATTTGAATGTTAACTCTTTTTTTTATTGTTTAACTTATTATTTTTTCACACATTTAATAAAATATTACATCTCATTTAATAAAGTATTCTTCTTTATTACATCTATTGTTATTGTTTTTTTACATATTTCAAATGTAAATATATTATATGTTTTGAAGTTTTTCTTTTATAAAAAAATATGCTTAAAACGTGAGTTATGATAACAAACTAAACAGGCTACACGTCCAATTATTAATGAGATTGAGAAAACAAGCAATGAGGTGACTATTTTTTTACTTTGAAAAGAGATTTTTGTAAAATTTTATTTCTCCAACATATGCTATGATAATGGAATCGATAATTTAGTTGGGTTTGCGTAATGAGTTTTGATGTGGGTGATATACGGTGAATCTCTAGCCTAAATTGATAAAGTGCGGGAAATCTTTGGCCTATATAATTTGAAGGAGAGGTTATTGAGGTTTCGAACATAAAATGTGTTAATTTTCTAATAGAATAAGACATTTTGTGAAAATCATTCAGATTCAGACCCGAAACGTAATTTTATTTCATTAATTAAGAGAGACCGATGGATAATTTATTTCGTGCCCAATTTAGATAGCGGTCATCTTGTTGCTTCGTTATGATTATTATATCATTTTAATTTTTTTATTTAAAAAGAAGAAAGATAGTATTCTAATTTCTCGGATTTATATCTACTAATTAAATATTAATAATAGTAACTAAGATGAGCGAGTACATTTTGTTGTTATTGAAAACAAGAATACTACTTGTTAGTGATGAGTGATGACCGGCATTATTTATGCTTTACAACATGAGTTATGTGTTAAATACGAATAATCAAAGCAGTCCAAATCTTAGAAGTTGTAAAATTATATATTTGATGGTTGTAACTGATTTTTTAGTTATTTCATTAGTTTGTACTCCCTTATTACATCGTTTACTATTCCGGCGCGTATTTTAAGGCGGTCAGAATAGTAGCTATATAATTTCAAAAAAGTCCGAAATTTTTACACAACGTATATTAATCTTTCACGTACGTTGAAAAAAAATTCAAAATTTTTTGAGGTCATATAGCTACTATTCCGGCCGCCTTGAAATACGCGCCAGAATAGTAAACGATGTTCTTTGTAATAAAGAGGGAGTATTAATTAATATGTATTGAAATTTTATTACTACATTAATTACCAATAGGACTATTTTTTAAAATAAATAAATAAATGTCTCATTTTTGTTCGCTAATGTGTCAAAATCCAGATAATATGTATTTAAAAAGTATAAATTTAATATAAACTATTGAAAAGAATATTAAAAGAATTCAAAGAATAAACTTTAGACGAGTCCAAGTTTTTAATTAGTTTGTTGCCTAGCATCTTAACACATGGGTGCTATATATATAAAAATACAATAATTCATGGTAATGATTATTTTATACTTATGGGTTCAAATTATATCTTTTTATCATTCATATCTACATAAAAAATTGATGTCCAGCTTTTATAACAATACCATTAGGCTGCATTATTATTATTATACGAATTTAACCAAAATATAAGATTCAAACACTTATTTAAATGAAAAGATTGATCTTTATTAGTAGATCATCAAAATCCACCTGGAAAAGGCTACAAGAAGAAAAAAGAAGAAAAAAGGAGAAAAAAAAGAGAAACAATGACAAGATAAAGGATTTGCAGACTTGCAGCCCACAATCCAACTCAGCCCACCAAAGCGGGCCACATGTAGG
Source organism: Viola odorata (assembly GCA_963691705.1). Taxonomy (NCBI): domain Eukaryota; kingdom Viridiplantae; phylum Streptophyta; class Magnoliopsida; order Malpighiales; family Violaceae; genus Viola; species Viola odorata. Next base: position 77,033,062 of record OY829537.1, read on the forward strand.
CCCTTCCTAATTGCTTGGAGGGAAAAAACGTCTCAGCAAAAACCCTAAACTTCTCTGTAACTAACTAATCAAAGGAAAAAGAAGAAGAAGAAGAAAAAGAAAAGAGCGAAACTATAATGGCTTGCAATTCTCAGAGCTGTGAGTCCCGCTGTGGATTGAATTAGACAGGTATCATGATAGTATTTGGGAAGTTAACATATACCTATATGATTAAAGGTTGGTACTATGAGGATCGCACATTGTTGAATTGTCCAAGTGGGAGATTATTGGATTTTGGACAACGGGACTAGTACATTAGTACCATAATATATACGTTATAGAATATGGACGCATATGTTGAGTATATTTAATCATATAGTATAATGTTAATATAAGGTTTATTGGACCAATTTAATGATCTAATAAAATTAAGGAGTCCAATTGTCTAATTAATACAGTGTAAGGGCACAATCTGTAATTGTGCAGAATCCCGGGTTAATTACTAATTGTTGATGGGTCAATTAGTAATTAATATAAATTAAATAATTGGGATTAGGTCCCTAGTGGAAGTTGCTTTTAAATACAGTTCTTCTATTACAACAACTGTACGTACAGACACAAAAGAAAACGCACGGTTGAACAAAATAGAGAACTGCTTTGGTTCCCCATCCGGCCCTGAAGCAACGATTCACCAGAAGACCTTCGTTCCCGAATTTCTGCAAGATTATGGCATCATCATCAGGTACACTTCCGTATTTCGTTTAATTCATGCAATAATCAGGATTGATTACAGTCTTAGGTTGTTGTTCATACGGTTTAGAACAATAATAATCTCTTCCGGTTCTAATAATTGGTAGCAGAGCAATTCAATTTTAATATTGCATGAATTGCAAATAATTTATGATGCATGGTTGATTGATTTCGTCAAGCAATTTTTGAAATCAATTAACAATTTCTTGTTGAATTTGGGATTGATTTTGGCAAACAATTGATAGAATTAATTATTTTTGGGATTGATTTCGGCAAACAATTTCTTGTATTGATTTCGGCAAACAATCAACAATTATTTTTTTGGGATTGATTTCGGCAAACAATTTCTTGTTGAATTTGGGATTGATTTCGGCAAACAATTGATAGAATTAATTATTTTTGGGATTGATTTTGGCAAACAATTTCTTGTATTGATTTCGGCAAACAATCAACAATTGTTTTTTGGGATTGATTTCAGCAAACAATTAATTGTGTATATTTGGGATACGGTTATCACAATTAATTTAACAAATTTAATTAATTGTGTATATTATAGGATGGTCTATTTTGCTTTGACTGATGCCATTGATGTTTGCCTGTTGAACACCACACTGCAAATTAAAGTGTCATGAATTACTTAATTATCCTGATATGCGCATTACTTAATTGTTTTGATTAGTGGCGCAGAATTCATGTGCAAATTAAATTGCCCAAGATGGCATTTAATTACAAAACTTTGTAATTTATTGTTTGCGTATTTATTTGTAATATTGTATTTTGATTACAAAATTAATTGCATACTTTAATTATTTTTGCAATTCTAAGTACTAGTTCTGTTTGTCGGATTTAAAGTTGACTCAATTAGTTTGAACATGAACATCATAAAGTTTAAGATGTTTACGAGAGTTCAAAGAATAATTGATTTATGACTGAAAGTGGAATAACACTAAGGAAGCTTTTAAGCTTAGCTTGTTCGTCTAACTCGATTAATAGAAGTAGTAAAGTCACCAAAGAGACCTTTGCTACGGACATTACCGAGTTAGACATTTCAAGTGTGGTGTTCATAATTTCATGCGGATAGTTGTCGGCCCAAAGGAAGATGACTGTTTGGCAGAAATTATAAACACGATAGTGATGAAATCTACATGAATTATAGCTATTTAAGAGATTTATTGCAAGTGTTTGATCGGCCCAAAGGAAGATTAAACATTTAGCAAAATCAAACTATAAAATTCACACAATGACAGGTTAATTAATTGTGAGTTGTACGTTTAGTCCAAAGACTAAACACAACTTCATATAATTAATCTTTTAATTTAGTCAATGTGTTATTCATTAAGTTTATTACTTTCATTTTTTCACTAAAGTGAGCTGATTAAATGTTGTGTTCTTTTAGATATGAACTCAACAGGCTCGGTATCTGCCAATTTGAATAGTGTACCACTATTGTCTTCCAGTAACTTCACGTTATGGAAGAGAAAGGTAGAGACAACACTGTGTTGTATGAATAAGGATCTAGCGCTCTATAAGGATTGCCTTGAGGAACCAGACCTCGAAAGTTCTGATAAGGACCTCCAGGCTTTCGAGGACTGGCAGCAATCGAACAGAGCTTGTCATTTAGTCATACTCAGTGTTGTCCCTATGTCCATGCAGAGTTCACTAGATAAGGAAGATAGTGCCAGTAGGATCTTAGAGATCTTAGCGAGCCGCTACATCCATACGGCGAAGGCCGAGATTAGCGATTCCATTCACAAATTCTCGACCATAAAATACAGGGGTGATAGCGACAGACGAGAGTATGTCCAAGAAATTATCAATCTGGTTGAGAAGTTGAAAGCACTTAAAGTTGATTTACCTTGTGATTATCTGGTGCATCATGTGCTTACTTCACTACCACCTCAGTACAGTCAATTTGAGGTGAGTTACAATTGTCAAGAGAAGAAATGGACAATTGATCAGCTTAAGGTTCAGCTAGTTCAGGAACAAGACAAATTGAGACATGCTAAGTTGGACAGTGCTCACTTGGCTACTACCTCTTCATCTGGTTTCAAGAAGAGGAAAGACAAAGAGACTGCAGGGTCTGGTTCTCAGAAGAAGCATAAGGGCTCAACTATTGAGCATAAGGGACCAAAATGTTTTTTCTGTAAGAAAGTAGGCCACTTGAAGAAGGACTGCGCTAAGTATAAGGCTTGACGTGAAAAGAAAGGTATGTCCTTATCTCTTGTTAGTATAGAATCCCATCTCGTTTCTGTGCCTAAGAACACTTGGTGGTTAGATACAGGAACCACTAAACACATAAGTGTTTCTTTGCAGGGTTGCAGAGTGTATCAGAGGCCCATGAAAAATGAGAGACTTCTCTATATGGGTGCAGGTGACCCGGTACCGGTTGAGGGAATCGCTACTATTGAACTAATTCTATGTACTGGTTATATCTTAAAGTTGAGAGACATTTTATGTACCATTTTTTTGACGGAATCTGATTTCTATTTCTTCGTTGGACAAAGAAGGTTATGTTTTCAGATTTGGGAATAATAAAAGTCTCATTTATTTTAACTCTACTTTGGTTGGAAGCGGTACATTGAATGATTCCGATAACTTGTATTTATTGAATTCGGTTGACAACAATAATGAACGTTATGCTAGCAAGTCTAGAGGGATTATGCATAAATTGCCAACTGAGGATTCATTCAAGCTATGACACAGACCTTTAGGTCATATCTCTGTAAGGAGAATAGATCGACTTGTGTCAAATGAAATTCTTGAAGCACTAGATCACACACACCAGCAGGTTTGTATTGAGTGCATAAAGGGCAAAACCACTAATAAGAAGAGGTTTGAGGCTGAGAGATGTACGGAAACTCTAAGATTGATACATATCGATATCTGTGGTCCATTCCCTATGGCATCCTGGAATGGTCAATGGTATTTTATCACGTTTATAGATGACTTTTCTCGTTATTGTTATTTGTACCTTTTAAAGGAAAAATCCGAGGCATTAGATGTTTTCAAGTCTTTTAAAGCCGAAGTTAAAAATCAACTCGGAAAGGCTATTAAGACTGTCAGATCGGATCATGGTGGTGAATATTACGGTCGATATGATGGATTAGGTGAACAACGTCCTGGGCCATTTGCTCAATTTCTCGATGAGTGTGGGATAGTTCCACAGTACACCATGTCGGGGTCTCCGACCATGAATGGTGTAGTTGAAAGGAGGAACCGTACCCTTAAGGATATGGTGAGGAGTATGATTGCCAATACCACCTTACCTACGTCACTCTGGGAGATGCCTTGAAAACTACAGTCTACATTCTCAATAGGATACCAACTAAAGCTACTAACAAAACCCCATATGAGTTATGGACTGGCAGAAAGCCTGTCTTAAAGCACTTAAAGGTTTGGGGTTGTCCAGCAGAGGTAAGGCCTTATAGGCCCAATGAAAGAAAATTGGACTTAAGGACTGTTAGTTGTTATTTTGTTGGATATCCACAGAGGTCACGAGGGTATAAGTTTTATAACCCTACTACTCGAACTTTTTTTGAGACGGGAAATGCCCGGTTCTTTGAGGATATTGAGTTTGGGGGGGAAGATAGACGGTCGAATGTCATTTTTGAGGAGGATTCAGTTATACCTCTTCATGCAGTTCCTGAGGGTCAGGATGAGCTCATCGTTCATATTCCTGTATTTGTCCCTCAGGAGGTAAGAAACGATACTATTAATCTTCCTGCAGGACAAGATCTATAGGTTATACCTGAGAATCATCAGGAAGTCCATGAAGATCCACAACCGGATCAAATTCGACACCCTCAAGTGGTTGAGAACCAGGTAGATATGCCACTTAGGAGGTCTACTAGAGTGAGAAGAAATGCGATTCCAGATGATTATATCGTATTTCTACAAGAACATGAGGAGACAATTGACTCTTTGGAGGATGACCCGCTCACCTTCACAGAGGCCATTAGTTGTTCTGATGCTGAAGAGTGGATACGGGCCATAACGGATGAATTTCAATCCACGAAGGACAATGATGTTTGGGAGCTTGTACCATTGCCTAAGAATGTGAAACTGATAGGTTGTAAATGGGTTTTCAAAACCAAACGGGATTCACAAGGCAATATTGAGAGGTACAAAGCACGTCTTGTTGCGAAAGGATTCACCCAAAAGGAAGGAATAGACTATAAAGAGACCTTCTCTCCAGTTTCATCGAAGGACTCTTTTAGGACTATTATGACCTTTGTGGCGTATTTTGATCTTGAGCTACATCAGATGGATGTAAAGACTGCTTTTCTCAATAGGGTTCTTGAGGAAGAAATCTACATGAAGCGACTAGAGGGTTTATCCTCAAACGAGGATAGTCAATTGGTTTGTAGATTAAAAAAAATCTATCTATGGGCTCAAGCAAGCTTCTTGTCAATGGTACTTAAAGTTCCATCGCATTATTACTTCATACGATTTTGAGGTAAACGCTGTAGAGGACTGTCTGTACCACAAGTTCAGTGGGAGTAGGTTTGTATTTCTATTATTGTATGTGGATGACATTTTGCTTGCTACGAATGATGTAAAGCTTCTTCAGGATACTAAGACTTTTCTCTCAGATAACTTTGAGATGAAAGACCTTGGTGAAGCATCCTTTGTGCTGGGAATACAGATCCATCGTGATCGTTCACGGGGTATCCTCGGGTTGTCACAAAAGGGTTACATCGATAAAGTTCTCAAGAGGTTTAACATGCAAAATTGTAAACCACATGATACTCCTGTCTCCAAAGGTGAAAAATTCAGCCTTAACTAGTGTCCTAAGACAGATTTGGACTGTAAGTTCATGAAGGGTGTTCCATATGCTTCGGCTGTAGGTAGCATCATGTATGCACAAATTTGCACCCGTCCGGACCTTGCTTTTATAGTTGGTATGTTGGGGAGATACCAGAGCAGTCCCGGAAGGGACCGTTGGGTTGCAACCAAAAGAGTCTTTCGGTATCTACTGAAAACGAAAGACTACATGCTCACATACAGGAAATCAGATCAGCTTGAGATCATCGGGTATTCTGATTCTGATTTCGCTGGATGCTAGGATAGTAGGAGATCGACTTCAGGATATGTCTTTCTATTGGCTGGAGGAGCGATTTCTTAGAAGAGTGCCAAACAGTCACTAGTCGCTTCTTTCACTATGGAGGCAGAGTTCGTAGCTTGCTACGAGGCATCCAGTCATTCTATTTGGCTGCAGAATATGGTTAAGGGACTGCGAGTTGTCACTGGCGTTGAGAGACCTTTGAGGATCCTTTGTGACAACCGGGCTGTAGTGCTGTACTCTAATAATAATCGGAGTTCGTCCAGGTATAAGCACATTGACTTTAAGTTTCTTGCCGTAAAGGAGAGAGTTCAGAGTGGTCAAGTTAGCATTGAGTTATTGGATACAAACTCAATGATTGCGGATTCGCTGACAAAGGCATTGACACCTGTTGCGTTTCATGGCCATGTATCTAGCATGGGTGTCCTTAGCTTAGATGCCTGAGATTAGTGGGAGTTTGGTTTGTACTTTTGTGACTCATAGATGCATTAATTGTGTATTATGTTGTTTAACAGTTTATGGATATTGATTTTATTCAATATATGCTTTGGTTTTTGATCTCATAAAGTAAAAAGGATCAGTTGGAAATAAACATGTATAGATCATTTCACATGTAATTTCCATACTGTACATACACACTGGATCCATGTCATTAATTAGTTAGTGCTCGTAATCATCATGAGTTTAGTCGCTTGAACTACGACGACTGCTCCTTTGGTTCTTGCATTGATGAAACTAATGGACTGGATTGAATTAAACAGGTATCATGCTAGCATTTGGGAAGTTAACATATACCTATATGACTAAAGGTTGGTACTATGAGGATCGCACATTGTCGAGTTGTCAAAGTGGGAGATTGTTGGATTTTGGACAACGGGACTAGTGGATTAGTACCGTAATATATACGTTATAGCATATGGACGCATATGTTGAGTATATTTAATCATATAGTATAATGTTAATATAAAGTTTATTGGACCAATTTAATGATCTAATAAAATTAAGGGGTCCAATTGTCTAATTAATACAGTATGGGGGCACAATTTGTAATTGTGCAGAATCCCGGGTTAATTACTAATTGTTGATGGGTCAATTAGTAATTAATATAAATTAAATAATTGGGATTAGGTAAGAAAACACACGGTTGAACAAAACAGAGAACTACTTTGGTTCCCCATCCGGCCCTGAAGCAACGATTCACCAAAAGACCTTCATTCCCGAATTTCTGCAAGATTATGACATCATAATCAGGTACGTTTACGCATTTCGTTTAATTCATGCAATAATCTGAATTGATTATGGTGCTAGATTGTTGTTCATACGGTTTAGAACAACAGTAATCTCCTTCCATTCTAACATCTCCAACTTTCAGTAATAGCAGTGAAGGCCAGCCTCTCTGCATCAAATGCAAGACCAACACCCCAATTTCTGCTCTCGCCAATGACGAAAGCAAGTGTCACTGCGCTGATTTCTTTAGAAGCAATCTTTATGGAAAGTTCAGGATTGCAGTCACTTCGCATGCCGTGCCATGATTTCTCCTTCAGATAACGTCTTTGTGGCCTTCTCTGGCGGTCCTGCCTCCAGGTTCCTCTCTTCCTCTTCAATGCAAAGCATGGTTCTTTCTTTTGGTGCTTATTCTGATGTTCCTCCACTTGGGTTTGCTTATAAAGCACTACAATGAGCAGTAGTCGAGTTATTATTGTTACTCGGTGTTTGACATTATGTTGCTGATTGCAGTTTGTATGCTCAATAGATGTAAGCATTTGGTTCTTCAAATTGAACTTAGTTGTGTTGAATGATGCTTGTTTTGTTGGAAGAACAATCACAGTTTATTAAAACTATGTATTCTTCATTGGTGCATGCTACAGTGTGTCTAAATGTTGAGCGCATACAGAGCCATATACTAATACTACTGTTTCTTAATTTTTGTTTCAGATAGCATCAGATTAATTTGTGATATTTTTATTTATTAATCAGTGATTTTGTTTCCCTGTTGCATTATGTGTTTGTACTGAAGCACATTAGTAACTCTTTATAGCAACTATGTTCAAGTGCCGTATGCAATTATGGTTTGGTCATTGGAGTCGCACCCTTTGACTTTTGGATTGGCATTTGGAAACCCATACATCTTTGTCTTTTATGGTTTTCTTTTCCCTGGTAGCTATCTTGTTGGGGTTAAGAGTGTTAAAAGCTTATTAGGGCTTCTTGTATTGCCTAGTTCCCTGATCTTACTGCTCAATGAATTATTCCAGCCTTGACCATAGTTCAAAATGGAAGCTCGCATTTTCTTTCTTGTATGATGTTTTTCTAAAATTAATGATGAAACACTAATAAAGGTGCAAGGACCTCTACCATTCTCAAGGAAAATTTAGTCTGTTTCCTGTATAATCCAATTAATTGGTGGTTCTTTGGCTTCTTTTATGAGTTCCCACTGCTGATACATTAAATGTGCTATCATGTATTTGTAAAGTTCATCAAAAGAGGTTTATTTGACATTGCGCATTCTTAGTATTCAAATTAATTCTTATATTTTTGGTCTTGTTTCAGGGTAGCTTTACCATTTGTACATGAGTTGCAGTGTAGAGCTAAAAAGAATTTTGATGCATGTAAGGATAGATCATTGCCGGTCTTTGGTGTTGGACTGGCGTTTATTGATGAAAGTGCTGCGTCCCTAGTTCCATCTGATCAAATTGATGAAGCGATTCAAGATATGACTTTGATTGTGTCAAATCTATCTCCACCAACAAAGATGTTTTATGTTGTTCATATTGAAAAGATTTACACTTCTGATTCAAGTAATGGCAAGGACAGGCTGGTTAAGTTACTAAATGCCGTCAATGATGCCACTGGGAAAGAAGATCTATTACATCATCTGCGAAAGTTGAATTTGCAAAAGGTTAGACCTACATGCAACCCTTCAATTGCAGCTGTTGAATTAAAGAGAAAAAGAAACCATACTGGAGGTTTTGTATGTTTTGCAGGTTGCTTCTGAAAATGGATACAATAGACTTATTCTTGGATCATGCACATCGAGGATTGCCTGCCATGTCCTTGCAGCAACAGTTAAGGTTTGTTGTTTTATAATGTGAAGTTGAAGGTCCATTCTGCAATCTGTGTGACCTGGAAATTTTCATGTTTGCATTTTATAACTAACAGAATCAAATCCTTAAGAAATGAAAAAAAAAAAAAACTATCACGGGCGTTTGTGGGTCCCCGTAGCTTCTGATTTAGTAATTTCCAGGTCACTGAGAATAGAATTATAATTGTTGGGGAGTTTCTGATGTGTCATGGAAGTGGACAAGCACCTGGTTTTTGACCTCATAGCCACTTCAGCAAATCCATACTGTTAGGCTTAATTGGAAAACTTTGTAAAGTGTAATACTTCTTGGGTTTGAAAATTTTTCAAAAATGAAACTGTAATTTCCAAACAGCTTTAGGACCAAAATTATAATCACACTGAAAAGAGTGTAACTCTGGAGAGTGGAGAGGGAGGGCCTTCTCATATGAAAGGTGTATACTTCTTCATAAATCTGAATTCTTTTTGGGGTTATTTGTGTCGTCGAGCACTGTTTGTTTTGATGTATATTGCGGAGGAGAATTCAGAATTTTCCAAGATTATTACAATTAAATGCAATTTCACTGAGATCAGATGGCTTTTTCTTGTGATATATTATGGCAAGGGCTTCTGGAGTTGTCTCCATGGCTGGTTTCAAATAATGTTGAAAATCCCTTGTGCTAAAACCTTCCCTGTCTTTCCTTAGGAGGATACCTTACCCGCTGCCTTGTACATGTCTCCTATCTTTTCACTAATAATATTTGCTCTCTTGTCACATAAAAAAGCGGGACTGTTTGTGATGATTTATAAATAGTGAAGGAAACCTTAACCTGAGGGCTGAAGAGCAGTACTATACAAAGCAAATATTTTAGTTGTCTTACCTTTGGGTTGCACATAGCTCTTTACTTTTAGTTCTCTTACATACAGAAGCCATAATTATTCATCAGTGTTCCTTAGTTTCCATATGGTAGCGGAGCCTATTCTCTAACGAATCAAACCTTCATCATGCCATCCATCACAGACAACACTGCCTCGACCCTCCAACCAAAATCATCAATCATACCTATCACCAATCCCACTGTTCTGGAGAGATCTTGTCGAACCATACCTGACAGGACTCGGTCTTATTGGATTTGTCAATGGCACGAACCCATGTCCCTCCGCCACTATCCCAGCCACCACCACTCCCCCCTGCATCACCCAATCCGGCCCACCCCCTCTGGATCCAACAAGACAATCTCATAATCTCCACTCTTTGCTTTTCCTTGTCCAAAGAAACCATGAGACTTGTCAGCAGTATGAAAACTTCTCATGAGATTTGGACAAACTTAGAATCATCATTGGCCTCTCCTTCCATTACCAGAATCTCCACACTTCATCAAAGTCTGATTGAACTCTCTTTTGAATCCGACAAACCTGTATCAACCTTTCTTCATCGTGCCAAAGCCATTGCCGATGAACTCACAGCTACTGGTCGTGCTCTATAGCTAACATATTTCAATATCTACATCTTTCGCGCTCTCTCTAAACACGATGATTACAAATCCCTCTTCACCACTCTCAATACCCGTAATGCTCCTATCCCCTTCCTTGAACTCACTAGTCTATGCCTACAATCCGTACGGTTATCTGTATTGCAGTCTCTCTCAATTGGCCTTTGCGACAACTCGACGTGCACAATGCTTTTCTCAATGGTGTTCTACAGGAACCTGTCTATATGGAACAACTAGTGGGGTTTTAGGATTCAAATCAGTCCTCTCATGTTTGTCTGCTCAAGAAATCATTATATGGCCTCAAGTAAGCTCCCTATGTGTGTGGTATCACCGATTCAGTGAGTTTCTGATTTCGTCTGGCTTTCTCCCTTCCATGCTTAGCAGGGCGCCATCATCTATATCCTTGTCTATGTTGACGACATCATTATTATCGATAACAATACTGAATTCCTTGAGCAGCTGATTTCTATTATGGGGAATGCTATGTCTAAAAGTTTATCTTTACCGTCCCCACAATCACAACCTGCATTCCGAACCACTTCTTCAAGTAAGGTTGATTTTCTATACGAAATCAATTATTTATCTGAGGAAGAAAAAATCTCAAATACTGAATTATCCCTTGTCAATCCTTACCTAGCCTTTACCCGACCCACTAACTCATATATAAAATCTATCCATACCCTTATTAAACACCAACCCAAAACTGTTAAAGAATACCAACATGCTTCTTGTTTTGATCAGCACCTAATTTCCTCCTCTGAATTCGAACAGTTTGTTACATTTGAGATTCCTCCAAAGCATCCTCGTCAATGGATATCTCAAGGTTATACCCATCTTCATTTCGGTGTAATTCGCCTCGCTCTAACATACCATGGTTGTAAGGGTCTCCCTGTTACAGCCAGGATTGCTCTTCTTGACACTCGATTTTTAGAGTATCAACATGCTTGCATTAGAACCATCGAGACTACCCTTAATGCAGGGACTGTGTTTGTCACTATATTTCCTAATTTTAATCTCTCAAAGATGATAAACTACTTAGCGCACTTAAAGTTCAGCTTCAAATTATTAGAGCTCCTTAAGATGCAAATTCTATCATTGCTACTCTTCATTATAAAATGGTCTATCGGGTGCAGAATCATGCTCTTGACTTAGCACAAAATGCATCTAATGAAGCTTTGCTGATTTCAGTAGATCGTAACAACATTCATAATGCATCCATGTTACTTGTCAGTTACCTCGATCGGAGCTCATAAATCTATTGCCAGATACATGGGTCACCAACAATGAGAAACTCCATGAAAATTCTCAACCAATCCAATCTAGTAAGCCCTGAAGTCTAGCGATGGTGTTGTTACCATCTAGTTCGTTCGAGAAAAAGAACATTCACCGCCTGCTGTTTTCCACACTCAAATAATGATGGAACATATATCTCCAGATGACTCTATGATGGAGATATCCCCTGGTTATGTCGTACCAAGTGAGCCGCCCATTTTGCATTTTAACTCTGACGGCAAGCCAACCTACATGTTCAAGTATGAACGTGGTCACTACTTTTTAAATATTTGTCATTGTGATGATTGCTACTGAGATTCTATCACAACCAATTCTAATGATGATGATGATATTGCATGGTCTCGTGACATCCCAGAATAAAAGAAGAAATCATCCTCACCTTGCAAACAACCCCCAGCACGTCACGACAAAGGTGACCCTGAGATTGACACCCTTGGACAACCTTCTAGAAAATTTGATTATCTTGTCAAATATTCCACACCACCTTTATATCCTATCACCACACTGCTGTCGTTTTGTCAAGCACCGCTGTCAAAACCTTCACCTTCATCTCTTGTCCCTTTACCCTGTTATCAGACAACCCTTAAGGAGATTCAGAAGGATCCTCCACTTTCGGTAATACAAGACTTTTTTATGTTTTCACCCACAAATTTCCCCCCTCTATAGGAAATTGTCTACGATCGTGAAAATAAGTGGATGCCAAAAATCTCTACACCAACATCTAGAGATGCCGAAGGTGACCGACAACATATTTATGCAGCAGAAGCTGTTCTCAACTAGCAGACAGATAACGCTATTGCTCAGAATACAGCTCTAGCCCAGTTATCAACCCATGTTCATAAAGTAAAAAAGAAGTTACAAGAAGGTTTTGCAGCCAACACCTAGTTGTTAAAGCAATTTAAACAAAGTTGAGAATGATATTAACTTTGTGATGCCTTTGAGTCTTGAAGCTAAATAGAAAGAACATGAGAACTCGATTCTTAAAGCTCAAATCTAGATTTTCAAAGGAGAAAAACCTTCACAACCACCACCCACATCATCCACACCTCTCTTTTCCGCCACACCACTACAATCATGGGAGAAAACACATCCATATCCCCTATCAATTTAAACACTCTACATACCTGACCCAGCTGAAACAACCAAATACTATGGAACCCATGAAATACATATCCATAAGCTTCATAACTCTAAAAAACATTCTCGTATAGAATCAGGTAAGTCGAAAGTTATTGTCACAAAAAAACTGTCTCCTATTCCAGAACATGAGGAACAAATGATGATAAAATTTGCATCTAGAAAGATTGAAAATTGGTGAGAGCATGAAATCCAATAAAATCCTATTGAAGGGAGACTCTTAATTGATCATCGATCAAGTCAAAGAAGAATATCAAGCTAGGGACCAGTCATGCAACGATACTTGCAAAAAGCCACCAAGTAGATACACGCCATGAAGGAGAAAGGAATAGATGTGGAGATAGAACACATACCAAGAGAAGAGAACGCGGAGGCGAACGAAGTCATGAATATGGTAGCAGATAATGAGTTCTTCTCTTTCTCTTTTATCTTCTCCTTCTACCGGCGAGGAGACTGTTAATATCGTTCCTCCATCTCCTTCTTTGCCTAGGCAAAAGAAGAAACACGTTAGTAAGCATGCCTTTTATATTTTGAATATGAGATATTATATTCCTGGATGCTATTCTAGTAGCAGCAGTGATTCCAGCGCAGATTCTTTATCTGTAGAGATTAGCGAGTGTGCTAGGGAAGTCCAAAAGCTCACTTCCTCACCCCTTAAGGTCAGCGACTACTTTGCTCTGCGTCGTCAGCAGCTCGCCGCAGCGAGGGTCGCCTCCTTCCCTACTATCGTGGATCTATCGCTTACCACTCCTTTGGCTCCTTCTACAATGTCTGCCTCACACTCCTCCTCAACGAGCCCTTTCGCTGCTACGCCTATTCATGGAATGAATGATCTCGCTCCAATCGCTCCTTCTAGTGATCTTCCTCTTATTTTATCTACTGAGGCCTCGCCTTTGAAAGCCATCTCTCCTTCTTCTACTCCGCGTAAGTGGCAACAGCCGCGCCTAATGATGGTGAGGGTGCCATGGGCGATCCATGGTGTTCACTCTCGTCCTTCCGCTTTCATTCTTGCTACTTCTGAGGAGGCTACGAGAAACCCTTCTCGCTATATTCCCTTTCGCTCCAATATTTTTCCAAAGCTTCATCCACTTTCTTCATCTCTTCCCAGGATTCTTCCAAGGATTGCTTACAATAATAATTCTCTTGCTTGCCCTATTTCTCCGATTCGCTTCCACCTTGGTGAGTCGAGCACAGGGAGCCTTCCTATTTTTTGGATGTGCGAGGCTTTGTCGATCACGGTGCTCAGTACACTGGTGTAAAGCTCCCTTCTATTTATAACCACGAGGTGATAGATATAGCTTATGATATTCTAGAGTTTGATGTTGATCGCGAGAGTTGGGATAAACAGTCGGTTGAGCGAGTATACGACGTGCTTGAAATGAGTGCCTTGACTTCTACTAATTGTAGTCACTATCTTCGTCGTCGACTCGCTTTGAAGTTGGATGATAGAGTGAAAGTTATTCGTCAGAAGGATAGTGCTATCACTTATCTAAAGACCTTGATCTTCTCGCTAAACGATCGCTGATAGCACGTTTCATGGCCTCGGTTTTACCCTCTTTTCTAGCCCTTTCGGGGGCTTGATGTTGTTATTTGACCCTAATTCCAATCTTATTTGCAGATCAGCATCAAAAGAGGGAAAAGATCGAAAAGAGACGATTTTAGAGCAATTCTGAGGAACTCCAGTTTCCAGGCCTAGAAGAAAGAACGTCGTCAAGACCTCGACGCGAACCAGACCAGTGCGCTGTCTCAAGGCCTCGACAGTTCTGAACCTTCTTCCAAAGAAAAGCATCTTCAAAGATCCACACGGAATCCCAGGCGATTCCAGAAGGCATCAGGCGTGTCAGGAATCCCAGAATATTCCTTTTGCAAGGACATGTGCTGTCACGCCCTCATTGCCCTTAGCTGTTTTTGTCTCCTAGCTAGTATTAGGCTATATAAGCATAGTTTTAGGGTTTTTGTAAGGACGGCTGTCCAAGGATATTTTCTTACATTAATTTCAGCACTTATTTTCTGGGGTTCTTCTCCTCTTACCATCAAGAACAACCTTTGTCGCAACTTTCCTCTTCGATTATTAATTAATCTACCGGTTTCCTCTACTCCCTTTCTACTTTCTTTGTTATTGCATGATTCTATATACCTACTGTTTACATTATAGTATGAGTAGCTAAATACCCCCTTCTTAGTGAAGGGTGTTTCACGGGTTGTAGGGTTCGGCTAAGAGGTCTAATGCATGCTTAATATATTCTCTTGTTGCACATAATTGTTTACCGATTTAATTCCATGGTTGTCTAGGAATGTTAAGAGCTTGATCATCTTTTAGTATTTCTGCATGAGTAACGTCATATTCCAGGGTTATACCTGACGCGAAGCCCTGGAGTTTTAGTAGACACCTAGGGGAGGCAGCGCGAGAGGCCTCACCTAGGGGTAAACAGTTATCTAGGATATGCGATATGGGTCTGACAAGCCGAGCTGTCGCGCCCTAGATCTGTCTTACCTCCCCTTCATGGGCGTTCTGAATTTAGCTTCCCTACTTCGTACCCATGACAGGTCAAAGTGTCAAGGCTGCCTTTTGATGACAAGAGAGGCAGCTGGGAGGATGGCTGGATGTCAAGGTCACCTCATATGTGGAAACGGGGGGTGACTTTTATCTAAGAAGGTAAGCAGGGGATGCGGTGTGGAAACGCGATCCCTATAGCAGATCTGTACTTGAGTCTAGAATACCATTGCACCGATGACTAGCCGACCTAAAATACAACCCAAGGGAACACCTTTCGCTAAGATCTCGTCCTAGTTGATTAATATCTTTTTCCTTACTTTTCCTGCATTTGATCTGTTTACATCTCTTGCCCTGGATTACCTTTTACTTTCGTGCCCTAGATAATTACTTTACAATTCTGTTTTATTAGCTCCCATACTCTGCGTTGATTAATTTATTAATCAACATAAACCCCCCCAGTACTATTACTTTGGTTAGATCTGTTGCGTATTGCCTTGTCATACTTATTCACTAGCAATTCATTCCCTCAATCTCTGCGGTTCGACCCTGTCTTGCTCTGTACACATTAATTTGTGTATTTAGGCATCAGGATAAATTTAAGTATATTTGAGTGACGATCAAATTTTGGCGCCGTTGCTGGGGATTGAACGGTACTGATTTTGTTTTTGTTTTTCTTGTATGACCAGGAGATCTGCCCCCGATCTACTCCCTCTAGACCTCGAGTTGACCAGAACAGAAAGAGGACTTCGAAGGCAAGCTCAAGGAACATCTGCTCATGGTAGAGTAATCCCACATCCTGCCCTCGACGGATCCCCTTCTAATCTGGCTGACCAGGAACATCAGCTTTTCGTAGACCTGACCTTTCTCCATCGTAACCCCGAAAACCCCATTCCAAACCATTTTAATTTTCCAGCAATGGATGACCTAGCCAACAATGATAACCGTAACAACCGCGAAGATCAACCACCACCCCCAGACCAACAAACCATCGACAATTTCCATGCAACCCCCGATATGGCAAGTAGCTGTATTGACTGGCCCAACATCCCTAATGATTGGACTCTGAAGTCAGCCGTACTTCATCATCTGCCTACTTTTCGAGGGGTAGCCTAGGAAAATGCTCTTCGCCATCTTCAACAGCTCCACTCTATTTGCGAGGCCATGAAACCCGCCAACGTTAGTATTGAGCAGGCCAAGCTTCGCGCATTCCAGTGGTCTCTCAAAGATGATGCCCTAGACTGGTATTACGACCTTCCCGCAAGATCTATTCGTTCTTGGGCAGACATGTCAAAAATCTTCACTGAGAAGTACTACCCGACTTCTATCTCCAACACCACGCGCAAGCAACTCGTCTCAATTGTTCAGAAGAAAGAAGAGACTCTAGCCCAGTACTATGAGAGATTCCAGAAGATGCAATCTAGCTGTCCAGCTCACAACCTTACCGAGCACGCTCTTGTTCAATATTTTTGTGAAGGCCTCAAAGCTCATGATAAGGCGTTACTTAACGCAGCTGCCAATGGATCCCTAACTGCTTTAACTCCAAGAGCAGCTCGAGCAACAATAGAGCTCATGGCCAAGAATGCCTCAGACGACCTCGCCAACAATCCAGGCCAGGATGTCCAAGTAGCTGCCCTTCAGAACCAGATATCCTCTCTCACAGGAATGTTCCAAAACTTCATAACCGGACAACCCGCACCTGTCAAGGCCTGCCAGATATGCAATTTTGTGGATCACCCCACTGATACATGTCCCCATATTCCGGAGGAAATACAAGTGAATGCTGCCGGCCAATTTATTCCAGTTTCTTACGCTCAGACTTACAACCAAGGCTGGAACCAACCAAACCAAGGATGGGTCCCAAACACTCAGCTTTCGAGGCCTAGCCACCAACCACACCAGAACCCCTATGGAAACTCCCCTCTAAATATGCCAAATTTCAGACCTCGACCCACATTTCATCAGAACCAGTATCAACGCCAACCTCCTCCGGATCAGACCTTTGTCCATCCTCCAGACCAGACTTTTATCTAGCCCCCGACTGCTGAAATGCCCAAGAATCCCGAGCAGCAGAAAGAAATAGATGAACTTAAGAAGCAAATGAGTGCCCTGACTGCCAAATTGCAAGAGTTAACAAATCATGGCAGACTGCCACCCCAGACTGAAACAAATCCCAAGCACAATGTTTGTGCATTAAATTTGCGTAGTGGAACAACTTTGAACCCACCAGAGCTTCCAGCCCAAGATATTGAAAATTCTCCAGAGGTCGAAATCCGGCCTAAACCTAGAACAAAGCTCCCCAAAGTCCCTAGATTCGTGGAAGTCAAAGAAGACAGAATCCGCTCCCTCAGAGGTTCACCACGGAATGACCCCAACCCACCAGAATTTACTCAAGAGTACATTCATAAAATT
Organism: Viola odorata; assembly: GCA_963691705.1. Lineage (NCBI taxonomy): Eukaryota > Viridiplantae > Streptophyta > Magnoliopsida > Malpighiales > Violaceae > Viola > Viola odorata. The sequence goes on from OY829537.1 coordinate 77,050,737, forward strand.
CTCGAACCCCCGTTCCCTTACAAATTGGTCAAGGCCAAGAAAGATAAGGAGGATCGCGATATCTTTGAAATGTTCAGTAAAGTGGTTGTAAACATCCCTCTTCTCCAGGCCGTGAAGAATGTCCCTTGCTATGCCAAATTCCTGAAGCAATTATGAACGAACAAAAACAAGTTCGCCGAAGTTAACAAGATCAGCGTAGGGGCCAACGCGTCTGCACATATCCAGCGTCGAATCCCTCTGAAATACAAAGATCAAGGCATGTTCATAATCCCTTGTCGAATCGGCACAGTCGATATTGGCAAGGCCATGTGTGACCTAGGAGCAGGAATTAATGTCATGTCCTTGATAATTTACCACAGTCTAGGCCTCGAGCCTCTCGTGCCCACAGACATCGCCATCCAGCTTGCTAACCGCTCTATCATCTACCCCGAGGGGATAATCAAGGATGTCTTGGTCCAAGTGGGAGAATTCTTATTCCCTGCGGATTTTTATGTGATTGCAATGGAGAACGAAGACTCCACCAAATCCACAGACGTCCTTCTAGGCCGCCCATTTCTGGCCACAGCCCGAGCAAAGATTGATGTCCATGATGCCACCATCTCCCTCGAATTTGATGGAGAGATCATCAAATTTAATATGCTAGAAGCCATGCGATACCCCTCTGAATTTTCTAGTGTGAATTATGTTGATATTGTTGACCCCATTGTAGGGGAAATTGATGACATATATTCTACTGACCCCTTGCAATTTGCCCTTGACAAGAGTCTGACGCCAGCCCTTCTAGATGTCGTGGCCTCGACGCTTCCTATTCCATCTGAATTACACTCTGTCGTCGCTACCCTAGAAGAATGCGCTGTTGCTCAGTATGAGTCTCCGAATCAGTCTCCCGAATATCCAGGCCATGCTAAGTTATTTCCCTCTATTGATCAGGCTCCAGCCCTAGATCTGAAGCCACTGCCTACCCATTTGAAATATGCTTATCTAGGCCCTGATAACTCTCTACCTGTCATTATCTCTAACAAGCTCGAAGACCTCGAGGAGTCCAAGTTAGTTTCCTTGCTAAGGAACTTCAGACAAGCCATAGGATGGACCATTGCGGACATTAAGGGCTTGTCTCCAGCGTTGTGCGCTCATCACATCCACCTAGAAGACGCGAGCAAGACCATTCGCCAGCCCCAGCGGTGACTTAATCCGCCTATGATGGAAGTGGTAAAGAAAGAGATTCTCAAGTTGCTAGATGCGAGAGTTATCTACCCCATCTCAGATAGCCCTTGGGTCAGCCCTATCCAGGTCGTGCCCAAGAAAACAGGCATAACCATCACCATCGGTCAAGATGGCGAATCCATTCCTACCCGGATCCAGAATGGGTGGAGAGTGTGTATTGACTACCGCCGATTGAACTCCACTATCAGAAAAGATCATTTTCCCCTGCCCTTCATCGATCAGATGCTAGAACGCCTCGTCGGTAAGACCCACTATTGCTGTCTAGATGGTTACTCCGGATTCCATCAGATCCCAGTTTCTCCTGAAGATCAGGAAAAGACTACCTTTACCTGTCCTTTCGGGACCTTCGCATATAGACGCATGTCCTTCAGTCTGTGTAACGCCCCTGCCACTTTTCAACGTTGTATGGTCAGCATTTTCTCTGAACTAGTTAAGGATGGAATCGAGGTCTTCATGGACGACTTCACCGTCTATGGGAATTCTTTTGAGGAATGCATGAACAATCTAAAGAGGTGCCTAGAGCGCTGCATAGAGACGAATCTTGTCCTGAATTTTGAAAAATGTCACTTCATGGTAGATCGAGCCCTAGTGCTTGGTCATGTTATCTCGGCCAAGGGAATCGAGGTTGACAAAGCCAAGATAGAAGTAATAGAATCCTTGCCCTACCCCTCCTGTGTCCGCGATGTGCGATCTTTTCTAGGCCACGCTGGTTTCTACAGACGGTTCATTAAGAATTTTTCCAAGATTGCTCAACCAATGTGTCACTTGCTCCAGAAGGACGTATCCTTTGATTTCAGCGAGGCCTGCAAAACCGCTTTTGAACTTCTCAAGAATAAACTTATCTCGGCCCCGATTATTCGTGCCCCCGACTGGACACTACCTTTCGAGGTCATGTGTGATGCCAGTAATCAGGCCCTTGGCATCGTTTTAGGTTAGAAGAAAGATAAAGAGACCCATGTCATCTATTATGCTTCCAAGCTACTAGACCCGTCCCAGCAGAACTACACTACCACAGAGAAAGAACTCCTGGCCGTAGTCTATGCCCTAGACAAGTTCAGGCAATATCTGCTAGGCACTCATGTCCTCATCTACTCAGACCATTCTGCCCTTCGGTGTTTGTTGACCAAAGCTGATGCCAAACCTCGGCTTATTCGTTGGATCCTGCTCCTACAAGAATTTGATATCGCTATCAAAGATAAGGCCGGAAAAGAAAACCTTGTAGCAGATCACTTGAGTAGACTTCCAGCCCAAGAAGATAATTCGCTTGAGCCAATCCGAGATACTTTTCCAGACGAGCAATTATGTCTAGCCCAAGCTGTTTATTCCCCATGGTTTTCCGATATTGCAAACTTTTGTGCTACAGGCACTTACCCAGCTGATGCCGCTCCCTCTGAATGCAATAGAATCATAAGACAAGCAAAATACTACATTTGGGACAGCCCCTACCTATGGAAGCACTGTTCGGATCAAATAATTCGTAGATGTGTAACCATGGACGAGGTGCCCTCGATCCTTAAATTCTGCCATTCGGAGGGAGGCCATTTCGCGGCCAAGAAAACTGCCCTAAAGGTCCTGGAAGCTGGTCTGTACTGGCCCACCATTTTCAAGGATAGTTACATATTTTGCGCTTCGTGCCCCCGATGTCAGGCCACTGGAAATATCGGGGCCAGGAATCAGATGCCCTTGACAAACATTATTGCTTGCGAGATCTTTGACATCTGGGGTATAGATTTTATGGGCCCTTTTCCCAATTCCTTTGGCAACATCTACATCCTTCTGGCCGTCGATTATGTCTCTAAATGGGTCGAGGCCAAGGCTACTCGAACGGACGATTCCAAAGTGGTCGTGAATTTCCTCTGCACCAATATCTTCAATCGGTTCGGTACACCTAGAGCGCTGATCAGCAATAGGGGTACCCACTTCTGCAACCGTGTTGTGACCTCTCTTTTGACAAAGTATGGAGTCCACCATAGAACATCCACTGCTTATCACCTTCAGACTAATGGTCAAGCCGAGGTCTCGAACCGTGAGATCAAATCCATCCTTGAGAAGACCGTTAACCAGTCCAGGAAGGATTGGAGTCTGAAATTGGATGATGCTCTCTGGGCCTATATTACAGCTTTCAAGACCCCGATCAGAATGACCCCCTACAGACTTGTCTATGGAAAGTCGTGCCATCTTCCAGTGGAGATAGAGCACAAGGCTTTTTGGGCCATCAGGAAAGCGAATACAGATCTAGGCCTCGCTAATCAACATAGGCGTTTGCAGATCCAAGAGCTAGAGGAATTGAGGGACGATGCCTATGAGAATGCCATGCTCTATAAGGGCAAGACAAAAGCTTACCATGACCGACACCTTCGTCCCAAAACATTCTCAGTCGGACAGCAAGTTTTATTGTACAATTCACGCCTACGACTCTTTGCTGGAAAGCTGAAATCTAAATGGTCAGGACCCTTCGTGGTCACGACAGTCTACAACAATGGTGCAGTTGAAATTCAGAACCCAATCACAGGAATCATTTTCAAAGTCAGTGGTCAGAGACTGAAACCCTTTTATGAAGGTTTCCAGCCCTCGATAGTTGAGGAGTCCATGGTGGATGTTCCACCTCTCCAGGCCTAGAGTATTAACGCACGTCGGGGTCCCGACGAGTAAACGGAACACACTGGAGGCATTTGACCTGCCGACTGCATCCTTTCTCTCTCCCTTATCTTCTCTGCATCTTTTCGAATTCTCTGATTTTTATTTAATTTAATTTTATTTCCAGGTTTTGTTGATTGTATATATCCCTGACCTTTCCTTTTCCCATATGATTTTATTCCTTTTATTTAGCATTAACTCACCTTTATTCTCTCTTTTTGTCCATATCTTATAGTATCCCAACTGCCTTTTTGAAATTTAAAAGTTGTTCTCCTTTTTAGGCAGTTGAGATACGCGTGGGTCGTCGTGCTCCACGCCCAGAGCGCCACGTGGCCTGACAAGCGCAGAAAAAGCAGGCCTCATCAATGAAAAAGCTGGCCATTTAATGCCAGCTGTGACTACCACTCTCTCTCCCACGCTCCCACTTCGTTTTCACTCATATCACTTTCAAACATATCACTTTCACCTCTCTCCCTCACCAAAACACGCAACCCTATCCTCTCTCCACTCCCATCTCCATCCCCATTACTGTCATCTCCTCCCTCACCATCAATGACACCTAAAATAAAAAGACCAGCCCACAAAAATGCTGCTGGACCTAAGTCGGTGGACACATCTAGCCCCGTTCCTTCCAGATCCAGATCGCAATCAGCTACCCCAAACTCGACTTCATTCAAAATAGCCACACCACCGTCTTCCACCCCACTTCCCATTCCCTCTCCTACGGCATTCTCACCAACAACCGCAGAGCAGATCCGAGAGTTCACCCCGGTGGACGATGACCTAGAGGTCACAGGCTCTATTCCCCCTACCTCGACCACCACCAGAGGCGGCCGTGTAGTGAAACTTCCCCCCGGATCTTCCACTGCCAAGTCTACAACCAAGTCTAAATCCAAAAAGCCCTCTCCATCCTCCAGGAAAACCCCCCTTGATGCGGCCGTCGATCGTTTCTTAGCTCCCCAGCCTACCCTGACTGTTGAGGAAGTCCTCAAGGACATCCTGATCTCCGACGAAGAAGCTGAGGTCATGGACGAGCAAGCTGAGCCTGGTATCGACCAAGAGAATGAAGACCTCGAGGTCATGGAGGAGGAGAAGCAGAGGGCAGCGAAGCAGATGAAGAAGAAGAAGATCCCGAGGCCCAGAAGGCTGCGGAGGAGGCGGAGAGGAAGCAAAAAGCAGCGGTGGCGAGATCAGCGGCTAAGAAAGGGAAATCTAAAGCTGATGCCAAATCAGAGCAACCAGCTGCAGTTGATACGCCAGTGGGCACCAAGAGGAAGTTTTCAACCACCAGTACCGGCAAGCCCTCGAGCTCTAAGAAGCCTCGAGCCCTCGAAACAGATGATGACGTCGAGGCCGAGACCCCAGCACCTTCGACCATCCCCAGATCCAGCTCCCAACAGGTGACTTCTGACCTTTCCTCACCCCATGAATGGATCGTATTTAATGATAAACCATCACTTGACAAGTTGACTATGCTGAATTCCAAGGGCGTTAGCTCATGTGCGCGCCTGGATTTTGATTTTCTTGCTAAGATGGGTATTTAATCCAAGGTCAGGGAGTATGTGGCCAACATTGGTTGGGAGTCTTTGTTCTATTTAGAACACCCGACCTTTGTTGAGCTTTCCCTTGAGTTTTTCACTACATTCTGGGTAGATGGCACTTTTAGGCCCAAGGGCAAGGTCGGTCCGAACTCCTCTACCCCTGGTCTGATCAACTTTAGGCTAGCTAACAAATGGGAGCACCTGACCCTTAGTGAATTTAATTTCTAGTTAGGATTTGTCACTAAAGATGAACTGAACACTCCTCTGTACAAGAATGCTTTGACTGTTATCCCATCTGTTTTTGATGCCAATGCTGCTTTTCGTGAACTAACCAATAAGCCTGCTGTTAAGTATGACCCTAAGGGTAGTAAAGCCCATGAAATCGTTGATCCTGCCTTGCGTATCCTGCACCGGTATCTGGCCCTCACATTTTCAGCAAGATTTGGTTCCTCGGGACAAATATCTGTGCAGGAACTTTTCTTTTTATGGTGCATGAAACACAAACGTAGGGTCAATCTTGGTTTTTGGGTAGCTTCGGGCATTTTGCATGTGTTAAATGGCAGCCGTGGGCCTATTTTTGGATCACTTATCTCCTTGTTTGCTGTGAAGATGCGTAACATTGACCTGGCTGCTAGTAACCTTTCTGAGCCCCTGACATTCAAGGATTTGGATATCCGAACCTTGGATGTCATGGGCCATTTATGTCTCTCACGAGGTGTGTTGAGTTTTTATCCAGGTTGTGCCCCAGCAACGGAGAAGGTTTTCGGGACCAAGAACGGTGGCATCTTTGACTATCCAGATCTTTCGGATCCCCGCTCCACTGACAATCCTCCAGCCCCCGAAAAGCAAGTGCCCCAAGCGGAAGCAGCTCGTCAAGCCCACGCGGCAGCAATAAGCCAGCCCCGATACCTCTCATCGTCTATGATCCGACCCAGACGAGACTTCTCCAACTCATTCTGCGGGAACTTCAGGCTTTGACGGCTGAAGTTACCCGCAGAAATTTACCACCCCAGTAACCCCCACCCGAACATTTTCATCTCTCCTGCCCCCGAAAAGGGGCACTGAACAATTTTAATGTTTATTATTATTGTACTGTACCTATACTCCTTGAACTCCTTTTTATGTTCTCCCCGCATTGAGGACAATGCGCTGCCTAAGTATGGGGAGGGAATTATTTTTGCATTTTTCCTGTGTGATTGCATGTTTATTTTCACGTTTGCTGCATGATTGCATGATTTTCGGATTTTATTTTTAGCCATGCTAGGAAAATTTTCCCACTATCAGTTTTCAAACCCTCATTTTTTGCATGCGTTTTTCAACTTTCGATGCATAGAAGAAGCATGACATCCATCGCACCAACGCCTGAATATGCATTTTTAGACCTGCTAGCCCTTATACCCATATCTAGGCAACAACACCAGTAGTCACAATTTGATCCCGTGAGCATATTTGAGCTTCATGCCCTCTATTTTTGAGTAAAAATGCTTAGCTAGGCACAGTCTAGGTTTGCATGATATCCCTGGGTAAGTCACTGTTAGGACATGGGAAAGCTTAGATATGACAGAAAGCTTCGCATCAATGCCTCTTTCTTTCTCTTCTCCCCCTCTCTCTCTTTTCTTCTCGAGCCCCCGACATTCCCCTTCTTTTCATACTCTTTCCTAACCATTTGTAGTTTCTTGATCTCTTTCCTTGGCAGGTGAGGTAGCGACTATTGAGGGTAACGCCGAGGGCTAGACACCCAAAGAACGTGCAGACAAGTTCAAGTGTGGGGAAGGAAGATAAAAGCAAAAGACTTCAGAGCAGAAAGCAGGGATCTAGGGCAAGAAAAACAAAAGCTCGAAAGAGTTTCGAGCCCTAGACCATTCAAACAATTTGAGCCCCAGAAACATTCAAGTGTGGGGAAGCAAAAAAGAAGTCACCATCGATGCTGGAAGCAGATCAAGGGCAAGCGCTGAACGGAAAATCAAAAGTTTCACGCCCTGGTAGAATCAAAAGTTTTGCTGCATGTTCGTGCCCTCTTAAAAAAACATTTAAATTTCAAAATAAGAGAAGGGCACTGAACTCCCAAGTAAAAGCATCCGCATCCGAAGCCTCAGCAAGAAGATTTTCCTGCCCCCGAAAGAAGACCTCTATCTAGCCCCCGAATCATCTCGTGCCCTCGATGAAAGCTGCCTCGCCACTTCGCTTTTTCCCAGCCAAGGGTTCCAACCAGGTTTTGCCTGGTTCTTTCTTTTCCTTCCCTCGTTTCTCTTCTGTACATCTCCTACTTCTCTCCCACATTTCTAGCTCTTCTGATCCCGTTTCTTTCTATTTGCTGATGCGTTGCTTTTTTTATCGTTGATTTCCCATGCATGTGTTCTACAGTACTCGGATTGACGTGCAAACCATGCCTGTGTTGTGTTATTTGCATTCCTGAGTGATAGCCTAAAACACATATTTTATTCTGAGTAGGAGTGCAAATACACATCTTTGTGAGGACTGCTGGTGAATAGGCTAGATATGGAAAAGTCTGGTTGATAGGGTCGTTACTCTAATCAGCCAGATGCAGGTGCTTTTCTAGGTCTGGATTTACTCTGGTTGGGTGTAGTTTGTAGGATGGTATGCCAATTCTGTGTGTTGGAAGTTAATTATGTATGTTTTGAATGAGGAGGCCTTTCCAATTTTGTTTATGCTCGAGGGCGAGCATAGGGGCAGTGTGGGGATGTTTGATAGCACGTTTCATGGCCTCGATTTTACCCTCTTTTCTAGCCCTTTCGGGGGCTTGATGTTGTTATTTGACCCTAATTCCAATCTTATTTGCAGATCAGCATCAAAAGAGGGAAAAGATCGAAAAGAGACGATTTTAGAGCAATTCTGAGGAACTCCAGTTTCCAGGCCTAGAAGAAAGAACGTCGTCAAGACCTCGACGCGAACCAGACCAGTGCGTTGTCTCAAGGCCTCTACAGTTCTGAACCTTTCTCCAAAGAAAAGCATCTTCAAAGATCCGCACGGAATCCCAGGCGATTCCAGAAGGCATCAGGGGTGTCAGGAATCCCAGAATATTCCTTTTGCAAGGACATATGCTGTCACGCCCTCATTGCCCTTAGCTGTTTTTGTCTCCTATCTAGTATTAGGCTATATAAGCATAGTTTTAGGGGTTTTTGTAAGGATGGTTGTCCAAGGATATTTTCTTACATTAATTTCAGCACTTATTTTCTGGGGTTCTTCTCCTCTTACCATCAAGAACAACCTTTGTCGCAACTTTCCTCTTCGATTATTAATTAATCTACCGGTTTCCTCTACCCCCTTTCTACTTTTTTTGTTATTGCATGATTCTATATACCTACTGTTTACATTATAGTATGAGTAGCTAAATACCCCCTTCTTAGTGAAGGGTGTTTCACGGGTTGTAGGGTTCGGCTAAGAGGTCTAATGCATGCTTAATATATTCTCTTGTTGCACATAATTGTTTACCGATTTAATTCCATGCTTGTCTAGGAATGTTAAGAGCTTGATCATCTTTTAGGATTTCTACATGAGTAACGTCATATTCCAGGGTTATACCTGACGCGAAGCCCTGGAGTTTTAGCAGACACCTAGGGGAGGCAGTGCGAGAGGCCTCACCTAGGGGTAAACAGTTATCTAGGATATGCGATACGGGTCTGACAAGCCGAGCTGTCGCGCCCTAGATCTGTCTTACCTCCCCTTCATGGGCGTTCTGAATTTAGCTTCCCTACTTCGTACCCATGACAGGTCGAAGTGTCAAGGCTGCCTTTTGATGACAAGAGAGGCAGCTGGGAGGATGGTTGGACGTCAAGGTCACCTCATATGTGGAAACGGGGGGTGAATTTTATCTAAGAAGGTAAGCAGGGGATACAGTGTGGAAATGCGGTCCCTATAGCAGCTCTGTACTTGAGTCTAGAATACCGTTGCACCGATGACTAGCCGACCTAAAATACAACCCAAGGGAACACCTTTCACTAAGATCTCGTCCTAGTTGATTAATATCTTTTTCCTTACTTTTCCTGCATTTGATCTGTTTACATCTCTTGCCCTGGATTACCTTTTACTTTCGTGCCCTAGATAATTACTTTACAATTCTGTTTTGTTAGCTCCCATACTCTGTGTTGATTAATTTATTAATCAACATAAAACCCCCCCAGTACTATTACTTTGGTTAGATCTGTTGCGTATTGCCTTGTCATACATATTAACTAGCAATTCATTCCCTCAATCTCTGCGGTTCGACCTTGTCTTACTCTGTACACATTAATTTGTGCATTTAGGCATCAGGATAAATTTAAGTATATTTGAGTTACGATCAATCGCCTTTTTAGTACTGAGGGAAAGATTATTGACCTGGAGGCTGCTAGGGTTTAGTCTTTTAAGCGCTTGGATGTGCTAGTTGCTGAGAAGGTTGCACTCATTATGGAGAGAGATGACCCTCTTGGAATGCGGTAAGTTCAAATAATGTGCGACGACTTCTGCTTTTGAGACCCAAGCGTTTAAGGAACAAGCTTCCAATCTGGAGGGAGAAGCCGCTGCTCTTAAGGGCGAGCTTCATTCTTCTTTTGAGGCTAAGAAATAGCTTACCTTTAACTATGAGGAGGAGAAGGTGACTATGGAGGGTGACTCTTATGTTCATGCTTGTTTGTCCTTGGAAAGATGTATGACCTTTACATTGATTATGATCGCTTTGTTCGAGAGGTTGCTTCGCTCAAGAGGGAGTCTGAGAAGATTCCTTGGCCAAATATTCATTGTTGCCTTAATACTCCGGGTGAACAAGTCCCTGATGAAGCTGACTCTCATCGGTGATGTTTGAAGGCGACTTGCCCCCTATTATTTTTCTTTTTCTTAATTTTGCTGCATGATTTGTTTCTTTTCGCTTTCTAGTGCGCTATTCCAAGAAGAAAATGAAGCTAAAGATGGAATATTTTTCTATCTTTAGTTTTGCTTATTTTTTTGATGTTTAGTTGCTTACTCGTTGCATGATCATCTCGCTTGGTAATTATTCTCTTAACATCTATTCGCTTGGCCACTATTTGTTTTGGTCGCTTTGGTCATTTTTGTCATTTTGGTTGCTTTTTGTGAAGATTTTTGCTTTGCTTCTCTTTGCGAAGACTTTGTTCTGCTTCACTCTTTGGGAAGAATTTTCGCTCTACTTCACTCTTTGCGAAGACTTTTGCTCTACTTTGCTCTTCGCGAAGACTTTGCTCTGCTTCACTATTTGGGAAGACTTTTCACTCTACTTCGCTCTTTGGGAAGACTTTTACTCTGCTCTGCTCTTTGCGAAGGTTTTCTCTTTGCTTCTCTATTTTTGAAAGCATTTTGCTTTGCTCCGCTCTTTGCGAAGACTTTTGCTCTCCTTCACTCTTTGGGTAGACTTTTTGCTCTGCTTTGCTCTTTGCGAAGACTTTTGCTCTACTTTACTCTTTGGGAAGACTTTTCGCCCTACTTCGCTCTTTGCGAAGACTTTTTTGCTTTGTGTGTTAAGTGTAAAATAAAGTGAAATAAGTAAATGGAGACATAATTTTTTTATGTGGTTCAACCAAACAAATTGCCTACATCCATGAGAGTTCTTATTAAAAAAATTATGTTATTAGAAAGAGCATTTCCGCCCTAGCGTGATATAACGTTAAATTCAAAATGTTTCAAGAGTTGGGGAGAGCTTTGCCTTTTGTGTCTTCTAGATGGTACACTCCTTTTCCCATCACTCTTGTTATTTTGAAAGGTCCTTCCTAGTTGAGATCCAACTTCTTGATGGGCTTACTCGCGACATCTCTTCGCCTCAGCACCAGGTCTCCCACTTTGAAGAGTCGCTCTCGGACTCGTTGGTTGCGGTATTTTGCCATCCTTCTCTTTTATAGTAACGCCTTGGTTGCCATGTCCTCTCTCTTCTTTGGTAAGAGATCTAAGTTCTCCCTTAGCTTCTCTTCTTTCCTTTCCACATCAAAGTAATTGACGTGTAGGTTATTCACTCCTATCTCCACGGGGGTCACCACTTCCACTCCATAGGCCATGGCGAATGGAGTTTCTCCCATTGATGCCTTCTCTGTCTTTCAGTATCCCCACATCATGTAGGGAAGTTCATCTGCCCATCTACTTTTGGCGTCCTCTAAGTTCTTTTCAACCCACTGAGAATGATTCTGTTTGTCAGCTTGGTTTGGCCATTTGTTTGGGGATGCGCCACGAAGGTGAATCGTTATTCAATCTCTAGCTCTTGGCATTTCTCTTTGAAGAATCTGTTGTTCAATTGGGTACAGTTGTCACTGACGAGGATTCGTGGAATGCCAAATCTCATTATGACTTGGCGAAAGAAGAAATCTCAAGCTTTTCTTATTGTGATAGTTGGTACGGTTATCACTTTCGCCCATTTTATAAAATGGTCTACAACCATGATGATGAACATTCTTTGCTTTGGGGCTATTGGAAATGGTCCTAGGATATCTATCCCCCAAGTAGCGAAAGGACAATGAGGGGTAGTGATACTTAGCTCAGTTGTCGGCAGCCTTGGGAACTTGGCGAATCGCTGACATTCTTCACAAGTTTTTATTAGGTGATCACAATCCTTCTTGATTGTTGGCTAATAGAATCTGCTCCTTACAACTTAGTTTGAATTGCTCTTGTGTTTTCATGTCAGGAAGTAAGAGGAGGTCAAGGACGTCTGTCTTGGTCAAGAAACAGAAATGCTCTTGGCCAAGAGAGTCGGTTTCTGCCGCGTGGCATGCAGAAAGTATAAAAATAGCGCGTTGGTATCTACTTCAATCTTCTTGGGCTTACGACCGAGACACCAAGAAGAATGAATGTTGCGAGATCTGTTCAATTCTAGATTAGCTACTAAAACCAAGCAGAAAACACGTTAAGAATAATCACGAGATCAATTAAATGTAGATGTAAAGATTAATAAGAACGATTAGGTCTCATACATATTCATGATCATGCCTTATTGCCTGTACTAAGAAAAGGGTGCTTAGCTATTCATACACATAATTAAAAAATAAATAACAATGTATTAAAATGATGATAATCCTCCATTTCTGGAGGAGCAAAAGTATGTGAAGATGGAGAAGAGAAGACAAGAGAAGAGGTTGCAGAAACCGTGATTGCTCCATCCTCTACCCTCCTCCTCTAAGAAGGGTATAAGTAGTTTCTAAAAATAATCCAAAGCGGAAATTAAGGAAATCGTATCCTAATCAAATTAAATTGTATTTGATTGCTCTCATCCTTACAAGGAAATACAATCCGATCAAATTAGAGGAGCATATCTTTAATCACCCGAGGTTAGCACTTTGACCGAAAAGGCAGAGAAAATCATGTGCCAGCTCATCCGATCCATAGCTTGCTCCGCGATGTTCTCCTAGTGAGGCATGGTCAAGCGGATCTGTCTTGGTGTAGAGAGGTGTCTGTTCCATTCTTAGTCAAGAAAAAGGCCTTCAAACAACCTGCTCCAGTCTGCCCACTCATGCCCGATTCTACTCTTTTTCTGCCTACTGCCCCTTTTACGTTGTGTCCTTCAAAATTCAAATGGTTTGTACCAAAAATCAATAGCATACCATTCAAAATTTTGAGAGATTAAGTGGTAAAAACTACTACAATTAGGCTCTACTTCCTTCTGTAGAATCCTGCATGGCCAAGGAAAGAACAAACCTACCTAACTGAAGAGGGGTAAGGCAAATCTTTAATAACATTTATCTTTGTTGGGTCTACCTTAATTCCTTCCTTAGAAATTACATGGCCTAGAATAATTCCATGATCAACCATTAAGTGGCTTTTTTCAAAGTTTAAAACTAAATTGGTTTCTATGCATCGCTTTAAGATTGCTTCTAGATTCTTAAGATAGTGATCAAAGGAATCTCCATGGACAGTGAAATCATCCATAAAAACCTCTATAATTTTCTCTACAAAATCAGAAAAAATGCTAGCCATGCATCTCTGGAAAGTTTCAGGGGCATTACACAAACCAAAGGGCATCCTTTTGTAAGCAAAGGTTTCAAAATGACAGGTAAAAGTAGTTTTCTCTTGATCTTCACGTGCCACAGAAATTTGATGGAATCCTGAGTACCCGTCAAGGAATCAATAGTGAGATTTACCTGCTATCCTTTCAAGCATTTGATCAATAAAGGGTAGGAGAAATGATCTTTCCTGGTTACGTTGCTGAGGCGTCTGTAATCGATGCAGACCCTCCATCCATTCTGAACTCTTGTCGGTACTTGCTGGCCATCCCCGTTCTCTATCACTGTAATTCCTATCTTCTTTGGAACTACCTGCACAGGGGAAACCCAATCACGGTCAGAGATTGGATAAATAACTCTTGCATCTAACAGTTTGAGGACTTCTTTCTTGAAAACTTCCATCATGGGAGGGTTGAGCCTCCTTTGAGGTTGTCTGATTGTCTTTTTATCTTCTTCGGTGTGGATCTTGTGAGTGCAGAAGGTTGGTGATATCCCTTTAATATCCGTTATCGTCCAACCAATTGCCTCCTTGTATTGTCTAAGTAAATCCACCAATTGGTCTTCCTCTTCTTTGGTCAACTTACTGGAAATTATAACTAGTAGTGTCAATTCTTGACCAAGAAAGGCGTGCTTAAGATGATCTGGTAACTTCTTGAGTTCGATCTCTAGTGCCTGCACAACCGAAGGTAATAGTTTATTATAGACTTGTGGGAGTTCAGAATTTTCCCCTTCATTAAAAAGAGGGCCTAAAACGTCAAGCTTATCCATAATTTCTAGTAAATCTTTGCTAATGGTTAACTCTTCCTTTATTTTCTCTAGCTTTTCTTCTTCTATTCCCCTGGTAAGAACATTGCTAAGAGGGTTAGTCTCATTAAGTGCATAAACTGCATCAGCTGGGAGTTCATATACATCTATAAAACACAAACTATGCATCTCGCTGGGCTTTTTCATGGCGTCATACATATTAAACTTAATGGTTTGCCCACAATACTCAAGTGAGAGATGACCATGATATACATCAATTAATGCTTTCGCGGTTCTTAGGAAAGGTCTTCCCAAAAGGACATCAGTGGAGTTTGTGGATTGGTCCCTGTTCATATCAAGAATATAAAAATTGACACGGTAAATGAAATCATTAACTTGAACAAGAACATCTTCAACAACTCCCTTGGGGTATATGATTGATCGGTCAGCGAGTTGGATGATTACTTTGGTATCTTGCATGGTTCCGATGTTGCCTTTCGTATTTCGCAAATGAAAGAATGTTGATCCCGACTCTTAAATCGCATAGAGCCTTCCCAATCTTCTTATTCCCTATTTTGCAAGGTATATCAAATGTACCTTGATCAGTGCATTTCTCTGGGGGTTTTGACTGGGTTATAGAGGAGACATTCTGCGTTAAGCTTATTTGTTCAATTCCTGTAAGTTTCTTCTTGTTAGAACATAAACTTTTAAGAAATCTAGCGTAACTAGGAACTTTTGAAATCAACTCAAGCATAAGCATGTTAATTGCCACTTTTTTTTAAATATGTCCATAAATAGCTTTTCTTCCCTTTCATTTTTTGTCTTTGCAGGAGCAGGTGGAAAAGGTGGTGTATTGCCCACTTTTTCTTTCTGTTTCGCTATTTCTTCGGCTTTCTTGGTTATTCGTTCTTGCCTTATATCTTGTTTGGTCAAGAAGGGCTCGTCCTGTATTGCTATAATTTTCTCTGCCTCTTCTTCCTCAATTTGCTCCGGTGATTTATACTTGTATTTCTATTCAAACTATATCACCTCTTCCCAATTTTTATGCCTCGGTTTCTGCTTTTCTTCCTCGTATGCTACTGTCTCTTTTCTTTTTGGCAAGTTTATACCGCTCCTTAGACTAATCACGTTGACGATGTACTTCTCCCTATCCTCCATTAGAAACTTCATCTGCTCCCCTATTTCTGTCAACATAGCTTGTTGTTGAGCAAATCTATTTTCTATTTCGTCATCGTGCGTCGGGCCAGTAATTTGTAATTGCTGAGGAGGTGCGGGTAGTCAATTTTGACTGAAATCGTTGGTTGCTTTCAATTGGGTAGTGGTTTCTTCCACTATTGTTGGTTGCAATGTGGGGCAATGATTGGTGTGATGATTCGTTTGATAGCATATTCCACATACATTCACTATTGCCCTTTGGTTGCTATTTAAGCCAAAAGCACTTGTGGAAAGATTTTTAATAAAGTTAGCAATACTAGCAATTTGTTGTTCCAACACAGTTGAATTAACAAAAGATGTAATAGGATTAGAATGCTCTGAAGAGCCATAATTATTGCAGTTCTCAGCCATCGTTTGAAGCAGTTGTTTTGCTCGAGTCGGTGTAAGGTCTTGTATAGATCCTCCAGCCATAGCATCCAATCTTTCTTTGTCGTTATGATTCATTCCGTCATAGAAATACTGGATCAGAGCTTGATCAACTACTCCACGCGTAGGGTTGATGTCTTGAAAATGTTTAAATATTTGATAATATTCCCCGAAGTTATCGTTCCCTCTCCGTTGGATGCAAACGAGATTTTTTCTTGCTGCTCTGGCTTTGGTCGCATTCCAATATTTATTTAGGAAGGCTCTTGACATTTGAGCCCAAGTGCTGATAGTGTTATGAGGTAAACTATGGAACCAATTCCTTGCTGAACCTTCCAATAACCACTGGAAGGCCTTTAGTTTTGCCCTCTCAATGGGAACGTTGTGAGGTTTAAGCGCGTCGCATTCCAAGTGAAAATCCCTCAAGTGGATGTAGGGATTCTCATTGAATGACTATAGAACTTTTTCAAGTTTTGGATGACAGTGGTCTTGATCGCCCATTCGTGTTCCACTAGTGGTAAATTTAGACAAGAATATGTCTCTTGCTTTGTCCCTTTATTTAGCACCCTGAGAGTTTGTTCCTCTGGCTGCTCCATATTGATTATTGGAATTGGTAACTATTGGTCGGCTTGTTGACCTGGTCACAAAATAATTAAACACAAAGATTAGTATCCGTTATCTCCCCGACAACGCCGCCAAAATTTGACCGGCGTCGAACCTGTAAAAAATAAATATAAGAGTTACAACTCGCTACTAAGAACAAATTTCTTATAGATAGCAGTAAGAGGATCGATCCACAGAGAGCAATGGTACAATACTTTGTGTGAAGTTACGATGACCAAATAACACTTAGGTGAAATGTGGGTGTTTGTGATAAATCTAAAACTGAAAAGCAAATAGAGCATGAAACTGTCTTGGCCAAGAATGATATCCTTGGTCAAGAAGATTGATTCGGGAATAGAGATCTGATATAGGAAGAATTCCTAGTAGAGGTTGGCGGCTATGGGACAAGATACACAATCATCAACGCAGAGATATTCATCTTCAATCCACAGAGCTGCTATAGGATCAAGGTACACTTATAACCCCTGCTTCCATCCTGCATCAACATCACCTCAGGTATTCTTAGAGATGGTGCCTTACCAATCAGCACCTTGCTGGTTAAAGGGTTTACCGAGTTGGCAGATGATCGATTAGGGGAAGATAACTCCAGACTAGTATCCTCGGGTATCAGTCGGGACTGGATCTGATTAATCTTTCCCCCTACCGTTTCCTGGATACACCTAGTAGCGCGTAGGTATCTACTTTGATCTTCTTGGGCTTACGACCGAGACACCAAGAAGAATGATGATCGTCACTCAAATATACTTAAATTTATCCTGATGCCTAAATGCACAAAGTAATGTGTATAAAGCAAGTCAGGGTCGAACCACAGAGATTGAAGGACTAATTTGTTAGTGAACTAGTATGACAAGGCAATATGCGACAAATCTAACCAAAGTAACAATAACAGGGGGGTTAGGGGAGCTAACAAAACAGAATTGGAAAGTACTAATCTAGGGCACGAAAGTAAATCGCAATCCAGGGCAAGAAATGTAAAGTATTATCCAGAGCAAGAGATGTAAACAGATCGAATGCGGGAAAAAGTAATGAAAAGGATATTAATCAAATGAGACGAGATCTTAGCGAAAGGTGCTCCCTTGGGTTGTTTTCTAGGTCGGCCAGTCATTGGTGCAGAGGTTTTCTAGACTCATGTGCAGATCTGCTATAGGGACCGCGTTTCCACACCGCATCCCCTGCTTACCTTCGTAGATAAGAGTCACCCCCCGTTTCCACATATGAGGTGACCTTGATGTTCAGCCGTCCTCCCAGCTACCTTCCTTGTCATCAAAAGGTAGCCTTGACCGTCCGGCTTGTCACGGCTCGAAGTAGGGAGGCTAAATTCAGAACGCCCATGAAGGAGAGGTAAGACAGATCTAGGGCGCGATAGCTCAGCTTGTCAGACTCGTATCGCATACCCTAGATAACTGTTTACCCCTAGGTGAGGCCTCTCGCGCTGCCTCCCCTAGGTGCCTGCTCTAACTCCAGGGCTTCGCGTCAGTTATAACCCTGGAATATGACGTTACTCATGCAGAAATACTAAAAGGTGATCAAGCTCTTAACAGTTCTAGACAAGCATGTAATGAAATCGATAAACAGTCATATGTCACAAGAGAATATATTAAGCATGCATTAGAACTCTTAGCCAAACCCTACAACCCGTGGAACACCCTTCACCAAGAAAGGGGTATTTAGCTACTCATACTACAGTATAAACAGTAGGTATATATAATCATACAATGATAGAATAAGAAAAGTAAAGAGGGAGTAGAGTAAACCGATAGATTAATTAATAATCAAAGAGGAAAGTTGTTGACAATGGTTGCTCTCGGAAGAGGAGATGATTCCCAGAAAATAAGCACTGAAATTAATGTAAGAAATTATCCTTTGGAACCAGCCGTCCTTACAAAACCCTAAAACTATGCTTATATAGCCTAAGCCTAGTTAGGAGACAAAAACAGCTAAGGGGAGAGGACGGATCAATGAGGGCGCGATAGCACACGTCCTTGCAAAAGGAATATTCTGGGATTCCTGGCACGTCTGGTATCTTCTGGAAGCGCCTGGGATTCTGTGCGGATCTCAGAAGATGCTCTTTGGAAGAAGGCTCAGAACTGTCGAGGCCTTGGGACAGCGCACTGGTCTGGTTCGCGTCGAGGTCTCGACATCGCTCGATCTTCTAGGCCTTGAAACTGGAAATCCACAGAAATGCTCTCAAATCGCTCCTTTTCGGCCTTTTCCCTCCTTTGATGTTAATCTGCAAATAAAACTGAAATGAATCGAGCCCCCGAAAGGGCTAGAAAGGAGGGTGAAACCGAGACTATTAAACATGCTATAAAATGACTGTTGCGAGATTTGTTCAATTCTAGATTAGATACTTCTAAAACCAAGTAGAAAATACGTTAAGAATAATCACGAGATCAATTAAATGCAAATGTAAAGATTAATAAGAACAATTAGGTCTCATGCATTTTCATGCTCATGTGTTATTACCTATTCTAAGAAAAGGGTGCTTAGCTATTCATACACATAATTGAAAAGCAAATAACAATGTATTAAAATGATGATAATCCTCCATTTCTAGCAGAGCAAAAGTATGTGAAGATGGAGAAGAGAAGACAAGAGAAGAGGTTGCAAAATTCGTGATCGCTCACTCCTCTACCCTCCTCCTCTAAGAAGAGTATAAGTAGTTTTTAAAAATAATCCAAAGTGGAAATTAAGGAAATCGTATCCTAATCAAATTAAATTGTATTTGATTGCTCTCATCCTCACAAGGAAACACAATCAGATCAGATCAGAGGAGCGCATCTTTAATCACCTAAGGTTAGCGTTGTGACCGAAAAGGCACAAAAAATCATGTGCCAGGTCATCCGATCCATAGTCTGCTCCGCAATATTCTCCTAGTAAGGCATGGTCAAACGGATCTATCTTGATCCAGAGAGGTGTCTATTCTATTCTTAGTCAAGAAAGCAGCCTTCAAACAGCATGCTCTAGTTCTGCCCACAATCATGCCCGATTCCACTCCTTTTTTGCCTGCTACCCCTTTTAGGTTGTCTCCTGCAAAATTCAAATGGTTTGTACCAAAAATCAATAGCATACCATTCAAAATTGCGAGAGATGAAGTGGTAAAAACTACCACAATTAGAGCTCGATCAAGCCCCCCCCCCCCCACCCCACCTCACCCCACACACACACTTAGTCTAATGCTTGCCCCCAAGCATACTGACTAAAAAACAAACAAACAAAACACACACAAGGGTAAGGACCAGGGAACATCTATAGTTGAAGATCCATATCATCACATGGAATGCTCAAACGATTTACTCTACAACTCCAAAACTGTATTATTAAGGCCTACCCAATACCCCAAACATCCTATACATACATAGCCATAACTTAGGTGCTTTGTGACAAAATCTCGCTATTGAACCACAACAAAACTGTTCTGTCTTCCTCTTCTCCCTATTCTTACATGATCTGCTCTCACATTTACCATTTTTTTTAGCCTAGCAATTTACCAGCATTTCTTGACATTTCATGAGTAGTTTCTTGGATGTTCCTACTGAATGAGGCGGGAACACCAGGACAGAATGTTTTTCTTTTATATGCTGAGGTAAAATTTCTTAGTTCTCTAGATATTCCTGCTTAGTGAGGCAGGGATACTAAAGCATTTATTCTTAATGGCTCGGGTAACAGACTAACGCTCACACTCTCTCAATACGGGGGATGGTTAAACTTTAATTTAGAACATGACAGAGATATATTTTCCTTTTACCTAAATTATGGTGAAATCACACCCTGTGTTGTCCTTGATGATGACCTGATGTATAGATTAGGAGTGCATGCTAGGCTTAGACAAATGGTCAATAATATAGGTTGGGGGTCTGTCTTTTTCCCTACTGACCCTATTTTTTATGAGTTGTGTTTGGAGTTTCACTCCACATTTCGTTTTGACTCTTTCACCCTGGATGCAACATCAGGAGAACGTCCCAACATTCATTGCGGGGACATTATTAAGTTCAGGTTATATGAGAAGTGGCATCATTTGAGTCTGCATGAGTTTGATGTCATGTTAGTATCTGTACATAATTACAAGACCAACCTAGCTGGTATCCTAGTACATTATATGAGATTCCTGAGAACTGGGATGCAACTAGAGTTTTTAGAACTCTTACCAATGACCTTTCTGCAATATTTAATGCTTCGTCCAAATCTTCCAAGCTTTGTGATCCAGTTCTCAGGATTCTCCATAGAATCCTCTCCATGATCTTGTTTGGAAAGACTAGGAAGTCCGGAGTTTTAGAAAGGTTAGAGTTGTTCCTCCTTTGGTGTCTGCAAAATGGTTGTAGGGTTAGCTTGGCTTATTGGGTGGCCAAGAAGTTTAGTTCTTGAAGGATGTATATGATATTAGGATCCCTGATTACCACGCTTGCATACAAGTCAAGGAAATTAGATGTTGCCACCAAATTAAATGAGTTTCCTAGAAGAAAACTAATTAATTTACAAGCCCTTTATCGAATGGGATTTTTCCATTTAGAAAGAGGCATTGTTTGTTATAACACAGGTACAACACATGGAGAGGAGAGTATTTTTTTAGGAAACTCTAAAAAAGCTTACCAGCTGGCTCCTCTAAGGATCCACTCAAGACCTGCAGGACCAGGAGATATAGCAGGATAAAGAGCCTCTGCCCTAGCACCTTCACAGGATTGGCTGGCAGGTCTCCTAGCTGGACAAAGGAAAACCAACTCCCTTCTCTAGGCATGCAGGAAACTCAAGACTAAGCCTTCACTTTGAACCAGAACATCCTAGACTCCTTGCTTCTCCAACATAACAAGTTTGATGAATCCCATACCCTAGTACCTCCCATGCCCTCTAAACCTACCCCCCAAAATCCCCACTGACTCAGAGTCAGAATGACTGCCCCTAGGTCATACCTTTCTTTTTCTTTTGTATATACTTTTATTTTTATTTTTATTTTTGTCTTACATCATGAATTTGTGTTTTCTGTACTGCCTCCCTCAAATTGAGGACATTGTGTCCAATACGTGTGGGGGAGGGGTTTTTGATGTGAATTTTATTGTCTTGAGTGTTTTAATTATTTTTGCACGAGTTAGATTTAATTTTTGAAAACTTTAGATCTGTTTTAAATTTTTTATGCATGATTTTCTTTGGATTTTTGTGTGTTTTTAGGAATAGACAGTTGCATGAGTTGTGTTTTTGCTGTGAGTGCATGAAAATAAAACCCATGATCTTCTTGAAATTTCACTTCAACACTCAAAATACTTAGACACTTAGCAATTTTGATCCATGCTTAATTAATAAGGCAACCCTTGTGTAACATGTTTAATGCCAGAAACTCTCACTTATCAACACAAAACCATGGTCAGTTAGCTTAAAACTTGAGATGATCTTTGAAGGAACTTTCTTGGTCAAGCAATTGACCAAAATGTTATTTTCTGTCTTGACCAAGTGAATAATTGATCAGTCCAATTGATACAAAAAGTTGTCAGTCTGCACTGCTTGTAGAGTCTTTACCTTTTCTGCATGTTTGTGTGAACACTACCTAGAACCAACGGGGTTGCACGGTGTTAGTGATTCGGCACCATCACCCCTTAAATAGGCGAAACTCCCCGAAGTGCATCTAGCTAATCCCTTACAACCGGGCCGAACAAGCTAGGTCGGGGGTGTCCATTACTTAAGCTTTATGTGTTTATTTTATGCAAGAAAAGGAAGGAAAAGAAAAGAAAAGAAAGCACTGCAAAAACTCCAAAGCGAGTAAAAGAAAAACTGAAGAAAAAGAAACAGTGCTGTAAAAGACTCCAAAGTGCGCAAAGAAAAGATCTCAATGCAGACATGACATGGCAACAATCGGTCGCTCACATGTTTTATTTTCTGCTTAATGTGTGCGCACTTGCTTGTGTTAGCAACTCTTGTATCTTTCGGACTTGTTGATAGGCGCAGAAAAATCAAATGAATGTGTTCCTCCACTGATTTCTTGAGTCTTGAGTTAACTATTTTTGGTTTTCCTATGAAGAGTGAGATGTTCCTAGGCATTGAATAGACCTTGTTAATCTAGGATGGATTAGAGGAGTTGAGTGTCAGTGTATTTTCCTTATTGACATGAACCTTTGAGTTGAACATGGGTTGCTAGTTTAATTTTTATTTTTTTGCATGTTATTGCATGTTTTATGTGTTTTACGTGCTTTATGCTTGAGGGGGGGAGGGGGAGGGGGAGGGGGAGGGGGAGGGGGGGGGGGGTTGATTGAGCTCTAATTGTAGTAGTTTTTACCACTTGTTCTCTTGCAATTTTCGAATGGTATGCTATTGATTTTGCTGTGAATCATTCGATTATTATAGGAAACAACTTTGGAGAGGCAAGGAGCAAAAATGAGGAGAATTAGGCATGATTCTGGGCAGATTTGGAGTAGGTAGACTCTTGGTTGCATTCTTAACCAAGACTGGACACGAGCATCTCTCTTGACCAAGATAAATTACGCTTGGCCAAGCCTCAATTAGAGAAATCTTCGGCGCAGACAGCAGATTAAAGACGCTGGCAGATGATTTTCCTGCACTGGCGATTGAGAGCGTTAATCACGGACGGATTGAAGATGCGCCCTGCTGTCATAATCTGATAAGATCTATTTGTGAGGAAGAGAGAAAATTCAAATACAATTTAGAGTTGATTAGGATTTCATTTTTCGGGAATTACGCCCGCAACTATTTATACTTTTCCTAGGTTTTTAGAGAGGGGGTTCGCCGTCATTGGTTAGGGAATTCTCTCTCTGATTTTCTATCACCATTTTCATCTACACTTTGCTCCTTTAGCAACAAAGGATTGTTATTATATTTTTCAATACTTTGTATAATTTTGCTTTCAATTATGAGTATGAGTAGCTAAGTACATCTTTCTTAGTAGAGGCACTTAAGCATGAGCATGAGTATGCATGAGACCTAAACGATCTTATTAATCTTTCAATCTGCATTTAATCAATTTTGTAATTACTCTTAACGTGTTTCTATTTGATATTAGATCTGGCCAATTTAGTGTTGAATAGATAATACAGCAGTCATTTCTCTTAGCCATGGATTATTAACTAAGAGGATCGAAGTAGACACCTACGCGCTAGTGGAATCTAGGGGTGAGCACGGATCGGAGGATCCGACCGATCCGATCCGCTCCGATCCGAACTCACCCATCCGATCCGATCCGCACCCTGTGTCGGAGCCGGTTCGGTGGAGGGAGTCGGAATCCGATCAGTTCGGATTCCGACGGTCGGATTATCGGGAATCCGTCGGACTTCCGATAATCCGAATGCTGCCATAGATATTAATATGTCCCAACCCTAATTTCTAATTCATTTTATCCATCCCCCCAACCAAACGCAGCCGCTCCCCAACCCAACCAAACGCAGCCGCTCCCCACGGACGGCCCAACCCAACCAATTTAACCAAACGCAGCCGCTCCCCAACCCAACCCTTCATAATCGCTCCTGTCACCGTTGCCAGCAGCTCGTCAGCCTCGTCGTTGCTGTCACCGTTGCCAACCAAACGCTTGGCCGGAATGAACAAAAGAAAAAGAAGGAAGAAGAATAAAGGAAAGGGCTGCGTTGATGCAACCCTAGAAATTGAAAAAGAAAAGAAACAGAGAAGAAAGAGAAGGAATGAATAAAATGGAACGTGAAAAGAAACGAAAATTGGAAGAGAAGATGGAGTCCTTGTCGTTTGACAAGGAAAATAAAAGGAAGAAAGAAAAATGGGCTGCGGCCCAAAGAAGGGAAAAAAGAAAAAATGGGCTGCGGCCCATGAGTAAAAAAAATAAAAGAACTTGATGAAGCTGAAGAACTTACGGAAGGAAACTTTTTATCACATCACTTCTGTAATTTCATGCAAATCTTCACTTCTGTAATTTCATGATAACAGATATTGAATTTCTTGTTTGGTTTGTGAAATGTGAGATAGAATTACAAATTTACAATTACGATCGAAAATCCGAAAAATCCGAAAAATCCGACCGAACCGATCCGAAACCGAAAGTGTCGGATTGGTTTCGGATTCCCTGTGAAAAAATCCGAAAAAATCCGATCCGAAAAAATCCGAATCCGAAAAAATCCGATCCGAACTTGTCGGATTCCGATCCGAAATCCGAACGCTCACCCCTAGTGGAATCCACGAAACGGTATCGAGAAAGGTTAATCAGATCCAGTCTCGATTGACGCCCGAAGATACTAGTCTGGAGTTGTCTTCCCCCAGTCGTTCATCAGCCAAATTCAGTAAACCCTTTAACCAGCAAGGTGCTGGTTGGTTAGGCATCATCTCTAAGCGTACCTGAGGTGATGTTGATATAGGAGGGAAGTAGGGGTCATAAACGTACCTTGATCCTATAGCAACTCTGTAGATTGAAGATGAATACCCCTGCGTCAATGATTGTATCCCATGTCTCATAGCTACCAGCCTCTACTAGGAATCTCTTTCCCATTTGATTTCTATTTCTGAATCTGCCGTCTTGACTAAGAACATCATTCTTGGCCAAGACAGTTACTTGTTTTATTTACTTTCTCATTTTAGTCTTAATACAAAAACCCCCAATTTTACCTAAGTGTTATTTCAATCATTACAAGTTCTAACAAAAATTATACCACAGCTCCCTGTGGATCGAAACTCTTACTGTTATTTACAATTCAATTTTTCTTAATGGCAAGTTGTAACTTATATTTATTTTTGACAAATTCAACACTTATCAAGATGCGATATGGAATTGACAATGTATGACCTATAAGTTTATACTACAACCCTGTTCTAAATTAAACAGGTGTGAATAGACTTTAAAAAGTAATTTTTTAGTCATTAAAAAAAAGACTTTAGACTTTTCAAGAAAAAAGAAGGAAGAGAACAACTAGTATTTAAGGAAATATTTAATCTCACCTTGAACTATTTACCCTAATTAAATACTCCCTCCGGTCCCAAAACAATGTCGTTTTAGCTTTTGTTTTTACTGTTTCGGCACGTATCTTAAAACGGCCGGTAGACTCACTATTTGAGACAATTTTGCCCCTAATTTTTTCTGGGAAGTACGTTAAGGATTAACGTACGTTCACAAAAAAATTCGGATTTTTTTGGGGTCAAATAGTGCCTCATCCGGCCTCCTCGATATGCGTTCCCTACTGAATATTGGGATGCGAGGAAGACATTCTTTTGAAACTGGAGGGAGTACTTGCTAGAACTTCCATAATCAAACAATGTGAGGTTTTCAGAGCATTTACTATTAAAATTATATTTTTCATAGTTATACTAATAATGGTGGCGTAGCTTAGTTGGTAGAATGTGACATTATAAACCAAAAGTGTAGACGATGTTTTAAATTGTATAATGTTATTTTATGACTTATATCATTATAATACGGATCGATTTATATCTAATTACGATTTATAATTTAACTCTTAACACTTAATTACTTCCAAGATTTAAGGTTGATCTTAATCGTATGATCACATCGGTTACAATTAATGAGAGGCAAGGATTGCATATAAGAGTTGATTCCAAGTATCAGGTACTCCAGCAAGACACCAATGACTGCAATCTTTCCCGCTGCTGTGATCAGCATTTCCATAAATGGAAGGATGTCCATCTTTCCTTAGTTGTGATAATGTCGTTATGTCCAGCAATGTAACCGACGCCGTTTTCATGCCATTCAATACTTGATTCACCATCTCCGCAGCTGGTGGTGCTCCCTCAGGATACGTCGTCCCACTTATCGGCTCCGTTTGCCCACTGCAACTTGACTTCTTCTGCCTCCATGCTTTACCCCTAATTAATTTTTAAAATATCATTAATTCCTCCACATTGATAATTAAGTAATATATATTAGAAACAAATTCAATATTGGCTTGATACAAACAAGAAAACTTGATTCTTAATTTACTTATTCACTGCTTGACAATTTTCGATAGAAAGCCCATCCTATATGCAGCTGTGTTTAAACATTGGAGGGAGATTTTTATCATTTTTTAAGGTCTTATTCAACTTAAATTTAAAATAATCGACACCCAATATAATAATCGAATGTTCTTAAGAAGAAAACATATTCTAGTACATATTATTTTGTAAGGAGAATGATTGGCACACACCGGGTGGTAGATGGCATAAACATTATTTTAAGTTTCAAACACAATAAAACTGTGAGGGTGATGTGTTATACCAACACAAATTTTAGTATTAGAACTCTATACGGGACAATTTCATTTTGAGTTCAAATTTGAAGTAACTGACATTTCAAGACCATAAACAAATACATATTACACAAAACTATATAAACTATTGATGCAATTTGGATACTTTAAGCAAGAAAATATTTTAGTTGCAATATATATTAATATTATAAATTTGAATTTTGTTGAAGTGAGGATATGCTTACTTGTAATGAGTTGGTGAGATGGCTTGGAAGAAAACTTTGGTGATGGTAGTATCGATGTTGGAGTCAACCCACTTGGACCATGTAGTGAGCCCATGTTTAAAAGCAACTAGCCGATCCATGTCTTTCTCTATTTTCCCTCCTTCTTCAATATAATCCCATCTGAATTCTCATTTTTTACGCTCGCTTTTAGTATTTTGTCTAGCCAAACATATATTTAACACATATTTACTGACAAAGTTTTATATAAACATGTCCTTTAACTTAAACAACTACACAAACTATTCATTTACTTTTAAGCTCTATCATTATTTTTGCATCAAATGTAAAAAAGATATAATTTATGTACTTTCTTAAAAGAACAAAAACAAAAGACGTGATTAAAGAAAAATAAAAATAAAAATAAAGACCCCTATACTTAACTACTACTACTGGTTTAGTAAGAAAATAAATTTAAGTTTTTTGGGTAAAAGTTAGAAGCATACGGCTGATCACTGCCCCTATGAGTCCACCAATGCCAAGTGTTGAAGATAAGAACGTCGTATCCTTCCCAATCTCTGCCGTTTTGAATAGAATCAAGCTTTAAAACCCACCCTATCTCCTCTTTCACTACATCCACTAAAAATGCATTTCTTGATAACATCACTGAAATGTCATAGTCCTGCATATATGATCCAAATTAAATTAAATTAAATTAAATTCTCATTGGAGTAAAAGAAAAACATATAATTATGTATTGCAAGCAAAAATTATAACTAAACAAGTAATCAATTAATAGAAATCAAGTTTGGAAAGAATTAAATTAACTTTAACGAATGAATTTGTAACTCGGTACTATAATTTTATTTGCGGTAAAATAGATTGACTTACATGGATAGTAAAAGTAGAGATGCCATTTTTTCTGGTGAGAGTGAAGTTAGATTGGGGCACCGAAACATGCAACATGCAAGTAAGTGACTGCCATTGGTTAAGGCTTAGAGAATCGCCCACAAACAATATCTTCTTCCCTTTCATCATCCTCATAAAATTTTCACCATCGAATCTTAAAAAATGACAAATTATATTCGTATCATATTAGTTTATTAAACAAAATTAATTTTGATGAATGAAAAAAAAAACGCCCTCATAGCCTAATGCTAGTATACGTACCTTGGCAATTCACAACTAGTGGGCTTCCACATGTATTTGAGATATGCAGTATCTGGGCGACCATTTTTCTGGCAATCAAATGCCGACTCGATGAATGGGCAGGCAGATGTGTCATACAAAGGATAATCATTAGAGTCATCATAGACCCAACTACCTTGGAAGAGATCACAGCCGTCAATTCCTATTCCCACCTTTGATGCACTTATGCCTATTATTACAGATGGAAGTGAAATGATCATGATAGAAGCAGAATAATAATAAGCTAATAATAAGCTCCATGTAATTATTATGTGACCCATATAGCTAGCTAAGCTAATAGGGAGAAATTATTTAATGGAGAAAAATCAAAACTATTATAAGATGAATTTATAAGCAAAGTTTATATATAAATATATATATCTTCAATATTAATTCACGCATAATGTATGTAGCCATATTTGTAGCTAGAGAAGCTTTTTTTTTTGTGAATACAAAGACAAGTTTTAATGGTCACCAGACTCACCACCACTACAAGATTTTGTTTGGCTATTTTCTTGAGCATACGTCTCCACCACTCGCTAGGTACGTAATTGTTAGGAGTTAGGACCATAGAAACGTACGTGAAGTCTCTTAATTTGCGTAATTCATTCCTCTTTTTCCTTTTTATGTTGAGCTTTTGTCTTGAAAATATAGACAACACATATAAATATAAATCTTTAATCAAAAGTTAATTAACACGCTAATGTGTATCTAGCATTGGTTATGGTAGAGAGAGAGGGAGAGGGAGAGGGAGACAGAGAGAGGTACCAGTGTTGGGTGGGCTATGATCACAAGAGTAACGTAGGAGCATCTCTATTTTCACCTAGCCGATATATACTTATTAGTATTTATTTATTTAAAAATCGAACGATATTCGAATAAAATTAATTTTTCATGAAAAGTACCAACTAGGAAGATTAAAAATATCAGCCAAGATGTCAAATTGAGGTGGATTGAGTTGGATTAATTAGGTCACCACCCAAGAGTGGTTAGTCTTTCCTTTTTCTTTTTCTTTTCCCATTCCTTGCTAAGTCAGGAGTAGTTAATTAATTAGTTGATTAAAACACTCTTTTTTGGTCCTCTTTTCCTGGTTTTTTTCTTTTTAAAAAGGGCTGATTATACAAGATGGGGAACTTTCTTTTTGGTGTGTGGATTAAAAGATGAATGTTAATGAGTATGTTCACGTGATGTCCAGAATTGGAAGAGACAAACGCAATTAAATTTGATGTTACAGAACGCAATTTATGCTTCCCTTTCTCTCTCACAAATAATTAAAAAAAAAAAAAAAAAATTTGTGTGGCTTCCTTCCTTTCTTTTCAATGTGTTATCCAAATGAAAAGTTGAAATCCAAAATCAAATATACATTAATTAAGTTTTCAAACCCATAACTTTTTTACTAACTACTGAAATATATATTAATATTAAAATCTCGTTAATTATATAATAATTCTGGGTTCTCTTAGTTTTGGTTGACAAATTCATATGATTGAGTTTAGTTAGGAATAAAACTCTAATCAAATACGAATTTTGGATAACATGAGTTCATCAAATCTTCATTGTTTAAAAAGGGAGATGGTATGGATGTGAACAGTCATTCAAATTCTCCTTGAAAAAAGAAAAGGAATTATCTGGAATTAAAGAGAACAGAACACGTTTCATTACCTAGTTCACAAATCTAACTTGTGAAAAATATCAAACGGACCTTATAAGGAAAATGAAATAAAAAATCGCCACTTTATTTATTTTGGAAAAACAAAAAAAAATCATTTAAAAACTTATTTTAGAATTCAAGATAAGTTTTATTGATTAAAATAAATCTCGAAAACAAAATAAGAATGACTTCATGTAAAAAATCTATTGTTAAAAAATTAGTTTGCAAATCAAAGATTTGAATTTGGAGACTCCTATGAATAAGGAAGGTATTAGGAACTCTACTCATTTGAGGCATGAGATATTGTGTTAATCATTCCAAATTAAACTTGTTTTAAAAGGAAAAAGAAAACCAGTTGATTTTTTTACGATAAAACATGAATAATGATTTTGAAAAGAGATGTAAATTTGATAATAAAAAGTGATTTCAATAACAATGTCAAGTAAGCACATCACAAAAAATAATCATGTAAATCATGTCAAGATCAATTCTAAGAATAATCCAAACAAGAATGCAATATGAATAAAGGAGTCATGTAAAATTAGCTAGGCTCATAATGCATGACATATGACGTGCAAGGCTTAAGGGTAGATTAACAATCAGTCGCATCAAACTCATGTGAGATCGATTATTCAAGAAGTTCAGAATCTAACGATCCTTATTAAACACAAACTGTCAGTCGAGGAATGTCGCCAAGATGAGTTCCTAAATTGTTGGTGGGATCACAATGGTTCCATTTAAGTATCAACTTTCTTAGATTTTTTGCTGGTTTTCAAGTTAAGCACTTATATGCGTTAATCTATTTTTGACATAACTCAATCTCAAAGCTCCACCAGTCTTCTTTTTCAACTTCGTTGGTTAGATATGAGGCTATAATGTTATTTGGTTTTTTCGATGCAAATGCGTCACGATGACAAGTAAGATCACATAAAATGCAATCAAAATTTCAGCACAATATCACATAGCACGTAACACGTAGAAAAAAAGGGAGACGTGGGAGGAAAGAATGCTCCTGTAATTCCTCATAGAGTGGTGAAAAGAGGGAGAAGTGGATGAGTGAATGTTCCCTGATTTCAGTAGATATGGCTATATCTACTTGAAACATAAACATGAAAGTTTTGAAATGTTTAGCACTTTTCCGAATGAAGTACAAAATCAACTTTACAAGACAATTAAAGCACTTCGATGAGATTGAGGTGGTGAACATTTGAGTCAGGAGTTTGATGATCATCTTAGAAATTATGGAATTATTTTATAATTAACTCCTCCGGGAACGCCACAATGGAATGGTGTATCTGAAAGCAGGAATCGAACTTTATTGGATATGGTATGATCTATGATGATTCAAACTTATCTTCCTCCTACGTTTTGGGGTCATGAGCTGAAAATAGCTGCATTCACACTAAACCGTATTCCAACTAAGGCTGTAGAAAAGACATCATATGAGATATGGACTGGTAAAGTACCTAGTTTATATTTTCTCAAAATTTAGGGGCCTGAAGCTTATATGAAGCGTCAAATCTATGAGAAATTAGGACCCAAATTTGATAAATGTATTTTTATGGGGTATCCTAAAGAAACTAAAGGATACTACTTCTACAATCCATCTAAGAACAAAGTGTTTGTTGCTCGAAATGGAGTTTTTCTAAAGAAAGAGTATATCACTAGTAGAATCAGTGGGAGTAAAGTGAATCTCGAAGAAGTTCGAGAACCACAAAATGACATTTCAATGCCTGAGTAACCTACTCAAGATCAACAAGAAGTTGTTGCATATAAAGAAGTTCAACGTAGATCTAGTAGGACCTACATCTTATTCAAAAGCCTAAGAGATATGGATTTCTCATTATTGAAGGAGAAGAGGTTTTGATTCTGGTTCAAAATGAACCTACATCTTATTAGGAGGCTATGTCCAGTTCAGACTCTGAGAAATGGTTTGAGGCCATGAATTCTGAAATGCAATCCATGTATGACAATCAAGTGTGGACTTTGATTGACCCACCTAATGGGATAAAAACATTGGGTGCAAGTGGGTTTTCAAGAAAAAAGCATATATGGATGGCAAAGTGTATACCTCTAAAGCAATGTTGGTAGCAAAAGGTTTCAGACAAACTCATGGTATTGACTATGATGAAACCTTCTCACTAGTTGCTATGATAAAATCTATTAGGATTATCTTTGCCATTGTTGCATACTATGATTATGAAACACGGCGAATAAATGTCAAAACAACATTTTTTAATGAAAAAATACTTGAGGATGTGTACATGACACAACCTAAGGATTTTGTTCATTTTGAAAATACTAATATGGTATGCAAGCTTTAAAGATCCATTTATGGATTGAAGTAGGCTTAACAGGTTTTAACAAAATAATTTAAGGAATTAAGGAACTACAAAATCATTATTAAAGAAAGTTTTAGCAAAAGAGATTGCGACTAATTTTTTTTCTTTATGATTACCTTAATTGTATTGATTCTCCTTAGAAATTAGTGAGAAGATAAGGATTAGTAAGAAGATAACAATAATTTTAGTAAAATATAGATAGCAGTTATTAATAAACTGGAGCTTTAAGTCATTAAACTAAAAATTAAGAATATAATAGATTTTTTTGTTCTTTTTTAAAGAATAATAATAATAATAATATAGATATAGATTTGTACTTTATTAGTATATAAAAAGTTAAATGATTTAAAATATACACTTCCAATTTTACGATTATATTTTAAATATTACATTTTCTAATAAAACATATGCAATTCATATTACACCCTATTAAAAAGTTTTGGATAACTCAAGTTAAAAATTATTTTATTTTCTTATTCAACTTAAAGTAAACTAAAGCTATTTTCCTTCAAAATATTTATAAAGTAAATTAATAAAATAATTTTTCAACAAATCTAGTTTATTTATTAAAAAAGTACTTTTATACCACACTAGTAAAGTTGGTAGTTGTTTTAAGTAATCTTAAGACACATAATTAAGTAAAAAAAATTGAAAACCAAAGGTGCCCTTTTTGCACGTTCCTCCAACAATTTTTTTTTTTATTTTGTATAATTTTTTTTTGGGCTCACACGGTATTACATAGATTTTGTTTTTTACATTTCTACATTAGTTTAGACTCTAATATAAAAGTTGACGCATATCAAAATTTAGGAACCATCTTAGAAAATTATAGAAGCTAATAAAATATATTTATAATTTTGATTTATTTTCCACTATTTAACTTGAATTTTAAATCATTTCTAAAATCTAATTAAATTTTCGAGATTAAATATAGAACTTTTGGATGAGTAAAAGTAAAATTAATTAAAAAATTTAAACAATTATGGACTATAATAAAAACTTTTTAAAAATGGATGAAAAAATATAATTTTTTTGGTTAATTAAGTAAAATTAATTAAAAATTATAAAATTGAAGGGACAAAACCGATATTTTTAGAAACGTTTAGGAGGGGCAATCCCAAGCTCACCCCTATTATAAATAAACTACACACCTAAGTTCAAAACTTTATTTTAATAAATCATTTCATTGCAATGGTAAATGCATACTTAATTTTATTATATTATAACATTTAAATATCTAATAAAAATAGTTTAAAATATCTTTGAAGAGATATATATTAAATACAATTTTTAATTTAAGTAGATGTTGCACGTCCATTGCACGTACTACTGAAATCTAGTGTTTATAAATGCATGCTGATGATCACTAATTTGGAAAATATTTCCCATTTTACACCAAGAGATATAATCATTATCCTTTCGAGAATTAAAAAGTAAATTTTAGAGGACGTTCTAGTATTTGAGTATTCTTTTTCTCTGTTAATTCTCTCAATATTATTTTCTTTGTCCGTGAAACACAAACTTAAAACTTAAATTAGAAATAGACGTTTTATGTTTGTGTGTGTATATACTAGTCAAAATTAATAGTTTTTTTAATTTCCAATGAATATAATTAATGTAGTATTGGGATATGATTTTATCAACACTTTAAACTCAACTTTTACTTTGTCAAATAAAAGAATCTTTTGATACGTAACTTCTCTATAGTCGTTCATTTTATTAATAAAATTCTTTTAACATTCATTTATTAATATAAGATTTGTAAAAATAAATTCATTTTGATTATTTTACCATATTACTCTTAAACTAAAATTCTTACAATAACTATAATTTTTAGTTTCTTCTATATATATACAATTCATAGGTGATATCTATTATTTTATTTTTCATTTAAGTAAGTATATGATTTTTTCCTCTATATAAAATGTTGAACGAGCATATAATTATTATTTTAAATAAATGGTGCAAATTAAAATAAATTAATAATTATATATGTGTTGCATTTATTTATTTATTAAAGGTGACGTTTGGTATGTAACTTCTCCAAGAATTGAATTCATTTCATTAATAGAAGAAAAATGCCATAAAATTACCCCACTATCAAATGTCTAAAAAATATCTCACATTTGTAATTGAGTCAAATAGAACATACCCTATTTTCAAATTTGTTTTAAAACTTGTTTGGCTCCTAACAAATAAAATTTATTTATTATCTCTTTATACTAGATAGATACTAACGTAATATAATCCAATAAAAACAAAATAAAAATGACATTAAACATAAAACCATTCTTTTAATTTGGGAGGAGGGAAAAAAGGACGGGAAAATATTTTTTAATTTATATTTTTTTACTTTTACTGTGTTATGTCATGGTGTAAAGAGATGATAAAAGCTCTAAGTCATTTTTTTAGTAAATAAATTTCTACGTCACTAATCTAAGGTCAATTTTTAGAAGAGAGTCAAACAAGTATTAAGACAATTTTCAAAATAAGGTGTAATCTGTTAAAATTGATAAACCTGTAGTTTTATTTGACTCAATTATAAATGTGGAGTATTTTCAGACGTTTGGTACAAACGTGGAGTGATTTTCTGACTTATTCTTTAATAGAATTTATTTAGAATTCATTCAAATATAAGACTTGTAAAAATAAATTCATTTTCGTTATTTTACCATATTACTCTTAAATTAAAACTTTTAGAATAACTATAAATATAAAATGCATAACGATTGCACAATTCATATAGTTATTATTTTAAACAAATGATGCAAATTAAAATAAATTAATAATTATATATGTTTATTTACTAAAAAGAAAAAAACATGTTAGTATTTTCCTTAGTAACCCATTCATATTTTTGTTGGGCCTATTTTGTTTTAATTTCCTGGGCCGAAAAAAAGGAAACCCTAAAAAGTAAAAACAACCCAAATTTGCTTTTTATCTGCACAGCCGCAACACTCCCTATTTTATTTCTATCCATCGTTTTCCAACACCCATCATCTTCATCGTTGAAACAACACCGGACTGGACCACCACGATCGCCGGCCAGCCACTTGCGCCAAGTCGCAACTATTTTGGCAAGAATTCTATTTTTTGTTAATTTTGAGGTTCAATTCTATAAGAATTGAATTCGATTAAAAAAGAGTATAATAAACACTGAATTTGCTCGTATTTTAATTTAAATGAATTTAACTCTTTTCAGATTTTGATAACAAACAGTTTTAATGTATGTTTTTTTAGTGTTACTGACCTGTGAAAACCTGAATACAGCATGCAGAACCAGTAATCTCAGTTGCCTTGCCAGCACAACCCACTGCGTCTCATAGGGAACCTAAAAATGGCCAGAGTCATGTCAAGCAGAGCAGCTGCATCGCCAATTACAAATCAAACACTAAACTTATTCAGATGCTCCAACTTCCTAAAGCACTTCAGTACTGCTTCTTCGCCTGGTACCCAAAATCCTAATAGTAATGGTGATGGGTCTTCAGCTACAAAGAAACCTAGCCGAAGAAAGAAGAAGAACTTGATCGAGGTGGCTCAGTTCTTACCCAATTGGGGAATTGGTTATCACATGGCAAAGTCTCACTGGACCAACGTCTCTTATCAAATCACCAAAATCAATCTCTATAAGGTATTCCTTTCTTTTTTCTCAGCTAAAGGAAATAACATTTTGGCGTTCCAGGTAACGCGAACGGGAATTTTTTGTGCTTTGGGTTTTAGGGTTATTGATCATTCTTCTTGGATTTAGTATTTGTTCCTTTTGTTGTAGGATGGTAGGCATGGCAAGGCGTGGGGAGTTGTCTTCAAAGACGGTTAGTAATCCTTCCACTAATTTGTGATTTTTCTTCCAGTACTATTTGCTAATTTAGACATGAAGCTGTTTTCATACTTGTTGCATAGTTATGTGATGCATTTGTTTCCATTGTAAAAAAAATGGATTTGATAAAACGATGATCCTCTTGTTTTGTGCTATCTTTCTTGTTTATCTGTCTTCATCAATTGGAAGCTTACCAGTCATGTTATTGGATAGTGAGGGTGGCACTGGTGGAATTTATTCAACGGGTTGGGACTTGCAAGTAGGAGAACTATTTTCTGCTTTAGGTTCTCCTAAACATGATTCAGTTTAACATCTAAAAGTGTCAGGAATTTGAAACAATGTATGGAGCAGGAATACCTCCTGTGTGAGTATTGTTGATGTTAAAGTTAGGGGCGATTTCATGTCCATTGCTGTGAACATTTGCACTATCTAAGCTTTGTCACAAACAAAATCTTTAAAGAGGATTGTCTACCCAGAATTCTGCTCATTTGATGCTCAACCATCACTGTAAGCCCTTAAGTAGGAAGACTATAGAGCATTTTCACTCTCTCTCATGATGATTGGTGAGAACAGTGATGCAAGGTGTTTGTTGTTATGACCTCTGCAATTATTCATGGTAGACCTGCTATTCGAATTTAGAGAAAAACAGTTATTATTGCTTATATTCAATGGATGTTATAGTTGGCCGAGAAATTAGTTAATGTTGGCTGATGTGCAATTGGGTAAACTTTTGTTGAAATTTGAGACCTATGGAGAGAAAACATTATTCTTTTGATTTTACATTCCCTTGATTTAGTAGAGTTTGGATAGGTCTGGGCGAACATGAATATATCTGCCTCTTGTCTGCTTCAGTAGAAGTCAAAGAAATATGTTAGTTGGTGGTTACTAGGTTCAAGTGATTGCTGGATTGCAATCTATCTAAAGAGTTTGGATGGGCTTTCATGCTATTCTCCGCTTGCATATTACTTCATAGCCTATTTCTTGTCCTTATCCTTTTTGTCTTCTCAAGATTCAAGTCACCTCTTGTTGCTAGAGCGTCCATGATACCTTCCTACAGATGGAAAAACCTGGTTATGTTTCAGTTTCCCGTTTGCATGCGGTGATGCTTATTGCAAGCAACATATTTCAGCTGGTTCCTGTAAACCTTTGTCAATCCCTGTAAACCTTTGTCAATCTCGCTGTTTGAAATTGATTTCTAATATCGGCTTTTCCTTTGGCAAGTCTCGGCTTGAACACAGTTTTGTTTTCACCCTCCATTTAGCATGGCACTTTTAGATTTGTCAGTGTCTATTCAATATATTCCCATCGTTCGCTTCTGTATGGAGGTATGATTGATCTTATCATATGATTGTGGTTGATACAGGGCTGCAAGCTGCAGATGCTCCTAAGAAGATTAGTGGAGTTCACAAGCGATGCTGGAGGTACATTCCAGGTTTGACAAAATCAATACTGGACTCTCCAAATCCAGTAGAAATGGCACCGAATGCCGAAGTTCAGGCAGCTTGATATCTTAGTTTGCAAGAACTAATACTAGTTTAAGAGATGGTGCTAGTGCTCTTAATATCAACTCATCTTGCTCTCCTTTGGTCCTTTATTTGGTAACATCATTGGTTGACAAACTCAAAGCAAAGAGGTGGAGATCTGTAGACGGACACAGATGCAGCATTCTGGAATACTTCTCAAGATGATTGAAAGTTGATACAAAGAGTAAAATAATTTGTGACTTTCAGGTGATAAAAAAAGCACATGGAGAAGAAATAATTGATGGAATTCTCTCCTTACCGATGCCTCTTTTTTAATTTCCTCCAATTTTTATATTTTTATACAATTATTTCACCATATTTTTTGAATTTTTAATCATTAGGAATGTTTTCAGGGAATTATCAGGTTAATAACTTAAAATTGCAAATTTTAAAAGGGTTGGATCAGAAGCGGATAGATTTTTTAAGCATCTTATCCATAATTTAAATGGGAAAAAAATGATGGTTAGTATATGTAAGACAGTAAGCATTGATTATGATTGAGTTTAAAAACTCAAATCACTTATTCACCATTAATCCAAAATTTAAATTGAATTTTGGGAAATAGAGAAAAGCAGAGCAAATGCTAACGACTTGTTTGGTTACGGAATGAAAATGACTAAGAATGAGAATAAAAGAGTAAGCTCGTTACCTTTGTTTGGTTTGGTGTGAATGGTATCTTACCACCATAAATGACTAAGGTATGATATCTTACCAAACATAAATGAGAATAAAAAAATGGATTGATCATTACTTTTGTTTGGTGTGTGTGAATGGTAAATAATGAAAATAAATCTGTACTTTTGTTTTGATGGAGTCATTACTAAATATATTTAATAATAAAATTTATTAATTATTTTATTTTATAATTTATATATAAATTTATTGAAAAATCATAAATATTAAATTTTACATGAAATGTCAATAAAATATTATTTAAAAATCATTAAATATTTTATTTAATAGTTAATTATAAATTAAGAAAAAAAATCAATAAGGAAGTTTATCTGAAAAAAAAACAAAAAGAAAGCTCCTCGTGAATCAAAGTAATTAGAAACGTTTTATAACGAAGCACCAATTTTTTTTTGAAAGGTTAATTGAATTATTAAAAAAGAAAAAGAAAGTTACAGTTCAAGTCAGAATAGTACAAATGACAAATAAATGATATTTGTAGAGTGACATAAGTTGTAATTTAAAAAAATAAAAAGAGTATTTATAATAATATAAAATATGTAGTATTTCTTCTTATTCCATTTCTTGTTATATTCGGAGGGGGGAGAGTCTAACCATAAAATACTAAGAAATAAGTCTTTATTCTCATTCTTTGTGCTCAATTACCAGTAACAAATGATTAGGTTAAGAAATTATGTGCTATATAAACTTTCGATGGCCATAATTTATCGAGAAAAAAACATTTCGCGGTTTTATGACCCTTAAACTTTTGTTCTTATGGAAACCCATAAAAATGAAAGAAAAAAAAGGTCATGATATAGACATTTTTTAATAGAAAAAAGTATAATAAAAAAATTGAGTTTAACTCTTTTCCTCTTTTTTGTTAAGGGCTTGAAAAACAAATCAGGAGGGGCTGGGCTGGGCTGGGCTGGGCCAGCCTACTACTGCTGGGTAGCCCAATATTGTGCCAAAACTGGCCTGAAACCAATTTTCATCTAATTTCTCGAACCATCGACTTCCATTTTGATAATCTCATTTTTCTCTTTCCCCTGCAAACACACTACCTTAAGCGAGCAGCGGCGGCAGTGACGGTGGCGGAATCCACCATCACCACGACTTCCACCACCATTATCTCCATCTTCATCATTAGCTGACGCGCCACGGAAGGGTGTTCCACCTCCGTATTTCTTAAATCTTTGCCAATCAACGTGGTATGTATTGATTCTTGTTCAGCCATCAATGTCTGTTATGTTTCCTTTATGTAATCTTCTATGACCGAAGGAAAATTAGGGGCAAATGGTATTGAATTCCTTGTTGTTCTTTTTATACTGGTCTATGTATTATGGTTCAGGCACGTATTCAGTTAATCAAATGTTAATTCCATGATTCTCAATTTTAAAGATGCTTGAAATGTGAATTCTTACCGTTGTTAGCTGGTAAATTAGTATGTTTAGTAGACTTGCGAAGTTATTTGCAACTAGAAATCTGACAATGAAAGGCTAGATACTCGCGAAAAGAAAAGTTCAGCTAGCTTTATCTTTTCTGATGAATTATGTTTCTATTTGGTCTTTTTACTCTCATACTACCGTGTTCTAGCTCAAATAAGTGGCACGAGTTTGGTTATGTAGCTTATGGAATATGATGAATGAGGTTTAGGGTGTTTGATACTAGACTTTAAGGTGCTTTGGATTGATCCCTAATTAGAAAAACACCATTGTTGTGTTGAAGACAGTTGTTGGTTCATTGTTTCATTTCGTTAGTTACCTCTATTTTGTGGCAGCAATTTTATTGATTTGTGTTGATTGAGTAGGAATGTTTTCAAAAAAACTAAGACAAATGCCGAAATTTTGCAGTAAGTACTATGGATTGGCGAAATAGGGGCACACTTTTATCTTTCACGCTGTCAAGTTGTCAACATGCATCGTCCCTTTTTTGTTGCACACTTTTACCAGTAACTATAACTTTCGAATTTCAAGTATGTTTAAGAGAGGAAGATTATTTTTCTTTCTTGCCTTGTGCCACTTCTCAGAGGCAAAAGGAAAGAAGCCAAAATAATGGATTGGGAGAACCTTTAAAAGGAAAATTAGAGGCTGTTTAGAGGAAACCTTAGGTGCTTTTCTACCTTCTTTATACCAGCTGAAAACTTGGAATATGTCCCTTCTAGCCATTTTTCTGGGCAATATGAATTGTCTGGTCTACGAGGAATTGTTGACTGTAAAACAGTTATCGACCATTACTTTCCATGTATTTCTTAGAGACCTTCGTATATACTGAAAGCTGGTTTGGACATATATTTACGGTACAACAATTCAGTACCCATCATTTCGCATATTTCTAATTATTTTTCAAGTTGGTTGTCATTCATGGATTTACAAGACATGAATTAAAAATTCAACACATCAGTTTCATGGGACTAAACTAACCTCATCCATTAGCTTGACCTGAAGTGAGTGATATTTAAATACTAGAACTCTTTTTTAAGTGGTTTTATGTAATGAGTCATAACAGCTCAGATTCTGTGAGTACTGCATATGTAGTATTGGAATACAATTATATGAACACCTTAAACTTGAACTTTTAGGTTGTCAAACAAAAGAATTGGTTAATGTATATTCTTATCTTCACTTGAAGGGAGATGCTTGTTGTTGGGTGTTATTAACAGAAGTTTACTCTCTATAGTTCTTTGATTGACTTTTTATTTCTTCACTTCAGATTTTCTTTTGAGGCTTCTTTCTCATAATATTCTTGCACCTTACTTGCATGTACCTTGCATCACAGAGAAATGGCCCGAAAAGCTAATCAATTGTACATCAACCCCAAGAAATTTGGGAATTTCACGAAACCTTGCATGAGGGAAATGATATCATTTCTCAACTGCCTATCTCTTAGCAAGATGGAAGCAGAGAAATGCGTGCGGCAAAAGGAACTGTTGGGTACCTGCATGGATGCTCAGGTAACGCATCATTATCACGCACTTGCACCTTTATTTCTATAATGTCCTATGGTCTTTTCAGTTTTTTCTTTTCCTTCCCATTGATTGATGGCCTTCTGGGAATCATTATGGTCTGCTAGATAGAATACAACTATTCATTCGTTTATTTTTGGTTCATTGTCTATGTGCAGACCAACAATAAAAGAAAGTCTATGGGAAGTATTAACTACCACTTGCAGAGGCTTAACAGGGGAAGGAAGTAGTGTTCATCAATATTTGGAGGTTTCTCCTTGAGCAGGATTACAACGGGAATGAAAGTTGTCAGGACATTGCATTTAACTGTGTTGTTTATGGAAAATTTTGAGCATATCTGATGTGCTGTGTATTATTACTACACCTAGGAATATTTGAATAATCTGTCAATCTCTACTTAACGGAATTTATTGTTCGAGTGGGGCATTCGACATTTGGTTTCTCATAAAGTTTGTGATGCCAAGTTCTTACGTGCTGCTTTCTTGTAGTAATATTTATGTTCGTGTTGTTTAGGTTCTCCTGCTTGCTGCAGTGCGAGCGAACAAGTTAGAATGAGATGTTTTACATAGCCAGACTTGATCTTTCATTTCAAGAGTAAACATGTGGATTATTAACACCAGGGTAAAGTCAGCTGGTGCTTTTGGCTATCAGTGGCAACAGCAGGTTTCTGGATTCAAGTCTCATCCCCTCCTATAATAATAATAATAATAAATGTTTTAAATCACAGTAGATTGTCAAAATTGGTGTTTGGTTTATTTA
This sequence comes from Viola odorata, assembly GCA_963691705.1. NCBI lineage: Eukaryota > Viridiplantae > Streptophyta > Magnoliopsida > Malpighiales > Violaceae > Viola > Viola odorata. Next base: position 77,092,290 of record OY829537.1, read on the forward strand.
TTTCTCTAAAAGAATTGTCCAATCACATCATATGATGACGACGATGATGATTATTGATTAATCCGGACGTGTCATATGATGAGATTGTAAAGAATTTGATTCCAGGTATCAGGAACTCCAGACAGACACCAGTGGCTGCAATCCAGTCCAGCAGGCCCAGCGAGGCCATAGATTGAAGGGTGCCCATCTTTTCTTAGCAGAGAAAGGAGAGTGACATCGAGCAACGTCACTGGCTTCTTAATCTTGCTCAATGCAGTCTTCAGCACCTCCACCACCGGCGGCAACCCTCCCGGATATGTCGACCCTTCCACCGGCTGCTTCTGCCCCTCACAGTTCTTTGCACTTGGTTCATCCCATAAGCTCCCACTAATTAGAAACCAACCCATTTTAGTTTTAGACTTTTAGTAGCAAACAAGTTAAATTAAGGTAGCAATTGAATTACTTGTAATGAGATGGAGAGATTCCTTGAAAGAAAACAAGTGTTTTCGCAGGATCAATGTTGGAATCAACCCATTGACCCCATGTGGTGAGTGCCCTCTCAAATGCTACAATTCGGTCCATGTCCTTCTTAATCTCACCTCCTACTTCAATGTAATCCCATCTGCAAAAATAATTCTGATATTGGATAACAATGAACAATACTCTTGTATGACTAAGTCTCGAGTTTGAGTCAGGCAAAGAGTATTAGTTTGTGAGTGACCATACGGTTGTGTGGGACCTCTACGGTTCCACCAATGCCAGGTGTTGAAGATGAGCATATCAATGTCTTTCCATAGCTTTCCTCCTTCAATTGAGTCAAGTTTCAAGACCCTACCAATCTTTTCACGTACAATATCCACTAGATATACATTGCGATCAAGCATCACTTTCACTTGATAATCCTGCATAATCATACCACAATTTTTTTATATATCAGAACTAATCTTACTTTGTAACAGGTTAGCTGGCTCACGTATTAAACCCAAAATTTAAAATTCTGGGATGAACCATACGGTGAAAGTGAAAGTGGAGACATCATCAACTCTTGTGACATGGTAAGTGGCATTGGGCAAGGCAGAGTGGAGCATGCATGTGAGCGACTGCCACTGGTTTCGGCTCAAGGAATCACCCACGAACATTATGCTCTTCCCTCTGTATCTCTTCAAGAAATCCTCACCATCAAACCTACATACAATTAATTCAAAGACTAAAATGAATAGTGCAACGAGTGTATCTAAAATAAAATAACATTACAAACTTTTTTGTTTATTTTTTAAGCAAAGCAACAAGACATCCCACAACAGATGAGATCCCGTGATTTGCACGAAATTTGATGTTCAAAGACTAGACATTTTTATAGTATTTCCTTTCTACTAAGTTGCTGTTTGTCTTGCTTCTTACTCTCCCCTCCAACAACTTAGAAACGAATCTAACACAGGATGTAATGACTAACGCTGGATGGTGGATTGCATTTGCTTCACTGCAACGACATGGTTCAAACAGGGAAGGACAGACCACTCATCAGAAATCTATATTTCTTTCTTTTTCAATAATAAATCTAGATTTGTTAGTTCAATAAATAAATAAAAATCTGTACGGAAATTATTAAAAAATGACAAAAAATTATTTTAATACTCGCCTCATATCATATGTAGCTTAGAAAGTAACTTTTACTATTAAAAAATTGTTAAAAAAATCGTTAATTTCTTTCTTCAGAGTAGGATTATATGCATTATTAATTAATGGGGGTAAAAAGAAAAAAAAATCAAAAGAAAGGTGTACCTCTGGAAATCACAACGGAGGGGTTTCCAGGAGTAATGGGTGAAGAGGAGATCAGGGCGGCCATTCTTCTGGCAGTCGAACTCTCTCTCGATGAAAGGACACGTGGAGGCATCATAGAGTGGGTAAGATTGGTCAATCACCCAACTCCCACGGAACAAATCGCACTTCTGCTTCAAAATAATACTCCCATTTGCAATCACAATATTAATAACCAGAAGAAGAAGGAGACGGGACTCATGAACAGTAGCACACCACACCAATCCCATATCTATTCCACTATTCCTCCCTCTAATAAATAATAATAATTAAAGGAGGGGCAGAGGCAGAGCACTGAGCACTGAGCAGGAGGAGAGGGAGAGGAATGGGAGGGGACGAATATCAAGTATCAGCACAAGAAAAGAAATCACCTCTCCCTCTCTCTTTCGCTTCTGTCCACATTTACTTCACTTTTATAAATTTACTCAATACAATAAAATACAATCTGTCATGTCATATATGGGAACTATTTTGAATCATGTTTTACCTTTTTTCTCTCCTACTCTTAAACACACACACACTCAAAGTGTGCGAAAAGTGACACAAAAATCAATATTATATTATGCATTGCTTTACATGTTTACCCCTACAATTTAGCATAAATTTCCCTTTTCACATCCGTCTTCTTCCTAGAATCTGTGTTCCAAATTTTTATGAAAAGAAAACACTATCTTTCATACTTTCTCTGCAGAACTCACCTTCCTCTCTCTAAAATTGCAATTCGCAACCTCATTCATGAGGTTACAAACATACACCACTGCACTTTTTTCTATCTACATGCATCAGAAAATGAAAATGGTTGAAAAAACTAATAAAAAAATGAAATAAAAGTAAGTAAATTAAGGGTAGTGGGAAGAATGCCAAAACTCATGGTGTGTTTACCTGGAAATTCTCCGGTTTTTAAAAAATTGGAGAATTTTCTGAAAAATGTGTTTACTTGGCATAGTTTTCGTTTTCTGTTTGAAAACGAAAATTCTCCATTGGAAAATCAATGAACAAATTTTAGAGAATGAAAAAAATCCGTTCTCCAGTTTTCCAACCGTTTAAAGAACAATTGGAAAACTCAGTTTTCTAGTTTTCCACTTTAATGATTTTTTTTAATACGATTTTGCCCCTGAGGCCATTTTCCTCTGCCATTTGCTTCGTCCATCCTCATTCCTCTGAAACCCTAATGCCTTTCTCCCTTCATCCTCGCCGTTTCTTCACCGTCTGCTATTTCCTTTGTCCGTCCTCATTCCCCTCAAACCCTAGAGAACGCCTTTCTCCCTTCGTCCTCGCTGTTTCTTCACCGTCGATTTCATTAGGTATGGGTTTTATTCATCTCGATTTATTTGGGGTTTTATAATATCAGAATCAATTTCTTATGGGTTTTGTTCTCTGCTTTAACACACAATAACGATTGGTGTTCTTACGATCTGGATTCGCACACCCATTGCTGATGGCGTGGCCTTGTTGTTGTTCCCTTGTAGGTCTCCTTCACCTTTATCATGAAACAACACCTATTTTTGTTTCTCCTTCACTCACTGACCTTGATTTTGTGTATTTATTTGATGGTTGAAGGTTTTCATGTTCTGAAGATTGAATTCCTTTCAGAATTAGGTACCTCATTGTGAACTAGGTTTTCAATTTTGATGTTGTGTTTCTTATGGGTTTGGTATAGTTTATTCATGCTTGTTGATCTTATTTAGGAGAGTTGTCTTTGTTGATTGATTTTTCTGGTGAGTTGTCGCTAATGTACTATGTATGTAATCCTTCTGTGATGTGTTAGTTTATGTTCTTTACTTAAATATGCCTTTTATCAAATAATGCTAGGATTGTGTTTGATATTAGACATGCTAGTTGGTGGGATTGGTGAATATATTCATTTCATTTTATCACTTCTAGTTTGTTTCATTACCTGGACTATAATTGTTAGGCATGCGAAATTTGATAGTAAATGGTGTAGAGTGTCTTAAATTTGCTAGAACTTACTGTACCTTGTCTCGTGGAGGTGATGACTAGATTTTTTGAGCTCTAAAATAAGAAACAAAGCTACTGGTGGTATTTTTAACAATGCGATATGAGCCGCTGGTGGTATTTTTAGATGTTTATATAATTGGATTTTACTTAAATAGAGTGTTTTATCTGAACTTTAAGTTCACCCTTTCTTTTCTTTCTAAGTAGCACATCTATTCTTACTAATCTGATTATGATACTAATTAACATCTAAAAGTACTTAACTGATTTTTATTGTATTTTAACACTAAGGAAACAATAATATGGAATGTTTATAACAAATGAAAATGTAGTTGTAATTTGATTTGCTTTTAATTTTTTTATAAAAATCCAGAAATGAACATGTCAAACTACCAAACTCTTTGTGAATTGGTTGGTGATTTGAGGATTTACATGTCAAAATATCTAGTTTTTTCTTGTGGTCAGTTATTGAAACTGTTTCTTCTCAACTTTTTGTGTGCATAGATGTTTGGATTGTTGTTGTTCTGTGATTTGTTTGGTATTTAGTTATTAAAACATATAGTTTGATGAGAACAAACAACATATAGTAAAAATCAGAAGAAACTTGTTTTTTTTTTCTTTTGCAAAAAAGAGAGTTCTTTCACTATAATGCAGCCGCAAAACAGCAAACTGCACCCCTAGATTGAGCTAACTTTTTTTCGCAAGGAAGAGTATCAACAATACATATATAAGGCCAAATTATAGTGAAAGAACACAGGTAAGCGATAATCTTACTTACTTTTGAGGTGGATGTGTAGCTACTACAACTCTTTTTTTTTATTCCTGGAACTGTAATTATATATGTATATTGTACAATTTATGGTGTTTTTTCATGGAAAAAACAAGTTGAATAGTATTAACGAGGGTTGCTATTTGTTGTTTTGCAGGGGATAAGGTTAATTGGTAGAGATTGGGTGTCAGGAAGCATTTTCTTCGATTCACTGTGTGAGTGGCCATTATATTTTCTGATAGTTGTTGATTGAATTAGTATTACTTGCAGGATTGAAACTTATTTCTTGCATTTTCACTGCTTTTTTGTTTGTTTGTCAAAGATTAGCTTGTCACCATTTTTTACTTTGTTTTGTCTGTTTATGCAAACTATAGGGTGTATGTGGGTCAAATAATGGTTGCCCAATGTGTGCTTAATTTCCGTTGCCAATGTCTACTTAATTGAGACTGTTTTTGCTGGTGTAAGTGAGGCTTTTCTTTGGCTAGTTTGAGGCTTTTTGTTGACTAGTTTGTGGCCTTTTGTTGGCTTAATTGCGGCTATTTTTGCTGGTTCATTTATGGCTTTTTGTTGGCTAGAAACTTTACTGGTTTTGCTGTCGAAATGCTATTCATTTTGCTGTCAAAATACTGCCCATTTGTTGCCCAATGTGTGCTTAATTTTTGTTGTCAATGTCTACTTAATTGAGGTTGTTTTTGCTGGTGTAAGTGAGGCTTTTTGTTGGCTAGTTTGAGACTTTTTGTTAACTTGTTTGTGGCTTTTTGTTGGCTTAATTGTGGCTGTTTTTGCTGGTTCATTTGTGGCTTTTTGTTGGCTAGTTTAAGGCTGTTTTTGCTGGCTATTTAAGGCTGGTTTGCTAGCTTAATTGAGGCTGTTTTTGCTGGTGTAAGTGAGGCTTTTCGTTGGCTAGTTTACATGCTCATTTTGCTGCACATATACACTTATTTCAGCAGCCATTTACAAGCTTGTTACACTGCATATGTAGGCTTATTTCGACATGGCGGGAGGAAGACCTGATGGTGAAGATGATGCTAAATGGTCCGACAGAAATGAGGAGATATTTCTAACAATATTGCATGATCGAGTAAAGAAAGATCTTAATGGTGTACCCACTTTTAAAGGTACGGATTGGCATGAGATTGATGAAGAAATGTTTCGGATTTCCGGTGAACGATATGGAGCAATGAAGTTGGCTGGCAAATACAATCGGTTGAGGGTGAAGCATCGACAATTCTCAGAATTGTTAGAGCATACGGGAGTCACCTACCTATCAAGTTTAAACAAGGTGAATGCTCCAAAAGATGTGTGGCAAATGTTTTTCATGGTAAGTTACACTTTCTTACGGGTTTACTTGATGTCATAAGCTTATAGAATTACATCTTAATTCTGATTTTTTACATTTGCAGAAACACAAGGGTTTTAGGGCATTTAGAAAGAAAGGATGTCCAAACTATGAGCTGCTAGGTCTGGTGTTTAACAGATCTATAGCTACGGGACATCTGCATCATTCTTCTTCGCAATTTCCACTAACATCTCCCAAGGAGCGGGAAAATGAGGAAGAATTTTTGAATTATGGTGTTCATATGTCGAGAGGAGGTGGACTTGAAAGTGAGACGGCTGGGAGCTCCAAGGGAAAACGTTCTGCCGATGGAAGTATTCCAGGTCCTAGGCGCTTCCGGAAAGGTAATTCTGGGAAGTGGGACTCTTGCATAGATCAATTCACATCATCACACAGTGCTAAGGCTGAATATTACTCAGCAAAAGCAAAGAAGTACAAAGGAGAACAGACTGAAGTTACAAGTCCATTGCGAGAGGGTTACTCTATTACTGCGTGCATGGATGCGTTGGATGAGATAGAAGATGTCTCGGATAAATCTTACAATAAGGCACTTATTCAGTTTGAAAACCCTTATTAGAGGAAGTGTTCATGAAGCTGTCGATTCAGAGGAGGAAGTCTTGGTTGATTAGCTTGGAGTGATTGTAGGTTATTTTATGACACTATATAGCTTATATTATGTTTTGGTTTAAACTTAGATGTTATTATGGAATGCTTTATGAGTGTATCCCTGTTGTTTTATGTTGAATCTTGTTATGACATTTATGTTGTTTTTATGAAGGAATCTCGTTATCAACTGCTATGATTTTGAATTAAGATATATAATAAAGGTCATTGTTTTTGCTTGTTAATGGATCATGATGAACCAGTGAAATGCGGAACAATGAAAAATGAAGTTGCCACCTTAATTTTAAGGTTTTTAGGGAAAACCATTTATTTTGCAGAAAACGAGTAGGATTTAATTTCAAAACAATAGTAATTAAATTAATTACACTAAACGCTTAAAATTCGGACAATCCGTTACCCAAATTGTAAAATTGAAAGTACCTAATTAATCTAGAGGATGAACATGATTTATTTAACTACAGATTACATATCAATTTGATTATTAAAACAATTATTTTAAATTAAGATATATATGGCATAAGTAGTTAAATAAATAAATAAATGCAGAAAACAAAGAAAGCTAACAACGCTTACCTAAAGTCGCCTCCCTTGGTCATCCAATAAAGGTCATTATTTTTGCTTTTCGTAATAGTAATAATAATACTATAGGCTTGAGGTGATGGATCAGGGGACAAAGGCTGTAAGGAGAAGGACAGGCCTCGTGGGTAGATACTAAAGAGGATAACAAGAAAAAAAAAAGAAAAAAAGAAAAAAAAAAGAACAAGGAGGAAACGTAGAGAGGAAAGAGAGAAGGAGCAGAAGAGAGCTAAGGAGAAGCTAGGAGCAAAATTGAGATTTGTAATAGTAAGGATTTTGGATCAAAAACTTGGTATTGTTTTCTTCCTTCTCTTCTTTTTTCATCTTCTTTGTACTTCTATTTTAAATTAGGTTGATTTAAGGAAAGAAGAGAAGCTTTTGAAAAATCAAAGGTTAGTACTAATTAGTTAATTAGTTTTAATTAGTTACTTAACTAATTAGTTTTAATTAGTTACTTTCATGTGAAATAGGGGTATGAAACTAATTAAGTGGTAGATTAGGTGTTGTGGTAGGATAGTTGATATGATCACGGACCCCTCCAAGACCAACTTTGACACTCAAGACTTGTTGCCTCAAGTTTCGATCACACGAAGCAAAGCAAGGGAGTTTTCACTGTGGTTTGAAGGCAAAATGAGGGCGAAAGAATGTATCCAAGTCCAGGAAAAGGCTGTGCACGTGACCCTTCAAGTCAGACCCATACAAGTCAGAATTGTATTACGTATCCACAATAAGCATATGGGCAAGCAAATGGAGTCCGATTTGAGCGAACAGATGCTTGATGGAAACTTCAAGATCTTAGCTTTCGTTTGGGACAAGTTTCAGCCCAATCGGAAGGTTGGATCGGAAGTTATGGGCGTCGACATTTTGGCGCGCAGTGTGGACGCGAGAAATGAATTAAATGAATTATTTTTGGTTTGCTCCAAGCGAAGCAAGCGGCATGCCGCCAGGGCCAAGCCTCCTATAGCGGCATGCCGCCAGCTACAGTACGTTATTGTAGCTACAGTGACTTTTTGTATAAATAGCTATTTCCTTTCATTTTTCTAGGAGCTTAGACATTTGGTTGATATTTGTAAAGTGAGATTACTCCTTTCTCTTATCACCTAAGCCTTAGGCTCTTCATATCTTCCTTGAGAGAGATCATTTGAGTTGAGAACACTCCTCTTGATCTTTCTCTGGAAAATCCATATTTGTAATAGTTGTGAAGACTTTTGTTTGAATGAAATATATGTTTTATTTGGTTGATCCTCCATAGAAACGAGTCCCTACTTGGCCCTCGGATTATATCTTGATCAAGCAATTGTTCGTGTGATATTTGCTACTTCATTTGTGTTCATCTTCGTCCCTTCCATCCATCTTCTAATTCCCGGGTAATTTCGTTCCTTTCCTCCACTCTTTTGTGTTTCTTCCTCCGCTGCACCTCTATATCTTGTTGTTTCTTCCTTAATTGGTTTGAGTTTCCCTAGTTAACTCCTCCGGCTAGATCCTCTAAAGCTCCATATATTATTCGGCTTACTTACACTAGGCCGGATCATATCAAGTGGTAGCGGAGGTTTTGGCGCCTTGGAGTTTACTTGTTGAATTTTCTGTTTTGTGTCACCTTTGTGAACCGTATATGCTCTTGTGTTGTCAACTCGTTTTTCTGAGTCTCTTGTGCCAAAAGTGTGTAATATTGCTGCCTAATTCAAGTGATAAAATGTGTGAATGTTATGCCAACTTTTGCTAGCTCAAAAGGTCAAAATCCGAAATTTGTGTTCTTGGTGTTCATCTTTGTGTTCTTGGTGTTCTTACATTGCTTGAATGAAGAGGAACATTTGATCCAAAAACCTTTCAAAAGGCTGAAGTCAATTTGTTTTCCCTATAAAATATTCATTTCCTACACCAAAGTGGCCAACAAAAGAACCAAGATTCTCACAAGTGGCAAACATTCTATCTTTCAAGAAGAATTTCCCTATACAAGTGGAGTACTTTGTTCCCTTGTCCACATCCATTCTCACTTGAATGTCCAGCAGTCTTTTACTCTTTTCCAAGTCTTAAACTTAAGTCCCAAACTCAAGTCCTAAACCATAAAACTCTACACTTAAGTTTTAAGCTTCTTGAGTCCTAAACTTAAGTTATCTTGGGTCCTAAACCTCCAAGACTTTTTCTTTGAGTCCTTAACCTTTCCTTGAGTCTTTTACTCTTGTTAGTCATTTATTTTCAGTTCTTCTTGCTTTCCCTCCGAATTTCAGAAGTGAAACTCAAGTCTTTGTGCCTAGCGGCATACCGCCAGGATCTCCTCTTCTGGAGCGGCATGCCGCCAGGTTCGGCTGCCTCACCTTTCTGAAATTTTCTTCAGTTTTCTCTTGAGTCTTTGTAATCTTCTTGAGTCCTTTGTTGAGTCTTTCCTTCTTGTTCTAATCTCTTGAGCATTTGCGAAGGTAATTATTGATGAAACGCTTGGCTTGAATCATAAGGTTGCTTGCGGCAAGAGTTGTGTGGTGAACAAGCTTTGTGGAGTTTTCTTGAGCGATTTGTGAGGCTATCTTTTGCGAGTAATTAAACACGTGAGGGAGAGATTATTTACTAACATACATATATATTTTAGTTTGTTCAATTTTTCAGGTACAATGTCACAAGATAGTGATTGTGAATCTTGTGACCAAGAAGAGTTCTATGACGACGTTGATTCTCAATGCAATGATGACAGTGGTTATGAATCATATGGTGATGCTAGCTGCCATTCCAATGATGATGAGAATTTTGAACCGTATGGTGAAAGCGGTGATGAATATATCATTGATAGTGAGGACGAGTACCAAGATGAAAGTGAAGTAACTTGTAGTGAGAATGACGACTACGAAGATTTTCCAAGTCATCAAGTCTCAAGCTATGGCCTCGGTTCCATTGCACACCAAAGCCTTGGCTATGGCCCCGATCCTAGACTCCATGTCTTCTCCTCAAGTGTACAAGTCCAAACAAATCATGAAGGAATGCACAACCGAGCACCTCCTAAATTTCCTCCTCCAAGGGTTCGACCTTACCAAGGCCGAACTGTCCAAGAATTTCAGCAACACTTCAGTTCCACATCCTTTCATTCCGCTCCTTCCAAACGAGCAAGCGACACATTTTGCACCACATGTACGGATAGAGGACACTTGTGTGACATGTGCCCCAATCATAGAGTGGACAAAGTGAATGTGAAAATCAAGAAGCATGAGAAGAATGATCATGCTAAGAAAGGAGAGAGTGAAAAGAAAAAGAAGAATGCTGAATTTTCGAGTGGTGTTATGGATGATGCTTGGTGGGAAAGAATGTACGGGCTAGTGAAGAGTATTGCTGAACATAAACGTAATAAGAAGTCTTCGTCTTCCTCTCCCTTGAAGCAAGACAGTAGCTCCTCCCAAGTTTGTCCAAGTCAACAAAGTTCTTCTTCCACTATGGCATTCAAGTCCAAGCCGGAAGTGGTGCAACCTACACAAGTCACTCCACGACAACAACCCACACCTTTTCAATCTTTTGGACTATCTTGTCAATCGATTGAGAGGAATGTGGCTGAGCACCAAGCTATGGAAGCTAAAAAGAGTGAAAAATGTGAGGTTATAAATGAGAGAAGAGAGTGTGGAGAGAAGAAAGTAAGAGATGAGGAAAATACACAGCATGAAAATAGCAAGCATGCCAATGAGAGTGAGTGCAACCCCACCCGTAAGAATGAGTTGAGTGAGCTTAATGAGCCAAATCAATTTCAAGTTTTTGACAACCTTTTGTTTGAATTATCTTTTAACAATCCGTTGTTTGAGCTTGAAATTGAAGAAAAAGAAAGTGAGCAAAACAGCCCCTATGAAAAGAGTGAGCATGGGTTGAGAGATCGTGAGCAAAACAGCCCGCATGACAAAAGTGAGCATGCGAGAGAGAAATACACACATGAGAGGAGTGAGCAAGTAGAAAAATTGAGAGAAGAACGTGAGGAAAAGAAGCAAACGAAAATTGTGGAAGCTATTGATCCAATGAGCATGCCTTTGTGCAATGAGGATCAATTAGCTCGCTTTAACCTTGACAATTCTTTTCCTACTGTTTGTGTATCTTTCTTACAGGGAATTTCAGTGGGTAATCACAACCATACGCGCCCGAATATTCTAAGGAACAAAGGTGGTTTCAAACCATCAATCCTAGGAGGCGTTGGAAGTGAAATTGCTCAACATTGGTGCTCCCAAAGGCAAGGCCTTGAGGTAAACCATCCTCACCTTTCCGTTTTGCCCAAAAGGTGTGTACCAAATCCCTCTTTAAATGCTCAAGTGTTTGAGGTTGTTCAATTCACTCACCCTTATTCACATGATGAAATTTTGTATGATAAATCTTTGACATGTGATAAAGGACTATTCTTGCATTTCGTTGAGCATGATCCTTTTGCTTATGTAATTGAAAACCACTTGGGTACGAATTTTACTACATGCAAAAATCTTGTCGTACCCTTCGTCAAGCATAATTCTTCTTGGTTTGAGCATGAAGATTACTTGTATGAAAATTTTGTGATAAGTGTTAAAACTCCTAATTTGCTTTTCATCAAGTATGACCCTTTCTTGCTCAAACATGATAATTTTTGTAATTTTTCAAATAGTATGTATAAATTATTTGTATGTTGTTTAGACTTAGGATCTATGATTAATTTGCATGACACATGGAAACAATTCTTTTGCTTCAACTTGTCAAAATTTTCTTGGTCAAAATGTTGCAATGAATTATTTTTCCCTTTGTGCCAATTATCTATGATTCCGATGTGTAGTATGCGGGCGTGTGAAGCCCAATTCTCGTGGCTAATTATCATTAGTCGAATTGACAAGGAAAACCCATCCTTGTTCCGACATGAAAATTTGTGTTTCTTTGAGTATAGCCTACATGAAGTGCTTATGTGTGACATGTCTTGGAATACCATGAATATGTTGTATGTTGAGAGACAACAAATTTTTGAACTAGATTTGCTGAGGACTAATTGGTTCAATTCTTATGAAAATATGTGTTATCTCTTGCTGAACTTGTTTGGTATTTCCAAGTGTATTGTGCCTTCTTGTAGTGCCCAATTTTCTTGGCCTAATTGTCGCGAGAAATTGTATTCCTTTTTGTGTTGATTATTAGGCATTCCACAATATGTTGTGCATGGGCGTGTGGCTCAATTTTCTGGGCTGATCCTTATAAGTCGTCTTGAGAAAATACACCACCGTCTATGTTGTTTAATAGTTTGTGATACCATGTGCATCCTAAATATTGTCTTGGAGATTAATGTGCATAAAGATGACAGGGATGTACATGTTTTTGAAATGGATGAATTGTGCTTCCTTAATTGTAGCCTACTTGAATTACTTGAATGTGTCATGCCTTTAAATACCCTGAACATGTTGTGTATTAGGAGAACACAAGCGCTTGGACCGAATTTGTCAAGAATTAGTTGGTTTAATTCTTACGAGAATTTGTGTTTCCTCTTGCGGAATTCGTTTGGTATTTTTAAGTGCATAGTGTCTTTTTGTAGTGCTCAATTCTCTTGGTTGGTTATTATGAGCCCTATAGAGAAATTAATTCATCTTGTCGGTTGTTCTACGATTTGTGATGCCATCCGTATTTTACATGACACTTTAGGAAATGATGTGCATCAAAGTGCTACTAATGTTGTTGATTCTTCCTTGGACCAACCTGTGCATAAGCATGGGCAATGGCGCCCCTTAGGTATCTCACCTTTGTTTTCAAGTGTTTTTAAGTTTGTAGGTGAGGAGAATGAGGTAAGGGATTCGAGGACGAATCCTTTCGAAGGGGAAGGAGTTGATATGATCACGGACCCCTCCAAGACCAACTTTGACACTCAAGACTTGTTGCCTCAAGTTTCGATCACACGAAGCAAAGCAAGGGAGTTTTCACTGTGGTTTGAAGGCAAAATGAGGGCGAAAGAATGTATCCAAGTCCAGGAAAAGGCTGTGCACGTGACCCTTCAAGTCAGACCCATACAAGTTAGAATTGCATTACGTATCCGCAACAAGCATATGGGAAAGTAAATGGAGTCCGATTTGAGCGAACAGATGCTTGATGGAAACTTCAAGATCTTAGCTTTCGTTTGGGACAAGTTTCAGCCCAATCGAACGGCTGGATCGGAAGTTATGGGCGTCGACATTTTGGCGCGCAGTGCGGACGCGAGAAATAAATTAAATGAATTATTTTTGGTTTGCTCCAAGCGAAGCAAGCGGCATGCCGCCAGGGCCAAGCCTCCTGTAGCGGCATGCCGCCAGCTACAGTACGTTACTGTAGCTACAGTGACTTTTTGTATAAATAGCTATTTCCTTTCATTTTTCTAGGAGCTTAGACATTTGGTTGATATTTGTAAAGTGAGATTACTCCTTTCTCTTATCACCTAAGCCTTAGGCTCTTCATCTCTTCCTTGAGAGAGATCATTTGAGTTGAGAACACTCCTCTTGATCTTTCTCTGGGAAATCCATATTTGTAATAGTTGTGAAGACTTTTGTTTGAATGAAATATATGTTTTATTTGGTTGATCCTCCATAGAAAGGAGTCCCTACTTGGCCCTCGGATTATATCTTGATCAAGCAATCGTTCGTGTGATATTTGCTACTTCATTTGTGTTCATCTTCGTCCCTTCCATCCATCTTCTAATTCCCGGGTAATTTCGTTCCTTTCCTCCACTCTTTTGTGTTTCTTCCTCCGCTGCACCTCTATATCTTGTTGTTTCTTCCTTAATTGGTTTGAGTTTCCCTAGTTAACTCCTCCGGCTAGATCCTCTAAAGCTCCATATATCATTCGGCTTACTTACACTAGGCCGGATCATATCAATAGTTGATGTAGGAATTATTCTAAAAATTCTGGAAAAATAATTGCAGAAATTTATTATGGGGTATGATCTAGTAATTAGTTTTAATGGTGCAGGTAAAATGACACATTATTATGCCAACACTTCAAGATCTTCTGTTATCAGTTCAAGTAGTTCAAGTTCCACTAATGATGATAACGACTTGGAAGACTTGGCGATGCTCCGTATGCTAATGGAAGGTGAAAGTAGTTATATTGGAAGAATGCCTTGTCGCACATCTATGCTTAGTGGTAGAGAATATATCCTAGAAGTTTTAGTGGGAAATCCAACTATATGTTATGAAATATTTCGTATGCGACCACATGTGTTTCTGAATTTATGTGATAGGCTAAAAACTATGGAATTATTATGTGCGTCAAGGGAAGTTAGTGTAGAAGAGGGTTTGACAATGGGATTGGCTGTATTATGTAATAGACCAACTCAAAGGACGGTGGCAGACAGATTTCAGCACTCTACTAGGACTGTGCACATTTGGGTCAAGAATGTGATACACGCTTTAGCTGCTTTGGCAACTCATTTGATCAAACATGTTAATAGAGGATCCGTTTAGCTAGAAATTCTTGCAAACCTTAGATGGTATCCATATTTTGAGGTACGCATGTTTATTATTAATTCATTTTACTAAAAAAACAATGATGCTTAAATATAACTCTGATATTCATTTGTGTTTTTTTCCTTACAGATATGTATTGGTGCAATAGATGGTACTTATGTCGCAGCTTGGTCTGCTGCTTCCAAACAAAAAACATTTCGGGGCAGAAAATCAATTGTTACTCAAAATGTTATGGCGGCGTGTTCACATGATTTGATGTTTATTTTTGTTTATACTGGTTGGGAAGGCACAGCTAATGATTCACGCGTGTTTGTTGATGCATTAACAAGGCCAGAAAATCAATTTCCTATGCCTCCACAAGGTGAAACATTATTCTTCTAATTCATAACAATATTTATTAATTATTTTTTAGCATCTTTTACCGATTGTGATTATGATATGCAGATTACTATTATGTTGTTGATGCTGGTTATCCAAATATTCCTGGATTTTTAGCTCCTTATCGTGGCGAACGGTATCATCGCAACGATTTTCATGGACGAGGAAGGATAAGAAGAAAATATGAATTGTTTAACCAACGACATTCATCTCTGAGAAATGTTATTGAAAGGGCTTTTGGCATTCTCAAGGCTAGATTTCCAATCTTAAAGTCTATTCCGAATTACCCTCTTTGACGTCAGAAATTGATACCTGTAGTTTGTTGTGCAGTGCACAATTTTATTCGAATGGAAGATAGAGCTGATTGATTATTCATAGAATATGGTAGGGAAGGTCTAGAGAACTTTGGTGAAGAAGATTTTGGTGGGATGCAAGAACATATTAAAGTGAATATGTCCCAGCAACAACAAATGAATGCTGTTAAAGAAGATATTGTAAATCAATTATGGGCTCATCATAATAGTAGTTAGAATCTGAGGAATTAACAAGCCTAATAGAGTATATTTTTTATGTAATTTTTATAACTATTTATGCAATGAACAATAAGCCAAGTGGTGATATGTATTTTATTTTAATGTAGCAAAGTGAATTCGTATATTTATAATAAGTGTAATTTTTTTCCTAAGGAAAATATTTATTAGTTTATTAATCTTTATAAATAGAAGAAAATAATATTTTCTCACTAAAAAAATAATATTGAAACAAAAATATTTTTTGTTTTCAAAAATTTGAAAAATAGTGCTAAGTAAACGCGTTTTCCAGTTTTCAGATCAGGAAAATTTGGAAAAACAGTACAAAGTAAACAGGTTTTTCAGTTTTCCAGATCAGTAAAATTTTCTAGTCAGTGCGAAGTAAACACGTTTTTCAGTTTTATGTTGGAAAAGAAAATTCTCTAATTTCAGAAAATCGGCAAATTTTCAAACAGAAAATTCTCTGAAGTAAACGCGCCCTCATTTTCTCTTACCGGTGATTATTTTTGAAGAGTTTTTTTATTGAATCTTTTATTGGGTTATAGTTATAAAATTTTATTTTAAAAGAAAGAAAAAATGAAGAAGAGATTGTTTCAGAACTTTCAGGACAGGAACGCTAGGGAGAAGATGAAGTGAAAAAAGAAGAGATTCTTTAATGAATTTAATCTTGATAATGTAATTTAATACAACCATTTTTTGTAAAAGAAAAAAGAAGAAAGGTGGCTATCACTATCAACACTTTCAAATGTCTATTCATACTCATTATATTCTAAAGGGAAAACAAATAAAAATAAACATTAAAACCAGATTTTTTATGTTTTTTTTTATATTTACAACAAGAGAAACAACCTGATCTATTAGTTTCAACATAAAAAGGAAAAGGCATTGCCTTTTAAGTTGGATGTTAGCCACACATAACTACGTTGTAAAGAAGCAAGCAACATTCTATCGTGAGTGTAAGAACGAGATTGGATTGGCCTGTCTGAATAGAAAAACTGTGACTTGATAATAGGTACGGTTCTTACGAATTATAACCCTTAAAAAATTTATTATTTATAAACCACTAAAAATTTATAGATTGGTCCGATATGACTGTGAATTAGTTGACTCGGATACAGGTCAGACGGTTTTGATAGTTTGACTGATTTTTGTTCTTCAATTTTGATTCACTTATTTAACTAAAGTTTCTAGCTTTTTTACTTAAAGTAAACATTTTCCTTTTTATATAATGATTTAGATCTAAATTATTCATTTTTTTTGATAGATACTCATTTTTTTTATATAAATTGATATTTATATACCAATTTTTAATTTAATTTACAATTAATGCATATTAAAGAAATAAATTTTCAAAATTCCTATGCATAGATAAAATTAATTGACATTAAAAATTTAAAATATCAAAACTTCCAAATTTATGTTAATTTAATTAATTTATAATTAATATCTATTGTAGTATTTAAATTTAAAAAATAGTAAATTAGTATTTATTTATGAATATAATCATAATTTTTCTAGATATTTAATATACTTTGTCAAAATAAAATTTTAATATGCATTTAATTTAAAATAAAAAAATTAGTATTTATTTATGGTTTTTCATATGATGTTTATTTTGGAGTTGTTTTTATTAAGACATTGACATGTTTATTTTGGGTTAAGGATGTTATTCCGTATATTATTATTATGTTATTTGATTTAGAACTTCTTTTTAATTATGAGTATTTTGTACTTTGATAATCTTTTTTTTATTAAATATATTGATATCCTCTATTTGCATGAATTATTTATCTATATACTTGATGGGTGTCGAATCCGTCAAAAATAAATACAATTTATCAATACCTACAAAAGATTGCAAATAGTGATAAGAGGTTCGATTCACAGAGAATGGGTAAACTTAAAACAAGATAAAAGACCAAATTTAAACACTTAGCTGAATGAGGGGATTTTATTTTAAAACTAAGAATTGAAAAGGCAAATAAAAAGAAACAGGCCAAGAATACAATTCTTGACCAAGAAATAGGCCAAGAACGGAGTTCCTAGTTAAGGCTAAAGCAAAGTTACGATTCATAAGTATTCGATCATTGATGCACAAATATTTCTTTCCAGTTTACAGAATTGCTATAGAATCAAGGTACACTTATGACTCCTACTTCCCTCCTGTATCAAAACCACCTCAGGTACACTTAGGTAGCGTTTGGTTCACGGAATGCTACTTTCCCCCTTGGAATCACCACTCTCCTGGGAGAGTGATACCGAGGAGAGTGATTGAGGGGAATGTTAGTTTTTTGTGTTTGGTTGAGATTTAAGATTCCCGGGAAAGTAACATTATTGTGTTTGTTTTGTACTCGGGAATCCTCAAGGAAAGTAAAAAAAATGACTACTTTATCCTTTTCTATATTTGTGTCTTTGTTATCTTATTAGGTGTCTTTTGTTATCTTGTTAGGTGTCTAATTATTCTTTTCTATATATACTGTGCTACACAGTTTTTTTTAAACACGTTAGCCTTTCTCTCTATTTAATTGTCTATCTTTCAACAATCAAAATATCAAATGAATTTGCTTTATGACTATGGTTTTTTTGTAGGTTAAAGAACATGACAAATGACATAACCTTCATATTAGAGTCCTTGAAAATTATAGCAAAGTATGACTGTTGCTACCCGAATTTTGACTTATGTCACAACTTTTTTTATTTTATTGCATGTCACACTAATAGCCCGTTTATGTCAAATTTTAATCAATGTTTGATCATGATCTATTTGTTTTAATATTTCATGTCATTTCACGTCTTTTGAATTTTTCGTATTTTTCTCGTATTTTCGACTAAACCGTATTTTTCGGTTTTTCGTCAACGCATTTAAGTATTTTTATGTTCAACGCGTTTAATAGCTCGTCAAGATCAAATTTCTGTCGATTCTTGGTCCTAGGTTAGTTTTTTTAACATTCCTTATCATTTCGTGCCTTATCATTTTTTTCGTACTTTCGACTGTCTTTTCGCTCGAACTTTTCTCGATCCCGAGTAAGTTTCCTAGGACCGTGGGTCGAACGCGTTATTTCTTTAATTGATAATTACATACTATTTTTCTCTTTCACGCCATCGAGTTTGGTTTCGTTTAATTTTTGCCGTAAGGACATTTATTTTGCGTCCGAACTTTTGACATTTTTGAAAGAGAAAATAAATGCGTTAAATCAAACTTTCTATTTTTTCACTGTATGCTAGTTTTCATGTCTTATTTTTCTACACACCGTGGTTCCCTCGGTTCGGATTTATTTTCATTTTCGAGCGATTTCGCTCGTACCAAAAATATCCCATTCGTACCAAAAAATGGGATTTACTCTACATAAATACCATTTAATTCATCCTCACCCTCCAACTCGACGCCAACTCATTTAGATCACTACAACCTCCCATCTGATCATCCTTGGCCACATACCAAACTAGCTAGCTCACTATTCCGGCCAAAAGATCATCATCACCTTCTCCCTTTTCTTCCCGTCGGTTTGCACCCACACATGCAAACCGACTCCAATTTTTTATTCTCCTCTATAAATAGCAAGCTTCATACAACAACAAAAGGGCACCAAAAATCTCCACTTAATCTCCATTTCTTGCTCATCCTTCTTGGTCCAAAACTCTCCTGGAGAGGTAACCATTTTCCTTTAGTTTGCTCTTTAATTTTCGTTTTTGCTTATAATGCATGAATAAATTGTTAAAACTTACCTCACATGCTTAGTTTTCATGCTAATTACATTTCCCTTGCTTCAATTTAATGGCATGATGCCTTGAGTAATTAATAGCCATATATGCATGTTAATTAGCTTATTTTTCACTTATTAAAAACGCCACTGTTTTCATTTAATTTTCTTGCTGTTTTCGTTGCCTTGAATTGCTGCTGTGCTACTAGTTTTACTGGGGTTGGTTTGGTCGAGTTTTATTGCATTGATTTCACCTTGGTCACCGGCCATGACAGCCGGCGACGTTGAAGAAGAAGAAAGGGAAGAAGAAGAGGTTTGTGCGGGAAAAAGAAAATGAAAGGTGATGGGCTTGGCTTTTGCCAAGTCCATTTTGTTTTAAATTAAAATTTGGGCTTGGCACATTTTTTAATGTCCAAAAATCCAAAATGTAGGGCCCGACCTATTTATTTTCGTCAATTTTTATTAAACAATTCATATGCTTTTTATGACATGTTTAAATCGTATGAAAAGTTCGTATGCTTTTATGACGTGTTTAAATTGCATAAAATGTTCGTATGCTTTCATGACATGTTTAAATCATATTGCAAATATCCGTATGCTTCCTTTCGTAATTATGTCACGTTTTAATTATTCGTAGGATCTCTCGTATGAAATAAATTGCTTACTTGTTCATCATGTTTATTTAATTGCTTACTCGTCAAAATTAAATAAATG
This sequence comes from Viola odorata, assembly GCA_963691705.1. NCBI lineage: Eukaryota > Viridiplantae > Streptophyta > Magnoliopsida > Malpighiales > Violaceae > Viola > Viola odorata. The sequence continues at coordinate 77,112,068 of OY829537.1, forward strand.
TTTGCATGCGCTCTTTATTATTTATTTATTTTCGAACCATCTCTAACACGTTCAATTTGCAAGGTAGATCAAGTTCACGCAACGCAAGTACGCTTTCTAGCCTCTTTTATTTATTTAATGTTTTCCACAAATATTATTTATATGCATGTTATTTAGACAAAATGTTGAAAAACTCATATCGTACTCGTATGCATGATAAAATCAACATACATGCTTACTTGTTTAAATCACTTGCTTTGTTTATGGCATGAAATTAATTGCTATACATTGATACATGAGCATGGTGGCTTCGATCCCATACGGTTATATGCATTCATAAAAATCGGTATTATGCTAGTATTATCCATGTTAGGATCACGTAGTAATTAAGTAATCATGCATGGCCCGATGATGATAAAGAGGGCACTCGCTTTAGTAAAAAACCAACGATTAATCAGTCCCGACTAGTCTCGACCAGAAAGGATTAATCAGCCCCGAACGGTCCCTATCGAAAATAACAAAAATGCTAAAGCGGTGAATACCTTTGAGGGCCCATAAACAATCGGTAAGTGGCCCAATTTTCGTAACAGGATTTCGGTTGACACTCTGCGATCGTTTACTCCGTAAATGATTGGAAAGTGGCGCGTTTCTGTGCGCGAGATTGGTTGACGCTTTACGGTTACTTATTCATTTTCGTGCTAAAAAAATATTTTCCAAACACCTTTTACCGGTAACCTTTTTAGGATGTGACTCGGGTGCCTAACACCTTCCCGAGTCCATAATAACGACCTCGAACCTTTGTTCTTTAGGTTAGACCACATGTTCCTTAGTTTTTATTTTTTTATGCCATGACTCTTAGGTTCCCTAAACCATAGAAAATAGGGTGGCGACTTCATTGTATTATGCGAGGCATCCATTTATGCTTAGCATCCGTCCCGAACCTAAAATCGTTTTCAATGAAAAAGGGGGTGCGACAGTTTGGCGACTTCACTGGGGACCTTAGGGTCAAAGCCGGTTTTTTTTGAAGGGTGTTTGTTTTTTTTTAAACTGTTTTCATGGCTATTTGTTATACGCTTTGATGAACTGTCATATACATCTCATGCATAGGCCCTCCACCCAGGGGTCACCATACCAAATAAGTTAGAAAGGGTAGTAGTGACGCCCCGAGACTCAGGTCCTAGGTAGTGTTCGCAAACTCCACTCGGACAAACCCTTAAAGCTAGCCGAAAGGTGGCCTGGTTCCGCAAGGAATCGGTTGACACTTGCCGACACTTTAGGGACCATTCTATGGTATTGTCTGGGAACTTTCAGCCATTAGAGTCTAGTCGACGACAAAAGCCCTCATCTTGTGCATCATACTTGTTTTATCGTAGCTTTGTTTATTATGTTTTCTACATTTTTCTCGCACCATTTTAGCAATGCATGTAAAGAACCTAGTAAAACATTTCATTCAATTTACTAACACTTGAACTCTGTTTTATTTTTTCCGCAAGACCCATCCTACTTGTTCAAATGACAGTGCCTACGTTACTTTCACTTGATACTTTTGGGGGAAGAAGTTTTGAGAACCAAGCTGCATGAGGGGATACGTTGAAATCCGGTTTCATTCCCGATATTACGGCCAAGATTGGGATGGAGGAAGTGGTGATACAAAAAGGAGAGATTGCATCATTAGAATATTTTTGATGAGCAAACGGATCCCGACTCCCAAGGTTGACGACTTCAAAAGAAAGATCATGCATCGGCTACCTACGAATTTTTATCTTTTCACCCCATGTAACAATGTTCCTAGACTTTGTCTACAAACCTTTGGATAGAGCTAGATATTCAATCCAACTTATAATGGTTGTAACCCTTTTTTGACGGAAAAATCAATGACAAAGTTCGTAATTATTCGGATAATTATGAAATGCGTTTTTCTTTCTTTCACACATCCAAAAGATATTAAACGGCTATCGCCCATGATCAAAATAACCTTCCCCAAAATAAACCACATATAAAGCCCACCAAAAAAAAAAAACAAAAGGCTAACCCTTGAAATAAAAGCACACTCAAAAAAAATATAGACCAAATGATGATAACGCGGAGATAAACCATTTCTTCTCGGTTTCCGCCGCGCACTCTTTTGTCTTGGCCAATATGAATACGATTGGCTCCAAATTTCCCCCTCAGCTAAAACATGAAAGATGTTTACAACAGGCTGAAGATTTCCCATACAAAAGATGGAATTTTTCTGGGCAGCACATCGCTCACAAATAATTTATACGTAAGGATGATAGATTTTCTCGAGTTCGGCCATACACTCTTTTGCTTGGCCAATATGAATGCGATTGGCTCCAAGTTTCCCCCCGGCCAAAACATGAAAGACGTTTACAACAAGCTGAATATTTCCCATACCAAATATGGGGTTTTTCTGGGTAGCGTAACGCTCGCAAATAATTTATACGTAAGGATGATAGATTTTCTCGGGCTCAGCTGCGCTCCCCTTTGTTTTGGCCAATATGGATATGATTTTCTTGGATTTTCCACTCGACTAAAACAGGAAAGACGTTGATAATAGGTTTAAGTCTGCCCACACCAAATTTAAGAATTTTCTGGGCGGCGCATCTCTCACAAACAATTCAGAATGCAAGGATAGCTGTTTCTTCTCCGTTTCAACAGCGTGCTCTTTTGTTTTGGCCAATATGGACGCAATTGGCTCGGAATTTCCGCTCGGCCAAAACATGAAAGATGTTGATAATAGGTTTTAGTTTTCCCATACGAAAAATGAGATTTTTCTGGGTGCCGCATCTCTCAATAAAAATTTAGACGTAAGGAGACGGTGTTTCTCGGTTTCAGCCACGCGCTCTTTTGTTTTGGCCAATATGGACACGATTGGCTTGGAATTCCCACTCTGCCAAAACAAGAAAGACGTTGATAACAGGGTGAAGGTTACCAATACCAAAAATAGGATTTTTCTGGGTGGCGCATCTCTCACGAACGGTGAAGGCGCAAGGATAACCGAAGACACGCGGTTTCATCGAGAAACGCGATTTGTTGCCTCCCCTCTCACCATATCGGTTCCTTTACCTCTAGCATGAATTGAAGCCATCATCAAGGCCCATCCTTCACCAAAAGATAGATCTTTGCCCCTCATAGCTCCCAATCCATGGCGTAACTCTCATTGCTCTACTCCTCGAGCTAAAGACCTTTGACACAAGGCCTCGCTCCTCAATTGATAATATGCTCGTAAACGCATCACAAAAAGAGATTTTTCGAGCATGATAACATGGGCTACTCACGTTGGTTTTCTTCGAGGGTTTCATTAGTAGCGTCCAAGATCACGTTACATCGTTGGAATGAATAAAAGCTTCCTCTATATCTCCACCGAAAGCACCAATCCAAGATGCATCGTCTTGTCGTTCACCCTGAAAGTATCAAGTGAAAGTGTGGCCAGAAGAGTGAATAAGCAGCGTGGAGGCCTCAAGATTGCATGTCATGCATGTTATCACTTATACTCACTATTATTTTCTTTTTTCAGGATAAATAATGGCTCCTATAAAGCGAGCTATCCCTACGCTTTCGTCAAAAATCGTGTGGCGGTTCACACCCCATATTTCAATAAAATTGTGTGGCGGTTTAGACCCCACCTTTCAAAAAATCATGTGGTGGTTCACACCCCACATTTCAAAAAATCGTGTGGCGGTTCAAAACCCCACCTTAAAAAAAATCGTGTGGCGGTTTAAACCCCACCTTTCAAAAAAATCATGTGGCGACCTTTCAAAAAAATCGTGTTGCGGTTCAAACCCCACCTTTTAAAAAATCGTGTGGCGGTTCACACCCCACATTTTAAAAAATCGTGTGGCGCTTCACACCCCACATTTAAAAAAAATCGTGTGGCAGTTTAAACCCCACCTTTCAAAAAAATCGTGTGGCAGTTTAAACCCCACCTTTCAAAAAATCGTGTGGTGGTTCACACCCCACATTTCAAAAAAATCGTGTGACGGTTCAAAACCCCACCTTTCAAAAAATCATGTGGCGACCTTTCAAAAAATCGTGTGGTGGTTCAAACCCCACCTTTCAAAAAATCGTGTGGCGGTTTAAACCCCACCTTTAAAAAAAAAATGTGTGGCGGTTCACACCCCACATTTCAAAAAATCGTGTGGCGGTTCAAAACCCCACCTTTCAAAAAATCGTGTGGCGAATCAAAACCCCACCTTTCAAAAATCGTGTGGCGGTTCAAGATACCCCACCTTTCAAAAAATTGTGCGGCGGTTAAAAACGCCACGTTTCAATCTTATGTGGCGGTTCAAACCCTCACTTTTTGTCAAATTTTTTGTGGCGGTTCAAACCCCACTTTTCGTCAAAAATTTAATGCGGCGATTCACCCCCGACTTTCTCTAATTTTGATCGCAAGGAAGCTTTGCCAATAGTCGAGCCTACGACTTTAAACAAGGGTGCTTCGTGGGAGGCAACCCACGTGTTCTTTTCAATATTTCTATTTTTCCGTTAAGTTTAAAATCAACATCTCGGTATACCTTTTCCTTGTGAATTTACTATTTAATTCCCTCTTCATTTCAAGTGCAACAAGACTTGTAAACTTGGGGGCAAATGAGTGAAGTGACGACTAAAAGAAGGTGTTGAAAAATATCAAAGCTCATTTTTTAGGGAAGTAATCCTTTACATTTTCGCAATTTCCTTTTAAATTATACTTTCGCAACTTATATTTCCGTAATTTTAGAAATTCCTATGATTTACGCACGCGTGATGTTTGCTAAAATCCTTAGTTTTCACAAAATTCTCTCTTTTTGAACATTTTAAGTCAAGCACATTCATCATTTTTAACTGGTGCGTTAATTAGAAATTATATAAACATACATGATCTGGTCTATTAACGTTTATATCCATGACATGTTTAGACGTAAGCAATCACAAACATATCCCTGTGAGTATTTTGGGCCTTCACGCCTTATTTATTTCATGAGTGTAAATGCTAAGCTAAGTGCTAGTTAGATTTGCATAATATCTAGGGTACATGAACCATCAGACATGGGATAACAATAAGATGGCATTGGACTTCGCTTTTGCTCTTCTTCCACATTTTTCATTTTTTAACTTTTTCGCCCTCAAAACACATACCTTGTACACCATGTACAACTCTATCAAACACTTCAAAGCCTTCTTCTAAACTCCTCACAAATGAGTAAGTGCTCGATGAAATTGGCCAACTAAAGCACCAGAAGCATGTTAAGTTCATTTCAACGAATCAGCAGGACGAAAAGGAAACCCTCAAAGGTTGACAGTTCGCGCTAACACCCGGAGAAGCAGCGAAAAAATCAAAGGCCACTACCTAAAAGAATCAAAACAATGGAAATCGTACTTGCTTCACTCGTTGTTTGTATTTGTATTCAAAAAAAAGAAAAAAGGGAAGAAGAAAAAATAATAAAGAAAAAAAAAGAAGATTAAAAAAGAGGGTATCTCAAAGAACACAAGTCAATGAAAGTAGAAGCAAGTACGAAAAAATCATCAATCAAAATCAATCAAGACAATCACAAGAAGAGCGTTCCTAGCAAAAGATGAAGAAACTTGTATATAGAGGGTATCTCAAAGAACCCAAGTCAATGAAAGTAGAAGCAAGTACGAAAAAATCATCAATCGGAATCGGTCAAGACGATCACAGGAAGAGCGTTCATAGCAAAAGATGAAGAAACTTGTATACTTCGCTTTCGCCTCGATCAAATCATTAAGCATCGTTCACCATGATTTGTCCTCATCGCAGTCAGTCGTCGAGCACAAACTCATTAAAATCTTTCACAAAAACAAAAAAAAACAAACACAACACTTTTCCTTTCTTCTATAAATTCCTCATTTCTTTCTCCCTTGCAAAGTCCTTTCGATTATTAGCAGGCCCATGCATGTGCATCTTTCACTCGGATTGACATTGCAAATTTAATTTTTGTGCTATGTTTATTGCATTTTTAGGAGTGTAAATACGTAGCCTTATTTTCTAAGCATGAGCGCAAAAACTAATATCCGATGAGGACTGCTTACGGCTACATATCATGGGAAAGTCTTGTTCTTGAGGTCGTTATTTCCTGAACAAGACGCAGGCGTTATCTAGACTTGTATCAATCATGTTTATATAACGAAAACTGAACGAACATTTTTCAAAGAATATACTTGAATTGATTTTCTCTTAAAACAAAGAGGTCATTTTCGTTCCAAAAAAGAGACTTGGGGGCAAGCCGAGGTTTAAATGTAGGAATACATGATATTTCTCACATTATCAATTGCTCTCTCCTTTTTCTATCTGTTGCTGCTTTGTGTTTGCTTCCTTCCTATTTGCAGGACACAAATATACTTCAGTGGAACCACGTCACTGGGTTTTTGATGCCGACATCGTCGTAATACCTTCATCATGGATTTCCGTCAAACAAATCCACATCAACGACAATCGATTTCACTATCAAAGTACATCAACAACAACCGATTTCACTATCAGAGATCATCAACGTTCTCACCATCAACAACAACCGATTTCACTATCAGAGATCATCAACATCCTCACTATCAGAGACAACCCATTTCACTATCGGAGATCATCAACGTCCTCACTATCAAAGACAACCGATTTCATTATCAGAGATCATCAACGTCCTCACTATCAGAGACAACCGATTTCACTATCAGAGATCATCAACGTCCTCACTATCAGAGACAACCGATTTCACTATCAGAGATCATCAACGTCCTCACTATTAGAGACAACCGATTTTAGTATCAGAGATCATCATTTCCTCATTAACAGAGAAGATAATCATTTCCTCATTATCAGAGAAGATCATCATTTCCTCAATATCAGAGACAACCATCCTCATTATTCGGGAAGACCATCCTTCTCATTACCCGAGAAAACCATCTTCCTCACTATCAGAGACATTTCCCTCAAAGGTACGTTACTATCAACCAACATCAGACCAAAGGTACGTTCTAATCTTCATTTACAATTCTGCAATTTACGTTTGTTCCTCACTATCAGAGTAGTTGCCATTTACATTTCTACATTTCTGCATTCTCACTCAATATCCGAGTAGTCTGCATTTATTTTCCCACAATTGGCATTGTTTCTGAAATTCCCGACTACATTCTACAATTCTACATACCTAAATACTCCTCCTTGAGTGACTACTTTCCTGTCTATTTAAATATTCCTCCTTGAGCGACTACATTTCCGCATATTATATCTAAATACTCCTCCTTGAGCGACTACTTTCCTGTCTATCTAAATACTCCTCCTTGAGAGACTACTTTCCTGTCTATCTAAATACTCCTCCTTAAGCGACTACTTTTCTGCATAAATTATTACTCATCCCTGAGCTACTATATCTTTCAATTCATGCATAATCCCACATCTCAACCGGTCAGGATGTATTCAAAACATGGTGAAGACTTGGGGCAACCGTCTTTACTGCTTATCAAAAATTTCAGTTACACTGTATTTTTTATCAGACAGTAAAGAGGGGGCAACTGTTGCTACCCGAATTTTGACTTACGTCACAACTTTTTCTGTTTTATTGCATGTCGCACTAATAGTCCGTTTATGTCAAATTTCAATCGATGTTTGATCATGGACTATTTGTTTTAATATTTCACGTCATTTCACGTCTTTTGAATTTTTCATATTTTTCTCGTATTTTCGACTAAACCGTATTTTTTGATTTTTCGTCAACGCATTTACGTATTTTTATGTTTAGTGAAATAGGTATGGAAAAGGGGGTAGAAATACAACTTATCACTGTCTACAAAGGTTTGTAGATTATGGTAAGAGGATCGTCCACAGAGACCTGTAGGAGATGTAGTTCTTTGGGTTTGACTTCCTCGTCACTGGATTTGGTTTGGTAGTATCTGAAAGTAAAGACAAAACAGGAAGAAGTAAAATAGTTCAAAACAGTATTGGCCAAAGGCTTGGCCAAGACAGGGGTCAAGATTGAAATAAATCAAATAAAATGGAATTCCAGGTAAGGGTGATGTGAGAGCTTCTGTTCTTATGCTTCGATCATAGACTCAAGGGTATTCATCTCTTGATTCATAGTACTGCTATAGACTGGGGGTACTCTTGTTCACTCCTGTCTTCCCTCCTCTTCAAATTACCTAGCGGGTGCTCCCTTTCCTGATAATCCTAGCCAAGGGACACCTTGCTGGTTAAAGGGTTTATCCGTTTGACTGCTGTCTTGAATGGCTGTTCGCTTCCTCAATGGTATAGGGGAAGACAATACCTAGGCCAAGTTGTTTCCTTGTGGAAACCCTAGGTTGTCAATCTGGTCTTGACCTAGATCACTTATTTCTTCTAGTATGGTGCGAGACTAGTCACCTACTTTGCCTAGCCGACGGGTACTCCCTTTCCTTCTAGGCTAGTTGTAACTCTTCTCTACTAGGGTACAAGAATGGCCAACTCTTGCCTCTAGTGAGTAAGCGATTTAATAAGCTCAAGAAATAAACGAATACGAATAAAGAGATTATTAAGCATGGTTTGATCTCACGAATGCATAAGAACTAAGCTCATCAACCCTTACCAAGAATGGGTGTTTAGCTACTCATACTCATAGATAGAAAAATAAAATACTTGATTGCATAAATAAATTAAATCCGAGATTTAAAGAATTAAATCCGGAGCAAAAGTATATCAATGTCGAATTGGGGAAGAAGAAGAGAGAGGGAGAAGAGGAGGACAAGTTCAGCTATAAGTAAGCTAAAACTCCGTTGTCCTTCTCCAACTCAATCTCCTTAATAATCTCCTAAATAATCTCCAAATAAATTATCCTGATTTTTTTTGAATAAAAATAGGAATTTAAAATATATAAAGATGGAAGGAGATCCTTGATAGGATTCTTAAATAAATATCTTCTTGATCCTTCTCTTTGTCACTGGACAACTGTGATTTGCCAGCTCGCAAGGCCCAACGCTGCTGCTCATGATTGCTCTTCCGCGACTGAGTCTTGGCCGCAGTCTTGGCCAAGACGATCTGGTGTGCGATACTTTGAATGTGGAGGAGTTTAGGCCAAACGCTAGGCCAAGACTCTGAAAATCAGCTTCAGCTCTTCAAAAATCAGATTCTTCATAAATTGCGTCCAGACCAGAACTGCTAAGATATGGGAAATACAAGGATAAATCAGTAGGTTTACTGCCCAAATAACAAGTAAATGGATAGTAAAAACATGATGAAATGCAATGTAATCAAATTCCCCACACTTAAACTATGCTTGCCCCCAAGCATACAGACTCAAAGACTCAAAAATAAAAATAAAAACACAACAAAACAGAACAGACACCATGACCCCCCAGAGTTCTCCTTTCAGCTGTTCACCTCACTACTGAATTTGCCAAGACACTTCCCTAAGCGACCTAATGCTAGACTAACAAGGACAAATCAATACCCTAAACAAACCTCATCCAAATGGTATCAAGACATCCTGCTAGATTTGAATTTTTAATGTATAGGGGTCTAAACTCACCGCAGATTTGAGTCCCACCGATGTGCTATTCTATCCAAACGTGCCTAAAGACTAGTGCCATTTAAACCATTTTCAGCAGATTTATTCTCTCTTTTTCGTTCTATGCCCTTTGTATTTTTACAGGCATATGCATATCATTTTTTCCATGCCTTTTGCATTTTTACAGGCATATGCATATAGACAGAGCTTGTTCTTTTTGGGCACCCAGAACTTCCACCTTTGCTATATTCTGCTATGACATTCTAGCACCTTTTTGTGTCTCACACTAAAACAAATAGAACAACACACTCAAATCAGACGCAGCAAGCCTAGACACCCTAATGTTCGTTAAGGTTTTAAGCTAGACGTCCTTTAGACCATGTGGATAGAGTTTGTTTGGGTAACATTAGATAATATGCCCCTTAGGCATTGATCAAGTTACGCTCGTTCGCTTCCCTGTTACTAAAGCATTGTTTCGCCTAGACAAGTGTCTACTTGCAATTTCAGTGGTAAACTAAACAACCTAAGTTGAAATCTAAGGGGGGGGGGGGGGGGGGGGGGGTTGTACACTCAATCAAAATAGACTCAAACAAGCATAAAAAGAAGAACAAAAAATCATGCAAACAGCAGACTCAAAACTGGACAAACTGATGTAAAAAGAAAAATTTTAAAACGCAAAAAATTGACTCAAAATCACACAAATCAATCAATATTCACAACAAACACAAAAACAAAAATTAAAATAAGAAATTAAAACACCCTCCCCACACTTAAAAGACACAATGTCCTCATTGTGTGGAGAGACAAATAAAAGATAGAAATAAAAAGAAAAGAAAGAAACGACCTGGGGCAAAAACAGAACATGCTGCTGGAGCGGGAGGATCTTGGCCTGATGTTTGGCCTACATCCGCAACTGGAGGGGCTGCTGTGGATCAGGAGGCTCTGGCGGCTGTGGGAGAATACAAATGGATATGGCGGTTGGAGTTGCCCACGACTAAAATTGATGGCACTGACACGTGTCCCTCTAACTCCAACAGAGTCTAGGCCTGAGGTTTGGCCAAGCTCGAGGCGAATCCGCAGCATCGTCCCCACACTTAGTTCCTACGAGCAACCAAAACAACCCAACGAACTCAAATAGAACAAAAATAAATGAAAAATAAATCAAATGAAAAGAAATAAAAGAAGCATGGGTTTCCTCCCATGTAGCGCCCTTATTTATTGTCTTGGGCTCGACACTGCCATGGGTTTCTTATCAAGAAACTTCTCCAAATTCCCCCCATGCGCTAAGTTTGTCAGGACCTTTGGGTGGCATTCCCTTGACAACCCCTATAGGTATACGTTTGAATGGATCGGGGGGATGTTCCAGCTCATAATTCTGTTGTCCTGTTTTCCCTTTCACTTTTGCAGTCTTGGCCCGTGTCTTGGCCAAGCTCGAGGCCAAGATTGCATCTGTCTCTTTTGGATCGGCCAAACTGCCCAAAACTTCTTGGAGCTCCTTCTGATTTCCTGTTCTATCCTCCAATTCCTTCTGATATGATCCGACCTAGTGTAAGTAAGCCGAATGATATATGGAGCTTTAGAGGATCTAGCCAATGGAGTTAACAACAAGATTTGAACAACAAGACAAGAAGATTACGCACAAGACACGGATTTGGCAGCGGAAAATAGATTAGAAAGAAAATGATGTTACCCGGAATGATGATTGTTGCTAGATGGATGGAAAGGAAGCAATGAACAAATGCACAACTTGTAGAAGCTCAAAACAGTACAGCAAGCAATGCATCCATGTATAAATAAGTCACCCAAATTGTCACAAATTCGATTACAGAGAATTCCCGGAGGAAGATTGGGAGGAGTGTTCTCTACTCAAGCAATCTTTCTCCAAGAACAAGTGTTGAGTTTAGGGACCTAGGTGATAGATTAAGGAGTGCTCTCAACTTACAAAATATCACTCAAAGTCTAAACTAAAGTCTGCAAGAAGAGAAGCAAAAACTATTTATAGGTACAACAAAAGAAAGGCTTGAAAGCCCAAAATCCGTGTGGGTCTGATGTCTGGCGGCATGCCACCCCGCAAGAGATGGCTCTAGCGGTATGCCGCTACATTCGCTTGGAGTGTTGCAATTTAATTAAATTCGGGCGGTATGCCGCTCCAAAGAGTGCTGCTCTGGCGGCATGCCGCCAGGTACCATTCTTCCCATATCTTTGTCCTCGTGAAGAGTTACGTGCACAGCCTTGAGGTGAACTTGGATACACTCTTTCCCTCTCAATTTGTCTTCAAACCATACAGACAAACCTCTTGCTTTGCTCCGTGTGATCGGACCTTGAGGTAACATACCTTGAATGTCAAGTTTGGCCTTCGAGGGGTCCGTGATCATATCAACTCCTTCCCCTTCGAAAGGATTCGTCCTCGAATCCGTTTCTAGTGGATCTTCTTCTTCATCGGGGTAGAAAGACAGATCATTGACGTTGAATGTATGGCTGATTCCTCCATAGTCACTTGGAAGATCTAGAACATAGGCATTGGCGTCAATACGACGGATAATTTGAAAAGGTCCGTCCCCTCGTGGACTTAACTTGCTTTGTCGCTCACGTGGGAATCGATCCTTGCTCCAGTGAAGCCACACCCATTGACCCTATTCAAAGGAAGTAGGAACCTTGCCCTTATTGCCCTTAGCCACTGCTTTTTCGTTCATGCTTTCAATGTTTTTGCGGACTTGCTCATGGAGTTTCTTAACAGCTGTAGCCTTGGCACTACCACCTGCACACTTAAGAGAACTCAAAGGCAGAGGTGAGAGATCAAGAGGGGTCAGGGGTTTGAACCCGTAAACCACCTCAAAAGGAGAAAACCCGATGGAAGTATGATGAGCATTATTATAGGCAAATTCAACAAATGCAATGCAATCTTCCCATTTCACTCCATGTTTAGCAATCATTACACGAAGTAATGAGCCTAAAGTTCTATTCACCACCTCCGTTTGACCATCCGTTTGAGGATGACACGTGGTGGAGAAGAGAAGTTTAGTCCCTAACTTCGCCCAAAGAGTTCGCCAAAAATGGCTCAAAAACTTGGTGTCCCTATCACTTACAATACTCTTAGGCATGCCATGTATTCTTACCACATGTTGGAAAAATAAAGAGGCAATGTGTGGGGCATCATGTGTTTTTGAACATGGTATAAAATGGGCCATTTTGGAAAAACGATCCACCACAACGAAGATAGAATCATGGCCATTCCTAGACTTAGGCAAACCCAAAACAAAGTCCATAGATAAATCTACCCATGGGTGTTGTGCAACAGGTAAAGGCATGTAGATAGCATGATGTTTAGATTTGGACTTGGCAATTTTACAAGCAATGCACCGATTCACAATGTTAGTCACATCTACTTTCATTTGCGGCCAATAGAAATAAGACTTCAAAGCATGCAATGTTTTGGAGATACCAAAGTGACCACTCAAAGCACCTCCATGAGCTTCCAACACAAGTAGCTCTCTAACATTAGAACGGGGCACACACAATTTATCATACTTGAACAAGTAATCATTATGCCTAAAGAAATGCGTATGCGGTCCATGTGCACATGCTGCATATATGTCACGAAAATCCTCATCATTCTCATACAATTCAATTAAATGTGAAAACCCAAATAATTGTGCATCAAGGGAGTTCAAAAGAGCGTACCTTCGTGAGAGTGCGTCGGCTACCACATTCTCCTTGCCTTGCTTGTACTTGATGGTGTAGGGAAATGCCTCAATGAATTCCATCCACTTGGCGTGGCGTTTGTTCAACTTAGCTTGGCCTTGAAGGAACTTCAAGCTTAGGTGGTCGGTGTGGATGACAAACTGATTTGGCAGCAAGTAATGTTCCCACACCATGAGTGTTCTTACTAGAGCATATAATTCTCTATCATACGTAGAGTAGTTGAGCTGGGCACCACTGAGTTTCTCACTAAAGTATGCAATGGGCCGTCCCTCTTGAGTTAGGACAGCTCCTATGCCTATGCCACTTGCATCACACTCTAACTCGAAAGCCTTGTTGAAGTTGGGTAAGGCTAACACCGGAGATTGCATAAGTCTCTCCTTGAGTTCCTTGAAAGCCTCCTCTTGTCTACTTCCCCACTCAAAAGTCACATGTTTCTTGGTGAGCTCGTTGAGGGGAGCGACTATGGTTGAGAAGTTTGGTACAAATCGATGGTAGAAACTCGCAAGTCCATGGAAGGATCTCACTTCACTAGCATTCTTAGGATTCGGCCACTCTCGGATGGCTTTCACCTTTTCCTCATCGACCTGTACGCCACCTACACTTACAACAAAGCCAAGAAAGTGTACTCTTTCCAAGCACAATTCACATTTGGAAAGTTTAGCATATAATTGATGTGCACGCAAAGTGTCAAGTATTGTGCGCAAGTGATTCACATGTTGTTCAAGAGATGGGCTATACACAAGAATATCATCAAAATACACAACAACATATTTTCCTATGAATTCTCGCAACACATAATTCATCAATCTCATGAAAGTGCTAGGGGCATTGGACAAACCAAAAGGCATTACCATCCATTCATACAAACCGTGTTTAGTTTTGAAGGCTGTTTTCCACTCGTCGCCCTCATGCATTCGAATTTGATGGTAGCCACTCATGAGATCAATCTTGGAATAGACCGTACTTCCACTTAACTCATCAAGCATGTCATCGAGGCGGGGTATGGGATGGCGATACCTCACTGTGATCTTGTTGACGGCGCGACAATCAACACACATCCTCCATGTACCATCTTTCTTTGGTACAAGTAGTACGGGTACAACGCAAGGGGACATACTCTCTCTAATGAAACCTTTACTCAACAACTCCTCGACTTGCTTTTGGAGCTCTTTTGTTTCCTCGGGGTTGCATCGATAGGCTGGTCTATTAGGTATGGCAGCACCGGGTACAAGGTCTATCTTGTGTTCTATACCGCGGATTGGAGTAAGACCACTAGGCATCTCGGATGGGAACACATCATCAAATTCCTGCAAAAGGGAGACAATTGGACTTGGTAGAGAAGAAATGGGGTTAGTGGCAACATTCAAACAATGTGGCTTGTACTGAAGCACAAGGCACACTTTGTTAGTGACAAGGGCTCGCCTCACATCCTTACCCCTCGCTACCACACTCAAGTGTTTTGACTCACTCTCTCTACCATGCTTACTTTTGTCATGACGTGTATTTAGCTCTCCTTTTGCTTTCTTCTCTCTTTTCTTTCCTTGTGAACTACACTCACTCTCCCTCAAGATACCATGCTTACTTTTTTCATGGCTGGTGTTTTCCTCATTCGCACAACTTACTTTCTTCTCTCCACTCTTTTCTTTCATTTTTCTCATCAACTGAAATTCTGCACTTGTTTTTGCCATGTGCATTTGGTCTTCCCGAACTTGCATGGGTATGAGTGGAATAAAGCTGAACTTCTTCCCACGGTGAGTGAGATGAAGCTTATTAGTCCGACCATCATGGACTACCCATCTATCAAATTGCCATGGTCGACCAAGGATGAGATGACTCGCATCCATGGGAACTACATCACACAATCGTTCATCCTCATAACCACCCATCTTAAGAGCTACAAGAACTTGCTCTTTCACTTTCACTTCCCCATCATCATTGAACCAATGTAAGGAATAAGGATTGGGATGTGGGGTTGTAGGCAAACCAAGCTTCAAGACTAGGAGATGGCTTGCTACATCCACCACACTCCCATTATCAACAATAAGGGAAACAATTTTACCTTTGACCTCACACCGAGAATGAAAAAGGTTCTCCCGTTGCTCTTCATGGATATCCTCCTCTTTAGTTTGGGCACTCATGCTCCTCCTCACAACCAAGGTCATAGGGGTTGTTGGGGCCACTTCTTCACTACTTTCGGTTCCCTCTCCCTTCAACTCATTCTCTTCTTCCATCTCATCATCACTTTCAGTTTCATAGTTACCCTCACGGATGATCACGACCCGTCGGTTGGGACACTCGGAGGAAATGTGACCTCTCCCATGACATCGGTAACATTGAATGTTCGATGAGAACTTCTTGGTTTGGTTTGGGTTGGTAGAGAAGGTGTTAGGGGTCTGTTTTGGTGGAGGATTGGAGGGGTTACTCTTAGAGTAGGGTGTATAGGGTTTTGGGTTGGGGTTCACTATTTTGGGGTCTTTTGGGTTTGGTTGGTCCTTAGGGTAGGATTTCCAAGGTGTTTTTGGGGTGGATGAGTAGGTTTGGGTGGTGTTTCGGCTAGTGTATGGTTTCTTCTTTGTGGACTCATATGCTTCCACTTTTAGGGCATAATGGAGCATAGGTTCCAAGTGATCAAGCTCCTTCAACTCAAGCTTGTACCGAATCCGTTCATTGAGGCCATTGAGGAATCGAGACATAGTGACTTCCTCACTCTCATCGGTTTCGGTCTTGATAAGAAGCTCCTCCAAGTCATTAAACCCACTGATTTGGAACCTTGCTTGAGACCTTGTAACTTGTTTTGCAAGTCCCGTTTGTGGTTGGCGGGTACAAACCTTACCCTCATTATCCTCTTCATCTCTTCCCAATCCCGGATGACATCCTCTTCCCCTCTCATTTTGCGAACCTTATCCCACCAACTAACCGCATAATCATCAAACTCCATGGCAGCTAGCTTGATTTTCTTCTCATCCGCATACCAGTGACAATTGAAGATGCGTTGAATCTTTCCTTCCCATTTGAGGTACTCCGAAGGATCAGTGGTGCCTCTAAAGGTAGGAATTTGCACTTTAATACCACTCAACTTGTCATCAACCTTCTGTTCTTGTGTGTTCCTCAAAATGCTTTCCAAACTGAAATGTGGGATTTCGTTGCCGCCTACCTCTATTTGATTGTGGAGGCTCCTCAAACTCATCACTACCACCCTCAAATGGCTCTTCATAATACCCATGGGCGTTGTGTGGTGTGGTCTTAGCTTGATAATGAGGAATTAGAGGTCGACTACTTGTTGCATTAGGATCCCTTCGGTTAATAGTGACATTGTCATACTTTGCTCGAATGGTCTTCATTTGCTCCTCGGTTATGGCTAGCTTAGAAGGTTGTGGTACTGGTTTTCGGGTCTCCGTGGTTAGACATCTTGGGAAGCCACGGCTGGCCGCCCCTTTGAATTTGCCCTTTAAATGCTCAAGCGCTTCATCACTGTCAATGTGACCCTCTTCTTCGGTCTCACAATTAACTTGCTCTTGGTAATCCTTAGAGGGCTTAAGAGGAAGCTCCTTTGGGGTTACCGGGGACTTGATACTCCCCTCTAGCAAGGTGAGGCGTGCCTCTGTTCGATCTGCAGTAGCCTTCAAGGAGGCCAAGGCAGCAAGGACTTGTTCAAGAGCCTCTGCACTCCTACTACTACTAGAATTAGGCCTACTTCGGTTGATCATTGTGTCAAAATTAAGGTGCCTGCACACTCAACAAACGTTAGTAAAACAAGCTCTCCCTCACGTGTTTGAACACTCGTGTTTATCACTCGTAAAAGAGGTTCTCACAAATCGCTCAACAATCCCTTTCACAAACTTGTTCACCACACAACCTCTTGCTGCAAATAATCTTGTGATTCAAGTCAAGCATTTGTTCATAACCATCTTTGCAATAATATTCCAGAGAGTAACACAAGAGTAGGAAGGATGGAACGTATCAAAAACTCAAGGAAAGCTGAAGAAAAATTTTCGGATTGGTGAGAAAACAGATTCTGGCGGTATGCCGCTCCAGCGTAGGGAAAGGTAGCGGTATGCCGCTAGAGTATAATACTTGAGCTTCACTTATGAAATTCGGAGGAAAAAGGAAGAAAACTAACAAGAGATGACTTAAATGAGTAAAAGACTTCTAGGGAACTTTAAGTTTAAGACTTAAAGAAAAAGACTTGTCCTTTTTGTTTTTTTTTTTTTTTTTTTTTTAAAAGGAGTTTAGGACTCAAGTCTTAAACTAAGTTTAGGACTTGGACAACTCAATAGGACTGCTGGACATTCAAGTGAAGGGCTGGACGTGGACAAGGGAACAAGGACTCCACTTAGGTGAATATTCTTCTTGAAAGATAGAATGTTTGCCACTTGTGAGAATATTTGTTCTTTGGTTGGCCACTTTGGTGTAGGAAATTAATATTTTATAGGGAAAACAAATTGACTTCAGCCTTTTGAAAGGTTTTTGGATCAAATGTTCCTCTTCATTCAAGCAATGTAAGAACACCAAGAACACAAAGATGAACACCAAGAACACAAATTTTGGATTTTGATCTTTTGAGCTAGCAAAAGTTGGCATAACATTCACACATTTTATCACTTGAATTAGGCAGCAATATTACACACTTTTGGCACAAGAGACTCAGAAAAACGAGTTGACAACACAAGAGCATATACGGTTCACAAAGGTGACACAAAACAGAAGTTCAACAAGTAAATTCCAAGGCGCCAAAAGCTTCGCTACCACTTGATATGATCTGGCCTAGTGTAAGTAAGCCGAATGATATATGGAGCTTTAGAGGATCTAGCCAATGGAGTTAACAACAAGATTTGAACAACAAGACAAGAAGATTACGCACAAGACACGGATTTGGCAGCGGAAAATAGATTAGAAAGGAAATGATGTTACCCGGAATGATGATTGTTGCTAGATGGATGGAAAGGAAGCAATGAACAAATGCACAACTTGTAGAAGCTCAAACCAGTACAGCAAGCAATGCATCCATGTATAAATAAGTCACCCAAATTGTCACAAATTCGATTACAGAGAATTCCCGGAGGAAGATTGGGAGGAGTGTTCTCTACTCAAGCAATCTTTCTCCAAGAACAAGTGTTGAGTTTAGGGACCTAGGTGATAGATTAAGGAGTGCTCTAAACTTACAAAATATCACTCAAAGTCTAAACTAAAGTCTGCAAGAAGAGAAGCAAAAACTATTTATAGGTACAACAAAAGAAAGGCTTGAAAGCCCAAAATCCGTGTGGGTCTGATGTCTGGCGGCATGCCGCCCCGCAAGAGATGGCTCTAGCGGTATGCCGCTACATTCGCTTGGAGTGTTGCAATTTAATTAAATTCGGGCGGTATGCCGCTCCAAAGAGTGCTGCTCTGGCGGCATGCCGCCAGGTACCATTCTTCCCATATCTTTGTCCTCATGAAGAGTTACGTGCACAGCCTTGGGGTGAACTTGGATACACTCTTTCCCTCTCAATTTGTCTTCAAACCATACGGACAAACCTCTTGCTTTGCTCCGTGTGATCGGACCTTGAGGTAACATACCTTGAATGTCAAGTTTGGCCTTCGAGGGGTCCGTGATCATATCACCTTCAGTGTCTTTGTTGAAGTTCTCCTGCTCAACACATACTCAAGGTGATTGTTAACATAAATATCAGCCATTTTATTAGTAATTGGATCTAAAACATCAAGAAAATTCACACAATGTAAATCATTTGGATGCTGTAATGCTTCGGTAATGCTGAATTTTATAGTCCTTCCACAGAATTCTAAAATTATGCTCCCTTCAAAGCAGTCAATCTTAGCCTTCGATGTCCTTAGAAATGGTCTTCCTAATAAGATGTCAGTGGTGCAAGAAGGCAATTGAACATTCATTTCCACAATGTAAAAATCCACTGGGTATATAAAATCATTTACCATAACCAAGACATCTGTCACGACTCCCTTGGGTCGGATGAACGATCTGTCAGCCAGCTGAATCACCAAGTCAGTTTCCTTCATCATTCCTATCTTTAGGGTCTCGAACTCGCTCAAAGACATCACATTGATGCCAGCCCCCAAATCACAAAGGGCTTTCTCAATCGTCTTGTTTCCTATTAGGCATGGAATGGTGAAAGTTCCCTGATCCTTGCACTTCTCTGGAAGTTGCTGCACTGCAGAGACATTATGAGCTAAGTGCACTCTCTCTATACCTGCAACTTTCTTTTTGTTAGTGCAAAATTATTTAAGAAATTTAGCATAAGAGGGAACTTTGGCAATTAAGTCTAACATAGGTATATTAATAGCTATCTTTCCAAAAAAATCATAAAGTCCCTTGCTTCATCTTGCTTCTTCTCTTTTGAGGATCTAGGAGGGAATGGTGGAGGAATTTCGATCACTTTCTCCTTCTGGTCAGGTTTGGCCACAGGTTTGGCCAAGACAACATCTGCCTCAATTTCTTCCTCCTCATCTTCATCCAACTCTTGCGACTGATTTTTTTTCAATTCCTTGTCTGTTTTCGCACCTTCCTTCTCTGGTAACACAACTCCACTCCTTAAACTCATGGCACTAACATTGTGCCTGGGGTTGTTCACGGTGGCAGAAGGTAATCTGCCTTGGTTAGCCATCTGATTGATTTGCTTCTGCATCTCCGCCTGTGATTGCATAAAATTCTTCTGCATCTCTATCTGTGACTGCATAAAATTCTTCTGCATCTCTACCAAACCAGTTTGGGTTGCTTGCATAAAACTTTTAAGAGTGTCTTCGATAGATGGACCAGTAATCTGCAAAGGTTGAGGGGTAGGCGGTAGCTGGGCTACAGGAGCTTGGCCAGGGGCTTGGCCTAGATTCTGTTGTGGAGGGACTGGATCGCTCCATCTGAAGTTTGGGTGGCCTCTCCATGAGTACTCGTGACTTCCCTGAGGGTAGTTCTGCATGCTCGCTTGGTTGTGTGTGTATGCTGCGTTAACCTAAGTCACATCATCCGGAGGGTGTTGCACCATATAACAATTGTTGGTTTGATGATCCTGCTGCTGACATATCCCACACACTAAAGCTACCTGCTTTTGATTCTGAATTCCTGTGGGCATTGCACCTGAAATGTTAATAGAAAGATTTTTGACCATGTTAGTTAATTCGGTTAACTTTTGTTCAACATTAATATCACAAAGATTTGAAGGAATAGAGTTTCGGTCAGAAGAAATATTATTTTGGCAATTGTCTGCCATAGTCTGAAGTAGCATCTTGGCTCTTGTGACAGTCAAATCTTGCAATGCTCCACCTGCTGCTGAGTCCACTTTTTCTTTGCTGCTTGGCAACATCCCGTCATAAAAGTACTGGATCATTGTCTGATCCGCAACTCCGTGTGTAGGGCAGACTTCTTGCAACTCACAGAACCATTGATGATACTCACTTAGACCCTCATTGTTCCTTTGCTGGATGGCAACCATGTTCGTTCTAGCTACCCCTGCTTTTGTTACATTCCAATACTTGTTTAGGAACAAAGTGGACATCTCGACCCATGTGTTGACCGTGTTGTGAGGTAGACCGTAGAACCAATTTTGGGCAGCCCCCTCAAGAGAGCATGGAAAAGCTTTTAACTTTGCTCTTTCCATATTCACAACAGCTGGTTTCATCATGTCACATTGAACGTGTAGGTTCCTCAGATGCTTGAATGAGTTTTCATTCGAATGGCCAAAGAACTTAGGAAGGTTGGCCACCATATTGGTCTTGATAGACCAATCATTCGGTACAACTGGTAAACTGATACAGGAAAAGGTTTCCTGTTCTACTGTTCTGTTCAGTTCCCTCATCGTCGGCTCTGGTTGATTTTCTGCCATGTCTTGGTCAGAGTCTTGGCCAAGATCGTGGTCTAGACTGTAATCTGTTTCGGAACTTGAGGTTTCTGATTCACTTTCTTCTGGGGTTTTCCTCTTTCTAGCTATCTTCCTGAGTTGTGCTTCGATCTTAGAGAGATTCGGATTGTATGGTAGTAAATCTTCTTCTCTACAAGAGGACCTGGTCATCAACTATCAAAAAACAAAATAAAACAAAAACTACAAATACCGTTAGAGATCCCCGGCAACAGCGCCAAAATTTGATCGCGCGTCGAACACGTCAAATATAATAGTGAAATAGGTATGGAAAAGGGGGTAGAAATACAACTTATCACTGTCTACAAAGGTTTGTAGATTATGGTAAGAGGATCGTCCACAGAGACCTCTAGGAGATGTAGTTCTTTGGGTTTGACTTCCTCGTCACTGGATTTGGTTTGGTAGTATCTGAAAGTAAAGACAAAATAGGAAGAAGTAAAATAGTTCAAAACAGTATTGGCCAAAGGTTTGGCCAAGACAGGGGTCAAGATTGAAATAAATCAAATAAAATGGAATTCCAGGTAAGGGTGATGTGAGAGCTTCTATTCTTATGCTTCGATCATAGACTCAAGGGTATTCATCTCTTGATTCATAGTACTGCTATAGAGTGGGGGTACTCCTGTTCACTCCTGTCTTCCCTCCTCTTCAAATTACCTGGCGGGTACTCCCTTTCCTGATAATCCTAGCCAAGGGACACCTTGCTGGTTAAAGGGTTTATCCGTTTGACTGCTGTCTTGAATGGCTGTTCACTTCCTCAATGGTATAGGGGAAGACAGTACCTAGGCCAAGTTGTTTCCCTGTGGAAACCCTAGGTTGTCAATCTAGTATTGACCTAGATCACTTATTTCTTCTAGTCTGGCGCGAGACTAGTCACCTACTTTGCCTAGCCGACGGGTACTCCCTTTCCTTCTAGGCTGGTTGCAACTCTTCTCTACTAGGGTACAAGAATGGCCAACTCTTGCCTCTAGTGAGTAAGCGATTTAATAAGCTCAAGAAATAAACGAATATGAATAAAGAGATTATTAAGCATGGTTTGATCTCACGAATGCATAAGAACTAAGCTCATCAACCTTTACCAAGAATGGGTGTTTAGTTACTCATACTCATAGATAGAAAAATAAAATACTTGATTGCATAAATAAATTAAATCCGAGATTTAAAGAATTAAATCCGGAGCAAAAGTATATCAATGTCGAATTGGGGAAGAAGAAGAGAGAGGGAGAAGAGGAGGACAAGTTCAACTATAAGTAAGCTAAAACTCCTCTGTCCTTCTCCAACTCAATCTCCTAAATAATCTCCAAATAAATTATCCTGATTTGTTTTGAATAAAAATAGGAATTTAAAATATATAAAGATGGAAGGAGATCCTTGATAGGATTCTTAAATAAATATCTTCTTGATCCTTCTCTTTGTCACTGGACAACTGTGATTTGCCAGCTCGCAATGCCCAACGCTGCTGCTCATGATTGCTCTTCCGCGACTGAGTCTTGGCCGCAGTCTTGGCCAAGACGATCTGGTGCGCGATACTTTGAATGCGGAGGAGTCTAGGCCAAACGCTAGGCCAAAACTCTGAAAATCAGCTTCAGCTCTTGAAAAATTAGATTCTTCATAAATTGCGTCCAGACCAGAACTGCTAAGATATGGGAAATACAAGGATAAATTAGTAGGTTTACTACCCAAATAACAAGTAAATGGATAGTAAAAATATGATGAAATGCAATGTAATCAATATTATATCTAAATACTCCTCCTTGAGCGACTACTTTCCTGTCTATCTAAATACTCCTTAAGCGACTACTTTTCTGCATAAATTATTACTCCTCCCTGAGCTACTATATCTTTCAATTCATGCATAATCCCACATCTCAACCGGTCAGGATGTATTCAAAACATGGTAAAGACTTGGGGCAACCGTCTTTACTGCTTATCAAAAATTTCAGTTACACTGTATTTTTTATCAGACAGTAAAGAGGGGGCAGTTGTTGCTACCAGAATTTTAACTTACGTCACAACTTTTTCTGTTTTATTGCATGTCGCATTAATAGTCTGTTTATGTCAAATTTCAATCGATGTTTGATCATGGACTATTTGTTTTAATATTTCACGTCATTTCACGTCTTTTGAATTTTTCATATTTTTCTCGTATTTTCGACTAAACCGTATTTTTCGATTTTTCGTCAACGCATTTACGTATTTTTATGTTTACCGCATTTAATAGCTCGTCTAGGTCAAATTTCTGTCAATTCTTTAGACCTGTCAAGAATGGACCTGGTCCCGAGACCCGAGAAATCGGGCTGCGGGACCATCGGGTCAGACCCGTCGGGTCTACGGGTCTGACCCGAGACCCGACAACAACCTTTCCTAAAAAAAAAAAAAAAAAAAAAATTCCTAAGTTTCTATTTTCTAATATGTTATTGCTAAGTTAGGGGAAGTGGATTTGGTAAGAAGTGATGGTGTCATTTAATTGCATGAAAATCAAGGAATTGAATTGAATGACAATTATTACTTGCCATTTTCCAATTCAATTCAATTCAATTTCCCGTAATGGAAGAAGAGTGGTAATACCGTAATGGAATGGGTTAGGGGAGGTGGATTTGGTAAGAAGTGATGGTGTCATTTAATTGTATGAAAATCAAGGAATTGAATTGAATGACAATTATTACCTGCCATTTCCCAATTCAATTTAATTCTTTGATTTTCATGCAATTATTAAATGCAGTCTTCCCTTTTTTTTAAACTGACATGTATATTTAGTATATTTATTATATTTATTATATTTATTATTTTAATTATTTTAATTTGGTTATTTTCAATTGAATAATGGTCACAAGGGAGCTTTAATAATGAACAAAAGAAGAAAGTTGCTAATGTCATTTATGCATAATGCATGAATGATATTTCTTACATTTGACTCATTTTTTAAATTAAATTTGATTGATTTTTAAATTAAATTTGATTGATTTTAATTTTTAATGTTTGATTGATTTTTTATTTTTTTAAAGCATTGATTGTTATAATTTATAGTAATTAATTAACTAAATAAGCATTAGTTTAAATTTTAACGAAAGGACCTAATTGAAAATTGATGATTACGAAATAAGGAGGACTTAATTGAAAACTCATAATTAAAAAGGATCAAATTGAATTTTAAAAAAAAATTAAAAAAAAATTAAAATCTCCGGGCCGGGTCGGGTCCAGTCCCGAACCCGAGCCATTTACCCGGGCCAGGACCGGGACCAATTTTTGGTCCTGTATTTCTTCCGGGCGGGGTCCAGTCCCGGCCCGATTTTTCACGGGTCTTCCGGGTCCCGGGTCGGGTCCGACCCGCAGACCCGGATTGACAGGTCTACAATTCTTGGTCCTAGGATAGTTTGTTTAATATTCTGTATCATTTCGTGCCTTCTCATTT
Organism: Viola odorata; assembly: GCA_963691705.1. Taxonomy (NCBI): domain Eukaryota; kingdom Viridiplantae; phylum Streptophyta; class Magnoliopsida; order Malpighiales; family Violaceae; genus Viola; species Viola odorata. The sequence goes on from OY829537.1 coordinate 77,136,490, forward strand.
TTTTCGTACTTTCGACTGTCTTTTCGCTCGAACTTTTCTCAGTCCCGAGTAAGTTTCCTCGGACCGAGGGTCAAACGCGTTATTTCTTTAATTGATAATTACATACTATTTTTCTCTTTCACACCATCGAGTTTGGTTTCATTCAATTTTTGTCGTAAGGACATTTATTTTGCGTCCGAACTTTTGACATTTTTGAAAGAGAAAATAAATGCGTTAAATCAAACTTTCTATTTTTTCACTGTATGCTAGTTTTTATGTCTTATTTTTCTACACACCGTGGTTCCCTCGGTTTGGATTTATTTTCATTTTCGAGCAATTTCGCTTGTACCAAAAATATCCCGTTCGTACCAAAAAATGGGATTTACTCTACATAAATGCCATTTAATTCATCCTCACCCTCCTACTCAACGCCAACTCATTTAGATCACTACAACCTCCCATCTGATCATCCTTGGCCACATACCAAACTAGCTAGCTTACTATTCCGGCCAAAAGATCATCATCACCTTCTCCCTTTTCTTCCCGTCGGTTTGTAGCCACACATGCAAACCGACTCCAATTTTTTATTCTCCTCTATAAATAGAAAGCTTCATACAACAAGAAAAGGGCACCAAAAATCTCCTCTTAATCTCCATTTCTTACTCATCCTTCTTGGTCCAAAACTCTCCTAGAGAGGTAAGCATTTTCCTTTAGTTTGCTCTTTAATTTTCATTTTTACATATAATGCATGAATAAATTGGTAAAACTTGCCTCACATGCTTAGTTTTCATGCTAATTACATTTCCTTGCTTCAATTTAATGGCATGAAGTAATTAATAGCCATATATGCATGTTAATTAACTTATTTTTCACTTGTTAAAAACGCCACTGTTTTCATTTAATTTTCTTACTGTTTTCATTGCCTTGAATTGCTGCTATGCTACTGGTTTTACTGGGGTTGGTTTGGTCGAGTTTTATTGCATTGATTTCACCTTGGTCGCCGGCCATGGCAGCCAGCAACGTTGAAGAAGAAGAAAGGGAAGAAGTAGAGGTTTGTGCGGGAAAAAGAAAATGAAAGGTGATGGCCAAGCCCATTTTGTTTTAAATTAAAATTTGGGCTTGGGTTTTTCCAAGCCCATTTTTTAATGTCCAAAAATCCAAAATATGGGGCCCGACCCATTTATTTTCGTCAATTTTTATGAAGTAATTCGTATGCTTTTTATGACATGTTTAAATCGTATGAAAAGTTCGTATACTTTTATGACGTGTTTAAATTGCATAAAATGTTCGTATGCTTTCATGACATGTTTAAATCGTATGGCAAATATTCGTATGCTTCCTTTCGTAATTATGTCATGTTTTAATTATTCGTAGGATCTCTCGTATGAAATAAATTGCTTACTTGTTCATCATGTTTATTTAATTGCTTACTCGTCAAAATTAAATAAATGTTTCCATGCGCTCTTTATTATTTATTTTTTTCCGAACCATTGCTAACACATTCAATTTGCAAGGTAGATCAAGTTCACGCAATGCAAGTACGCTTTCTAGCCTATTTTATTTATTTAATATTTTCCGCAAATATTATTTATATGCATGTTATTTAGACAAAATGTTAAAAAACACATATCGTACTCGTATGCATGATAAAATCAACGCACATGCTTATTTGTTTAAATCACTTGCTTTGTTTATGCCATGAAATTAATTGCTATACATTAATACATGAGCATGGTGGCTTCGATCCCATACGGTTATATGCATTCATAAAAATCGGTATTATGCTAGTATTATCCATGTTAGGATCACGTAGTAATTAAGTAATCATGTATGGCCCGATGATGATAAAGAGGGCTCTCGCTTTAGTAGAAAACCAACGATTAATCAGTCCCGACTAGTTCCGACCAGAAAGGATTAATCAGCCCCGAACGGTACCTATCAGAAATAACAAAAATGCTAAAGCGGTGAATACCTCTGAGGGCCCATAAACAATCGGGAAGTGACCCAATTTTCGTAACAAGATTTCGGTTGACACTCTGCGATCGTTTACTCCGTAAATGATTGGAAAGTGGCGCGTTTCCGTTTGCGAGATTGGTTGACGCTTTACGGTTACTTATTCATTTTCGTGCTAAAAAATGTTTTCCAAACACCTTTTACCGATAACCTTTTTAGGATGTGACTCGGGTACCTAACACCTTCCCGAGTCTATAATAATGACCTCGAACCTTCATTCTTTGGTTTAGACCACATGTGCCTTAGTTTTTATTTTTTTATGCCATGACGCTTAGGTTCCCTAAACCTTAGAAAATAGGGTGGCGACTTCATTCTATTATGCGAGGCATCCATTTATGCTTAACATCTGTCCCGAACCTAAACTCGTTTTCAACGAAAAAGGGGGTGCAACAATGACACATATTGTTCTAGGAATGCAAAAAAAACATAACTACAATAATAGATAATTCTAGGATCGGGATTTCTTGGAGAATTTATTCCCGTTCCTAACCGTATTTTCTTCTACCTATTATTATTTACATCATTACTATGTAATTTTGATGTGATAGGGGCATGAAAGCAAGTGATTATTTACCATGTAATTATTTACATCATTCTAGGATTGGGTTTATGTTGGTTAATAAAATTAACCAACGCAGACTTGGGAGCTAACAAGACAAAGAATTAAAAAAATTATCCAGGGCATGAAAGGAAAACAAAGTCAGGGGCAAGATAATCAAAAGCAATTCACGGGCAAGAAAACAATAAGAACAGTAAAAGAGATATTAATCTGATAGGAAGAGATCTTAGCAAAAGGTGTTCTCCAGTTGCATTTTAGGTCAGTTAATCATAGGCACAAAAATATTCCAAACTCAAGCACAGACCTGCTATAGGGGCCTAGTTTCCACTCAATACCCCTACTTACCTTCGTAGGTAAGAGCTACCCCCCGTTTCCACATATGAGGTAGCTTTGACGTTTCGCCGTCCTCTCAGGCACGAATGCGGGGAGGCACTACTCAAAACGCCCATGAAGTGGAGGTAAGACAGATCTAGGGCGTGACATCTCAGTGTGTCAAGCTCGCATCACATACCCTAAACGACCATTTACCCCTAGACGAAAAACCTCTCGCGATGTCCCCACTAGGTGTCTACTTTAACTCAAGGATTCACGTCAGTTATAACCAAGAGAATGACATTACTCATGTAGAAATATTAACAGTTGATCAAGCCCTCAACATTTCTAAATGAGCATGGGATTAAAACGATAAACAATCGAATATACAAGAGAATGTATTAAGCACATTTTAGGCCTCTTAATCGAACCTTACAACCCTCGAAACACCCTTTACTAAGAAGATGGTATTTAGCTACTCATAATAGAATATGAACAATAGATAATAATGAGCATGCAATAAAAGGTAAAGAAAGGGATTAGAAGAAACCGATAAATGATTCAATTAATCAAAGGAGAAAAGCTTCCCCCTTTACAAAACTGGCGGCTGCTCCAAATACCAAGAGAATGAGATCCCTCCAAATTAGGGTAAAAGAAAGAGTGATGTATTAATGTCTTAGGTCAGTCGCCCTTACAAAAACCCTATAGCTTAGCTTATATAGCCTAAACTAGCTAGGAGACAAAATAGCTAAGGGGAGAGAGAGAGCCAATGGGAGCGTGACAACACACGTTCTTTAGGGGAATATCCTAGGATCTCTGGCGCCTGACACCTTCTGGAAACGCATGGAATCCCGTGCAGATCTTCAAAGATTCTTGAACTTGATTTTCCCTCGGGGGTATTGCTCGAGGGCTCGATGAAACTATGATCCTCTTGGCCTTAAAGCTCAAAATCCCAAGAATTCCTCCAAAAATGCTTCTTTTCGTTCTTTTTCTCCTTAAGGTGCTGATCTATAATAAAGATGTAAATAAGGGTCAAATAGCAGAATCATGCCCCCGAAAGGACTAGAAAAGAGGATAGAATCATGCCCAAGAAACATGCTATCAAACATCCCCACACTGCCCAATGCTCGCCCTCGAGCATTAATAAAATTGAAAAACCACCTCATGTAAAAACATACATCTTCAACCTCCTAACACACAGAATAGATAAGTCATTCGACAAACCATACCCGACTAGAACATATCCAGCCCTAGAAAAGCACCTGTATCAGACTGAAAGGATAACGACCCTATCAACCAGACTTTTCCAGACCAAGCCTATTCACCAACAATCCTCACCTAGATATGTGTTTGCACTCATACTCATAACAAAATATGTGTTTAGGCTAATCACTCGAGAATGCAAATAACACAACACAGGCAGAGTTTGCTCATCAATCCGAGTACTGTAGTACACATGCGAGGGAAATCTAACGATTAGAGACGACTTTGCAAAAAGAAAAGAGAAAGAGAAAGAGGGCTAAAGAGAGAATGGGGGTAGGAAGGTGAAGAGAGAAAACAGAAACGAAAAGAAGAAAAAGGAAAAGCAAGAAAAGAAAAGAAAAGAAGAGAAGAGAGAACAAATCTGGAGGTTTCCTTGGCTGGAAGGAAGGTGAGACGGTGAGTAACACCCGCTGAAGAGGGCTGAAGGCGAGGGCTAGATGATGGCTTCGGCGTTCTTTAGTGGGGGAGATCTTCGCCTGCTTCGGGGGCTCGAAATGGTTGCCTTTTGGTATGCTTGCTCTGCTTTTATTTAAAATAATAATTTTTTATTTTTTATTTCTTTTATAGAAGAAACTGAAAAAAAACAGGCAAGCATTTACTTTCCTTTTTCAGCTCGGAACTTGCGTTGACATTTAATTTCTTGGAACTGGAGTAGGAGTTGGCAAACTTTAAATACTTCATGAGCGTTTGATTTCGAGTGCTAGGAATATGACTTTACTTCCCCACACTTGAGTTTTGGTGCGGTGAGGTGAGGAAGTAATCTGATGTTGTTGTCATGGCCCTGATTTCTGAGTTCTGCACTTGCTCTTTCATGCCCTTGATCTATACTTTTCCTCCCCACACTTATCTTCTTTGGAATCTAGCCCTTGCCTTGTGTGATGAAGTGTGTTACTCACCTGCCAAGGAAGGATAAAAGAAAAGCTCAAATGGTTAGAATAGAAAGAGGAAGGGAATCGAGGGCATGAAAAGGAAAGAGGAGATGAAAATAAAAATAAAGAAAAGAAAAATAAAAATTGCAAAGTTTCTCGTCGTTTCGCTGCTTTCCCCCGTCTAATTGTGCTTATTTTGAACCCTCCTCGAGGGCTTGACAAATGAAATTGTTCGGGGGTGGGGGTCACTGGAGTAGAAGATTGCGCCGGGCAACTTCAGCCGTCAAAGCCTGAAGTTCCCTGAGAATCGCTTGGAGAAAACGCGTCTGCACTAGGTCATGGACAAGTGCTGGAGTCGGGGGTCTGGTTGCTCCGGGAGCATCGGGGGAAGTAAATGCTTGCTTGTTTTTTTTTTCGCCACCCAGGAGGTCACCCATCTTAGTACTACTCTCGCCCAAGCACATTTAACTTTGGAGTTCTGATGGGATCTGGTGCATTAGTGTTGGTATGATCGCACCCATTAGCAATCCATATATCCAAAAACTCGGTGAGAACTCTCGAGGGTCGGGAGTTGTAATTTTGCAGACACGGAGGGGGTCATTGTGCAAAGTTCACTTATTTATAAAGCGGTCCTCGAGGGTAGCGAATTACGTAAGTCGGTCCATGATTTGACGAACGAACTTTGACCGGACATAACTTTGCCCTCGGGTGTCGGATCGGGGCAATTTTTTTTTAAAACCCAACTAACTTTTGGATATCTATTGCGTGCAATCCAACCGTGGGTTTGTGCAGGAAAAAAGAAAAAAAAAGAAAAAAAGTGTGCAACACGAGGACTTTCCAAGAGATCACCCATCCTAGTACTACTCTCACCCAAGCACATTTAACTTCGGAGTTCTGATGGGATCCGATGCATTAGTGCTGGTATGATCGCACCCATTATCTTCTGCACCAACAATCCATATATCCAAAAACTCGGTGAGAACTCTCGAGGGCCGGGAGTTGTAATTTTGCAGACACGGAGAGGGCCATAATGCAAAGTTCACTTATTTACAAAGCGGTCCTCGAGGGTGGCGAATTAAGTAAGTCGGTCCTTGATTTGGTGAGTGAACTTTGACTGGACATAACTCGGGTGTTGGATCGGGACGATTTTTTTTTTGAACCCAACTAACTTTTGGAGATCTACTACGTGCAATCCAACCGTGGGTTTGTGCTGGAAAAAAAGAAAAGAAAAAGAAAAAGGTGTGCAACACGAGGACTTCCCAGGAGGTCACCCATCCTAGTACTACTCTCGCCCAAGCACATTTAACTTCGAAGTTCAGATGGGATCCGGTGCATTAGTGCTAGTATGATTGATCGCGCGTCGAACACGTCAAATATAATAGTGAAATAGGTATGGAATTGGGGGTAGAAATACAACTTATCACTGTCTACAAGAGTTTGTAGATGATGGTAAGAGGATCATCCATAGAGACCTCTAGGAGATGTAATTCTTGGTTTGACTTCCTCGTCACTGGATTTGGTTTTGGTAGAATCTGAAAATAAAGACAAAACAAAAGGAGGTAAAAATAGTTCAAAGTAGTATTGGCTAAAGGCTTGGCCAAGATAGGGGTCAAGATTGAAATAAATCTAGTAAAAGGGAATTCCAGGTAAGGGTGACATGAGAGCTTGCGTTCTTATGCTTCGATCATAGATTCAAGTATATTCATCTCTTCGTTCATAGTACTGCTATAGAGTGGAGGTACTCCAGTTCACTCCTGTCTTCCCTCCTCTTCAAATTACCTGGCGGGTACTCCCTTTCCTGATAATCCTAGCCAAGGGACACCTTGCTGGTTAAAGGGTTTATCCGTTTGACTGCTGTCTTGAATGGATGTTCGCTTCCTCAATGGTATAGGGTAAGATAGTACCTAGGTCAAGGTGTTTCCCTATGGAAACCCTAGGTTGTCAATCTGGTCTTGACCTAGATTACTTATTTCTTCTAGTCTGGCGCGAGACTAGTCACTTGCTTTGTCTAGCCGACGGGTACTCCCTTTCCTTCTAGACCGGCTGCAACTCTTCTCTACTAGAGCACAAGGATGATCAAACCTTGTCTCTAGTGAGTAAGCGATATATTAAGTTCAAGAAATAAATAAATACAAGAGAAGAGATTATTAAGTATGAATTGATCTCACGAATACATAAGAACTCAGCTCATCAACCCTTACCAAGAATGGGTGTTTAGTTACTCATACTCATAGATAAAAAGTAAGAATACTTGATTGCATATATAGATTAAATCCGAGATTTAAATAAATCCGGAGCAAATTGTTTCGAAGAAGAAAGAGAAGAAAAGTTCTGATCTGACGATGGATGGGTGATGATCGATCCGGACAGAGGTGAAGAATGTTTGGCTAAATAGCCCTAAAACTCCTCTGTCCTACTCCAACTCTAATTCCTAGAAAATCTCCAAAAGATTGCTATAATAAATTGTTCAAATAATGGGAAGTAAATCGCAATTACAAAAGAGGGAGATCCCATGCGGGATTCTTCAAGAGATATGCTTCAGATCCCTCTAGATTTGCGGGCCAGCTGCAAAGCCCAATGCGGGAAGCGGTCCAAACGATCCACGCTTCTTCCTTTATCGCGAAAGCGTCTTGGCCGCAAGCTTGGCCAAGATGACTCTGGTGCGCGCTGCTTTGGACGCGGAAATGTCTAGGCCAAGATCCAGGCCAAGACTCAAGAAGATGGCTTCAGAGCTCCACAAATCAGATCTTCAATAATTCGCCTCCAGACCAGGGCTGCTAAGATATGGAAAATACAAGGATAAATCAGTAGTTTTACTGCCCAATTCAACAAGTAAATGGACAATAAAACATGATGAAATGCAATGTAATCAAATTCCCCACACTTAAACTATGCTTGCCCTCAAGCATACAGACTCAAAGACTCAAAAAGAAAAGAAATAAAAACACAACGAAACAGAACAGACATGATGAGCCCCCCGGATTTTCTCAATTTCAGGCTGTTTACCCCTTCACTGGATCTGCCAAGACACTTCACTAAGATATCCAATGCTAGACTAACAAGGAATAATCAATACCCTAAACATACCCTTTCTACATAGTATCAAGACACCCCACTAGATTTGATTGATAAGGTATAAGGCAAAGAGTTCACCAAAGATTTGAGTCCCACCGCTGTGTTGTCTATCCAAAAGTGCCTAAAGACTGGTGCCATTTAGATCACTTTGACAGAATTTTTTATTTATTTTTATTTTTATTTTTATTTTCTTTTTATGTCCTAGCATTTTTCTATACATATCAAGTGTCCTTTGTATTTTTACAGACACGACACATAGACAGAGCTTGTCCTTTTCCGGGGGGACTTCCACCTTTGCTATGTCTGTCCTATGACGCTCCAACACCTTTCATTGTCTCACACTTTTAGGCAGATAGAACAACACACCCAAATCATGGCAGCAAACCCCGTTACCCTAATAAAAGTTAAGGTCTTAGCTAAATGTCCCTACGACCATGTGGATGGTTAATGTTTGGGGATCATTAGAGTATATGCCCCTTAGGCATTGACCATTTACGCTCATTCGCTTCCCTATTACTAAAGCATTGTATCCCTTAGGAAAGTGTCTAAATGCAGTCCCACCGAAAGACTAAACAGCCTAAGCAAGAAAACAGGGGTTCAGATGTGCACTCACGAAACAGACTCAAAACATGCAGAAAAATACAAATAAAAATCATGCAAATGACAGACTCTAAACTGGACAAACTGATGTAAAAATAAAAATTAAAACAGAAAAACTTGACTCACAATCATAAAAAACCAATCAATATTCACAACAAACTCAAAACAAAAATTAAAACATGAAAGTAAAACATCCTCCCCACACTTAAAAGACACAATGTCCTCATTGTGTGGAGAGACAAATTAAAGACAAAAAATAAAAGAAAAGAAAGAAACGGCCTGGGGGCAAAAGCAGATCAAGCTGCTGGAGTCTGGTGATCTTGGCCTGAAGCTTGGCCTAGATCAGAGACTGGAGGGTCTTTCAGTTTTGGATCTTTTGGAGCAGGAGGTGGCATAGACAGATGCGGTGTCTTTGCTGGCGGTGCTGGTTGTTCGGGATTATCCTCCTCATCAGAGGACTCACTGTCGGAGCTCTGAGGTACTTTAGGTGGACCTGCAGATGCTGATAGACATGGAGAACGTTGGTCCTGGTGAGTTTCTATTGCTCAAGGAGGACATCTTGCCGGTCAGAAAGGGCTTTGGCCTAGCGAGGCACCTCGTCACTGGTGGATGTGGATATGTGGTTTTGTGCTTTGTCCTGTGGCTTGTCTTGGCCTAGCTGCTCAAGGATTAGCAGCTGCCGGGCTTGGAATTCTGTGGCCCATGCTGGAGGTTCTGCGGATGCATTGGCTGAGGGATCTTGGCTCTAGGATTGGCCTAGATCAGCTGCAGCATCTGGAATGGGGATGTCTTGGCCTGAAGCTTGGCCAAGATCATCGGCAGGAACGTCCTCTGCTGCTTCTCCTGGGATCTGGATAGGCCTGAGCTTGTAGTTGCCGTCATTCGTCTTGGAGAAAATGTGATCTCCAACCGGCGTAAAACATGTATTGCAAGCAACAAACCCTTCTTCCAAATGGAAGTATCCCATTTGGTCGAAGGCCCTCAAATCCAGAATCTTAGGAGAACAGTACTTATGTAAATCAGCAGCAGACAGATCAAGACTAGCAGATTTAATTGCAATCCAAGTGATGAGGGACCCAAAAATCAATTTAGTTTTAGACTCACGGGCGTGCAATTGCTAGACCAAATATAAACCTAAGTTGACTCTTTTCTGGTGCAAAATACACCAAAGCAAAAACAGTTCAGACTTGGCTAAATTTCCAGAAACCTTTGTCTTCCCCGAAAGGTTAATAGACAAGGTTCGATGGAGCATCCTAAGCGCTGGGTTCAGAATAGCATGTGCCTTAGAGTTCCTATCGAACTTAGCATCCGGATCACCAGTGATCTCTCTAAAGGCAACATTATTATCCCAATCAGTGGGATAGTCAAAAATGGCCTCGTCACTATCAGCAAAACCAAGCAAAGAATTGAAAGCATCCACAGATAAATGACTTCATTTATTGCACAAACGAAAGTTAATCACATCAGCAGCAGCAAAGTCTGGTTTGTCTCTACCCCTAACATACAAGGTTTCCTCGTCAAACCAGAAAGATGTGTTAAACTCTAAGCACAGTTCAGTATATACATCATATTCAACAGACATGAAAGGGACCCAACCAATAGCATAAACAAACTCTCTGATCTTAATACCTAGTCCCATAGCATTAAGAAAATCAAAGTCCAACCTAGCAAATGCAGGAATGTCACAAAGATGCATCTCACGCAATTTAGCTTTGAGGTCTGGTGTGTTAAACTTCAACCAGCCTTTTAGTGTGTGCAGGGGGGGGGGGGGGTAGAGTGGGTACCTTAGCAGTCTTGGCCGGAGTCTTGGCCAAGACTGAAACGTCTTCATCATCCTCAGCATCATCTTCCTCTATCATCTTCTTCTTCCCTTTGCTTTTGGCGGTGGAAGGAGCAGCACTGGTTTTGCCCTGCTTAGGGTTTGGAGGCGGTGGCGATGAATCTGGAATCCTCGCCGGCTTCTTCATCGGGGTCTTTTTGTGGGCCACTTGTTTGAATCGGCCAGTGGTCTTCTTTGGTGGTGCAGCCGCTGCTGGTTGCTTCACCGGAGGTGGCGGTGGTGGTGTGGGTACGGCTGCGGTGGCAGGAGCTGGATTTGATGCTCCGGCTGCTCCCATCTTCTTTTGGAGCCTCTTCTCTCTCCTTCTCTCTCTCCCCTGCCGATGCTGGAACAGAAGGACGTATCCGCTTCGCAAGAGGGGCCTCGTCTGAGTCTTCATCACTCACGACCACGGCCCGGTCGACTCCCTCGACGTTGTCCTCTGACTCACCTGGCAAGTCATCCTCTGAGGACATCGAATAGTTGTCCTCGAGTGCCTGGAGAAGACGTCTCACGGCGGAGATTCTGTCGGTCGGGAAGACAGGCGGTGCCGCTCCACGGAGGTCGTCACTAGCTTTTGGAATGTCAGAGGGCGGGCTTTGATTTGGTGGGTTCATGGTTGTGAGAGAGGAATGGAGAGTGAAATGATCGTGGGTTAGTGTTAGGTTTTCTGGGAATGTTGTGCGATTTGGGGGAGAAGAAGAAGAAGGGACTGTTGCTTTTTTAGCTCAGGTGGGAGGCCGAATTTGTTGGTTACGTGGGTATGATTGTGTCAGAGTGGGAAAGGAATACACAGAGATGGTGATTTATTTTTCCCACGCTTTCCATAAATTCCAATTAATTGCTTTTTGGATTTGTCCGTTCAAAAAGCAATTAAAGGCCTTTAAAAGACGGCGCTGACATGTGTCCCACTAACTCACAAAGAGCGGCTCTGCTGCAAAACAGTCTAGCCGCAAGGATTGGCCAAGCTCTTGGCCAACCTGCTTCAAATTCCCCACACTTAATTTCCTGCACAAAATCAAAAACAACCCAGCGAAATCAAATGTGACAAAAATAAAATAAAATAAAAACTTCCTAAAAATAAAAGAAACAAGGGTTGCCTCCCTTGTAACGCCCTTATTTTAAGTCCTAGGCTTGACTCTGAATTTTCTTCACTTGTCTTCTGGTGGCAAGTCCACCTTTTCAGAAATTTTTTCTTCCTGGAAACTTTCAAAGAATGGCTTCAATCTTTGTCCGTTCACCTTGAGCTCGGCACCTGTTTTTTCATTTCTAATATCTACTGCACCATGTGGGTAAATATTAGTAACAACAAAAGGGCCATCCCATCTTGTTTTTTATTTTCCAGGAAATAACTTAAAACGGGAATTATAAAGGAGAACCTTCTCCCCTGTGTGGAGAGGTTTTCCAATAATTCATTTGTCATGGTAGGCTTTCATTCTGATTTTGACAATCAGCCGATTGTCATAGGCTTGGTCTCTCAACTCCTCTAGCTCATGGAGTTGTAATTTCCTCTCTTGCCAGCTTCGTCATAGCTCAAGTTGCACTTTCGTATAACCCAATAGGCTTTGTGTTGCAACCCTACTGGCAAGTGGCACGCCTTCCCATAGACTAGCTTGTAAGGCGTCATCCCGATTGGGCCTTTGTAAGCCGTTCTGCAGGCCCACAATGCGTCATTTAACCGTTGGCTCCAATCGCGTCTGTCTAGGCCTACTTTCTTGGCCAAGACAGATTTCACCTCTCTATTCGACACTTCTGCTTGGCCGTTTGATTGAGGGTGGTAGGTTGTGGATACTCTATGTGTGATGCCATATTTCCTGAAAAGGGAAGATAAAATCTTGTTGCAGAAGTGTGTTCCTCGATCACTAATGATCCCTCGAGGAATTCCAAATCTGTTCAAGATGTTAGATTTAATAAAAGAGATAACAGTCCTAGCATCATCATTCTTAGTGGCTTTCGCCTCTATCCATTTCGATACATAATCCACAGCTAAGAGAATATATTTGTTGCCAAAGGAAGTGGGGAAAGGTCCCATAAAATCTATGCCCCATATATCAAATATTTCACATGAAAGAATAAAATTCATAGGCATTTCATTTCGGGAACTAATATTCCCTACTTTTTGGCAAGCGGGACAAGTTTTACAAAATAGAAAACTGTCCTGAAAAATACTAGGCCAATAAAAACCAGCCTCTAAGACTTTTAGGGTTGTCATTCTTGCTCCAAAATGGCCTCCACATACTTGAGAATGACAGAATTTAAGAATAGACAAGGTCTCACCTTAAGGTATACACCTTCTAAGTAATTGATCAGTGCCTAATTTCCATAAATAAGGGTCATCCCAGACATAGTACTTACTGTCATGTTTGACCTTTACTCTCTCATAGGTAGTCATATCACCATAGTGTTTACCTGTTGCAAGGTAATTTGCAATTTCAGCGTACCATGGGCGCGGGTTTGGCTGAGGGTTTGGCCTAGACTCCGGGCTAGATAGTGCGACTAAAAACATTTTTTCGTCAGGAAATTCTGCCCTTACTGGTTCCAGGTCCCCTTCTGCTAGGCAGCGGCTCAGGTGGTCTGCCACAAGATTTTCCTTGCCGCTCTTGTCCTTAATTTCTAGATTATGTTCCTGTAAAAGGAGAATCCAGTGGATTAGTCTAGGTTTGGCCTCATGTTTGACCAAGAGGTATTTCAATGCCGCATGGTCAGAAAATACAATAATTTTTGTGCCCAATAAATAAGATCTAAATTTTTCCAAAGCAAAAACTATTGCAAAAAGTTCTTTTTCGGTTGTGGTGTAATTTCTTTGGGCATCATCTAGCATTTTTTATGCATAATAGATCACGTGCGGATCTTTTCCTCTCTTCTGCCCAAGAACCGCTCCAACAACAGCATCATTTGCGTCGCACATCAGCTCAAATGGCAAGCTCCAGTCCGGGGCTTGGATGATCGGTGCTGATGTCAATCGCTCCTTTAGCTCGTCGAATGACTTCTGACATCCTTCATTGAAGTCGAACTCTACCTCCTTTTGTAGTAGCTTGCACATTGGTTCAGCTACCTTTGAGAAGTCTTTTATGAACCTACGATAGAAACCTGCATGTCCAAGAAAGCTCCTAACCTCACGCAAGCATGAGGGGTAAGGCAAGTTCTTGATAGTGTCAATTTTGGTTTGATCAACCTCAATGCCTTTCTTTGAAATCACATGGCCAAGGACAATTCCTTGGTCTACCATAAAATGACATTTTTCAAAGTTTAAGACTAAACTCGTATCAACACATCTCTTTAAAATATTTTCTAAATTATGTAAGCATTGTTCGAAATCATTACCGTAAACGATAAAATCATCCATAAACACCTCGATGCTCTTCTCTACATATTCAGAAAATATACTTACCATGCACCTTTGAAAGGTTGCAGGCGCATTGCATAGCCCAAATGGCATGCGTCGGTAGGCGAACGTTCCAAATGGGCAAGTGAATGTTGTCTTTTCTTGGTCTTCGGGTGCAACGGGGATTTGATGAAACCCCGAGTAGCCGTCCAAGAAGCAATAGTGAGACTTTCCAGTAAGTCTCTCCACCATTTGGTCGATAAACGGCAATGGGAAATGGTCCTTCCGAGTGACTTGATTTAGCCTTCGGTAGTCAATTCACACCCTCCATCCGTTTTGAATTCGTGTCGTTCTTTGGGTACCATCATCTCCTTCGATCACTGTAATTTTAGTTTTCTTAGGAACCACCTGCACAGGAGACACCCAATTACTATCTGAGATAGGATAAATAACACTCGAATCTAACAATTTGATTATTTATTTTTTAACCACTTCCATCATCGGAGGGTTTAATCTCCTCTAGGGTTGCCGAATGCGTAAATATTGTGGGTACAGATGTTGGCTGATATTCCCTTAATATCTGCCATGGTCCAGCCAATCGCTTCTTTGTGCATTTTCAAGACTGCCACCAATCTCTCTTCTTCATCCTTCGTTAGTTTTGCTGAAATAATAACGGGTAGGGTCTCGTCTAGCCCTAGATAGGCATACTTCAGATGGTCTGGCAGCGATTTTAATTCCAACTGTGGTGCCTGCACAACAGAAGGTAGAAATTTAGGAACTGAAGACTGCACATATTGACAACTCATGGTTTTCTTCCCGATCTTGGTAGTCTTGGCCAAGATCAGGTCTGTGCCTTCTGTATCGGCCAAACTGTCCAAAATTTCTTGGAGTTCCTTCTGATCTTCAGTCCTGTCCTCTAATTCTTTTAGAGTTCTCGTGGAAATTCCCCTACTCAAAACATACTCAAGGGGGTCGTTAATATAAATGTCAGTCATTTCCTCAGTAATTGGATCTAAAACATCCAAAAAATTAACGCAATGAAAATCATTAGGATGTTTTAAGGCTTCAGTAATGCTGAATTTAATTGTTCTTCCGCAAAATTCCAGGATTATACTTCCTTCGAAGCAATCAATCTTTGCTTTCGATGTCTTTAGGAAAGGTCTTCCTAATAAAATGTCAGTAATTGAACATTCATTTCAACTATATAAAAGTCCACTGGATAAATGAAATCGTTTACCACTACCAAGACATCGGTTACTACGCCCTTAGGTCGGATGATCGTTCGATCAGCCAGCTGGATTACCAAGTTAGTCTCCTTCATTGTCCCTATCTTCAAAGTCTCGAATTCACTCAGGGACATCACATTGATGCCAGCCCCTAAGTCGCAAAGGGCATTTTCAATCTTCTTATTCCCGATTTGGCATAGAATGGTGAAAGTCCCTTGATCTTTGCACTTCTCTGGGAGTTGTTGCACTGCAGAGACATTGTGAGATAGGTTCACCCTCTCTATACCTGCAATTTTCTTTTTATTAGTGCACAGTTCTTTAAGAAATTTAGCATAAGATGGAACTTTTGCAATTAAATCCAACATAGGCATATTAACAGCTATTTTCCCAAAAATAGCCATGAAGTCTCTCGCTTCATCTTGCCTCTTCTCTTTCGAAGATCTAGGAGGAAATGGTGGAGGAATTTCTATGATTTCTTCCTTGCGATCTGGCTTGGCCTGCGGCTTGGCCAAGATAGGTTCTGTCTTTTCTGGTTCCGCGATAACTGCAGGCTTAGCCTGAGGTTTGGCCAAGACTGCTTCTATTTCAGTCTCTTCTTCCTGATCTTCATCCATCTCTTGCGACTGGATTTTTCTTATTTCTTCATCTGTTTTCGCTCCTTCCCTCTCTGGTAGCACAGCTCCACTCCCAAGACTCATGGCACTAACATTGTGTTTCGGGTTTTCTACAGTTGTAGAAGGTAACTTCCCTTGATTGGCCATTTGATTGATTTGTTTTTGCATCTCCGCTAAGCTAGACTGCGTAGATTGCATCAAGTTCTTTTGCGTCTCAACTAAACTCTTAAGCGTATATTCCATAGAGGGGTCGGTTATCTGCAAGGATTGATGTGCTGGAGGCAGCTGAGGTACAGAGGCTTGGACATGGGGGTTGGCGAGGATTTAGGTGTGAAGGATGAGGTACGAAGTGTTGAAAGTTAACGGGAGGTTGGCCAGGATGTTGCTGGGGTATATTCTGACTTTGATTCTGATTTGGAGGGACTGGGTCTCTCCATCTAAAATTTAGATGGCCTCTCCACGAGTACTGATTACTTCCTTGAGGGAAATTCTGCATACTCCCTTGGTTTTGCCCATAGACCGCATTTACTTGTGTTACATCATCAGGGTGCTGCACCATGTAACAGTTATTGGTCTGATGGTCTTGTTGCTGGCAGATTCCGCAAACCGCTGCTACTTGCTCTTGATTAGAGTTCCCAGTGGTCATTGCACCTGAAATATTGACAGAAATGGTTTTGACCATATCAGTTAACTCAGCTAATTTTTGCTCAACATCAATAGAACAAAGACTAGAAGGAATAGAAGTTCTGTCAGAAGTGATATTATTTTGGCTATTGTCTGCCATGGTTTGAAGTAGAAGTTTGGCTTTGGTGACCGTCAAGTCCTGCAATGCTCCACCTGCGGCTGCATCAACTTTTTCTTTGCTAGGTAGGAGCATTCCATCATAAAAATATTGGATCATGGTCTGATCCGCAACTCCATGTGTAGGGCAAACTTCTTGCAATTCTCTGAACCGTTGATGATATTCGCTTAGCCCCTTATTGTTCCTCTGCTGGATGGCAGCCATGTTCTTTCTAGCCGCTCCTGCTTTTGTTGCATTCCAGTATTTGTTGAGGAATAAGGTGGACATCTCAGCCCATGTGTTGACCGTGTTGTGAGGTAGGCTGTAGAACCAATTTTGGGCAGCCCCCTCTAGAGAGCATGGAAAAGCTTTCAACTTTGCTCTCTCCATGTTCACAGCAGCTGGCTTCATCATATCACACTGAACGTGTAGATTTCTCAGGTGCTTGAAAGGGTTTTCGTTTGAATGGCCATAGAATCTAGGAAGGTTGGCCACCATATTGGTCTTGATAGACCAGTCATTGGGTATAGCTGGTAAACTGATACAGGAAAAGGTTTCCTGTTCTGTTGTTCTGTTCAGTTCCCTCATCGTCGGCTCCGGTTGATTTTCTGCCATGTCTTGGTCGAAGTCTTGGCAAAGATCGTGGTCTAGACTGTAGTCTGTTTCGGAATTTGAGGTTTCCGATTCACTTTCTTCTGGGGTTTTTCTTTTTCTAACTATCTTCCTGAGTTGTGCTTCGATCTTAGAGAGATTCGGATTGTATGGTAGTAAATCTTCTTCTCTACAAGAGGACCTGGTCATCAACTATCAAAAATAAAATAAAACAAAAACTACAAATACCGTTAGAGGTCCCCGGCAACGGCGCCAAAATTTGATCGCGCGTCGAACACGTCAAATATAATAGTGAAATAGGTATGGAATTGGGGGTAGAAATACAACTTATCACTATCTACAAGAGTTTATAGATGATGGTAAGAGGATCGCCCACAGAGACCTCTAGGAGATGTAATTCTTGGTTTGACTTCCTCGTCACTGGATTTGGTTTTGGTAGAATCTGAAGATAAAGACAAAACAAAAAGAGGTAAAAATAGTTCAAAGTAGTATTGGCCAAAGGCTTGGCCAAGACAGGGGTCAAGATTGAAATAAATCTAGTAAAAGGGAATTCCAGGTAAGGGTGACATGAGAGCTTGCGTTCTTATGCTTCGATCATAGATTCAAGTATATTCATCTCTTCGTTCATAGTACTGCTATAGAGTGGAGGTACTCCAGTTCACTCCTGTCTTCCCTCCTCTTCAAATTACCTAGCGGGTACTCCCTTTCCTGATAATCCTAGCCAAGGGACACCTTGCTGGTTAAAGGGTTTATCCGTTTGACTGCTGTCTTGAATGGTTGTTCGCTTCCTCAATGGTATAGGGGAAGATAGTACCTAGGTCAAGGTGTTTCCCTATGGAAACCCTAGGTTGTCAATCTGGTCTTGACCTAGATTACTTATTTCTTCTAGTCTGGCGCGAGACTAGTCACCTGCTTTGTCTAGCCGATGGGTACTCCCTTTCCTTCTAGACCGGCTGCAACTCTTCTCTACTAGAGCACAAGGATGATCAAACCTTGTCTCTAGTGAGTAAGCGATAGATTAAGTTCAAGAAATAAATAAATACAAGAGAAGAGATTATTAAGTATGAATTGATCTCACGAATACATAAGAACTCAGCTCATCAACCCTTACCAAGAATAGGTGTTTAGTTACTCATACTCATAGATAAAAAGTAAGAATACTTGATTGCATATATAGATTAAATCCGAGATTTAAATAAATCCAGAGAAAATTGTTTCTAAGAAGAAAGAGAAGAAAAGTTCTGATCTGACGACGGATGAGTGATGATCGATCCGGACAGTGGTGAACAATGTTTGGCTAAATAGCCCTAAAACTCCTCTGTCCTACTCCAACTCTAATTCCTAGAAAATCTCCAAAAGATTGCTATAATAAATTGTTCTAATAATGGGAAGTAAATCGCAATTACAAAAGAGGGAGATCCCATGTGGGATTCTTCAAGAGATATGCTTCAGATCCCTCTAGATTTGCGGGACAGTTGCGACATGCCAGCTGCAAAGCCCAATGCGGGAAGCGGTCCAAACGATCCACGCTTCTTCCTTTATCGCGAAAGTGTCTTGGCCGCAGGCTTGGCCAAGACAACTCTGGTGCGCGCTGCTTTGGACGCGAAAATGTCTAGGCCAAGATCCAGGCCAAGACTCAAGAAGATGGCTTCAGAGCTCCACAAATCAGATCTTCAATAATTTGCCTCTAGACTAGGGCTGCTAAGATATGGGAAATACAAGGATAAATCAGTAGTTTTACTGCCCAATTCAACAAGTAAATGGACAATAAAACATGATGAAATGCAATGTAATCAATGATCGCACCCATTATCTTCTGCACCAACAATCCATATATCCAAAAACTCGGTGAGAACTCTCGAGGGTCGGGAGTTGTAATTTTGCAGACACGGAGGGGGCCATTGTGCAAAGTTCACTTATTTACAAAGCGGTCCTCGAGGGTGGTGAATTACGTAAGTCCGTCCTTGATTTGCCGAGCGAACTTTAACCAGACATAACTTTGCCCTCGGGTGTCGGATCGTTGCCCCGAAGTTAAATGTGCGGGAGCACCGGGGGATGGACGAGATGTTTCGGCTTGGGCAGGAGGGACGGATGAAGGTCGGGGTCTCGAAAGATCTAGATAGTCGAAATTGCTGCTGGACTTGGTGCCGGAAACCTTATCACCAGCAGGGGTTGATCCTGCAGAGAAACTCAATACACCATGTGAGACGCATAAATGACTCATACCGTCTAAGGTACGAGCATCTAAAACTTTGAACGTAAGGAGCTAAAAAAGGTTACTGGAATACAGGTCAATATCATGCAATTTCACCGCAAGTAGAGAGATAAGGGACCCTAAAATGGGTCCTCAGGAGCCATTTAGAACATGAAGAATACCCGAGGTGACCCAAAAGCCTAGATTAACCCTATGCCTATGCCGCATGGACCACAAAAAGAAAAGTTCCTACAACGACAACTGACCCGAGGATCCAAAATGACCCGAGAAGGTGAGGGCCAGAAATCGGTGCAGGACACGCAAAACAGGATCAATAATTTTGTAGGCTTTACTAAATTTAGGATTAAATTCAGCATGTGGATCATTAGTAAGCTCAAGAAATGCAACAGTAGCATCAAAGACAGGCGGGATGACAGTCAGAGCATTTTTATACAGGCCACAATCTTATTCAGCAGGGGTAATAAAATTCAGCAAGCAATTAAACTCACCCAAGGACAATTTAGACCATTTATTTCCTAATCTAAAATTAATTAAACCAGGGGTAGAAGAGTTGGGTCCGAACTTGCCCTTGGGCCTAAAGCTATCAGATGCGACCCAGAAAGAGGTAAAGAACTTGAGCGAGAGTTCAATAAAGGTTGGGTGTTCCAAAAAGAACAAGGATTCCCAACTAATATTGGCCACAAACTCTCCGACCCGAGACTCGATGCCCATCTTGGCCAAGAAGTCCATATCGAGGCGCTCACAGGAGCTAACGCCTTTAGAGTTCAATTAGTGCAGTTTATCGAGAGAAGGTTTGTCATGAAAAACTAACCAATCATGCATAACAGAAAGGTTAGAAGTCACCTGGGTGGAGCTCATTCGAGGGGCAGAAGAAGGGACTGGGGTCTTGCCCTCGACAACGTGAGAGTCGTAAGGACCTCGAGGCTTCTTGGATGTTGAGGCCTTGACCTTGCTGGAGGAGGGCAACTTTCATTTTCTGTCCACCAGTGGCTCAGCTTCAGCCGGCGGCTCCGCTCTGGCCGGAGTCTTTGATTTGCTCTTCTTCGCCGCCGCTTTAGCTGCGGCTTCCTTCTCTCTCCTCTTTTTCGGCGGCTTCTTTAACCGCTGTAGCCTTGGCCTGGATATCCTCAGCGCCTTCCTCCTCCTACTCGCCATCAGCCTCGCTGCTCTCTCCAGTGCCCTCTTCCAGGGCATCATCAGCTTGCTCAAGCTCTGGTTCCACTGAAAGCTCCTCTTCTTGGTTCGAATAGGTGGCCAGAAAGTTATCTAGGGCAGCCTCTAGTGGGAGCTTCCTAGCGGCCGGCAACATCTTTTTCAGCTGGGATTTGGACTTAGGATTTGCAGCCGAAGATCTAGGAGGGAGCTTGACCACTCGGCCACTTCTTGTTGTGGTCGAGGTAGGAGGGATGGAGCTAGTAATCTCGATGTCATCGTCAACTGGAGTGAACTCCTGGGCTCGCACTTCGGATGGTGGAGAGGGGGCTGGAGGTTATGGGAGAGCGACATCATGGTCGGAGGGTGGAGTGGCCGTTCTGAATGAACCAGGGGTAGAGGAATGGGATCTGGATTTGGAGGGAGCTGGGCTCTCAGGATCGTCCACTGGGTGTGGTCCTGAGGCGAGTTTGTGGATAGGCTTCTTCATTCTAGGCATGACTGATGGTGATGGGAGAGGGTAGGGATGATGGAGATGGGGGTTGCGTGTTTGGTGGGGGAGAGAGAAAGGTGATAGTGATTTTCTTTGGTTGTGAGGAGAGTGAGAACGAAGAGGGAGCATGGGAAAGAGAAAAGGAGCTGACGTCTGTAATAAATGACGAAACTTTATCATTTATTAGGGTTGCTTTTCTGTCCCTTGCTGACTACGTGGCACCTTGGGTTTGGAGGAACAACGGGCCCGTGCATATCCTAACCACCTAAAAAGGAGAATAACTTTTTAAATATCGAAAAAGGAGGTAGTTGGAGAGGATAAAGACAAAAAGAGAGAATAAAGGGATTAAAAACATAATTAAGGAATAAAATCTCCTAGGAAAGGGAAAGGTCAGAGATTAAAGGAGATAAATAGGGGGTAAAAACAAGGGAATGAAATCACAGGAAAACAAAAATAAAATCTAAAAATTCTAAAAGATATGGAAAAGATAAGGGAGAGAGAAAGAGGTGGAACGGCATATCAGATGCCTCCAGTGTGGCCTGTTTACTCCTCGGGACCTCGACGTGTTCTGTCAATCTAAGTCTGGACGGGTGGAGGATCCACCATCAATTCTTCAATGGTTGAGGGCTTGAATCCTTCGTAGAAGGGCTTCAACCTGTGGCAGTTCACTTTGAAAATTGTTCCCGTAGTTGGGTTATAAATCTCTACTGCACCATGGTTGAAAACCGTCGTGACCACGAAAAGGCCAGACTATTTAGACTTGAGCTTTCCTACAAACAACCGCAAACGTGAGTTATATAACAATACTTTCTGTCCAATGGAAAACGTTTTAGGACGAAGGTACCTATTATGATAAGCTTTGGTCTTGCCCTTGTAGAGCAAGGCATTCTCATAAGCGTCGTCCCGCAACTCCTCCAATTCCTGGATTTGCAAGCGTCTGTTCTGGCCAGTCTGCCCTAGATCCGTGTTCACTTTCCTGATGGCCCAAAAAGCCTTGTGCTCTATCTCAACTAGGAGATGACATGGCTTGCCATATACGAGTTTGTAGGGCGTCATACCAATCGGGGTCTTGAAAGCTGTCCGATATGCCCAGAAGGCGTCGTCCAACTTTAGACTCCAATCCTTTCGGGACTGGTTCACCATTTTTTCCAAGATAGACTTGATCTCATGATGGGACACTTCGGCTTGGCCATTTTTCTGAGGATGATAGGCCGTAGAAGTTCTATGATGGACTCCATACTTGGTCAGAAGCGAGGTCACGACTCGGTTGCAGAAATGGGTACCCCGATCACTTACAAGGGCTCGAGGTGTACCAAACCTATTGAAGATATTGGTGCGTAGAAAGTTCACTACCACCTTGGAGTCATCTGTTCGAGTTGCCTTGGCCTCGACCCACTTTGAAACATAATCAACGGCGAGAAAGATATAGATATTGCCAAAGGAATTGGGAAACGGTCCCATGAAATCTATGCCCCAGATATCAAAAATCTCACATGGAATGATACTTGTCAAGGGCATCTGGTTTCGGGCCCCGATGTTTCCAGTGGCTTGGCATCGAGGGCACGACGCGCAATACATGTAGTTATCCTTAAAAATAGTGGGCTAGTAAAGATCGGCTTCCAGGACCTTGAGGGCAGTTTTCTTCGCCGCGAAGTGTCCTCCTTCAGAATGGCAGAATTTTAGGATCGAGGGTACCTCGTCCATGGTTACACAATGGCGAATTATCTAGTCTGAACAGTGCTTCCACAAATATGGGCTATCCTAAATATAGTATTTGGCTTGCCTTCTGATTCTATTGCACTCGGAGGGGGAAACGTCTGCGAGGTATGTACCCGTAGCACAAAAAATTGCAATGTCGGAGAACCATGGGAACTGGACCGCATGGGCGAGACACAATCGTTCATCTGGAAAAGTATCACGGATGGGCACAAGTGAATCATCCTCTTAGGCTGGAAGTCTGCTCAGATGATCCGCCACCAGATTTTCTCTCCCTGCCTTGTCTTTGATCAAGATATCAAATTCTTGTAGCAACAAGATCCACTGAATTAATCGAGGCTTCGCATCAACTTTGGTCAACAAGCATCTAAGGGCCGAATGATCTGAATACACGATGACATGAGTGCCCAAGAGGTACTGCCTGAACTTGTCGAGGGCATAGACTACTGCTAAGAGTTCTTTCTATGTGGTTGTGTAGTTTTGCTGGGCTGGATCTAGTAGCTTTGAAGCATAGTAGATGACATACATCTCTTTGTCCTTCTTCTGACCCAAAACGGCGCTAAGGGCAAGATTACTAGCATCGCACATGACCTCGAAAGGTAAGGACCAATCGGGGGCACGAATGATCGGGGCGGAAACAAGTCTTCCTTTGAGGGCATCGAAGGCAATTTGACAAGACTTATCAAAATCAAAAGTCACTTCTTTCTGGAGCAGTCGACACATAGGTTGAGCGATTTTGGAGAAGTCCTTGATAAACCGTCTGTAGAAACCGGTATGCCCTAGAAAAGATCGCACATCGCGAACACAGGTTGGGTAGGGTAAGGATTCAATCACTTCAATCTTGGCCTTGTCGACTTTGATTCCCTTGGCCGAGATAATATGACCGAGAACGAGGCCTCGATCTCCCATGACGTGGCATTTTTTTAAGTTCAAGACAAGATTGGTCTCTATGCAACGCTCTAAACACTTCTTCAATTTACTCATGCATTCTGAAAAGGAATTCCCATAAACCGTGAAGTCATCTATAAAGACCTCGATCCCATCTTCAACCAATTCAGAGAAGATGCTCACCATGCAGCGCTGAAAGGTAGCGGGGGTATTACGCAAGCTGAAAGGCATACGCCTGTAAGCGAAGGTGCCGAAAGGGCACGTGAAGGTGGTCTTGTCTTGGTCTTCGGGGGAAACTGGGATCTGATGGAAACCGGAGTAACCGTCTAGACAGGAATAATGGGTCTTGCCCACGAGACGTTCTAGCATTTGATCTATGAAGGGCAGAGGGAAATGATCTTTCCTGGTGTCAGCATTCAAACGACGGTAGTCAATGCACACACACCACCCATTCTAGATTCTGGTGGAAATTGATTCGCCATCTTGCCCAATGGTAATGGTGATCCCAGTTTTCTTGGGCACGACCTGAATAGGACTGACCCATGGGCTATCAGAGATAGGATATATAACGCCTGCATCCAGCAACTTTAGAACTTCCTTCCTCACTACTTCCATCAGGGCGGGTTCAACCTGCACTGAGGCTGGCGTATGGTCTTGCTGGCGTCCTCCAAGTGAATGTGATGAGTGCATAACGCTGGTGACAAGCCCTTGATATCTACGATGGTCCAGCCTATGGATTGTCTATATTCCTTCAGCAAGGAAATCAGCTCAGACTCTTCAGAAGCATTGAGTTTATTGGAGACGATGGTGGGCAGAGAGTCATTGGGGCCGAGATAGGTAAATTGTAAAGGGTCAGTAGGATGAAGTTCAGCAAGTTCCTCAATAGAAGGATCAATAATATCAATATAGTTAACACTGAAAAATTCAGAGGGGTATCGCATGGCCTCTAGCATATTGAACTTGATAATCTCCCCATAAAATTCGAGGGAGATTGTCGCGTCGTGAACATCAATCTTTGCTCGGGCGGTGGCCAAAAATGGTCGCCCTAGAAGAACATCAGTAGACTTGGTGGAGTCTTCATTCTCCATAGCGATGGCATAAAAGTCGGCTGGGAACAGGAATTCGCCCACTTGGACTAAGACATCTGTGATGATTCCTTCGGGGTAGATAATAGAATGATCAGCAAGCTAAATGGCAAGGCTAGTAGGTCTGAGAGGCTCGAGGCCAAGACTTTTATAGATGATCAAGGGCATGACATTAATGCCTGCCTCCAAATCGCATATGGCCTTCCCGATGTCGACCGTACTAATTTGGCAGGAGATCATAAACATTCCTTTGTCCTTGCATTTCGGGGGGATCTTCCTTTGGATGTGGGTAGAAGCGTTAGCTCTTACACTGATCTTGTTAACTTCAGCCAATTTACACTTATTCATGCACAACTATTTTAGGAACTTGGCGTAACGAGGTACATTCTTTACTGCCTGGAGAAGAGGGATGTTTACAACCACTTTGCTGAACATGTCGAAGATCTCACGATCTTCCTTGTCTTTCTTAGATTTGATCAATCTTTGGGGAAATAGGGGCTCGAGAATCTTGTGAATATATTCCTGAGTGAATTCGGGTGGATTGGGGTCATTCCTTGGTGAACCTCTGGGAGAGTTGATTCTGTCCTTCATGACCTCGACAAATCTGGGCACTTTCGGGCTTTTTGCTCTAGGTTTCGGCTTGAATTCAGACTTTGGAGAGTTTTCAATATCGGGGGCCGGATGTGCAGGAGGTGTCAAGGTCGTACCGCTTCATAGAGTTACAGCACAGACATTGTGCTTTGGATTTGTTTTGGTTTGAGGTGGAAATCTTCCTTGATTCTTCAACTCTTTCATCTCGGCCATCATGGTGCTCATTTGCTTCTTAAGATCCTCGATTTCCTTCAATTGTTTAGGGTTCCAAGGTAATTCTGTATTCGGGGGCACGATAAAAGTCTGATCCTGAGGAGGCTGGCGTTGATACTAATTCTGATTATACGTGGGTTGGGGTCTGAAGTTCTGCATATTGAGAAGGGGAGGGTGATTCCTGTATGGATTCTGTTGTTGCTGCTGATGGCTAGGGCCCGACGGTTGAGGGTTTGGAACCCATCCTGTATTCGGCTGTTTCCAGCCCTGGTTGTAGTTTTGACCGTAAGGGGCTTGATTGTACTTACCAATAGCGTTCACTTGGATTTCGTCTGGGATACGGGGGCATGCATCTGTGGGGTGGTCCACAAAATTACAGATTTGACAGGCCTTGACTGGTGTGGATTGTCCTGCCACAAAATTCTAAAATAGCCCTGTGAGGGCGGTCAGCTGATTCTGGAGTGCAGCAACTTAGACATCTTGGGCACTACTGTTACCAACTTCAGACGTAGCATTCTTGGCCATGAGTTCGATGGTGGCCTTGGCAGCTGCTGGCGTGAGAGCGGTGAGAGAACCATTGGCGGCAGCGTTGAGAAGGGCCTTGTCGTGAGCCTTGAGGCCTTCACAGAAATACTGAATAAGGGCATGCTCGCTGAGATTGTGTGAGGGGCACATGGACTGCATCTTTAGATATCATTCATAATGATTGTCACTCAAATATACTAATATTTTCCTGGTGCCTAGATGCACAAATTAATGTGTACAGAGCAAGACAGGGTCGAACCGCAGAGATTGAAGGAGTAAATTGCTAATGAAGATGTATGACAAGGCAATATGCAAAAGATCTACACAAAGTAACACTACTGGGGGGGGGGGGGGGTTATGTTGATTAACGAGTTAATCAACGCAGAATATGGGAGCTAACAAAACAGAATTGTAAAGTACTTATCTAGGGCACGAAAGTAAAATGTGATCCAGGGCTAGAAATATAAACAGTTCGGGCGCAAGAAAAGTAATGAAAAAGATATTAATCAAATAGGACGAGATCTTAGCAAAAGGTGCTCCAATGGGTTGTTTTCTAGGTCGGCTAGTCATCGGTACAGAGGTATTCCAGACTCGTGTTCAGATCTGTTATAGGGACCGCGTTTCCACACCGCATCCCCTGCTTACCTTCTTAGATAAAAGTCACCCCCCGTTTCCACATATGAGGTGACCTTGACGTTCCGCCATCCTCCCAGGCACGAATGCGGGGAGGCCAAACTCAGAACGCCCATGAAGAGGAGGTAAGACAGATCTAGGACGCGATAGCTCGGCTTGTCAGACCCGTATCCCATACCCTAGATAACTGTTTACCCCTAGACAGAGGTCTCTCGCGCTACCTCTGCTAGGTGTCTACTATTATTCTAGGGGTTCACGTCAGGTATAACCCTAGAAATGACATTCACTCATGCAGAAATACTAACAGGTGATCAGACTCTTAATATCCCTATACGAGTATGGAGTTAAATCGGTGAACAATTATGTGTCGCAAGAGAATATGTTAAGCATGTATTAGACCTCTCAGCTGCACCCTACAACCCTCGAAACACCCTTCACTAAGAAGGGGGTATTTAGCTACTCATACTATAATATAAACAGTAGGTATATAGAATCATACAATAACAAAGAAAGTAAAAAGTGAGTAGAGGAAACCGGTAGATTAATTAATAATCGAAGAGGAAAGTTGCGCCAAAGGCTGTTCTTAATGACAAGAGGAGAAGATCCCCAGAAAACAAACACTGAAATTAATGTAGGAAAATATCCTTCGACAGCCGTCCTTACAAAAACCCTAACACTATGCTTATATAGCCTAATACTAGCTAGGAGACAAAACAGTTGAGGGCAAGGAGGACGTGACAGCACATGTCCTTGCAAAAGGAATATTTTGGGATTCCTGACACGCCTGATGCCTTCTGAAACCGCCTGGCATTCCGTGCGGATCTTTGAAGATGCTTTTCTTTGGTGGAAGATGCAGAACTGTCGAGGCCTTGAGACAGCGCACTGGTCTGGTTCGCGTCGAGGTCTTGACGACGTTCTTTCTTCCAGGCCTGGAAACTAGAATTCCTCAGAAATGCTCTAAAATTATTTCTTTTCGATCTTTTCCCTCTTTTGATGCTAATCTGCAAATAAGATTGGAATAAGGGTCAAATAGCAACATCAAGCCCCCGAAAGGGCTAGAAAAGAGGGTAAAACTGAGACTATGAAACGTGCTATCAAACATCCCCACACTGCCCCTATGCTCGCCCTTGAGCATAAACAAAATTGGAAAGCCACCTCATTCAAAAACATTCAAACATTCAAACATCCCCACACTGCCCCTATACTCACCCAATACATAGAATTGGCATGTCATCCTACAAGCTATACCCAACCAGAAAAAATCCAAACCTAGAAAAGCGCCTGCATCTGGCTGATAGAATAACGACCCTATCAACCAGACTTTCCCAAATCTAGCCTACTCACTAGCAGTCCTCACAAAGATATGTATTTGCACTCATACTCAGAATAAAATAAGTGTTTAGGCTACCACTCATGAATGCAAATAACACAACACAAGCATAGTTTGCATGTCAATCCGAGTACTGTAGAACACATGCATGGGCAATCAACAATCAGAAAAAACAACGCATCAGCAAAAAGAAAGAAACGGGATCGAAAGAGCTAGAAATGTGGAAGAGAGAAGTAGGAGATGAACAGAAGAGAAATGAGGGGAGAAAAGAAGGAAAGAAAAGAAAGAACCAGGTAAAACCTGGTTGGATCCCTTGGCTGGGAAAAAGCGAAGTGGCAAGGCAGCTTTTACCGAGGGCACGTTGATGATTCGGGGGCTAGACAAAGATCTTCTTTCGAGGGCTGGGAAACGTCTTTGCTGAGGCTTCGGATGCGGATGCTTTTACTTGGAAGTTCAGTGCCCTTCTTCTATTATTTTGAAATTTAAATGTTTTTTTTTTAAGAGAGGGAGCACGAACCAGTTACAAAGCCTTGATTCTGCCGGGGCATTAAACTTTTGATTTTTCGTTCAGCGCTTGCCCTTGATCTGCTTCCAATATCGATGGTGACTTCTTTTTCGCTTCCCCACACTTGAATGTTTCTGGGGCTCGAATAATCTAGGGCTCGAAACTCTTTCGAGCTTTTTCTTTTTCTTACCCTAGATTCCTGCTTTCTGTTCTGAAGTCTTTTGCTTTTATCTTCCTTCCCCACACTTAAACTTGTCTGCGCGTTCTTTGGGTGTCTAGCCCTCGACGTTACCCTCAATAATAGCTACCTTACCTGCCAAAGAAAAAGATCAAGAAAATACAAATGGTTAGGAAAGGATATGAGAAGAAGGGGAATGTCGGGGGCTCGAAAAGAAAAGGGAGAAGAGAAAGAAAAAGACATTTATGCGAAACTTTCCGTCATATCTAAGCTTTCCCATGTCTAACAGTGACTATACCCAGGGATATTATGCAAACCTAGACCGTGCCTAGCTAAGCATTTTCCTTCGAAAAAATAAAGGGCATGAAGCTCAAATATGCTCACGGGATCAAATTATGACTGCTGGTGTCGTGGCCTAGATATGGATATAAGGGCTAGCATGTCTGAAAATGCATGTTCAGGTGCAGATGCGATGGATGCCATGCTTCTTCTATGCATCGAAAGTTGAAAAATGCATGCCAAAAATGAGGGTTTGAAAACTAGTAGTGGGAAAATTTTCCTAGCATGGCTGAAAATAAAATCCGTAAAACATACAAATCATGCAACAAACGTGAAATTAAACATGCAATCATGCAGGCAAAGCGCGTAAATAATTCCCTCCCCACACTTAGGCAGCGCATTGTCCTCAATGCGGGGAGAGCAAATAAAAAGAGTTCAAGAAGTATAAGTACAGTACAATAATAAAAAGCATTAAAATTGTTTAGCGCCCCTTTCGGGGGCTGGAGAGATGAAATTGTTCGGGCGGGGGGGTGGGGGGGGGTTACTGGGGTGGCAAATTTCTGCGGGCAACCTCAGCCGTCAAAGCCTGAAGTTCCCGCAGAATGGCCTGGAGAAGTCGCGTTTGAGTGGGATCATAGGCAATGAGAGGTATCGGGGGCTGGCTTGTTGTTGCCGCATTCTAGGCTTGACGAGCTGCTTCCGCTGGGGGTGCTTGCTTTTCGAGGGCTGGAGGGATGGAATTGGAACGGGGATCCAAAAGATCTGGGTAGTCAAAAATGCCACCGTTCTTGATCCCGAAAACCTTTTCTGCTGCGGGGGCACAACCTGGGTAAAAACTCAACACACCCCGTGAGATACATAAATGGCCCATGACATCCAAGGTTCATATATCCAAATCCTTGAATGCCAAGGGCTCAAAAAGGTTACTAGTATTCAGGTCAATATTACGCATCTTCACAGCAAACAAGGAGATAAGCAACCCAAAAATAGGCCCACGGCTACCATTTAACACATGCAAAATGCCCGAAGCTACCCAAAAACCAAGATTGACCCTTCATTTGTGTTTCATGCACCATAAAAAGAAAAGTTCCTTCACAGATATCTAGGGGTGTACACGGGCCGGTTCGGTCCGGTTCTTGGGCTAGAACCGGACCGGACCGGACTTACCGGTTTCTGTCCATGCCAGAACCGGCCAGGCCCGGACACTTCCGGTCCGGGCCGGGCCGGGCCGGTTCGGGTTCTTGCCCGGAATTTTTTTTTTTTTTTTACTTAAAATTTATTTTTACACATAAATACAAAAAAAGTGGAGCGAAGAGGGTTTGAACCTCTCCCCTTTAAGATAATAAGTAATGAGTTAACCATTGAACCAAATGGATATTTTGATATTATTATGTATATATATATATATATATAAATATATAAATATATATTTCTGGTTCTACCGGTTCCCGGATTTGAGGGATGGAGAACCGGACCGAACCGGAACTTTACGGTCCGGTCCGGTCCGGGTCAAAAAGAAGAAGAAGAAGCCGGGTCGGTCCGGTCCGGGCCAAAAAAAGGACGGTTCCGGTCCGGTTTCCGGTCCGGCTCGGTTCTTGTACACCCCTACAGATATTTGTCCTGAGGAACCAAATCGTGCTGAAAAGGTGAGGGCCAGATACCTGTGCAAGATACGCAAGGCAGGATCGATGATTTCATGGGCTTTACTACCCTTAGGGTCATACTTAACAGCAGGCTTATTGGTAAGTTCATGAAAAGCAGCATTGGCATCAAAAACAGAAGGTATAACAGTCAAAGCATTCTTGTACAGAGGAGTGTTATTCATCTTTTGTGACAAATCCTAACCAGCAATTAAATTCCCCAAGGGTCAGATGCTCCCATTTGTTAGCTAGACCGACCTTGCCCTTGGGCCTAAAAGTACCATCTACCCAGAATGTAGTGAAAAACTCAAGGGAAATCTCAACAAAGGTCGGGTGTTCCAAATAGAACAGAGATTCCCAACCAATATTGGCCTCATACTCCCTGACCTTGGATTCGATACCCATCTTAGCAAGAAAATCAAAATCCAGGCGCGCACATGAGCTAACGCCCTTGGAATTTAGCATATTCAACTTATCAAGGGATGGTTTATCATTAAATACAATCCATTCATGAGATGAGGAAAGGTCAGAAGTCACCTGTTGGGAGCTGGATCTGGGAATGGATGAAGGCGCGAGGGTCTCAGTCTCGAACTCATCGTCTGTGTCGGGGGCACGAGGCTTCTTGGAGCTCGAGGGCTTGCATGCACTGGTGGATGAGAGCTTCCTCTTGTGGCTCACTGGTGTATCAACTGCAGCCGACTGCTCTGGTTTGGCATCACCCTTGGATTTGCCTTTTTTAGCCGCTGACTTTGCTGCGGCTGCTTTTTTCTTCCTCTCTGCCTCCTCCGCAGCTTTCTGGGCCTCGAGATCTTCTTCTTCTTCGTCAGCTTCGCTGCCCTCGGCCTCTCCACTTTCTCTTGTGCCCTCCTCCATGGCCTCGAGATCTGCTTCTGCTTCGCCGTTACCAGGATCAGCCTGCTCCTCCATGGCCTCGACGTCTTCATCTGATACCAGGATGTCCTTGAGGACCTCCTCAACAGTTAAGGTAGGCTAAGGAGCTAGAAAACAGTCGATGGCTGCGTCAAGGGGGAGCTGTCTGGCGGATGGAGAGGGCTTTTTGGAATTAGACTTGGCTGCGGACTTGGCAGTGGAAGATCCGGGGGGAAGTTTCACTACATGGCCACCTCTAGTGGTGGTCGAGGTAGGGGGAATAGAGCCTGTGACCTCGAGGTCATCGTCCACCGGGGTAAACTCTCGGATCTGCTCTGCGGTTGTTGGTGAGACCGCCGTAGGAGAGGGAATGGGAAGTGGGGTGACAGACGGTGGTGTAGCTGTTTTGAATGAGGTCGTGTTAGGGGTAGCGGATTGCGACCTGGATTTGGAAGGAACGGGGCTGGAAGTGTCCACCGGCTTAGGTCCAGAAGCGTTCTTGCGGGCTAGTTTTTTTGTTTTTGATGCCATTGATGATGAGGGGAGAGATGGCAGTAATGGAGATGGAGATGGGAGTGGAGAGAGGATAGGGTTGCGTGTTTGGTGAAGGAGAGAGGTGAAAGTGATATGAGTGAAAATGAAATGGGAGCGTGGGAGAGAGAGTGGTAGTCACAGCTGGCATTTAGTGGCGCAGCTTTTTCATTGATGAGGCCTACTTTTTCTGCACTTGCCAGGCCACGTGGCACCCTGGGCGTGGAGCACGACGGCCCACGCGTATCTCAACTGCCTAAAAAGGAGAACAACTTTTAAATTTCAAAAAGGTAGTTGGTTAATATAAGATACGGACAAAAAGAGAGAATAAAGGTGAGTTAATGCTAAATAAAAGGAATAAAATCATAGGGGAAAAGGAAAGGTCGGGGATATATACAATCAACAAAACCTGGAAACAAAATTAAATAAAAATCAGAGAATCCGAAAAGACGCAGAGAAGATAAGGGAGAGAGAAAGGATGCAGAGGGCATATCAAATACCTCCAGTGTGATCCGTTTACGCGTCAGGACCTCGACGTGCGTTGATACTCTAGGTCTGGAGAGGTGAGACATCCACCACGGCCTCCTCAACTATCGAGGGCTGGAAACCTTCATAAAAGGGTTTCAGTCTCTAGCCACTGACCTTGAAGATGATTCTTGTGACTGGGTTCTGAATCTCAACTGCCCCATGGTTGTAGACTGTCGTGACCATGAAAGGTCCTGACCATTTAGATTTCAGCTTTCCGGCAAAGAGTCGCAGGCGTGAGTTGTACAATAGGACT
The DNA here is from genome assembly GCA_963691705.1 of Viola odorata. Taxonomy (NCBI): domain Eukaryota; kingdom Viridiplantae; phylum Streptophyta; class Magnoliopsida; order Malpighiales; family Violaceae; genus Viola; species Viola odorata. Next base: position 77,169,162 of record OY829537.1, read on the forward strand.
TGTTGTCCGACTGAAAATGTTTTGGGACGAAGGTGCCGGTCATGATAAGCTTTTGTCTTACCCTTATAGAGCAGGGCATTCTCATAAGCATCATCCCTCAATTCTTCTAGCTCTTGGATTTGCAAACGCCTGTGTTGATTAACGAGGCCTAGATATGTATTCACTTTCCTGATGGCCCAAAAATCCTTGTGCTCTATCTCCACTGGGAGATGGCATGGTTTACCATAGATAAGTCTGTAGGGGGTCATCCCGATTGGGGTCTTGAAAGCTGTACGATAGGACCAGAGAGCATCATCTAATTTGAGACTCCAATCTTTCCTGGACTGGTTAACGGTCTTCTCAAGGATGGATTTAATCTCACGGTTCGAGACCTCGGCTTGGCCATTAGTCTGAGTGTGATAAGCGGTGGATGTTCTATGGTGGACTCCATACTTTGTCAAAAGCGAGGTCACGACGCGGTTGCAGAAGTGGGTACCCCTATCGCTGATGAGTGCTCTAGGTGTACCGAACCGGTTAAAGATATTGGTGCGGAGAAAATTCACAACCACCTTGGAATCGTCCGTTTGAGTAGCCTTGGCCTCGACCCATTTGGAAACATAATCGATGACCAGAAGGATGTAGATGTTGCCAAAGGAATTGGGAAAAGGGCCCATAAAATCTATACCCCAGATGTCAAAGATCTCGCAAGCAATAATGTTTGTCAAGGGCATCTGATTCCTGGCCCCGATATTTCCAGTGGTTTGACATCAGGGGCACGAAGCACAAAACATGTAACTATCCTTGAAAATGGTGGGCCAGTACAGACCAGCTTCCAAGACCTTCAGGGCAGTTTTCTTGGCCGCAAAATGGCCTCCTTCCGAGTGGCAGAATTTAAGGATCGAGGGCACCTCATCCATGGTTACACATCTACGTATTATTTGATCCGAACAGTGCTTCCACAGGTAGGGGTTGTCCCAAATGTAGTATTTTGCTTGCCTTCTGATTTTATTGCATTCAGAGGGAGCGGCATCAGCTGGGTAAGTGCCAGTAGCACAGAAGTTTGCAATATTGGAAAACCATGGGGAATAAACAGCTTGGGCTAGACATAATTGCTCGTCTGGAAAAGTATCCCGGATTGGCTCAAGCGAATTATCTTCTTGGGCTGGAAGTCTACTCAAGTGATCTGCCACAAGGTTTTCTTTTCCTGCCTTATCTTTGATAGCGATATCAAATTCTTATAAGAGCAGGATCCAACGAATAAGCTGTGGTTTGGCATCGGCTTTGGTCAACAAACACCGAAGGGCAAAATGGTCTGAGTAGACGAGGACATGAGTACCTAGTAGATATTGCCTAAACTTGTCTAGGGCGTAGACTACGGCCAGGAGTTCTTTCTCTGTGGTAGTGTAGTTCTGTTGGGATGGGTCTAGTAGCTTGGAAGCATAATAGATGACATGGGTCTATTTATCCTTCTTCTGACCCAAAACGGCGCCCAGGGCTTGATTACTGGCATCACACATGACCTCAAAAGGTAGTGTCCAATCGGGGGTACGAATAATCGGGGCCGAGATAAGTTTGTTCTTGAGGAGTTCAAAAGCGGTTTTGCAGGCCTCACTGAAGTCAAAGGACACGTCCTTCTGGAGCAAGTGACACATTGGTTGAGCAATCTTGGAAAAATCCTTAATGAACCGTCGGTAGAAACCAGCGTGGCCTAGAAAAGATCGCACATCGCGGACACAGGCCTTCCTAGCGAGTCACCACAAAGGGCTCCCTCTGCCTGCTCAGCCATTGAAACGGTATCGCCAGCTGTTAAGGAGGAGTCAGATCAATCGTCAGTTCGCGCAGGGGGGAGGATTGAGGAGCCTTTCCCTCTCGCTGGCGAGGATCCATCGCTTTTAGGTGAGGATGATGATGACGTGGTCTACTGCTATGGCATCTCCTGGTCTGACGGCGAATAGTTGTGCATACCATGCCTCTTAGTAGATGCCGTATGGCTTTCCCAAAATAATAAAATGACGCTTTATTTTCTTTTCGCTCTCCTGCCGCTTTTCTCCCTTTATTTTTTCAGGTTTCCAGGGTTATCGCGGAAGTGTGCCTTTCGCTGGGTGCAACCGCCTTTCGGTTTTCAATCAGTAACTGTCTTCTCCCAAAAGATACTGATGACTGTCCACGCGTCCTCTTCCACTCTGCACGTGTTTTATTTTTACAGGCTGTTTCTTTTTTAGGTTTAACCTTTATAAGGAATTCGCTCTTCTCTTTTAGTACTTTTGCTAATATTTCAAAATTCTTCGTATTTTCTCTCTTTTGTGCTTCTTTCTTCCCGAGGGGTTTTACTGCAATTGCTCGCCGGTGCCGACGGCCTGTTTACTGGCTCTTTGCTCCAGGTATTTTGTTTCTCTATCGCCATAGCTTTACTTTTCTAGTTCATTATGTCTCGCGCTAGATCCTTTGCAGTTATCGAAAATCCCCTAGATCCCGAAGTTAGGAGAGCTCGTAGTGTTTTTTATTGTAATGAGGTTTTGAGGGCTGAGTTAGAGGAGAACGGTATCACTTTTCCCACGGGATACCGCCCATTTGTCCCTTTGAAGGATACTCGGCTCACTGATGCCATGTGGGGGACGTTCTGGCTGGTATATTTCAAGATGTTTACCTACGGATTTCGTTTCCCACTTCATACTTCTCTGATGAAGCTGTTAAACCATTACGATCTCAATCCTGTTCAAATAACTCCACCTTCCTGGTGTGGGCTTTACGCCTTTCTTCGTTCGTGTGAGATGAAGCGTATTTTCGCTCCATCGCTCGATCTATTCCGTACATTTTTCACCTTGAGGTGTCGCAGCTGCTTGGTGGATATTACCCCAAGTTGGAATGATGCCCTTGTTCGGTTCTTCTGGCGGAACTTTCAAGGTTTTGAAGAGAAAGTGGACAACTGGAAAAATGGCTTCTTCACCCTTCTCTTGCCCTCTCGGTACTGGCGCGGTGGTTTCAACCGAGAGATTACCAGTGCCGCTTGGCAAAAACCAGATGTGCTGTCTAGTATGGATGTGTCTAATGTTAACGCCCTGTTAGAAATAGAAGGGCCCTTCCTCATTCGGGAATTCGCTCGGTTCAGGCCTTTGCTAGAGTGTGTCGTTGGTGAGTTTTTCTTTTGTCACCTTATCGCTTCGATTTTCTTGCCATACTAAAATATTTTATTGGCAGGTAACGCTGAGGGTCGCTCCTCTGGGGAAAGTGACGCTCCTCTGAACGTGGTGCCGCTTCAGACGTTACCTCCTTCTCCTCCACCTGAAGGCTCAAGTCGTCCGCCTATTCCGCCACGAGGAAGGAGAAACAAAACCGTCGCGACACGCAGCGCATCCGCTCGACCTTCCCGTTTCCTTGAGAATTGGCTATCGTCTCGCGGTAAGGGAGTGGCTCCGAGTAACCCTGTGATTGAAGAGGTTGACAGCGATAGTGAAAGCATGGATACCGGTTCTGAGCTGCGTCATGCCACCCTTGCCCAACGGATGAAACTTAGGTCGAGAAAGAGTGAACCCGCAGCGGAGTCAACTGAGGACGATAGCGAAGAAATGGCCGCCGAGATGGAGCGTCTCGTAAAGAGAGTTCGTAAAGAGAAGTCTGACCCACCAATTCCTCCCGTGGAGGAAGGCAACGCGGTTCCTACCGAGGGAGTTAACGCTTCACATGTTGCGGGTTCCCCGCAAGTGACGGAAGTTGTCAAGGTGCCCTCTGCCATTCTTCCCAAAGTTAACGAGGCTTCATCAGTGGTGGGCTCTCCCTTGGCATCTGGCGGTCCTAACTCTCCGATCCACTCCTTTATTCCAGATGTGAACTTATGGGTTTCGAATCAGATCGCTCCTCCTAACCCTCCTCCACAGAAACCTCAGCCTTTGTTTCTTTCTTCGATTTCAAGCATTGGTGATTCCGCAAAAAGTTGTTCTCCTCCTTATATCGCCAATCTTTCCCTTCATAGTCTTCAAGGCCCCGCCACATATCAGCTGGATTTGTCTTCCTTTTGTACTGACGGGCTTCGCGCTTTAGGGATATCGGACCCACTATCGCGAGAAGAGCCGTTGGGCCCTATAGTGGGGCAAATGTTTACTTCTCCGAAGGACAAAGAAGAGTTCTTGCGGCATCCTCCTGAAGTACGACATTCACGCCTTCTGACTGACATGCTAGCCAGTTTCCGCAAGCTAAATTACTTTTTCGAAGATCAGCGTGACAAGGTTCGGCCTTCTCTTGATTTGAAGGGAGAACTAAATGCTGCTTTAGGGAAGGTAACGGAGCTGTTGATACCCGAATTTTGACGCCATTTTTACTTAATTTTAGAATTTTTGTCATTTATTCAATTTACTGTCATTTTTACTTAAATTATAGTCATCTGTAGGTAAGTTACTATCACTGGCCTTTTTAGGGTTTGCATCGCGTTTTAGCATCATCGTTAGCATCGTCAGCTTTCGAAATCGCGTTTTTAATTTTTCATCAAGTATTTTCGTCATTATTATCATTAGTATTTTTAGCCTTAAAACTCACATTTTTTACTATCCGGCAGTCGTTTGCGAGTCGTTTCTTCGTTTTAGGTCATCTCATGATTTTTAGGATTTTTAATATTTTAGCACATTTTTTTAGTATTTTTATTTTTTATTATTATTTACGGTCGAGCTTTTATTGGACCCGAGTAAGTTCGCTCGGATAACAGCTTGACTTCAAAATGTTTTCCATCAACTAGTTGCTAGATTTTTTTCTGCTCGCAATGGTCTACAGCGTTTACCGCAATTTTCGGTGTAACGCTTTATTTTTTCTGTTCCCGCATTCCGCGTCTTTGAACGAGGAAATAAACGCGTTAAACGGAAAATTTTCATGATTCACTGTAGACGGCTAAAACCGTCATATTTTTCTCTACGCGCTAGTACCTTCGGCTCGAAAAGTCAGTACGTTTGCCCGCGAGTCTCGGCTCGAGGCCATTTAAATGAGACTTAATGGCCTTTGATCTCAACCGTTGATCTGGTCAACCAAGGAAAGTCAACCAGATCAACGGTTGACAATTTAATGTGCATAATGCACATGCACAGTGGCGATCAGCACGCAGCGGAGCAGCCCACGCTCAAGCCAACTGCTCCCGTAGCTCTTGTCCCTCCGCCATCATCACGGCTATCCCGTAGCCTTGCCACCACGATGTCCGGCCACCACGCGCAGCTCCCTCCGCCACTCTCCCACGCGTCTTTCGGCTATAAATAGCCGTCTGTTCCTTCGTCAAAGGGGTCCAAAAATTTTACAAAAAAACAACACTCTCCCTCTCCATTTTTCTGGACCAATTCCCGCACCCTCGAGCCTCACTTCCGTTCGTCCGTCCGCTCGCGGCAGCAACAATCACGGTAAGTTTCTCTCTCTCTCTCTCACTTACGGTTTCTCTCCCTAATTTTCGTTCTTAACTTTGATGACCATTTAACTGCTCAAATGTGTTCTAATTGCTTGAGTTTCAACCTAATTTCACCATGCTAACATTCGTTTGAATTATCGTGGCTTAGTTTAATTATTTCGTTAATAAACGTAAAAATGCATCTTTCCGTTTTCCTCAAAAATCCTGCTGTTATTGTTTCTGTTTTCTTGCTGTGATGGTTTGTTTGCACTGCTGGAGGAGAGAGGATTTTTTTGAGCCAAGAACCAGGCGAATCCATCGCCTGGTTCGTCACCTCCGTCGCCGGCAGTGGCGCCGGCGACGTGAGGTTGAAGAAGATGTTTAAGTTGGGCCATGCGGCCCTTCGCGGAAAATGAAGGAAAGGTGATGGGCTTGGCCCATCACCATTTAAATTAATTCCCTTGGGCCAGGAACTGTTCCTGGCCCATTTCTCTAAATTTTTAAAGCTGGGCCCAGCCCATTCACGTTTTTCCATGCCTCCGATTCGTCATTTTTTTTACGTAAAATGCTCGCATGCTTCATATAATTGCTTTTCATGATACGTGCTATTTTTCGTATACTTTATACATGAATTGTTTAATTCACTTTTTTTCGTAAAATAGTTCGTATGCTTTTTTTTATCAAATTGGTTCTCCAATTGTTTTTATACATGAATTGCTCGTTCTTTATCGTAATATTTATTGTCATGTTATCTAACCTCAGTCGTTTATATCTAACCGTTTAATTTCCGTCATTTAAAATACCGCCTATATGGTCGGTCGCTTTTTAATTTCCGTAAATATCACCTGCTTTATTTTTTTTCGCAAAACTGCTGGAAATCCTTCCGCAAATTATCAACTGTTTAATTTTCCGCACTTTAAATTTTAGCAATTTACTTTCGGCAATTTAAATTTCAGTCATTTAAAATACCGCCTATATGGTCGGTCGCTTTTTTAATTTTCGTAAATATTCAACTGCTTTAAATTCTCGCAAACTGCTGGAAATCCTTCCGCAAAATATCAACTGTTTAAATTCCGCACTTTAATTCTGCAATTTACTTTCAGCAATTTAAATTCAATACCGCCTACATGGTCGGTCGCACTTATCAACTGTTTACTTTTCCGCACTTTAAATTTCAGCAATTTACTTTCAGCAATTTAAATTCAATACCGCCTACATGGTCGGTCGCACTTATCAACTGTTTAATTTTTCGCACTTTAATTTTCTGCAATTTACTTTCGGTAATTTAAATTCAATACCGCCTACATGGTCGGTTGCAAAAATCAACTGTTTAATTTTCCGCACTTTACTTTTCCGCACTTTAAATTTCAGCAATTTACTTTCGGCAATTTAAATTCAATACCGCCTACATGATCGGTCACAATATCGATTGTTTATTTTCTGCAATATCAAACTGCTTGAATTTTCTGCAATATCAATTGCTTTAATTTTCTGCAGTATCAATCATTAAAATTTCTGCAAACCATCAACTGTTTTAAATCATCAACTCTTTTAATCTCCTGCACTTACCAACTTAGCATTTCATTCTCGTATGCGTAAAATCCATCATTTTTCGCATGCAATCAACCCAGCATCTAAATTCTCGTATGCTTAAAATCAATCATTTTTCGCATGCAAATCAACTCAGCATTTAAATTCTCGTATGCGTAAAATCAATCATTTTTCGCATGCAATCAACACAGCATTTAAAATTCTCGTGTGCTTAAAATCAATCATTTTTCGCATGCAATCAACTCAGCATTTAAATCTCGTATGTGTAAAAATCCATCATTTTTCGCATACAATCAACTGTCATCATTTTATCAAACTCAGCATCTCACTTTCGTATGCGTAGAATCCATCATTTTACGTGTACAATCGACTGTCATTTAAATTTTCGCACTCATAGAATTGCCTAGTTATTTCTCAAGCTATCACTAACACTCTCGTTTTGTAGGTTAATTTCAAGCTTCGCTCGAAAGTACGCCTCACAAGTCCTTTTTATTTATTCGATGCTTTTCGCAAATATCAACTGCATGCATGATATATAGAACTGCTAGAATTAAAATCAACCCACATGAACAACGTGTTTAAAGAGTTGCTTAAAATGCCATGTTCATATGATTTTAAATTCTCGCTTGTATTGACTGCATGTACATGGGGACTTTCGATCCCACTTCAGTTTTTCACTTTAAAATCAATCATTTAAATTGGTACTCTGTTAGCCATCCATGTTAGGATCACGTAGTAATTAAGTTAATCATGCATGGCCCGATGATGAAATAAGAGGGCGCTCATTCAGTCTTACGGAAAATTCAGTCCCCTCACGTTACGATCAGGAATAATCAATCGGTCTTGATAAACGGTAACCCCGTCAGATAGACTTTTTAATTATTCCTGAACGATTACGATCATAAATAAGACTAAAGTGACGATTCCTCTGAGGGCCCCCTTTTCAAAACGCATTTTATCAAAACACCTTTTTAACACCTCTCTCATCAACCGGTAACCGTTTTCGGATGTGACTCGGGTGCCTAACACCTTCCCGAGACCATAATACGACCCCGAACCTTTTGTCTGGGGTCCAGACCCCTTTTTTGTGCCTTTAGTTTTTTTTACTTATTATATTTTCTATGCCATGACGATTAGGGTTCCCTAAACCTAGCAACCAAATTAGGGTGGCGACTTCATTGCATGCTGCGAGGCGTCCCTTTTACGCCGAGCATCTGAAGGTCTCAAATTTCGTTGCACACTCGCGAATTTTTTTAAATTTCCGAGGCGCGACAGTTTGGCGACTCCACTGGGGAAATTAGGGTCGGAGCCGGTTTTATCTTTTTAGAGAGGTGTTTTATTTGTTTATTTATTTTCTTTGATCAATTGTTGGCCTGTTTATTTATTTTCTTTATCAATTGTCATATGCATTTCATAGCGCCCTACACCCAGGGGACAATTACCAAAATAGGAGGGTAGTAGTGACGCCCTAGGACACATGTCCTGGGTAGTGTTCACCAATCCCAACTCGGATGAACCCCTAAAGCCAGTCGAAAGGTTATACGATTTCGCAAGGAATCGGGCGACTGGACGACACTTTAGGGACCTTTTCATGGTATCATCCGGGAACCATTCAAGCCAGTTAGAGGTGTCGGAATCAGAGCCCCAGCACTTGCATCATGATTATACCTGTTTTTCATGGCATATTGACGTGATTTTTTTTTCTATTATATGAACTGCAGATTTTTTACACGTGCAGGTTACTTTGCATTTAAAATTTTATTTTTATCCCATAGGACCCATCTTGCTCATTCGCTATGTCGGCACCTACACTACTTTCATTTGATATTTTCGGGGGACGAAGTTTCGACGATCAGGCCGCACAAGGAGATCTGTTGGAACGTGGGTTCGCCCCTGACATCACCACCAAGATCAAAGTAGAAGTTGTGGACGTTGACTTAACTAGGATTCGGATGTTGAGAAATGAGCTGACTGAAGACGAAGAGACACAGTTTGAGGGTATCTATGGAAAGCTACTGACCCTAGTTGACGTAAAGACTGATTGGGGTTGCATCCGGGCAGCCCTAAAATTCTGGGATCCCTATTATCGGTGCTTCTCTTTCGACAAAGAGGTAGACTTGACCCCTACACTAGAGGAGTACTCAGCTCTGATATGCTTCCCCTCTCCTATATCGGCCATATACCAGAATGTTCGACTCGATTCCTCAAGTGTCAAAATAAGGCTCGATAAGCTGTTAGGAATCACTACTCGTGTCAGAGAAGGTGACTACTTCTGGTGCTGGTCAGATATTGAGGCACGCTTTCGATTGTCCAACGGAAAGAAGCGCTTAAGGATTCTGGCTTTCGCCATTGTAGGATTTGTCCTCTTTCCGAAAATGAGGAATGCCATCGACTTTGCAGCAGCCAACATCTTTTACGAGATGGAAACAAATGCCATCAATCCTACAACAGCCATTCTGGCCGAGACCTTTCGCTCCTTGGACTCTTGTCGAAGAAAAGGGAAAGGGAGACTTACATGTTGCACCCAGTTGTTGACAGTATGGTTGGTCAGCCACTTCAAACAGATTCCTGATCAGACCCTTTTCTTCGCAAGTTACATAAGATCATGTCCTCTTCTCAGGGTTATCAATGCAATGACCACGGACAGATGGGAGATGGAAAATAAGGATGTCTGGATCAACCGATTCATAAATCTCTCAGAAGAAGACTTCAGTTGGCATGCCAAATGGCTGCAGACTTCCGATCCCATCGTCTGCTGCGGTCACTTACCTTGGGTTCCTTTGATCGGAGCATGGGGATGCATTCACTATTGCCCTGCCCTCGTCCTCAGACAGTTCTGCATCACGCAAATAGTTCCAGTAACTTTCGGCATGACGAAATCAGATCTGCCACACGCTGGGGGAAATCAGAACATTCAGCTGTACGCCCATGACTGGGCCCACCCTTTTTGCCTCAAAGGGCACGGCATCCCTGCAACCACAATACCAGAATATCCACAGTGGAGGTCGAGACGAGTTAACGGCAATATCTTACCTCGCCCAGAAAATCAAAAACCGATGGAAGAAGAAGGGGAATCTCAAGTGAGCAAAGGAATGGATGTCATGGCTTACGCTCAAGTGGTAGAACAGATCCGAGCAGCACAAGAAGAACGAGATCTGATGATAGAGGAAAGGGATATGGCCGAAGCACGTCAATGCTACGCAAAAGTCCAGATCAATGAACTAGACAGGCAGCACAAGGATTTCGTCCGCGTACAAGCAGTACAAAAGAAGGTGGCCCTCAGGGCCTTTAAGGAACGTTTGAGCAGTGAAACCCGCAAAAGAGAAGCATCAAGTGCCATAATTGAAGACAGGGATTCAATGATAAGGGTTTTGACTACTCGCGCAGACTGGGGAGAAAGGAACAACCAAGTACTGCAAAGCCGAATTACCGCCTTAGAGGCTGAGTTAGAGATAAAGAAAGGGGAGTTGGCTTCGATGAAGTACCTTTGGCAGCAGGACTCGGACGCCCAGGAATGACACCTTCAGGGAAAGGCTCGGAGATCGGCCCATCTGTTCTTTTTAGCTAGGACCCCTAATTTCATCTATCCTAGCCATTTTTTATGAATTTAGGAAGTTGGCAAGTTTACCATATTTTGTAAACGCTTTTTAATAAAGTCGTACTCTTTCGGATAATTATTAAATCGCCTCATCTTTTCCATATCAACTATCCCTCCAATACAAACCAAAAAACAACAAAAAAAACAACAAAAAAACAAAAACAAAAAAAAAACAAAAAAAAAATCTCTCTCCGGGATAAAACGCAATCATCTCACCGAAATTCCGAAAGATCAGAACCAAACACCCGAGCATCACTCACTCATGGCCATGTCTTCCTAGTTTATCACAAAAAGAAACTCCAAGTTCATGAAAAGATTGTTGTCTCTCCCCTCTGTTGAGTTTACCAGGCATCAGGCCTTGCATCGTCAAAAGTATGGCGTAAAAAGAGATCTTCCTAGCATGGCGGCATTGGTTGCCCCTGCTGATTTGGGCTTCGCCGTTAGCATCTCAGATTTGCTTCATATCAGGGGAATGTATAGAGGCTTCCTTCGTATCTTGTCAACCACTGGGATTCCTCGCCTCACCGACCTCCTTGAAAATATCAAATGAAAGTGTGGCCGGAAAACGAATGAGCAAATGTGGAGGCCTCGGGATTGCATATCACCTGTATATCCTCACTTGTATTTACGTTTTCTGTGTTTTTCCCTTTTTCAGGTTCACGATAGCTCCTCGGAAGCAAGCTACTCCACACAGGCTCCCTTTTATTAGACTTCAAAAACGAAAAATGACTGAACCGGCCAAGACCGATGAAGCACTAATGGCTAGAATAGCCGAGTTAGAGGAGCAAGTTAGGATCAGTACAGAAAGGGCCGCCAGGGCCGAAAAGGAAAGAGATGAAGCTGTCACCGAAGTGCCACCGGGTTTTGATCTCCCTCAAACAAACGGACCTTCCTCTTCACTCGCCGTCGCAGGACCTTCTGTACTCCCGCCACTTTCTGGCCCCGTGGGCCATTGGAGATGGGTTAGTCCCTTCACTGTACCCGCCGCTGCAAATCCACCAGTTAAGATGGGTGAAGAGATCTCCCCGTCACTTCAGCACCTTTCAACCAACCCTATAGCTGCAGTAGGTACCACCAGACAGTGTTCCCACCCATCTCTGGGTCGTTCTACCCAAGCCGCAATTTCGGGACCAACGGAAACTAAACTTCCGGGAAGCAATCCGACACAGCTACAGTCCTCTCGTGAATATTCACCGGCCATAGGTTTTGGCCCCATTAGTGCAAAAGGGTCCAGTGTTGATCGATTGAGCCTACGAGAGGACAAGCTAAGGGTTATTGAAACATATGACCCTAGGGATCCTGCTGATGAAAGCATGATGCTAGGAACTACGACGCCTCGGAAGTTCAAAATCCCACAATCCGAGAGGTACGCGGAGATTGAACGCCCCAAAACTCGCCTCAAAATCCACCACAACGAAACATCTGAACGGTACAAGCTCGACGCAAAAATCACACCTAACCGTTCCGACTTGCAAAATCTAGAGAAAAGGGCCGAGGAATCAGTAAAAACATATGCTCAGAAACAGAAAGAACTAGCCGCAAGGGTTTCTTTTCCTTTGGATGGCAGGCAACCTTTCCCATCACCCCCAACACAAATATCGCAACTTACACAACATAGACCATGTAAACCACCAAATAAATTAAGAAACCAAAATATCCATTGGAATCGGGGACCATTGCCTCCACTTCCCATTCCTTTGGGGGAGATTTACAAGCACCTTTTGGCCGCTAAACAAATTGCACCCACCCCAATCCAACCTTTACAACCTCCTTACCCGAAGTGGTACGATCATAATGCTAGATGCGAGTACCATGCTGGAGCTCAGGGTCACACAATAGAAGATTGCTCCGCCCTAAGAGGAAAGGTTCACCATTTGATCAAATGTGGATGGATCTCTTTCGAGGACTTAGCCGAAAGACCCACACAACCCAGGCAACCTAAGCCATATAACCCACCAAAGGACCTAAATAACCAAAACACGTCAAAAAATCGATGGAACTGAGAGCCTTTACCTCCTCTCCCTCTTCCTGCGGGAGAAATCTACAAACATCTCTTGGCGGCCGGTCAGATTGTACCAGTTCCAGCTCAGCCTCAAATGCCTCCTTACCCGAAATGGGGTAATCTCAACGCAAGGTGCGAGTATCACGCTGGAGCCCCAGGTCACACTCTAGAAAATTGCTTCGCATTCAAAGAAAAAGTTAATCGCTTGATCAAAAGTGGATGGGTCTCCTTCGAGGGCTTGGTGAAAGGACCTGACACGGCCATCGACCCTCTCCCAAACCACGCCTCAGGAGGTGAAGATATGAATGCTATTTCGATGGAAACAGTTGGGAAGAAGACTCGTGAGTTGGAGATAGTTGACACTGTCAAGGATGGTCATCCCACCACTTGTTCACGCAAATATAGGTCTCAAGCTGGGCCAGTAACAAGTGAATTTGCTGATATTGGGGGCATGACATGGAAGGCAGAATGTATCCCCACATCAGAGCCACATTCTCCCTCGCAGTCGGAGTCGTCAATATAAATCCTACCATGGTCAGTATAGCTTCAGATTCCTGTATTTATGCTCCGGGAGAAGAAGAATCGTCGCCTGGTTCAGTCATTTTCGTTAAGAAGTCAGGGGAGTCTGTGGGCAACTGGACCATCACCATGCTTCCGGATGTCTCTCCGTAATTTCTCATTTTGAAAAATATATATATGTTTTTGGCACGTTTTCTTACGAAAACATTTTTGTAGGGACTCCTGTTCCCTTTTGTTAAAAATCAATATATATGCAAATTTTCATTTTACGCATCTCTTTTTTCGCGCTTTTAATTTCAGGATGAGTGTTAGTTCGGATTGTCTTGATAAAACCTATGTCTTTACTGGCGAAGAAATCATCGCTACGACCGAAGACAATGCCGAAATCTCCGACGAACTGACCCGTTTACTAGAAAGTTCAGAAAAGGAAATAACCCCTCATCGGGAGGAATTGGACGAAGTAAACTTGGGGGCAAGCAATGAGAATCAAAAACTGGTTAAGATCGGAACTACCCTGGATACGACTCAGAGAGAAAGGTTGATTTCTCTCCTCAAGGACTACTCCGATGTATTCGCATGGTCATACGCCGACATGCCAAGTCTTGATCCCGGGATAGGTAAGCATCGCATTCCATTGAGACCTGAGTTTAGACCAGTCAAAGCTTGAAGAAAATCATCCAAAAATGGTAGTTACTCACAAAGACTGGCATGACACGCTTCCTTTCACGCTGCACGCTTACCGGATAACAACTCTTAGATCCCCAGGGGGCAACTCCCTACTCATTAGTTTACGGCATGGAAGCCGTAATTCCCCTCGAGGTAGAAATTCCTTCTCTCAGAATCCTGGCAGAATCTGAAGTAGAAGAATCAGATTGGGTAAGAGTAAGGTATGAGCAGCTGAACCTCCTTCCCGAAAAGCGCTTGGCCGCTATCTGCCATGCGCAATTATATCAGCAAAGAATGGTCAACGCTTATAACAAGAAAGTGCGACCTCGCAAGTTCGAGGCTGGAGATTTAGTGCTGAAGAAAATTCTTCCTCATCAGGAGGCCAGTCAAGGAAAGTGGGCCCCAAGGTACGAGGGCCCATATCTGGTCAAAAGTGCATTATCAGGGGGTGTCCTAATGCTAACCAACATGGATGGAGACGATCTCCCAAGACCGGTAAATGCCGATGCAGTCAAGAGATACTTCGCCTAAAGCATCGCGAACAGAGCGTCCGGGCAGACCAAGGACATAGGGTTTTATCATGACAATCTAGCACAAACATTTGTCCTGAAATGAATAAAATAAGTTTTTTTCAAGAGATGCTTTGTTTTAAAATTTGTTGTCCCCTGTTTTTTCTTAAAATTGTGAGATGACAAAAGGAGGCATGTCATGGATGGATCCCCAGGAGTAGCTCGGGATGCAAGACGCGTCACTTAGACTAACGCCACTAATTACTCTTCAGTTTTGCAGGGACGTAAGGTCTTACGCCTCAAATCGTCGTCACAATAAAACTAGAAAGTTTCGCTCGTAGGAGCTGTTGAATGGCCGTAGCAGGCCACCTTCAAGAGCGAATCAGGAAAGATTTTAAGACAAACTATCACCATCTAAAGTGAAATTTCTTTTCCTCGCAGTGCTACCAGCACAACCGGCATCGCAAACAACCAGTCTCAAAGGACTAAATGCCGGACTAAAGTCACAAAGCCCATCCTACGTCGGCCGAGCTGTCAGAACACTAGCAACGTCGGCTTCCATCTCCGTTCACCTATTTGGAAGGAGCTCATCATCAAAACGCCATGGTCGCCCAGCACACCCTTGCAAGCAACAACTCCTGGAAAAAGCACGACAGAAAGATGTCCCCCTAGAACTACCGTCAACATTCTCAATGCGGTCTGGTTCAAGCAGTATCCCAACCTCCGCACCATGATCAACACGGTGAAGATCAATCCTTTAATTGAGGGACAGTCAGGCTGCGAGTGTCACCCACGCCAAGGCAAGAGCTACGACAAAGCATCTAACAACAAAGCCATCATCAACCAACATCCGACACAAGTCACACTCAGTGACCCACGGATTGCCCGTCTAAAAAGGAGAGCTTAAAACTTATCAATCGCTTTACTTTTGCTAAAGAGCGTCTTGCATTTACTCCTCATTTGTGCTTGCCGTATCTTTTTCAGGGACTGGGTCACCCCCATTTGTTGCCTGCAGAAGAACGGTAAGCATACACCCTTGCAGCCCCGCTGCACATCACGGGGACAGAGGGTTATCCCCTCTATCCCCGAGCAACCACGAAGCCAATCAGCGAAGGTCCAGCAGGACCGGCAAGCAACTAAACCGAATGCAGATCTCGTCCTCACTACGGCTCGGATCGGCAATACCCGCAAAATAGCTAAAAAGAAACCAATCAAAGCAAGGCGTCCCAGGACTAGGACCACGTCATAGGCACCCTCGAAAAGTCGGGTTAAAGGAAGGGAGAATCCCTGAACTTATCTCATTTTTGTTTTCAAATTAATTTCCCTTTCCGTTTTCCCCTCTGCATCTCGCAGGGACAGGAAGCATCTCGTTGTCATCCGCAGGGAGCTTGTGGAAGACGCCCGCGCAGCCCCGCTGCGTGGTTCAGGGGAGTCCCTCTTTCTTTTCCCTTTATTTAAATTTGTTTTTATTCTTGCTCGCTTTGATTAGCTTTAAGTCGAGTACGGTCGTCTAGCCCACTGGGGGGCAACCTTAGGTCCTCGTTAGAACGTTGCAAATAAGTCGTCCCCCACATTCTAGCAATCAAACGTCTGGCAATCAAAACATCTAGCAATCAAACATCTGGCCATCCAACATCCAACAATCAAACATCTGGCCATCAAACCATCTAGCAATCAAACATCTGGCCATCAAACCATCTAGCAATCAAACATCCAGCAATCAAACATCTGGCCATCAAACCATCTAGCAATCAAACATCTGGCCATCAAACCATCTAGCAATCAAACATCCAGCAATCAAACATCTGGCCTTCAAACCATCCGGCAATCAAATCATCAATCAATCAAAAATCAAAAATCAATCAAAAATCCCTCTTTAGCCCGGTTCAAACAAAAGCATACTACTTTCATAAGCATTTTCATGCACAACATAGGTTAGGAATATTTAATCCCTCTGTTAACTCCAGCATCTATCCAAGTTACGTGTCATGCATGATATTACCTGTTTGCTCTTATATCCGCGGTTTGCTCCGACGTAAGCAGTCACAAACAAATCCCGGTAAGCATCTTTGAGCCGTCACGTCTTATCCTTCATGAGTGTAAGAGCCTGACTAGATACTAGTTGAGTTCACATAATATCCAGGGTACATGCGCCATTAGACATGGGATAGCTATAAAATGACGTGGGACTTTTACGATTTTCTCCACTTTTTTCGTTTCTTCCCTCTTTCCACCATATATGTCATCACTCCCCCAAACCGTCAATATCAATCATACCCCGGGAGCCAAAGAGCAGTTTCAGCTAAAATTGCCAGCTGGAAGTAAAAGCACGCCAAGTTCAAGTTCACGACGAAGGAGACGGAAAAGGTCACCAGGAGATCGCTAAGGACTATCACGGAAGAAGCAGCAACGACGAAGGCCAAGGCCTCAAGACAGAAGGGGAAGAGATCAAGACAAAGGCTGTGCTTGCTCTGCTCTGTGGCATTTTCAAATCAAATCAAAAAGGGGAGGGGATATATATATATAAATAAAAAAATAAAAAAAAAAGTGGGAAATGTGAGGAAAAAAGAAAAAAGAGAGGGGAAAAAGGGAAAAGAAAAGAAAAATGCTCAGAGACCTTCGACGAATACAAACAATCGAAGAGCCAAAGCAATCACAGCTCGGGGACAACTCAATTCGAGAAAATCTCGAAGAAAACTTTCCCCAGTGAACTCGAGTAGAAAGGCCCAAGGCCAACTCGAGAAATCTCAAAACATCCTTCCCTAGTAAAGTCAAGCAAAAGAGGCCCAAGGCCAACTCAAGAAACCTCAAAGCAGGCATCCCTAGTGAGAACCCGAGAGGAGAAAGGGGCCCCAGGCCAACTCAAGTAGTGAGTCGCCAAAGGAACAGCGACGACACTCCCCAATGAAGACTCAAGAAAAGGCCCCCTCGCCGAACGAAGAGCACCCCCAGCAAGGATCCCTGAGCTCACGCACTCTGTCCAGAAAGCATCCCCAGCAAAAAGCGAGAGAGCTCGCACCCCTCGCCCTCATCAGGGCCAATCAAGAAAACATCACTCATCAAAAACCTTCCAACTCCCAAGCAAAGCAATCTTTTCCAAAACAAACTTCTTTCCGGACATTTCACGTCCTTTCATTCTTTTCCGTAAAAGTCCCATCGATTATTAGAACGCCCATGCATGTGCATCTTCATTCGAAGTCTATTCACTCAGATTGACATTGCGAACTATAAATTATGTATCATGTTAGTTGCATCTTTATGAGTGTAAAACACTTAGCCTTGTTTCAGAGCGTGAGTGCAAACAATATCAGGTGAGGACTACTTACGGCTGCAAATCGTGGGAAAGTCTTGTCCTTGGGGTCGTTACCTCCTGAGCAGGACGCAGACGCATTCTAGGTTCGTATCAAGGCCGCTGGCGATAGCTTTCTTCTCCTCCCAGAGTGACATCATAGTTTAGTCTTTAGCATTAGCATCTCCTCCTCCCAGAGCGACAGCATTTAGCATTCTTCTCCTCCCAGAGCGACAACATTTAGCATTCTCCTCCTCCCAGAGCGACAGCATTTAGCATTCTTCTCCTCCCAGAGCGACTTTAGTTTAATTTCCGCATCTCGCGCCTTCTCCTACGGGAATCGGCGTTGTTTAAATTTTCTGCCTTAGCATTCTTCTCCTCCTAGAGCGACAGCACTTAGCATTCTTCTCCTCCCAGAGCGACCTTAGTTTAATTTCCGCATCTCGCGCTTTCTCTTACGGGAATTGACAGCATTTAGTTTTCAGCGTAGCATTTCTTCTCCTCCTAGAGTGACAGCATTTAGTTTCAGCATTAGCATTTCTTCTCCTCCCAGAGTGACAGCATTTAGTTTTCAGCGTAGCATTTCTTCTCCTCCCAGAGTGACAGCATTTAGTTTCAGCATTAGCATTTCTTCTCCTCCCAGAGTGACAGCATTTAGTTTCAGCATTAGCATTTCTGCTCCTCCCAGAGTGACAGCATTTAGTTTCCAGCGTAGCATTTCCCCTCCTCCCAGAGTGACAGCATTTAGTTTCCAGCGTAGCATTTCTTCTCCTCCCAGAGTGATAGCATAGCGTAGTTCTACCTTTTTCAACCTTAGCATTTCTTCCCCTCCCAGAGCAACATCATTCATACAATTCTACATTTCTGCATAATTATTTTCCTCCTCCTAGAGTGACATCATTAGGACAAATCATTCATACTTCTGCGAATCGCGCACTATCTTCCGAAGCAACATCAGTCACATGTCAAGTGATCATCCCCCCAGTGGGACTGTCGTTTACATTTTCGTAAAATTACTTTCCGTCCCCGGTAGAGTAGTTGTCATTTACATTCCCTGCAACTTATGTGCCTCTCAATACCCGAGCAGATCTAAGTTTACGTCTTTGCAGGATCAACAACCTATCTCCTCCCAGAGTGACATCAATCAATCACCTCCTCCCAGAGCGACATCAATCAACTACCTCCTCTCAGAGCGACATCATCACTGTAAGCTTGAGGTAAGATCTGCTATGTCGTCAAAATTCGGATATATAGGGGCAACTGTCTTTACTGCTTATCAAATACTTCGATAAGACAGTAAAGAGGGGGCAACTGTTGATACCTGAATTTTGACGCCATTTTTACTTAATTTTAGAATTTTTGTCATTTATTCAATTTACTGTCATTTTTACTTAAATTATAGTCATCTGTAGGTAAGTTACTATCACTGGCCTTTTTAGGGTTTGCATCGCGTTTTAGCATCATCGTTAGCATCGTCAGCTTTCGAAATCGCGTTTTTAATTTTTCATCAAGTCTTTTCGTCATTATTATCATTAGTATTTTTAGCCTTAAAACTCACATTTTTTACTATCCGGTAGTCGTTTGCGAGTCGTTTCTTCGTTTTAGGTCATCTCATGATTTTTAGGATTTTTAATATTTTAGCACATTTTTTTAGTATTTTTATTTTTTATTATTATTTACGGTCGAGCTTTTATTGGACCCGAGTAAGTTCGCTCGGACAACAGCTTGACTTCAAAATGTTTTCCATCAACTAGTTGCTAGATTTTTTTTCTGCTCGCAATGGTCTACAGCGTTTCGCGCAATTTTCGGTGTAACGCTTTATTTTTTCTGTTCCCGCGTTTCGCGTCTTTGAACGAGGAAATAAACGCGTTAAACGGAAAATTTTCATGATTCACTGTAGACGGCTAAAACCGTCATATTTTTCTCTACGCGCCAGTACCTTTGGCTCGAAAAGTCAGTACGTTTGCCCGCGAGTCTCAGCTCGAGGCCATTTAAATGAGACTTAATGGCCTTTGATCTCAACCGTTGATCTGGTCAACCAAGGAAAGTCAACCAGATCAACGGTTGACAATTTAATGTGCATAATGCACATGCACAGTGGCGATCAGCACGCAGCGGAGCAGCCCACGCCCAAGCCAACTGCTCCCGTAGCTCTTGTCCCTCCGCCATCATCACGGCTATCCCGTAGCCTTGCCACCACGATGTCCGGCCACCACGCGCAGCTCCCTCCGCCACTCTCCCACGCGTCTTTCGGCTATAAATAGCCGTCTGTTCCTTCGTCAAAGGGGTCCAAAAATTTTACAAAAAAACAACACTCTCCCTCTCCATTTTCCTGGACCAATTCCCGCACCCTCGAGCCTCACTTCCGTTCGTCCGTCCGCTCGCGGCAGCAACAATCACGGTAAGTTTCTCTCTCTCTCTCTCACTTACGGTTTCTCTCCCTAATTTTTGTTCTTGACTTTGATGACCATTTAACTGCTCAAACGTGTTCTAATTGCTTGAGTTTCAACCTAATTTCACCATGCTAACATTCGTTTGAATTATCGTGGCGTAGTTTAATTATTTCGTTAATAAACGTAAAAATGCATCTTTCCGTTTTCCTCAAAAATCCTGCTGTTATTGTTTCTGTTTTCTTGCTGTGATGGTTTGTTTGCATTGCTGGAGGAGAGGATTTGTTTGAGCCAAGAACCAGGCAAATCCATCGCCTGGTTCGTCACCTCCGTCGCCGGCAGTGGCGCCGGCGACGTGAGGTTGAAGAAGATGTTTAAGTTGGGCCATGCGGCCCTTCGCGGAAAATGAAGGAAAGGTGATGGGCTTGGCCCATCACCATTTAAATTAATTCCCTTGGGCCAGGAACTGTTCCTGGCCCATTTCTCTAAATTTTTAAAGCTGGGCCCAGCCCATTCACGTTTTTCCATGCCTCCGATTCGTCATTTGTTTTACGTAAAATGCTCGCATGCTTCATATAATTGCTTTTCATGATACGTGCTATTTTTCGTATACTTTATACATGAATTGTTTAATTCACTTTTTTTCGTAAAATAGTTCGTATGCTTTTTTTTATCAAATTGGTTCTCCAATTGTTTTTATACATGAATTGCTCGTTCTTTATCGTAATATTTATTGTCATGTTATCTAACCTCAGTCGTTTATATCTAACCGTTTAATTTCCGTCATTTAAAATACCGCCTATATGGTCGGTCGCTTTTTAATTTCCGTAAATATCACCTGCTTTATTTTTTTTCGCAAAACTGCTGGAAATCCTTCCGCAAATTATCAACTGTTTAATTTTCCGCACTTTAAATTTCAGCAATTTACTTTCGGCAATTTAAATTTCAGTCATTTAAAATACCGCCTATATGGTCGGTCGCTTTTTTAATTTTCGTAAATATTCAACTGCTTTAAATTCTCGCAAACTGCTGGAAATCCTTCCGCAAAATATCAACTGTTTAAATTCCGCACTTTAATTCTGCAATTTACTTTCAGCAATTTAAATTCAATACCGCCTACATGGTCGGTCGCACTTATCAACTGTTTACTTTTCCGCACTTTAAATTTCAGCAATTTACTTTCAGCAATTTAAATTCAATACCGCCTACATGGTCGGTCGCACTTATCAACTGTTTAATTTTTCGCACTTTAATTTTCTGCAATTTACTTTCGGTAATTTAAATTCAATACCGCCTACATGGTCGGTCGCAAAAATCAACTGTTTAATTTTCCGCACTTTACTTTTCCGCACTTTAAATTTCAGCAATTTACTTTCGGCAATTTAAATTCAATACCGCCTACATGATCGGTCACAATATCGATTGTTTATTTTCTGCAATATCAAACTGCTTGAATTTTCTGCAATATCAATTGCTTTAATTTTCTGCAGTATCAATCATTAAAATTTCTGCAAACCATCAACTGTTTTAAATCATCAACTCTTTTAATCTCCTGCACTTACCAACTTAGCATTTCATTCTCGTATGCGTAAAATCCATCATTTTTCGCATGCAATCAACCCAGCATCTAAATTCTCGTATGCTTAAAATCAATCATTTTTCGCATGCAAATCAACTCAGCATTTAAATTCTCGTATGCGTAAAATCAATCATTTTTCGCATGCAATCAACACAGCATTTAAAATTCTCGTGTGCTTAAAATCAATCATTTTTCGCATGCAATCAACTCAGCATTTAAATCTCGTATGTGTAAAAATCCATCATTTTTCGCATACAATCAACTGTCATCATTTTATCAAACTCAGTATCTCACTTTCGTATGTGTAGAATCCATCATGTTACGTGTGCAATCGACTGTCATTTAAATTTTCGCACTCATAGAATTGCCTAGTTATTTCTCAAGCTATCACTAACACTCTCGTTTTGTAGGTTAATTTCAAGCTTCGCTCGAAAGTACGCCTCACAAGTCCTTTTTATTTATTCGATGCTTTTCGCAAATATCAACTGCATGCATGATATATGAACTGCTAGAATTAAAATCAACCCACATGAACAACGTGTTTAAAGAGTTACTTAAAATGCCATGTTCATATGATTTTAAATTCTCGCTTGTATTGACTGCATGTACATGGGGACTTTCGATCCCACTTCAGTTTTTCACTTTAAAATCAATCATTTAAATTGGTACTCTGTTAGCCATCCATGTTAGGATCACGTAGTAATTAAGTTAATCATGCATGGCCCGATGATGAAATAAGAGGGCGCTCATTTAGTCTTACGGAAAATTCAGTCCCCTCACGTTACGATCAAGAATAATCAATCGGTCTTGATAAACGGTAACCCCGTCAGATAGACTGTTTAATTATTCCTGAACGATTACGATCATAAATAAGACTAAAGTGACGATTCCTCTGAGGGCCCCCTTTTCAAAACGCATTTTATCAAAACACCTTTTTAACACCTCTCTCATCAACCGGTAACCGTTTTCGGATGTGACTCGGGTGCCTAACACCTTCCCGAGACCATAATACGACCCCGAACCTTTTGTCTGGGGTCCAGACCCCTTTTTTGTGCCTTTAGTTTTTTTTACTTATTATATTTTCTATGCCATGACGATTAGGGTTCCCTAAACCTAGCAACCAAATTAGGGTGGCGACTTCATTGCATGCTGCGAGGCGTCCCTTTTACGCCGAGCATCTGAAGGTCTCAAATTTCGTTGCATATTCGCGAATTTTTTTAAATTTCCGAGGCGCGACAGGAGCTGTCGTAGCTTCAGGAGATAACCCGGGCAGAGTTTGACGACTGTCGTGCTGAGCTTGCTCGAGAAAAATCGAAGAGGAAGGCTAAGATAGAGCTTCTGGAGGCGGAATTAGTGGTGGCTGACAAAAAGAATATCTTCCTTCGCGAAGAGATAGCGTCTCGTGATGCGGATTTGGCCAAGGTACCCTCAAAGATAGCCTGGTGGAAGAACAAGACCATGGCGGTTTGTATCGCTAAATTTATGAGTCTCCATCGCCAGGGAACTGTTAATTCGTCAGTGCTGGCTGATTACGCTTCCAAGAGAATGAAGGATCTGGGCGAAGGTGAGGAAGATCTTCCTTCTTCTAGAGAAGAGCGGAGGAATGATGACTGCGATGCCCGCGAGGGCCCATGATTAATCGAGGCTGCTCCATTTAGAGGATTTTTCTGCTTATTTGTTTCTTTGTCTTGTAATAACGCCTTATTGTGCGACAATGTCCGTATTTTACTGCTATTTGATTTTTATTCTGCTTTTTCGCGTTAGCTCAAAGCTGCATTTTTAATTAACGCAATCTTGTGTTATCTCCTTTCTTGCGATATCGCGCTTGTTTTTTCCAAGAAATGGTATCTGCTTTTCAGAGCATTTAATGCTTGCTATCTTCTCATTAGAAAAGTCATGATTGTGCAGGCACACGTGTCCGTTTCTTCCAGCGCTGTGGGCTAGCGTGTTCGAGAACTTTATCAAAATCATTGCACTCATTGCTTGAGTTTGTTCCTCATGTCGCTTCCACGCAACGACTGTGGCATCCGTCATTTCGTTCGATTACTAGGGTTATAAAAACCAACATTTATTCTTTTCCTTTTCTTTTATCATTCCACTTTCTCGTATTTTCTTTTAGCCGTCTTGCTTTCTCCCCATTATTCAAGGCTCTCGAAGTGCTTTTTCCCTAAAGGTATTTTCTTTCTCCTCCATCGTCTTCTTCATCTTTTCTTCTTTAATTTTGCCATGGCTAAGACTCGCCGTTCTGAGTCGAAATCTGCCGATGAGAAAAGGATGGATATTACTGCTAGTGTTATGACATCTGAGGTCGCTCTCCGTGAGCATTTGGCCGCCCATAATGCTGTTATCCCTGACGATTATAAGGCCACTATCGCCCCCGAGTCACTACGTTTGAATAGCATTTTGACGGGCAATCGTAGGGTCTTGTACGCGCAAATGTTCCGTTATGGTTTCCGGCTTCCCATCGACTCTTTTGTAAAAGAATAGCTTGTTGCCGTCCCAATTATCCCCAAATGCGTATTGTTGTGTTTATGCTTTTCTGGAACTTTGTAAATACAAAGGGATCACTTCCCCTTCCCTTCTACTGCTCAAATCTCTTTTTAAGCTGATGAAGTGCCGGGGAGTGATAACGATATCGCCCCGCTTCGACGATGACTCTCTCAAGTCCTTTACTTGGAAACTCCTCCACATCGAGTCTTCCGTTGATGCTTGGAAAAAGGAGTTCTTTGTGATAGATCTTCCTGAAGATCCTGGTTCCTGGTGGCGATCTGGGTTTAATCAAAACGTCGATGATAACGTCTGGAGGCGACCAGGGACCCTTCCTCAGCGTGAACAAGACTGGTTAAACAAATTGCTCAAACTGGAAATCAGCGTTCACATTCGTCAAGTGGCTTGTAGAATGGACATTCGTTCTTGTGTTAAACGTGAGTGTCGCGTTACTCCCTTCTTTGTTATCGCTGATACTAATGCTGACGTTATTTTGTGATCTCGCAACGATGGATCCCAACTATAAGCCCGAAAG
The DNA here is from genome assembly GCA_963691705.1 of Viola odorata. NCBI lineage: Eukaryota > Viridiplantae > Streptophyta > Magnoliopsida > Malpighiales > Violaceae > Viola > Viola odorata. The sequence goes on from OY829537.1 coordinate 77,193,622, forward strand.
CATGAGGAGACGCCTGAAGAGAGCTCAAGAAAGAGAAGAAAAGGAGAGAGTTATCTCCACGGAAGCTACTGATAATCCCACGGAACTGCCGGCTACTTCTGCGAGTCTTGCTCAAGTATCCTCTTCTTCGACTGGTGAGGGGAATACTGACATTCCTTCAGGCGTTCCCATCGTGACCGTCGCTGCTCCTCCTGCCCAGCCTTCTTCTTCTTCCTAGGCTCCTAAGGCCATTGCCAAAGGAAAAAAGAAGAGAAAAACAAGAAGTGTTGCCGCTCTTACACCTTCTCCGGACGCGGCAGGTTCTTCAGAGGCACCTCTTCCCACCACTGCTACAGTAAGGGTACCTTTTAGCCACGATATGCTACATTTCAATGTTTGTCGTCGTTTGATTTGTTTCTCTTTCCTATATTTTATATGGCGTTCTTGGCAGGACACTATCGTTGTCGCTACGTCCGCTCCTCCCTCAGGCGATATGAATTTGGGCTACATGCTGACTGGTTCTAAGAAGAGACAACGGCTGGAAGGTGAGGGGGGAAATCTATCTTCCTCTACCACCGGGATGGAGAACAGACCTGCGGACGGTTTCGACTCCACGGCTGTTCCCCAGGGGGGCATTCCTCGGAATTTTTGGTGAACTTGGGCACAGGCGAGACTTTTGGGATTTCGCCCAATTCTTTCGGAGGTCCCGTTCACTCATATTCCTCCAATCTGGGATATCAAGAGGGCTTGCAGGATTTTTCAGGCTATCAGCCTCATGGTGTTTATCTTGCTCCAGGGGGTTCGTCCACACAGGTTCACCCTCCTATTCCTCTGGCGTTTGCTCCTTCGAGCATCCCCCTGTTGCACCGTTATGGCGAAGGAGGTGCCACCTTCAATTTCGCGAGGAGTAATCTCAAACTCAAGCGATCCCTCTCAAGGAATTAAAGTGATGAGCCAAGGCTTAGGTGATAAGAGAAGGAGTAAACTCACTTTACAAGTATCACACAAATGTCTAAGCTCCCTCAAGAAAGAAAGACGAGCTATTTATAGTTCGTACAAAAGATGGGCTTGAAAAGCCCAAAAATCACATTTTCCCCATGTCTGGCGGTATACAGCCTGGGAGGGTTGAGGATTGGCGGTATACCACTAGCTTCGCTCCCAAAATGCATCAAAATGCTGATTCCTGGCAGTATGCCGCCCCAGACATGGCATTCCTGGCGATATGCCGCTAGGCTCGCTCACACTGCACGCTAAAATGTTGACGAGCATAACTTTTGATCCACCCGTCCGATTGACCTGAAACTTGTCCCAAATGAAAGCTAACATCTTGAAGTTTCCATCAAGCTTCGGTTCTTGTAAATCGGAGGCCATTTGCTTGTCCATATTCTGGTGGAAAATATGCGACACAATTCTGACTTGCATAGGACCTATTGGACGGAGCTTTTGATGTCAAGGCCTTGGGATGGGTGAGCGTGGCCTGGTGAATTGCTTGGGTTAGACGCACCTCTACTTCATGGCTTTCTCGGCCATCTTGGGAGTTCCGCGTGTCTAGGCCTAGGGATTGCGAAGATTTAGCACTCGATCCTCGACCTTGGGCATGATTTATGCGCATTTGCAAGGCTCGGCTGCTCGTGACCGATCCTCTTGGCAAGGTGTCAAGTTGTTCTAATTCGAAGGGGGTCATGATCGCATCAATTCCTGTAAGGGATGATATCTGGTTCTGAAGGGCAGCTACTTGGACATCCTGGCCTGGATTGTTGGCAAGGTCTTCAGAGGCATTCTTAGCCATGAGCTCTATTGTTGCTCGAGCAGCTGTTGGGGTTAGAGCAGTGAGAGATCCACCGGCAGCTGCGTTGAGCAACGCCTTATCATGGGCTTTGAGGCCTTCACAAAAATACTGAGCAAGGGCGTGCTTGGTAAGGTTGTGGGCTGAACAGCTGGATTGCATCTTCTGGAACCTATCATAGTACTGGGCTAGAGTCTCCTCTTTCTTCTGAATTATGGAGACGAGTTGCTTACGCGTGGTGTTGGAGATAGAAGTCGGATAGTACTTCTCAGTGAATATTTTTGACATGTCTGCCCAAGAACGGATAGATCGTGTTGCAAGGTCATAATACCAGTTGAGGGCATCATCTTTGAGAGACCACTGGAATGCTCGAAGCTTGGCTTGCTCAATGCTGACATTTGCGGGTTTCATGACCTCACAAATAGAATGAAGCTGTTGGAGATGGCGAAGAGCATTTTCCTTGGCTACCCCCCAAAAAGTAGGCAGATGATGAAGTACAGCTGACTTTAGGGTCCAATCATTAGGGACATTCGGCCAGTCGATGCAGCTACTTGCCATATCGGGGGTTGCGTGGAAATTATCAATGGTTTGTTGATTTGGGGGTGGTGGTGGTTGATCTTCACGACGTTCTCGGTCGTTACGGTTGTCATTGTTGGCTAGGTCATCCATCGCTGGAAAATTAAAATGGTCTGGTATGGGATTTTCGGGGTTACGATGGAGAAAGGTCAGGTCTACAAAAAGTTGGTGTTCTTGGTCAGCCAGATTGGAAGGGGATACGTCGAGGGCAGGATGTGGGATTACTCTACGATGAGCGGATGTTCCTTGAGCTTGCCTACGAAGTCCTCTTTCTGTTCTGGTCAACTCGAGGTCTACAGGAAGTAGATCGGGGGCAGATCTCCTGGTCATACAAGAAAAACAAAAACAAAATTAGTACCGCTCAATCCCCGGCAACGGCGTCAAAATTTGATCGTCACTCAAATATACTAATATTTTCCTGGTGCCTAGATGCACAAATTAATGTGTACAGAGCAAGACAGGGTCGAACCGCAGAGATTGAAGGAGTAAATTGCTAATGAAGATGTATGACAAGGCAATATGCAACAGATCTACCCAAAGTAACACTACTGGGGGGGGGTGGGTGGGTTATGTTGATTAACGAGTTAATCAACGCAGAATATGGGAGCTAACAAAACAGAATTGTAAAGTACTTATCTAAGGCACGAAAGTAAAATGTGATCCAGGGCTAGAAATATAAACAGTTCGGGCGCAAGAAAAGTAATGAAAAAGATATTAATCAAATAGGACGAGATCTTAGCGAAAGGTGCTCCAATGGGTTGTTTTCTAGGTCGGCTAGTCATCGGTACAGAGGTATTCCAGACTCGTGTGCAGATCTGCTATAGGGACCGCGTTTCCACACCGCATCCCCTGCTTACCTTCTTAGATAAAAGTCACCCCCCGTTTCCACATATGAGGTGACCTTGACGTTCCGCCATCCTCCCAGGCACGAATGCGGGGAGGCCAAACTCAGAACGCCCATGAAGAGGAGGTAAGACAGATCTAGGGCGCGATAGCTCAGCTTGTCAGACCCGTATCCCATACCCTAGATAACTGTTTACCCCTAGACAGAGGTCTCTCGCGCTACCTCTGCTAGGTGTCTACTATTATTCCAGGGCTTCGCATCAGGTATAACCCTGGAAATGACATTCACTCATGCAGAAATACTAACAGGTGATCAGACTCTTAATATCCCTATACGAGTATGGAGTTAAATAGGTGAACAATCATGTGTCGCAAGAGAATATGTTAAGCATGTATTAGACCTCTCAGCCGCACCCTACAACCCTCGAAACACCCTTCACTAAGAAGGGGGATTTAGCTACTCATACTATAATATAAACAGTAGGTATATAGAATCATACAATAACAAAGAAAGTAAAAAGGGAGTAGAGAAAACCAGTAGATTAATTAATAATCGAAGAGGAAAGTTGCGCCAAAGGTTGTTCTTGATGACAAGAGGAGAAGATCCCCAGAAAACAAACACTGAAATTAATGTAGGAAAATATACTTCGACAGCCGTCCTTACAAAAGCCCTAACATTATGCTTATATAGCCTAATACTAGCTAGGAGACAAAACAGCTGAGGGCAAGGAGGATGTGACAGCACATGTCCTTGCAAAAGGAATATTCTGGGATTCTTGACATGCCTGATGCCTTCTGAAATCGCCTGGGATTACGTGCGGATCTTTGAAGATGCTTTTCTTTGGTGGAAGATGCAGAACTATAGAGGCCTTGAGACAGCGCACTGGTCTGGTTCGCGTCGAGGTCTTGACGTTCTTTCTTCCAGGCCTGGAAACTGGAATTCCTCATAAATGCTCTAAAATTGTTTCTTTTCGATCTTTTCCCTCTTTTGATGCTAATCTGCAAATAAGATTGGAATAAGGGTCAAATAGCAACATCAAGCCCCCGAAAGGGCTAGAAAATAGGGTAAAATTGAGACTATGAAACGTGCTATCACATAATACTGGGCCAGGTCCTCTTCTTTTATCTGGACTATGGATACAAGCTATTTGCGCGTGGTGTTAGCTATAGATGCTGGTTAATACTTCTCAGTGAAAATCTTGGACATTTCCGCCCAAGAGTGGATGGATCTTGGTGGAAGGTCATAATACTAGTCGAGGGCATCATCTTTGAGAGACCACATGAAAGCGCGTAGCTTCGCTTGCTTGATGATGACGTTGGGAGGTTTCATGCCCTCGCAGATTGAGTGGAGCTATTGAAGGTGACGAAGGGCACTTTCTTTGGGAACACCTCGAAAGGTAGGCAGATGGTGCATGACGGCAGATTTAAGGGTCCAATCATGAAGGATAGCAGGCCAGACAATACAACTGCTCGACATGTCAGGGGCTGCATTGAGGTGATCTATGGATTGCTGGTTTGGAGGAGGTGGTGGTGGGTCTTCAGGACGCACATGATCATCATGGTTTTCCATGGCTGGGATATCAAGGAAGGCGGCTGGAGGAATTTCGGGGCCTCGATGTAGATAAGCTAGGTTTTGATAGAACTGATGGCTAGGTCGACCAGATTGAGAGGCTCTCTTACGAGGGTAGGATGAGGAATTCCTCTATGCTGGACAGAAGATCTTCTAGCTTGCCTCCGAAGTCCTTTTTTGGTTCTGGTCAACTCGAGATCTAAGGGGAGTAGATCTGGTGCAGATCTCCTGGTCATACAAGTAAAAAGAAATAAATTAGTACCGTTCAATCCTCGGCAATGGCGCCAAAATATGATCGTCACTCAAATATACTTAATATTTTCTTGATGCCTAAATGCACAAATAAATGTGTACAGGGCAAGACAGGGTCGAACCACAGAGATTGAAGGAATAATATTTCGATTTCAATGTATGTCAAGGGACAAATGCAACAAAATATGAACAGGTAACACTTGGGGGGGTTATGTTGGTTAATAAAATTAACCAACGCAAACTTGGGAGCTAACAAGACAAATAATTAAAACAATTATCCAGGGCATGAAAGGAAAACAAAGTCGGGGGCAAGATAATCAAAAGTAATTCACGGGCAAGAAAACAATAAGAACAGTAAAAGAGATATTAATCTGATAGGAAGAGATCTTAGCAAAAGGTGTTCTCGGGTTGCATTTTAGGTCAGTTAATCATGGGCATAAAAATATTCCAAACTCAAGCACAGACCTGCTATAGGGGCCTAGTTTCCACTCAACACCCCCTACTTACCTTCGTAGGTAGGAGCTACCCCCCGTTTCCACATATGAGGTAGCCTTAACGTTTCGCCGTCCTCTCAGGCACGAATGCGGGGAGGCACTACTCAAAACGCCCATGAAGTGGAGGTAAGACAGATCTAGGGCGTGACATGTTAGTGTGTCAAGCTCGCATCACATACCCTAAACGACCGTTTACCCCTAGACGAAAGACCTCTTGCGATGTCCCCACTAGGTGTCTACTTTAACTCAAGGATTCACGTCAGTTATAACCAAGAGAATGACATTACTCATGCAGAAATATTAACAGTTGATCAAGCCCTCAACATTTCTAAATGAGCATGGGATTAAAATGATAAACAATCGAATATACAAGAGAATGTATTAAGCACATTTTAGGCCTCTTAACCGAACCTTACAACCCTCGAAACACCCTTTACTAAGAAGATGGTATTTAGCTACTCATAATAGAATATGAACAGTAGATAATAATGAGCATGCAATAAAAAATTAAATAAAGGGATTAGAAGAAACCGATAAATGATTCAATTAATCAAAGGAGAAAAGCTTCCCCCTTTACAAAACTGGCGGCTGCTCCAAATACTAAGAAAATGAGATCCCTCCAAATTAGGGTAAAAGAAAGAGTGATTTATTAATGTCTTAGGTCAGCCCCCCTTACAAAAACCCTAAAACTTAGATTATACAACCTAAACTAGCTAGGAGATAAAATAGCTAAGGGGAGAGAGATAGCCAATGGGAGCGTGACAACACACGTTCTTCAGGGGAATATCCTAGGATCTCTGGCGCGCCTGACACCTTCTGAAAACGCATGGAATCCCGTGTGGATCTTCGAAGATTCTTCTCTTTGGCTTTCTATTGAGAATTGGCAGAGGTATCGCGGCCGAGAGACAACTCACTGGTCTGGTTAGCGTCGAGGGCTCAATGACACTCTGATCCTCTTGGCCTTGAAGCTCGAAATCCCAAGAATTCCTCCAAAAATATTTCTTTTCGCTCTTTTTCTCCTTAAGGTGCTAATCTGCAATAACGATGTAAATAAGGGTCAAATAGCAGAATCAAACCCCCGAAAGGGCTGGAAAAAAGGATAGAATCATGCCCAAGAAATATGCTATCAAAGCTACTTTATGGAATGAAATAGACGACGTTAGTCTAGTTTGTTAAAAAGTAAGGTGTACGGGTGCGTAAGTGACTAATAGATGATATGTTAGGAGTAAATATGAGTAACAGAGTAAGAAGTTGGGAGACAATTTAACAAGAGTTAAAGTTAAAGTTAAAGTTAAAGTTCCATTTAAGAGTAATAGAAAAAATCAAGGTGTGATATAAGCTAGTGGCAAACATGAGTAATGGACTAAAAGATTAGGAGACAATTTAGTATGTGGTTAAATTAATATTTAATTAATGAGTAACAGAAAAGTCCGCACGCCGCGAGGTCGACAGTAGTCATAGTACACGGATTTTGTGCATGGCTTAATGTTAACGACAATTAAGACACCGCGTCTTAGTGCCTGTTTGGGAAACAGGTTTAGGTTGCAGAAGTTGGTTTCAAAACCAAGAAGTTGAGTTATGCTGTTTGGTGAACTCCTTTTCAAACCAAACTTTCTAAAAAGATTGAGTTCAAAACCAAGAAAACCCTTGGTTTTGAGAAGGAGAAAATTGCTCCAGCCCAAAACCAATGGTTTTGAGAAGAGGACGGGAATGAGTTTTAAATTTCAAGTGGACAAAATTATTGACTCCATTTGTTCATATTTACACTTATACCAGGTATAAAAGTCTCATCTTCAACCGTCCGCTCTCTCTTTCTCGCTTCTCTCTCTCACTCCGCTCTCACTCTCTCTCTCTCTCTCACTTCGCTCTAACTCCCAAACCGAGAAGATAGCTTCAGCCTTCAGGTACTCCCTCTTCAAGATCGGTTGGTTACAAATACCCAAAGTGTATTCTACTTTCTTCTTTCAATTTTGTCTCTCTCAAAGTGAAAACACCTTATCTATCGTCTTCTGTGGAAAAAGGTTAGTCGTTAGGTTTTGATTTCGTTTTAATCATTATTCACTTTCTGGCCTTTTTATGTGGGTTTGCGTAATGGGTATTTGTTTGTGAGTCTTGTTTGATTGATTGGGATTCCTTGTTGGGTTTTTCTGGTTTGAGTTTGTTTGATTGATTGGGATTCCTTGTTTGCGGAAAACCTTATCTATCGTCGTCCGCTCTCTGTTTGAAGAATTAAGGCAAGAAGTTCCTTGTTGGGTTTTTCTGGTTTGAGTTTGTTTTGTTCCTTGAAATTGCGGTTGATACTTGTTTTCTGTTTTTATTACGATAGCTGGACACATGTATTGAATGTCAAATGTTGAACAACCTGTATGTTTGCTTGATAATGCTAGTTGAACTTGATGACCTGTTGCTGACAAATTGTGATCTCACAGTAGTTCAAAGGCTGCTGATGAAGGGAAGAAAGGTTCGTTTGGTCGCAAGGCTGTTTCATTTGTGTTGCTTACTATCACTGGCGGTGTTGCATTGAGTGCCCTTGATGACCTTGCTATATATCGTGGCTGTAGCAGGTATGCTCTATTTTATATGAATGATTGATACTGCTCTATCATCAGTAGATGTTCTTCAAATCCATTATTTTTTAGAGTAAATTTCCCTGAAAAATGTTTGAAAGAAAGAAATAAGAGAGTAATGAACGGGGAGGGTGACTACCCATGGTCCATTGACTCCACTGTATCCATTTTTCTTGCCAAAATTATTGAGACATCACTGTGGGATGTGAGAAAAAAGATTTTTTGAGCCAGAAACCTAATACACCCTTAGGTTAAATAGCTTTAGATCCAATCTTTCTTGATGAAAAATTGAAAATTTGGTCAACTATTTTCTTCATTTTGTCTTTCTCTGGGTTGAATATATGTGTTTGGAACCAAATATCTTGTAACAAGGAATTAAGGCATTCTTGGCCTGGAATTATAATGAATCTTTGGTTTTGGTTGGTTATAAGCTGCTGTTAAGTAGGGAATAGGTGTTAGCTTTGCTTTAGGTTTATGGTATGAATACTGATGCACATATGTTAATTAGTTGAAGTTGTGAAGTAATTCTGTAACCATGTCACATTAATAATACTGGTTAACTAGTCTGAGCAACAGAAAAGGATTTGACAGAGAAAGATAGCGAAGATGGAGCAAAAGATTAAAGATGCATTCATGCTAATCTTTCCCATAACTGCTTTTGGCTTTCTGGAATACTTCTTCTCTAAATTCCCTTTCTGCTACTGCAAATATTAATCAACTCATCATCCAATCACATGCTGGTATGTATGAAAACGTATCTGCATAATTTACATGTTTTGCTCCTAATCTATCAACTGTTGTGTTTACACTTGACTATTGCTTGCAGACATTTATTTGGCAGAACTCAAGCCTTCAGTGATTGCAGCATCTGCTATTCTTCAGTAAATTACTTGTTAATTTGTTTGGTTAGCAATTAATCAAGTACTGCTGCTGTGTTTGGATACAAAAAGAAGAGCAAGTCGATTTGTACTGCTGCTCTTCATCAGTATTTTTCTTGTAAACAAGCCAACACTGTACAATCATTTGGATGGTAATTTGATGAAGTTTGAATCTTTCTTCAATCTTGGCATGAACTTCAAATTGATTTTGGTTTTTAGGTCTCCACATCTATTGGTTTTAATTTTATTTTATTTTTAAGTTAACTTGTATATTGAAACTAATTTTTTGTTGTTTGGCCAAAAGTAGTATTTACTTTTTTTGTTGGAAATGCTAGTTTTTTTAATCCAATTGTTAGTTATTAATTAATAAAATAAAATATAATCTAGTAAAACAATAATAAACATCAATCATATTTTTATATATCGGTTAGTGAAAGTATTCGTATTAATGAGCTAATATCTCAAACATTAACAACACAAGATATTAAAAATTTCACGGCTAAAAAATATATGACTGCAATTTATTCTTTATCCTTTATTTATTAAGATTTATTTTTGTGTATTAAAATTAATAACTATAAAATTGGATTAAAAAAACTAACAAGTGAATATTAATGTGACATGGGTTCATTTAAGTTAATACTAAAATTGTTAAATATATTTTTAGTAAATTTAGCACAACTTTTATTATTTTCCAACAAATAGATTAATTTAAATAATCTATATAAATACTAAAAAATATTAATGAAATGTTACCCATGAATGTAGTTCGTGATTCAATAGCTAATAGTTTAATGATGAATAGGTAATTGTGATTTATATATGTAAAACTTTAAAATAATTTTCAATATTTATTATTTTCTTTCTTCTACTAATGAAGCTTTTTTTAATGTTATAAATAAAATGGTAAATATTGTAATGTTACTTACCAACTTTTATGTTTATTTGAATAATATGATGGAGTCAAAGTAGAAATTCATGTTACATTAATTTCTTAAAAAATTAAAAAAATATTATTGATAAATTCGCATAAAAAAAGTAACTCAATAGGTAATAGATTAATGATCAATAGATAATTGTGATTTTATATATGTAAAATTTTAAAATAGTGCTCAATATTTAAATTTATTTAATAAAATGTTAATTATTTGTTTAAAGAAATAGATTGATTTAAATAATCTATATACATACTAAAAAGTATTAATTTTAACGCTCGAAACAAATTGTGTCATTTTATAGTTAAAAAGTTAAAATTGCAGCTTTTAAAAAATCATATTTAAATTATTTGTTTAGAAAAAAAGATTGAATTAAATCATGTAAATAAATAACACTAAAAATGACTGATGCCCTTTATAGTCATTTTACACTCAAACCATAGTTCTAAAAGCAGTGTTTACCAAACACCAAAAATAACTTCTCGTTTCCCACAACACTTTTAAGAAATGTTTACCAAACAGGCACACTAGCTTTTCCAGAAGTACTTTTCCCACAGCATTTTTCGAACTAGAACCGGAACGCCAAACAGGCCCTTAGTAGGACTTGTCTTGACCTATCCTTTTCTTTGTTCTTTTTTGCCGATGAATCAGCCTTTTTTCTGTTTAGGTCATTAAAAATAAATAATAAAAAAAAAAACGTAAAGCAAAGAAGAAAAATCAAATCCAAATTTAGCTGCCGAGAAAAATCTTTGCCAGCCTAGCTCTCCCTAAGGGAACATATTCTTAATTCTCATTTTTTTTCTTCTTTTTTTATATTTAAGTAGAAGTGTGATTCAAACCAAAATAATGATATATATATATATATAATATAAAATAAACAATTAATAATATCTAATTTATTGATTATTTTACAGGTAATATATATAGTAATAATAAGTGTCTTAAACTGAAAAATGCATCGTGATTGTGGTTGAGTGATATAAATGTATTTACTTTTAATATGAATTCAAAATTTAGGGATATAGAAAAGAAAACAGTTCGCATGCTAATAAATTATGAGCAAACGAGAGTAATAAAGTAAGAAATTGGGGGCTAATTCAGTGAGAGATTAAAATTAAGGTTTGATATAACTTTTATATATATATATATAACGAAAAAGGTAAATTTGTTTCTCTTCTGATTTAGTGAAAACTAACGTTGATAATAGACACCAATTACATTATGAGAAAGGCAAATGTGAAGCACTTCATGAAAATTATGATCCCGTTTTTTATATTTTTAGAGATAAAATATATTATTTATCACTAGTCTAATGATCCGCGCGTTACACTGTTATATTACATTATTAATAAAATAGTAATATTTAAATATGTACACTAATTTTATATAATAATATTATACTATTCGTACCCAAACATCTATAAGGTAAATAAAATAAATAAAAAAGTCTCAAATTAAAATTGAAATTAACCTTAGTTTTTATTATCAACTATGAAGACCATATCTTATAAATATTTATGAATAAAACGAGAAATTTGTAAACACTTATATATAAAATTATATTCATTTTCATATATGTAATATACAAAAGATATTACACTATAAATATTATTCACGACTAAATATAGTTATAAGGTAAATAAAATAAATAATTATATAATTTAATCAAATAAAAAATAAAACTACCTTAGTTTCCATTAGTATATATAAACACTATAAACACTACCCAATGAAAAATTGTGAACAAAATAAAACTCTTGTAAACACTTATATAAAGAAATGTGTAATTTTTCATATGTTTGAAATACAATTCTTTCAAATTTTATAATTTATTTCATAATTTCTAATTAATTAAATAAATTTAATTTAATAATACAACCTAAAAGTAAATTAAATTGCAAATCGAATTGCAAAGACAAAACTGCCCCTAGAGACTCTTGGGTCTTTGAGGTCTTCATCTTCTCTCTTTGGCAGCAGACAACTTTATGCCCTATCCTTATAGCTTATTGTCCCTTTCTTTCTCCTTTATTTTTAGGAACCATACACTCATTTTCCAACTAAAAAATATACTACGGGATATATGATCAAATATATAAAAATATGATTAAAATATGATCAAATATTGCAAATCGAATTGCAAAGACAAAACTGCCCCTAGAGACTCTTGGGTCTTTGAGGTCTTCGTCTTCCCTCTTTGGCAGCAGACAACTTTATGCCCTATCCTTATACTAGCTTATTGTCCCTTTCTTTCCTTTATTTTTAGGAACCATACACTCATTTTCCAACTAAAAATATACTACGGGATATATGATCAAATATTGCAAATCGAATTGCAAAGACAAAACTGCCCCTAGAGACTCTTGGGTCTTTGAGGTCTTCGTCTTCCCTCTTTGGCAGCAGACAACTTTATGCCCTATCCTTATAGCTTATTGTCCCTTTCTTTCCTTTATTTTTAGGAACCATACACTCATTTTCCAACTAAAAATATACTACCGGATATATGATCAAATATATAAAAATATGATCAAATATATAAAAATAAAAAAATCAAGCTGGATAAAAATAATATCCTTTTTTTTAGCGGTAAAACATCAAACATGATTAAAATAATAAATCGTTATTTTTGTGCACTCAATTTTATTTTATGAAAAATGGATATATGACGTGATTTTTTACCATGTCAATTTTTATTTTTTTATTTTTAAATTTAATTTTTAAGTCGGTATGGTTTTATACTACTTAATAGATGTCAAATGAGGTATAATTATTTTTTTGAAAGTAGTGACTAATGCTGGTTGAGTGAAAAAATGCAATTGTTTATTTGACTTAATTACAAATATAGTGACTTATTTAATATATGATACAGATATATGTCCGGTAGTATGTATATATAGCATATAAAAATTACTAAGTGCCATCAACTTTGAAGTCTAACAATCAAGAAAAATATTATCTTAATTAATACTCTGATAATAAAAAAAATCATCGATTCACACTTTGCCGGTTTAATTATAATTAATATTAAAATTTGAATAATTATTTTTTTTATAAATGGAGGTGATATTTGAATTAGATGGAGTTCTTAATATTTTTATCATGAACAAAAAAATCATTATTTTCAGATCAATTAATATAATTTTTTTATAAGATTTGTTAGCTTATGATACACTTTTTCCTAAAATAATATAGGAATATTATCACATCATTTTATTTATTTATTTATTTTTAGAAGAAGGAATATCACATCATATGCCTAAAGAAAAATAAAGTAAGAAACCACATCCTTTTTTCACAGTTTTGACCCTTTCAACCAAAGGCACCCTACCCTACTGGTACGAACTACACACGTCCTTCTCATCTTCTTCCTCTTTTAAACCACTCTTTCCTTCCAAGTCCAACACAATTCCACCCTCTTCCTCCTCTCCACCACCCTCCACAAATTCTTCAAATTGTTGCTCTTACCCCCTGCACTATTTTTCGTTTTGTTGTCTCCACACACGCATTAGTAGCGCCTGTGGAACAGACAAGAGTACTGCTTTCTGGGCTTTACAGAAAAAATAAAATGGGATTTCTTCCGGCAGTCTCGAAGACTGTCTCTTTTCTCATCCTCGGTTTTCTGCTACTCATCAATTGTTCTGTTCTGGAATTAGGGTCTCACTCTCAAGTCTTACCCACACAGGAAGGTTAGTATCCACTTGACCGATTCAACTCAATTCCATCTTATTCTTACTGGAATTAAATAATCTGGGCAAAAAGGAAACAGTTTTTCTTCATGGACTCTCTCAATTTTGTGCATTATTGTAACTAAATGCTTCTACTCTGTCTTTGCCCTGTTTCTTCTCATCTTTATGTGAGAAAGCTTGCATCTTTCTTTCTTTTCACTGTGTTGTAATTCTATGTTCTGCTTCAATTTCGAAATTAATAAAATGAGTGCCACTGATTTCATGCAATTCCCTTTTAAGAGTTTGGTTTCTGGTTCAATGTTTTGTTCCCTCTGTTCTCCGGAATTAGAAATGCTCTATTTGGTAGGGGTGTACAAAAATCGAACCAAACTGGGAACCGAACCGAAACCGTACCGAATTGTTGAAATATTTTTTTTTGGAATCGTAACACTGAATTAGATCGAACTGGAAATTTCTGGTCCGATTTTCTAATTTTAAAATCTGTTAACCGAACCGTAAAATCGAAAAAACCAGTTCATATATATATGCACTATAATATCAAAATTTAAATTTGGTTTAATGGTTACCTCCCCTTATTATCTTAAAGGGGAGAGGTTCAAATCCCCTTGGTTCTCACTTTTTTTTTTCTTTTTAAACTTAATTAAAATTGTTCTTTTTTTCTTTTATTTGTTATTTTAAATAAAAAAAATTATTAAGAAAGTTATATAAGAATTATTGAGGAAAAAAACCTTTTCTCCGTAGTAACTAGTAAGAACCAAGAAATAGAAAATTTTAAATCATTTTTTATTTTTTTCCTTTTAAATTTAACTAAAAGTTCTCATTTTTTTCTTTTATTTATTATTTGAAATATAAAATTTTATTAAAGAAGTTGTATAAGAATTATTATGAGGAAAAACCCTATATTATTGTAAATTATAATAGCCATGTCATCGATTAATTATATGTATAAACTAAGACCATTAATTATTAATGATACGACATATACTAATAATATTACTATTAATCCTTACTCTAATACATAATTATTAAGGTATATCGTGGATATATGTTTATTGTTCAGTATTTTACTTAATAAAAAGAGAATTATATTATTGTAAGAAAGAATAATGTCAATTGCCATAAAAAATGTAATTACTAATTAGATGACAACTAAAATAATGAATTTGTATAATGGTTAATGGATATTTATGATTTAGATTTATGGTAACTATATTTCAATATCATTATTTACTTCACTTAATTGTTTAGAGGTTTAGGATTTAAATTTAAATTGTATTAATGTGTTACGCATTACATGAGTATAACTAATTAACTAGTGTATTGTTTAAGGATATTTTTGAAGCTTTAAATGTAAGTGATCTAATCTTATCTTTATATGAAGCATGATTATACTTGAAAATTCTTCATGTGTATATGTTAGGCTCGATATGAAGCATGATTTGACTAGATATTTGTTAAACATATTCATTACATTTCAATATATCAATACTTATTATTTATTAATATTTAGTCACTTTAAATTTTTATATGTTTTGTATCATAAAATTTAAAAATTTATCATACTAAAATATCTTTATAATATTAGGCTATCATTTATAAATTGGTAAATCAAATCATTATTTTTTTTTTAAACTCAAAACTGTGTGTTTAACAATTAAACGACGTCGTTTTGAGCAAACATCGAAACGGCGTCGTTTTGACCAAACACCAAAACAACATCATTTTCAGAAAGAGATTTTAAAAAAAGGGTCAGAACCGATCCGATAAGAACCGGAAAAATTAGAACCGAACCGAACCGAGCTGTAATTTTCAGTTCAGTTCGATTCTATCCCAACCAGAACTGTAATTTTTCGATTCGGTCTGCTTCTAGCTAAAAAATCGGACCAAACCGACCCGTGTACACCCTCTCTATTTGGTTGCTGAAAAATGAAAGCTCATAAGGAGATGATAAAATTTAAGGATGGGACCAACAAAACAAATTCCCACCTCTCTCTTTCTCTATTATTAGTTGTACTGATAAATTGATAATGATATTTAAAGCTTTCATGTATTTGCATTAGAAAAAAATGGAATGGATTAAGATGGAAGTTGAAGGGTAGACTGTGTGGACATAAACTCAACTAGTTATAAATGCAATTAATGCTGTGGAAATAGAGCCTTAAAGAAATAAAATAAAAGTAGCAAACGCAATGAAGGAATTGGAACTTTATGTGCAATAATATTGTCTATGGTCCAATAGTTCTTTTTTAATAATTATTATTATTAAGGAAAAAATGCCAATTTCATTGATATTTTTCATAAAGAAATGTAGCCGCTTGGTATTTTGCTATTGGTGTCACTCTCAGTCTACTAATAAGGTCTACTTTGTTGTCCTGCTACATCAAACATAATACCTTTAATTAGGATCAGATCAAAATTTATGTTTTTTCCTGGAAAAAAAAAGCTGAAAACAAAAATCACAAATAATACCAACTATCATTTGGTAATGCAAAGTAATATTTTCGTTCTATTCTGAAAAATTGGTTAAAAACATTTCACAATTCCTATTTTGGATAAGGTTTTTTTTCTTCTTTCTCTTCAATGAATGAGAATGTAAGCTAAAAGATTCGAACTCAATACCTAACACTTCCTCTTGTGCGATAATTATGATTAAGCTATTAACTCATTAATATTAAAAACCAACCTTTTTTAACATACGGTTATTAAATGTTTTATCGTCTAATTCATGCAGCAATAATTAATTAAATGAAATTTGATTGTAATGGTATATTTTTTTGTAACAGTGCAAATTCTTCGAACAATAGCAAACAAATTGAACATCAGCGGTTGGACCATCAATCAAGGTTCTTGCGGCAGTGAACAATGGAACCAGACGATCGTTGACCGCATGATTCTGACCAATGTTTCATGCAACTGCAGTTTCACCGGTGGCACTGTCTGCCATGTCACTACTTTGCATGTCCTTTCTTATAATGTTTTGATCATAGCTCCTTTGTGTTGCTTCAGGATTTGTCACTTTTTGCTGTTATCTTCATCTTCTTAATCTAATTGTGTATATTATTTGAAAAATTCCTGACAGCATTCTGAAGGGTCTTAATTTAACTGGAGTTCTACCGGAGGAGCTTGGACATCTCACTCAAGTGCAAGAAATGTGAGTAGTAACTTGGAAATTATTGTTGTTTTAGGTTGTATGGACCTCTGTCTGTTCCATTTGGGTCATTCAAAATTTCTTGCACGCAACATGTTCGTCAGAAAGGATCTAGTTAGTTTCCTTACAAACAGCAATAGAAGATTTGTTATAAGGATTTTATTGAATTGTAATGTGGTGAATACAATTTTGCTGGGATCATCAAAAAGTATTCCGTGTTTCTCTGCCATATACACATAGTTTGCTGACTAAAGAGGTGTTTCATTTGAACAGTGATCTCAGTCGAAACTATATCAGTGGATCTATCCCTACAAGTCTTGCTCAGCTCCGTAACCTTCGCATATTGTAAGTTGTTACTTATTAGCAGTAATGTTTTAAGTGGTAGGATCTGTTTCTTGCGATATATGGCCTTCTCATGGAAGTTTAACCAATTTGTCAATTTGTGACTACTGCAATGCCTAAGGTTTCTTCTTGGAAACCGTGTCAATGGTTCAATACCTAGAGAAATTGGAAGCATTGCTACACTGGAGAGCTTGTAAGTCATCAAAATGAATGTTTTGCCTATTGTCTCAAACATTGCAAGCTGAAATCTTACACCTTGAATTGAACGTTTCAGGGTATTAGAAGACAATCTGCTTGGAGGACCCCTTCCTCAGGACCTTGGGAACCTGATAAACTTGCAGAGCCTGTAAAACTACAACCTTCCTCTTCAATTCTCTTTAACATTATTTATGAATCCATAGTTGTTCTTTCTTTGTCGTACTGCATAAAGTATTTGTAGGACATCTTTTACAAGACTTAATAAAAATCTTGAATCTCTTCTTTCACTTTGAAAGAACTACTAACAATTTTGTTTGCTTTTTCCTGAAGCCGTCTTTCTGCAAACAATTTCACGGGAAGAATACCAGAGACATTTGGCAATTTAAAAAACTTATCTGACTTGTAAGTAAAATAACACGAAACAATTTAGTTCTACATTCCTCATTGTGACAATAAAAACTCATTAGTTTTGTGTGCGTCTTGCAGTAGGATAGATGGGAATGTACTCTCAGGAAAGATACCTGAATTTATTGGGAATTGGACCAACATGACGAGATTGTGAGTATTTACTTTGTTTAACTCACCGATCATGTTTCCCTCTCGGCGAATACAGCTGAGACTTCCTTTTACTTTCTTTGCATGCATAATGATAAGTTCATCATTGCAGGGATATGCACGGAACATCAATGGAAGGTCCTATTCCCTCTGCAATATCACTGTTGACAAATTTAACTACTTTGTGAGCAAGTTCCTCCATCTTCTATCCTCAGCATTCCATGTTGCCTGTCTAGATGAGAAAACTGACATTTTCATCTGCTTATGGTCTTTCAGGCAAATATCTGATTTAAAAGGACCAAGTTCACCATTCCCTAATCTACAGGGAATGAAAAAGATGGTAACGCTGTGAGTTGAATGTTACCAACCAAATAAATACCTCAAACCTATGTGATTACTTTTGGATTTCACTAACTTTTAGGGATGAATATACTGTTGTTCCCCAGGATATTGAGGAGCTGCTTAATTTCTGATTCAATACCAAAATACTTAGGAGATATGACAGAACTAAAAGTTATGTAAGTTGTCCAATTAAGTTTTATCTTTAGAAAGATAATCGAGTGAATTTCGTTTATGCTCTTCCGGTACCAGTGAAAACAAGGATCTCTATCTTGTTACCGAAAATGTGAAAGAATGACCTCTTCTCTGTTGGAGAAATCGAATCTCTCCTAATGGAATGATGCTGTCCGCTTTGGGTCTGAGCCCGCACGGTTTTCACAAAAGGCCTCATTCCATTAAGAAGATCTACTCCTCTTATATTTAGTCTTTATTTCTCTTTTCTTTCCGACGTGGGACTTTAGTTCGCACGTCCCAACAATCTCCCCTCGAACTAAGTACCACCAAGCCCACCATCTGAGCCCGACAATCTCCCTCTCGAACGAAGCCCTACATAGTCCTCAACAGGACCCACTGACTTCAAGTTCCTCTCGGAGATTCACCGTACTTAAAGTTCAACCTCAAACTGAGTATGCCCACCAATTTAGCCCATCAACTTGCACGAAGTATGAAATTCACCCATCATACTTCGGGCTCAATCTATTGGCCCACCAATCAACTTGCACGAAGTATGGAAATCACCCATCATACTTTGGGCTCAATCTATTGGCCCATCAGTTTGGAGATTCGTTGTGTGCCACTACTGAACCAGACCCCGTGCACTGGGTCTGGGCCATCATCAACCTACTCGTCCCACCAATCCATCGGATCTACTCCACAAACCCATCGAACCATCAGCTCCGCTACTATTTGTTAGATAAATAAAAACTCACCCGAGTCTCTTTTAATGGAATGATATTGCCCACTTTGGGGTTAAGCCCGTACAGTTTTCACAAAATGTCTCGTTTCATTAAAAAGATCTACTCCTCTTATATTTAATCTTTATTTCTCTTTTCTTTCCGAAGTGGGATTTTAGTTCGCACACCCCAACATCCTCTTCAACGATTATTGGTGATTATTTCGTAGGATATTCATAAATGTTGTTCTATTCTAAACGTTAAAATCAATTCATTTAGTGGCTGATTTTTCTCCCCAAAATAACTTGTTCTAAATTATTCTCATGCACCATAAAAACATGGATTTTAGGCATTTCATTCTTACTTTTGATTTTTTATGTAAATTTTGTATCTTGGAGCAGAGATTTGAGCAACAACATGCTGACAGGCACCATCCCAGGCACTTTACAGAGTTTGGAAAAGATGGCGTACACGTAAGTACATTGACAAATGCACAAGACTTTCATTTTCCGATTGGCTTCTCTTTTCTGGAACTCATAGTTTGCTTATGCGTTTATGTGTAACGTGTACAGGTTTCTGAATAATAACTCGCTGACTGGAATTGTACCTGATTGGATGTTGTCAAGTACTTCCAGTAGGTAAATCCGCCGTAAAGCTTTTGATCATTTAATTATGTCAGTCATTTTTTCCATAACTGAAAACTGTCTTGAAATCACAACTCAGGTTCAGGGATTTATCCTACAACAATTTTACAGAATCACGACAGCTCAGTTGCCAACAGCTTTCCGTGTAAGCATCATTCTTGTCCATTAAACTTGTTTTTTCATGTCTCTCATTTTGATTTCTAAACTTGTGTCTGACACATTCCAGGAACTTAGCTTCAAGTCATCCAACTAGCAACTCGTAAGTCCTTTTTCCCTTACTTACGGTGTTAATCTGACACTATAATTACATAATGATTGACGGTCTAATTTTTCATCTTGTAGGGTTTCCTGGTGCTTGAGAAAGGATCTTCCATGCCCAAGAGAACAGCGATGTAGGTCTAGATAACATTAGATTTCCGTAGCATGAAAAATATTTAGTGTTTCTTTGATGATGGGCAGGAAATAATGATGTGAATGCCTTAACTATGCAGACCATTCCTTGTTTATAAATTGTGGAGGAAAGAGGATGCCTGTTGGAGACAATGAATATGAAGAAGACTTAACTCCAGGGAGCGCAGCTTCATTCGTTTCTGGATCAGACAACTGGGCTTACAGTAGTACAGGACTTTATATTAACAGAGAGAGAGCTCCGTTCATAGCAGACAACAGGTTTAATCTGACTGTGACGGGTGAAGAATTTTATCAAACTGCACGCCTTGCTCCTCAATCACTCAAATACTATGCACTGTGCATGAGGACGGGAAGTTATAAAGTGAAGCTTCACTTTGCTGAAATTATGTATTCTAATGATCGGACTTTTAGCAGCCTAGGGCAGCGCATATTCGATATATCAATACAAGTGAGTAAGATGATTTTTGCCAGCTTTGATTTGGATTTTGTTTACTGATTCATTGGCACGTTAAAATGTCTAATCAGACCTATTATTTCTTGGCACGTTGAAATGTCTAATCGGATTTTTTTCCTTCCATCAGGGTAATGTAGTTCTGGAGGATTTTAATATCATGGAGGTAGCTGGAGGAGTAGGTATTGGAATTTTTAAGGAATTTGACAATATACAAGTTAATGGAAGCACTATGGAGATACACTTATACTGGAAAGGAAAAGGCACTACTGCCATTCCCGATAGAGGTGTCTATGGACCTCTCTTATCCGCAATTGAAATTCATCCAAGTAAGTATATCAGATACTCAAATACTTTTGGTTTTATTTCCATGGAGCTTCATTGTAAGTACATTCCTTTCTTGCAGAGTTTGAAGTTGATACTGGCAAAGGATGGTCAATTGGAGCTATTGTTAGCACTGTAGCTGCTTGCGTTGTGGTTATTCTGTTGGTCTTGTTAGTCCTCAGAATGAGAGGTTATTTGGGAGGGGAAAAGGACGTTGTAGATGAAGGTAAGTTTAATCTCACTTTAAGGATGCAAATATTGGACTTCTTGTCTGTCTTAATCCTCATGGTTTTCATGCTAGGAAATTTATGATTTGTCTTGTTAGACTGATTTTGAGTTTATGTTCTCGAACAGAACTTCGTGGACTTGATCTCCAAACTGGACATTTCACTTTAAGACAAATTAAGCGGGCTACTAATAACTTCGACCCTGCGCATAAGATAGGAGAAGGAGGATTTGGACCAGTTTACAAGGTAACCCCAAAAGTTCCCATTCATTATGACTTGTGATCTAATAACTCTCTATTGTAACTTCTCGATGCATGCATGAAGTTTTGGCCAATTCTGAAAATCTTGTTTGCTGTATTTTAGGGTGTGCTATCAGATGGTACTGTGATTGCGGTTAAGCAGCTTTCATCCAAATCGAAACAAGGGAATCGCGAATTCGTCAATGAGATAGGCATGATATCTGCTTTGCAGCATCCCAACCTTGTGAGGCTTTATGGTTGCTGCATTGAAGGAAAAGAGTTGCTGTTAGTATATGAATACCTCGAAAACAATAGTCTTGCTCGTGCACTTTTCGGTAATTGTCTAACTCAATGCTAGGATAAGTTCCTATAAGATGCAGTTAATGAGATGATAATTTTATAACTGAATAGTCATACTTTCTGCTCTTCTTTGTTATCCACAATAGGTCGCGAGGACCAGCAAATGACATTAGTTTGGCTTACAAGAAAGAAGATATTGATGGGCATTGCCAAGGGACTGTGTTTTCTCCATGAGGAGTCAAGACTGAAAATTGTGCACAGAGACATAAAAGCAACCAATGTGCTACTCGACAAGGATCTAAATGCTAAGATATCTGATTTTGGTTTAGCCAAACTCGACGAAGAAGAGAACACGCATATCAGCACACGAATAGCTGGAACGATGTGAGTTCATTGTTCCTTAATTATTACTCTGTTGCACTTGTAGGCAAGATACATACTGTTTTACTGATTTTTCTTTTCTTTGGTTTTTAAATATTCAGAGGTTATATGGCTCCAGAATATGCAATGAGAGGTTACTTGACAGATAAAGCAGATGTTTACAGCTTCGGGGTTGTTGTTTTAGAGATCGTTAGTGGGAGGAGCAACACAAATTACAGGCCAAAGGAGGAATTTGTCTATCTTCTTGATTGGGTAATTTACTTTTCTGTGCTTTCTCCTTATATCCTGCACATCTTAAATCTTCAATGATTATTATCTTTTGTTCTAAACAGATGTGCAAAACATATGAACTCTTCCCATTTTCTATTCTATTGTAGGCCTATGTCTTGCAAGAGCAAGAAAATCTTCTAGAGCTTGTCGATCCAAAACTCGGTACGAGCTATTCGAAAAATGAGGCCTTGAAAATACTCAACATCGGTCTCTTGTGCACCAATCCATCTCCCACTTTAAGGCCACCAATGTCCTCTGTAGTAGGTATGCTGGATGGAAAAATTGCTGTCAAAGCTCCAATAGTCAAGCGCTATACCATGAACCAGGATGCGAGGTTCAAAGCTTTTGAGATTCTATCTCAAGATAGCCAAACAAACCTCTCAACTTTCTCTAAAGAAAATCTGATGCATAAAAGTAACTCAATCGACGCACCCTGGACAGATTCCTCGATCTCTCTCCCAAGTCATGATGAGACTAGGGACCATTCTTCATCAAGCAGGCTTCTTAAGGATCTAGATGATCAATGAAATAATTACAATTGTCAGTTGGTAGTCTCTTTTTCTTTTTTTCGTTCTTGATTTTTAGAAGTTTGAGTGAAGAAATAGGTTTGTTTATTCTATTCAGGTCCATTTTTTCTTACAAAGTTCGAGTTGAATTTCAGACTCTTGTTGGGCGATCTATATAATACTCCCTCCGTCCATAAATAATGGACGTTTTGCTACTTTTTATTACTGTACACATTACTTGACTTTTTAGTGTTTGAGCTACTTTTTGTTACTGTTTCAAAGCGACAGTTATTAAAGGACAGAGGGAGTACTACCTAAGCCCTTTTTTGTCTTAATCTTAATGCATTTAAAACAAGGCATTTTTTAGATGATTCTTTTAGACAAGGAGATTTGAATAATCTTTCTAATAATTCGTTCTCTATTTCTATTTAATAAAATCTTTAGGAAAATATTTTTTTTCTTCTACCAAGATAAAATAAAATATCAATGAAGAACTAAACCTATTATTGTTTATAAGAGAAAGGAGCATAGATTATCATGTTAAAACATACTGATGCCTCCATTAACCTATTGTGGCGCACTTTTCTTTTTCTTTTTCTCCCTCTTTGCGGTGAGAAATTGGTCCCTTTTTAACGTGATCCAGTTTTAGAAACAAATGAAACTTCTAATATAATTTTCTAAATTTTTTAAACTTAAATATGATACTTGAGTTAAGGGTGGAAGATTCTTTTAACCTTGTTCTTTTCTATTATGGGATTAGTATTGAAGTGTGTGTTGCAACTAGGGGTGGCAAAAATCTACATTGGGTACCCATACCCAACTAATTTAAGTGGGTATGGGTGTTAAATGGGTTAGTGCAATTTTTAAATGGGTAGAAATGGGTAATATACCCATTTAAACTAAAATATGTGGGTTTTATTGGGTTGGGTAATGGGTACCCAATGGGTACCAATTAAACCAAAACCAACCCTATCCCTCCCCTTCTCCTCTCTCTCTCATCTTTTTTATTTTTCTTTTTTAAATAAATTCAATTTTCTTAATTTATATAATGAACAAAATAAATTAAAAACTATAACAACTTAATCTCTATCTCAAGATGAGTAATTCTATATCCACTTTTCATATTTTTTTTTTAAGTTTTAAAAAATGGATTTTATACTTAAAAGCATGAAAAAATTATAGTCATGGATAATTTAAAATTATTTAAATATATTTTGAATTAATTTAAAATTTTCATAACTATTCTTATAACTAATAGTAAGCTTTTTTTATTATTATTATTACTAATTTTTATTTTTTTATTTTTTTAAGATTATGATATTATTATGATAACGAGATATTCTTTCCACTGCATGCATATTTCTAATCGGAATATTAGAAGTACTGGATTGAAATGTAGTACAGTAGAAACTCTATAAAATAATACACTTGGGACGACCAAAATTTATTAATTAAAAGAGTTATTAATTAATCGATAAATTAATAATTATTAATTTATATATTAATTAATATTTTATTAATTTATAGTAAAATACTTAGTTTACAAACACCTTTCAAGCTTCCACTTACTGTAATTATTGTATACAATGCATGTACTGTATATCAAATGAAGGGCCCAATTTGAAAGAAACCTTCAATCTCCCACCTTATTATGCTTCTTGTGTTCAATGTATCACTTTATGGACATTAAAAATATTTTCTATATAAACAAGATCAAAATACTGTAGGTTAACACAAACAAATCATACACACAACATGGCTTCCCATCTTAAAGGTGTGAAAAAAACAACAATGACAGACGAGATTCGAAGAGCATTATGCAAGCTATTAAAGCGGCAATCACATTGAACAATTTCTTGTTGAGCTATGAGAAAACAACACCAGAAGTTCTTACCATGCTAAGGAAAATTAGAGACGACATTCAAGGGGAAATTGATTTCAACAAAAAACAAAAGACAATTGAGTCATTTTTCAAGAAACCTTCATAAATCATTCATGTAATATGCTATATATAAGGAATTATTAATTTATATTTTATATGGGGTCTAAAGAAATTATCAAAAATGTATTATCTTATAATTTTAGCGAATTATTAATTTAGCACCCTATCCCCGAGTCGGGACCGGCCAAAAATATTATCTTAGAGAGTTTATTAAATAATCGAGTATTAATTTATTGAGTTTCTACTGTACTTTAATTAATTTAAAATGACATGCATATAATTATGGCCATAATTATATATTAATCTATGTAAGGGGTGGGCATCGGTCGGTAGTTTGGTATACCGACCGAAATATTTCGGTATTCGGTATACCGAATGACCAAAAATAATTACCATACCGTACCGAACTAAATTTCGGTACTGTACCGAAATACCGAATTTAATTCGGTACGGTATTTCAATATACCGAAATACCAAACTTAATTCTTCATGAGTTAATAAAATACAAAAAAATTTATAAAATTAAAATCAGCATATATATATATATATATTTTTTTTGCAACAGTATATATATATTTTGCAACAGTAAAAAAAACAGTGGAGTATGCTTTATATTTATATATATATATATATATATATTGCAACAGTAAAAAAGTAAAAAGAAACAGTGGAGCATGCATGCAGTGGGCAACACGGATGGATTGGAGTATGCATGCAGTGGCCAACACTAGATTAATCTAGTGTTGTACACAAGTTTTAAATTAATAACTAGCATAAATAATGTATAAATTAATAACTAGGAGTACTATGTTAATTTAATCAATCAATTTATTTATACAATAAAAATAAAATAATTAAATTTTACTTTTATTATTATTTAATATTTATTCTATTTATTATATATATATATATAATTTTAAATTATTTATTTTAGTAAAATAAAATTTGAGCCTAAACGGTCAAACCCGAGCCTAAACGGTCAAACTCAAGTCTAAAAGATAAAACTCGAGTCTAAATGGTCAAACCCGAGTCTAAACGGTCAAACCCGAGGCTAAAAGGTCAAACTCGAGCCTAAATGGTCAAACCTGAGTCTAAATGGTCAAACCCGAGTCTAAATGGTTAAACATAGTATTTTTAATTTTACTTAATAAAAAATTATATTTATTAAGTGTGTATAATTTAAATGGGTGTAAATGGGTATAAATGGGTGAGTATGATTAAATGGTATAAATGGGTATGGGTACCCATTTAAAAAATTATATGAGTAATAAATGGGTATGATACCCATACCCACCTATACCCATTTAATCATTACCCATACCCACCCATACCCACCCATTTGCCACCCTAGTTGCAACTTATCCTGACCATGATGACCTATATACCATTGTTTTAAGGATAAACAAATCCAATTCTGCAAAATCAGACCCGAAAAACATAACCTCATTGGTTAATGCACCAAATCTACAGTCTGCCATCTTTTAGCATCCCAAGAAAATAATTATTGTCCTACTCATCATTTCCTTCCTATAAATTTCTTAGCCCTCTTGATAATTTCTTATTACTAGAAAACCCCTTCTGCTATTTCTACCTGTTCTAAGTCCCTGGTTCTTGTCTTGGAAAATTATTACCACCATGGATGAATCCAGTGGGGATAATGAATTCCTGTATGAGACATTTAGTCCCTATGTTGCACTAAAATGTCATCTACTCAAATTTGCCTTAAATGGAGCTGACAGAGTGTTTATGGATCGAAACGTGAGGAAACGAAACTCATTTCGCAGTAGCTTTGGCCAGCTTGCAATGCCACATAGCCACTCAAAAGATTGCCCTTGTTATGCAAGCTGTGGTTTTGAAGAAATAGAAAGGGCCACTGCAAAAAATTATGCAGATGAGCAAGAACTTGGTGGCAACAGTAGCAGATGGAATGATGAGTACATTGATGTGTCAGAAGTGGTGAATTCTCCTCCAGTAGGATATATTACAGAATTCCCTTTCAATATTCTCACTTTTTTCGCAGTGTTGCTGCTGAAATTTACGGGATTTCAGTTCAATCTCCTGGTTAGTTTTTTCACATTTCCAATCTGGTTGTCCTATTTCTCCATCACTTTCCTCTTGCTTCCATTCCAAACTCTACGACGCCTTAGAGGGTATTTCGTGAAGAAGCTGTTGCGGTGGTGGGGTGTTTCTAGCAGAAGGGTGACCGAAAAAGCACAAAAATCATTGGGGGAATTAGCAGTGAAGCTTACTTGTGCACTATTCTGGTCAAGCTATGTCTGCTTGATGCTTTTGGGATTGTTGGCTTCAGGATTTTTATTTGGTAGTTTAGTGATGAGGCACCTGCTCGTGAAGCCCATTCAGACAACTGAAACTCTCATTTTCGATTACACGAAAGATAGTCCAGTCGCGTATGTGCCAACAGTACCTTATTCTGGTGTGCTTGATCCTTCTTTCAAAGCTGGGAAGGACAATGTACAATCCGGGAAGCAGGCTGGACCTCGTGTCATTCCTCATAATCACAAATTACAGCTCACTGTTTCGTTGGTGATGCCCGAATCTGAGTACAACCGAAATCTTGGCATATTCCAGGTATAATTATGTTTTCGTACTTGTTTCTTCATACTTCTAGACCTAGCTTTCCCTACATTTTTGTATGATGTTTCCCCCAAATACTGTTATTCTTTGTTTCAATTGACCTGATTTTTATGAATTTGTGCTCATTTAGGTGAGGGTGGAATTCCTGTCAGGAAACGGTAAAGTTACTGCCGGTTCAAGTCATCCATGTATGTTGAGGTTCAAAAGCCAACCTATCCGGTTTGTTGAATCCATCATCAGCAGTATTCCTCTTATCGCTGGTCTCCAATCTGAATCGCAGCTCGTGAACATAAAGATGGAAGAATTCACTGAAGGAGTTGAACCAACCGCATTCCTGAAAGTGATACTTGAGCAACGAGCAGAATACAAATCCGGCGCTGGTATACCTGAAGTTTATGCAGCATCACTCTCTCTCGAATCCGAGCTGCCTCAGCTGAGAAGATTTATCTGGCAATGGAGAAGAACCATTCTTGTATGGATCAGCATTGTTCTGTTCTTGATCGAGCTGATGTTGGTAGTAGTCTTTTGTAGACCTATACTTATTCCAAGGGGTAGGATTTTTTATGACAAGAAGAAGACTGGCTCAAACTTCATCTCCTGGTATAAGATGGCTTAGCACAATTGCTGACTGAACTTGAATCTATTTTCAATAGAATGGTGCGCTCTTACTGTGTATTTTAGCATTGGCTTTCAATGATGAAAAATAATGGTGGAAATTCAAGACAAAATAAAAGGAGAAATAGTGGATATAATTGTTCTTAGGAATGTCTTGCAACTAAGGCCTTCCAGGAAGGTAGAAAAATACTGAAAGAAGAAAAAAAACGCAACTAAAGCTCCATCCTGAAAGAAGAAAAAAACTTCTGTTAAGCCTCTTTTTAATCATCATTATTATTATGGATTTGTTTCTGGCAATTATTTTGCTAGCTTCCATATTGTATCTTTTCTTTCACTTTTGCAATTTAATTCTGCAAAAGAGAGCCCAAACCTGCTACATGTTACACTATGAATGTCATAAGGCCACAATTGCTGGACACTGGATCCTATGCCAAAATTGCTGAAGATTTAAGTAACTTGTGTGGTATTTTACTATTTTCCCGAACTTAAACAGTTAAACCCGAGTTTAAACGATCAAACCCGAGACTAAGCGATAAAATCCGAACCTAAACGGTCAAACTCGAGCCTAAATGGTCAAACCCGAACCTAAACGGTCAGACCCGAGCCTAAATGGTCAAACTCGAGCCTAAACGATAAAATTCGAACCTAAATAGTCAAACCCAAGCCTAAACGGTCAAACCCGAGCCTAAACAGTCAAACCCGAGCCTAAATAGTCAAACCCGAACCTAAACGGTTAAACCATCATACACAATCAAAATCGAGTCACATAGTCAGCTTTTGTCAAAATCTTCATTTTTTTGGTCAAACATGGTATTTTTAATCTTACTTAATAAAAAATATATTTATTGAGTAAGTATGATTTAAATGGGTGTAAATGGGTAGGGGTACCCATTTAAAAAATTATATGGGTAATAAATAGGTATGATACTCATACCCACCCATACTCATTTAATCCTTACCCATACTCACCCATTTGCCACCCCTATCTTCCACCATTTTCTCATTATTTTTCCTTTGAAAGGAATTGCATCATTAGATTTTATTTTGTTTATTCATTTATTTAAGTAGTCTTAAATTCGCGCTTTTTTTTTTATCTCAATTGGAAGATCAAAATGTATCTACATAAAAGTCAATTCGATTGTCCATAGCATAGCTAATATGGCTTTGGATATTACTATTGGTTTCACTCTATTCCTTCTCGTGTCCATGTTAAACACTTAGGAAATATTTTGGGTGTCTCTTTCCCGAGAGTCATCGTCATCCTGCTTGAATTGCCTTACTCTTTATGTAATTTTATCAGTTACGAAATTTAAAGTAACACCTAGATCTCATATAAGTTGCAGTATGTTATGGAGTTTGTCACATGGTTATTTTTTTCTCCCCTCACATTTCCTCTCATCCTCACCTCCTTTTGAATGCGTACTAACATCTACACATAAATTCTCCTTTGTTTATGATATTTTTCTCACATTTATTAGTAGGAACGTACAAAAGTGAGTTTCTTATTGGAATTTCAGCATTTCATTTTATGATTATGTTATATAAATTATAGATTAAGTCAATGTTATTTTCGTTTATATTCAATTAACATTTCAGTTATTTATTTTATAAATGTACAAACAAAAACATCTTTGTTTATCTTTATTTTTATTAATTTGCAGGTTTTGTTTGTTTAGATATGTAATTCAAAAATTAGATATTTTTCTATAATTCTAAATCATTAAGAAGATAAATTGGGATTGAGCTCCTCTAATTTTCCATTGAACATGACCAGTCATGTTAGAAAAATCTGAACCGTTCAACAAAATTGGACGGATGAGATTAAAAATTCAAGTAATTAATGAGTTGACCACTTGTTGAATTTTATTGACTAGTCAACTCAGTAATGGCTTGAATTTTTAATCTCATCAGTCCAATTTTATTGAACGGTTTAGATTCTTCTAACATGACTGGTCATGTTTAAGAAAAAATTAGAGGTGCCGGATATGATAATTGTATACACTTATTTTGCATGACTATTATCTATTATATTTATTAATTTTGTTATTGTTTAATTACTGATGATCATGCTTATTTAACTCTTTATTTAAAAGTTTATAAAATTTATGTCTCTTTATGCAAATCGAAAAAAAGTAGGAGAGTTGAATATTTAATTACTAAATTAAATTGATACATTATATTAATAATATATTTTAACTACATAATGTTTATATTTTGATATTTTATTATTAGTATATGAGCTGGCACGAGACTAGTTTAATTTAATAAAGATAACCAACAGTTTGCAAGTTATTTAAAATAGGTTTTGAAAAAATATTATATAAATTTATTGATTGCATTGTATTTCATCATGTTTTATTGTCCATTTACTAGTTATTTTGGACAGTAAATCTGCTGATTTATCCTTATTTTCCCACATCTTAGCAGATTTGATCTGGAAGGCAGCTTTTGAGGAATCTGAACAGAAGAGAGCTGGAGCAGCATTACCCGAGTCTAGGCCTGGATCTTGGCCTAGACATATTCGCATCTGACGCAGTGCGCATACCAGGATTGTCTTGGCCAAGACTGCGGCCAAGACACTTTCGCGATAAAGACAACACTTTGGAGCGTTTGGACCGCTTTCAGCGTTGGACTCTTACAGCTGGCACATAGCAGCTGTTCCGCTATTTTAGAGGGATCTGAAGACAATCTTATGTAGAATCCCGAATGGGATCTCCCTCTTTATTATTTAGCGATTTAGTTTCCATTTTTAAGAACAATTAATTGTAATAATCTTTTAGGAGATTTTCTAGGGATTAGAGTTGGATTGGGACAGAGGTTCTGAGGGCTATTTTAGCAAGACATTATTCACCTTTGTCCAGATCGAACACTAGGCAATCCTTTTTCTCTTTTCTTAGTTCGACATTGTTACACTTTGCTCCGGATTTTATTATCTCGGATTTATATTATTTATGCAATTAAATACTTTATCTTTTTATTCATGAGTATGAGTAACTAAACACCCATTCTTGGTAAGGGTTGATGAGCTGAAGTTCTTATGCACTCGTGAGGCATCTTTCGTACTTAATAATCTCTTCCTTTGTATTTATTTATTTCTTGAACTTAACCTATCGCTTACTCACTAGAGGCAATGTTTGATCATCCTTGTACCCTAGCAGAGAAGAGTTGTAACCAGCCTAGAAGGAGAGGGAGTACCCGCCGGCTAGACGAAGTAGGTGACTAGTCTCGCGCCAGACTAGAAGAATAGGTAATCTAGGTTGAGACCAGATTGACAACCTAGGGTTTCCGTGGGGAAACACCTTGACCTAGGTACTGTCTTCCCCTATACCATTGAAGAGGTGAGCAACCATTCAAGACAGCAGTCAAATGGATAAACCCTTTAACCAGCAAGGTGTCCCTTGGCTAGGATTATCAGGAGAGGGAGTACCCGCCAGGTAATTTGAAGAGGAGGGAAGACAGGAGTGAACAGGAGTACCTCCACTCTATAGCAGTACTACAAACGAAGAGATGAACATCCTAGAGTCCGTGATCGAGTCATAAGAACGCAAGCTCTCATATCACCCTTACCTGGAATTCCATATCACTAGACTTATTCCTAATCTAGACCCTAGTCTTGGCCTAGACTTTGGCCAATACCACTTTAAACTGTTTTCACTTCTTTTTGTTTTGTCTTTCAGTTTCAGATACCAACAAAACCCAAACTCAGTGACGAGGAAGTCAAACTCAAGAACTACGTTTCCTAGAGGTCTCTGTGGACGATCCTCTTACCATCATCTACAAATCTTTGTAGACAGTGATAAGTTGTATTTCTACCCCCAACTCCATAACTATTTCACTACTATATTTGACGTGTTTGACGAGCGATCAAATTTTGGCGCCGTTGCCGAGGATCTCTAACGGTATTTGTAGTTCTTGTTTTATTTTATTTTATGACAGTTGATGACCAGGTCCTCAAGAAGAGAACAAGATTTGTTACCCATCAATCCCAATCTCACTAGGACCGAAGCACAGCTGAGGAGAAAAGCTCGACTGAGAGCAGCCCAAGAAGAAAGCGAATCAGAAAGTTCTAACTCCGAAGCAGAATATAGTCTAGACCACGGTCTTGGCCTAGATTCAGACCAAGACATGGCGGACCAGCAACCAGAACCAACAATGAGAGAGCTGAACAAAACAGCAGAACAGGAGACCTTTTCCTGTATTAACCTACCTCCTGTAGCTAATGATTGGTCCATAAAGACCAACATGGTGGCCAACCTTCCCAAGTTCTACGGCCATTCCAATGAAAACCCATTCAAGCATCTAAGAAACTTACATGTCCAGTGTGACATTATGAAACCAACCACTGTAAACATGGAGAGAGCGAAGCTAAAAGCCTTTCCAAGCTCTCTAGAGGGGGGAGCTCAGAACTGGTTTTACAGTTTGCCTCATAACACCATCAACACGTGGGCGGAGATGTCCACGATGTTCCTTAACAAGTATTGGAATGCAACGAAGGCGGGGATAGCCAGGAAAGACATGGCAGCAATTCAACAAAGAAGCGGTGAAATTTTCAGTGAGTACCACCAGAGGTTCCGAGATCTGCAAGAAGTTTGCCCCACTCATGGCGTAGCAGACAATACCATGATACAATATTTCTATGATGGGATGCTCCCAAGTAGCAAGGAAAAAGTGGACTCAGCCGCAAGTGGAGCACTTCAAAATCTCACGGTTACAAGAGCAAAAATGTTGCTCCAAACATTGGCAGACAACTGCCAAAATAACACAATTTCGGATAGAAATTCTTCTTCTTCTTCCATAAATGCAATTAATGTTGAACAAAAGCTTAATGATTTAACTGATATGGTTAAAACCCTCTCTGTTAATATTTCAGGTTCAATGTCTTCAGGAAGTCAGAACCAAGAGCAAGTAGCATTTGTTTGTGGGATATGCCAGCAGCAAGACCACCAGACCAACAACTGCTATATGGTGCAGCATCCGGATGATGTGAGTCAGGTCAATGCAGTGTATCCACAAAACCAAGGAAGCATGCAAAACTTTCCCCAAGGAAGTAACCAATACGCGTGGAGGGCACATCCAAACTTCAGATAGAGAGATCCAATCCCTCCAAATCAGAATCAGAATCAAGGTGCACCTCAGCAGCAGCAGCAACCCCCTGTCAATTTCCAACACTTCGTGCCGCGACCCCCAAATCAGAGTCTTGGCCAGAATCTAGGCCAAGCGCCAGGCCAACCTCCTTTAGCCCAGCTACCACCTGCCCCTCGACCTTTGCAGATAACTGGCCCCTCAGTGGAGGACACGCTCAAGCAAATGATGGAGCTGCAGAAGAATCATATGCAGTCAACTCAGACTAGCTTGGCAGAGCTGCAAAAGCAAATAACTCAAATAGCCAATCAAGGAAAATTGCCTCCAACCACGGTAAATAATCCAGCACACAACGTGAGCGCCATGAGTTTGAGGAGTGGAGTTGTGTTGCCAGAAAGGAAAGGAGCGAAAACAGATGAGGAAATAAAAAGAATCCTTTCGGAGGAAGTGGACGAAGATGAGGAAGAAAAAGTTGAAGCAGAAGTAGTCTTGACCAAGACTCAGGCCAAGCCTACCGTTATCGCAGAACCAGAGAAAAAAGAGCCTGTCTTGGCCAAGCCGTAGGTCAAGCCAGACCAGAAGGAGGAGATTATAGAAATCATACCACCCTTTCCACCAAGATCATCGAAAGAGAAGAAACAAGATGAAGCGAGAGACTTCATGGCTGTTTTTGGAAAAATAGCCATGAATATTCCAATGTTGGATTTAATTGCAAAAGTCCCTTCTTATGCTAAATTTCTTAAAGAACTGTGCACTAATAAAAAGAAAATTGCAGGTATAGAGAGAGTGAATTTATCCAGCAATGTCTCCGCAGTACAACAACTCCCAGAGAAGTGCAAGGATCAAGGGACCTTCACTATCCCATGCCAAATAGGGAGCAAAATCATTGAAAAAGCCCTTTGCGACTTAGGGGCTGGCATCAATGTAATGTCTCTAAGCGAATTCGAGACCTTGAAGATAGGGACAATGAAAGAGACTGACTTAGTGATACAGCTGGCCGATCGAACAATCATCCGACCTAAAGGTGTAGTGACGGATGTCCTGGTAATGGTAAACGATTTTATCTATCCAGTTGAATTTTATATAGTTGAGATGAATGTTCAATTTCCTTCTTGTACCACTGATATTTTATTAGGAAGACCTTTCCTAAGGACGTCAAAAGCAAAGATAGACTGCTTCGAAGGAAGCATTATTCTTGAATTTTGTGGAAGAACAATTAAATTCAGCATCACTGATGCTCTAAAACATCCTAATGATTTGCGTTGTGTTAGGTTTTTGGATGTTTTGGATCCAATTCTGAAGAAATTGCTGACATTTATAATAGCGATCCACTTGAGTATGTTTTGAGCAGGGGAATTTCCACCTAAGCACTGGAAGGATTAAAAGACCGCACAGGAAATCAGGAGGAACTCTAAGAAATTGTGGACAGTTTGGCCGATCAGGAAGATACAGACTTAGTCTTGGCCTTGAGCTTGGCCAAGACGCCGGCCAAGACTGCCAACAAAAGAAGAAAAATAGTTAGTTGTCAATATGTGCAACAACGACTCCTAAATTTCTACCTTCTGTTGTGCAGGCACCACAATTGGAATTGAAGTCCCTACCAGACCACCTGAAGTACGCCTATCTAGGCCTAGATGACACCCTTCCCGTCATTATTTCAGCCAAACTATCGAGAGATGAAGAAGACAAATTGATTGATGTATTGAAAAAATACAAAGAAGCGATAGGCTGGACAATGGCAGACATCAAGGGGATATCATCCAATATTTGTACCCACAAAATACATTTGGAGGAGGATAAGAAACCCATTCGGCAACCCCAGAGGAGATTAAACCCTCCTATGATGGAAGTTGTTAAGAAAGAAATAATCAAGCTATTAGACTCCGGTGTGATTTACCCTATCTCTGATAGTAATTGGGTGTCTCCTGTGCAGGTAGTCCCTAAGAAGACTGGAATAACAGTAATCGAAGGAGAAGATGGAGCTCAAAGAACAACAAGAATTCAAAACGGATGGAGGGTATGCATTGACTACCGAAGGCTGAATCAAGTCACTCGGAAGGACCATTTCCCGCTGCCTTTCATCGATCAAATGGTAGAGAGACTTACTGGAAAGTCTCACTACTGTTTCTTGGACGGATACTCAGGGTTCCATCAAATACCCGTTGCGCCCGAAGATCAACAAAAGACAACGTTCACTTGTCCATTTGGAACGTTTGCCTATAGACGCATGCCATTTGGGCTGTGTAATGCGCCAGCCACCTTTCAAAGGTGCATGGTAAGCATATTTTCTGAGTATGTAGAGAAGAGTATCGAAGTGTTTATGGATGATTTTACCGTATACGGTAATGATTTCAACCAATGCCTACACAACTTAGAAAATATTTTAAAGAGATGTGTTGATACATGTTTAGTCTTGAACTTTGAAAAATGCCATTTTATGGTAGATCAAGGGATTGTCCTTGGACATGTAGTCTCTAAAAAAGGCATTGAGGTTGATCAAGCCAAAATTGACACTATCAAGAACTTGCCTTACCCCTCATGCTTGCGTGAGGTTCGTAGCTTTCTTGGACATGCAGGGTTCTACCGTAGGTTCATAAAAGACTTCTCAAAGGTGGCTGAACCCATGTGCAAGCTACTGCAAAAAGAGGTGGAGTTCGACTTCAATGAAGAATGTAAGAAATCATTCGAAGAACTGAAGGAACGATTGACCACAGCACCGATCATTCAACCCCCTGATTGGAGCTTGCCATTCAAGCTAATGTGCGACGCAAGTGATGCTGCTGTTGGAGCGGTTCTTGGACAGAAGAAAGGAAAAGACCCTCACGTGATCTACTATGCATCTAAGATGCTAGATGATGCCCAACGAAATTACACCACAACCGAAAAAGAACTCTTTGCTATAGTTTTTGCCTTGGAAAATTTTAGATCTTATTTATTGGGGACAAAAATTATTGTATTTTCAGATCATGCGGCATTAAAATATCTCTTGGTCAAGCATGATACTAAGCCTAGACTAATTCGTTGGATTCTTCTTATGCAGGAGCACAATCTGGAAATCAAGGACAAGAGTGGCAGGGAAAATCTCGTGGCAGACCACTTAAGCCGCTGCCTAGCAAAGGGAGACACAAACGAAATCAAAGCAGAATTTCCAGATGAAAAACTGTTTTCTATCGCACAATCTAGCCCGGAGTCTAGGCCTAGACATCAGCCGAACCCGCGACCATGGTACGCTGAAATAGCGAATTACCTAGCAACAGGTAAGCACTATGGTGATATGACTACCTATGAAAGGGTAAAGGTCAAACACGACAGTAAGTACTATGTCTGGGATGATCCATATTTATGGAAGCTAGGATCCGATCAATTGCTAAGGAGATGTATACCTAAAGATGAAACCAAGTCTATACTTGAATTCTGTCATTCTAAAGCATGCGGAGGCCATTTTGGAGCTAGAAGGACAGCCCTAAAAATCTTAGAGGCTGGTTTCTATTGGCCGACAATTTTTCAGGATAGTGCCCTATTTTGTAAAACTTGTCCGGCTTGTCAAAAAGTAGGAAACATTAGTTCCCGAAATGAAATGCCTATGAATTTTATTCTTTCTTGTGAAATATTTGATATATGGGGCATAGACTTTATGGGACCTTTTCCCACTTCTTTTGGCAACAGATATATTCTCTTAGCTGTGGATTATGTATCAAAATGGATAGAGGCGAAAGCCACTAAAAATGATGATGCTAGAACTGTTATTTCCTTTATTAAATCTAATATCTTGAACAGATTTGGAATTCCTCGAGGGATCATTAGCGATCGAGGAACCCACTTCTGCAACAAGATTTTATCTTCTCTTTTCAGGAAATATGGCATCACGCATAGGGTATTGATTGATGGATTATTTTGGTTGTTTTACTATCTCTTTTCCTAGTAATTGAGATGGTAAATATGCTACTTTGAGCCTATTTGCTTCCTTTCTTATGATTCAGCCTTTGGAGCATCAATATGAAGGAAAGGAGTGAAAAGCTTGAAGAATAGAGCTGTAATCAATCATATGGTGTTGAAGTCCCGTTTTCCGTTTTTGCTGCTTTGAAGTTGGTCTGTTCGTCTCAAGGCCACTCCTCTATTTTGCCGAGATCAGCTCTCCTCTAGGCCTCGACAAGAAGCGTCCCTCCGGAGGGCCAGCTGGATCTGCACTTTCCATGAATCCGCGTGCCGGATTTGTTTAATCTCTAGTGCATTTCCTGTCTTCTTGGGATACATTATTTGCAGACACTTGACTTCTTGGGCCCATATATGTTATTCCCATGTGCTTGAAGACATTTTGGAAGAATGAATCAACATTCTTCTTGATTAAATGAAGAATATTCCCACTCATGTACAAGCACTTAAAGGACAAGCTCTTGGGAGCTTGTGAGCTGGCGTGGACTGTCCTTGGAGAGGAGATTGCAGGCATGGGAACGGACCATTTAAGGTAGCAAGATTGGAGCGGATTGAAAGGAGGACAATAAAGAACAGTAGGGAGAAAAATCAGCATTTACCAACTTTTTCCAGAAATTCCAGCACTCTTTGTAATTTCGGATTTGAACTTCTTTTGTTTTATTTTGATTATGTGTTGTAACTAAACTCAAAGTTCCTGGTAGGGATCAAGAGATTGGCTGGTATGTTGATTGTGAGACTTGTTTAAGCTTCATAGAA
Source organism: Viola odorata (assembly GCA_963691705.1). NCBI lineage: Eukaryota > Viridiplantae > Streptophyta > Magnoliopsida > Malpighiales > Violaceae > Viola > Viola odorata. The sequence continues at coordinate 77,231,336 of OY829537.1, forward strand.
ATGAATTTCATATTTCAAACCTTCTTGTTTTAATTTTAAACTTGTCTTCATTAATTTTTGAGCTTGATCACCTTGAATTTAATTCGGGCAAGTGTAGTCAGTTCCCTTGTGATTACATCACTCTTGGAGAACGTTTGTAGACAAATCAGTAGGGCATGAGGGGTATTTGCTTGGTCTAAGTTGATAGAAGGAATTGAATTAGGCGGTCATCCCATCCCGAGGCCTTGAGAAGGGCCGACCTAGGTGACAGCTGGGTCAAGTGCCAGACTAGACCAGACTCGTGGATGATGAAAGTATTCCCTTGTCTAGAAGAGGGACCTCACTGTATTTAATCAATCTCTCAAGTGCTTCCATAAGTATTCTGATTCCTTTGTAGAAGGCTCTGCATAGCCAAGGCAAAGTGGCGGATTAGAATCTTAGGATGAACTTAGGAAGATTAGGGTATTTAAAATGAAGTGATTCTTTTAAATACTTTTGTAGCAGGTTGGGAATCTAGTGTGAGCTGGTTCCACAACTTCTTCTATGAAAACCATTTCGAAAATGTATTTTGTCAATGATCAACAACTTACCAATGCCATCTCGCAATGATCTCTACCCGGAATATTTTCTCCACTGTAATTCTCTCTATTTTAAAGCTATTTTTATTGTTTGCAACTGATCTCAAATCCACTGTATTTTCGTTTAATTGTTATTACACCCCAAAACTTGGTATCTTTTACTTGGTTATTTGCAGGAACTCCAAGAATTAGGCAAAGCTTGTCCTTGTGGGATCGATCCTCTCACCACTATCTGCATTAATTTGTAGCATAGCACTGAGTTGTATTTTATTTATTTTATGAACGGATTCGACACCCGTCATAAATTGGCGCCGTTGCCGGGGACAACGTGTTCTAATTTCTGATTTTCTTGTTCATGACCAGGTCTTCTAGTTCACAAACACTACCTTACATCCCAGAGATTGCCAGAACAGAAACAACAATCAGAATATCAAAACGCAAATTCAGTGAATTTACCTTGTCCGGATCAGACTCAGAAGCAGAGGTCAGTTCATCCCGAGACCTCGGGACGAATCAACCAGAATCTGACGCTGAACCTGAACCAGAGATGGCCAATCCACCTGAACCTACCCTTCGAGAGATCAATCAAGGAGCTGAACAGGAGTCTTTCCTGTGCATCAACTACCGTCCAGTACCAAATGACTGGGCCGTGAAGTCAAATGTCATGCACAACCTTAGCAAATTCAGAGGACATGCCTCCGAAAATCCTTACAAGCACCTCCAGAAGTTTCAATTTGAATGTGATGCACTTAAACCAACTGGAGTGAGCCTTGAACGTGCTAAATTAAGAGCTTTTCCGTGGTCTCTAGAAGACTCAGCAAAGAATTGGTTTTTCAGTCTTCCACACAACTCCATAAACTCTTGGGCTGAAATGGCTGCCACTTTTCTTAAGAAATATTGGTCAGCTACCAAAGCAGGAGCAGCTAGGAAGAGTCTTGTTGCTATCCAGCAACGAGGGGATGAGTCTTTTGGAGAATACCATCAGAGGTTTAAAGACCTCCAGGAAGTCTGTCCTACGCATGGTGTACCCGAGCAATCATTAATACAATACTTTTATGATGGCATGTGTGTTAAAGACAAGGAAAAACTTGATTCAGCTGCAGGAGGAGCATTATTGGACTTGACCCCTAGTCGAGCTAGAGCCCTTATTCAGACCTTGGCAGATAATTGCCAACAAAATGAAGCTCGTGAACGTACCACCTCTGCACACAACATAAATGTTGCTGCACTTGAGAGACACATGGAAGAAGTGTCTACTTTTATGAAGAACTTTCCAGCAACCATTGCACAAATCCAACAAATTCCACCACAACAAGTCACGCCTTGTGGAGTTTGTTGCCAAATCGGCCACATGACTCACGAATGTCCACTTGTAGCAGATCCTCCAGAGCAAGCCAATGCAGCCATGCCTCATCAAGGAAACTCATACTCCAACAGCAGCAATCCAGGTTGGAAGAACTACCCACACTATGGGTGGGGGCCAAATCAGCAACAACCTCCTTTTGAGTGGAGGAATTTCAAGTCTAAACCTCAACAAAACCAGCAAAATTATCAAACGAATCAGTCCCCAGCTCAACCGCAACAACCACAGTTGCCAGCACCTCCACAACCATTGCAACTTACTGCACCACCTCCACCACCACTTGAAGAAACTCTCAAACAAATCCTTCAACCATTCATACAAACCACCCAAGGAGCGATAGCTGACCTCCAAAAACAGATGGCACAGCTCACCATGAGCCACCAAAACACCTCAGGCCAGCTACCTTCGAACACAGTAGAAAATCCCAAACATCTCAATGCCATGACTCTACGAAGTGGAAAAGATCTGCCACCGAGGGTCAGTTCATCCCAAGACCTCGGGATGAACCGACCAGAACAGCAGCAGCCTCAAGAATCTGAAACAGAAATTTTGCAAGAATCCACCATTCCAGTAGGTGAAACATCCATTCCAATCCCAGAAGCACAAGAAGAAACTTCAAACCCTCAGGTAGCACCTTTCCCTTTTCCCGAAAGGCCCTCAAAAGCCAAGAAGGAGAAGGATGAGGAGAAAATTCTTGAAGTTTTTAGAAAAGTTGCTATTAATGTGCCATTGCTAGATATGATATCTCAGGTTCCTAAATATGCTAAATTCTTAAAGGATTTATGTACTAACAAGAGGAAACTGGCAGGCATAGAAACAGTGAATTTTAATGAAAATGTTTCAGCTATTTTGCAAAAAGAACTTCCTACAAAATGCAAAGATCAAGGTACCTTTGTGATACCTTGTAAAATCGGGAGCAAGGTAGTAGAGAAAGCATTATGCGACCTTGGAGCAGGTATAAATGTCATGTCTCTGTCCATTTTTGAAACTTTAAATATTGGAAACCTTAAGGAAACTAGAGTTGTTATACAACTTGCTGATAGATCCATTGTCTACCCCGTTGGAGTAGTTGAGGATGTCTTGGTGCAGGTAAATGACTTTATTTTTCCAGTAGATTTCTATATTGTTGACATGAGAAATGATGATGTTACTAGAACTACTGATGTGATCCTTGGTAGACCATTTTTGAGAACAACCCGTGCTAAAATTGATGTGTATGATGGGTGTTTAACGCTTGAATTTGGTGAGGAATTGATTAAATTTAATATGTATGAAGCAATGAAATACCCTGAAGATATACACTGTGTTAATTTTTTAGATGTTATTGATCCCTTGGTTGATGACATTTCTGAAATTAATAATTCTGATCCACTTGAGTTTGTTCTTAGTAATGGTCTATCTCATGATGAGGTGGAGAAATTACAAGATGAGCTACCAATTAAGCCCGAAATCCTTAATTTTGTCAAGGAGCTGGACGTTTCAGACACTACTGTAGGTGATGTGCAAGCTTTAGAATCAACAGACCAAGTCACTAAACTTCAGCCTTCAATTTTGCAGGCACCTGACTTGGAACTCAAAACATTACCTGAGCACCTGAAGTACTCGTTTCTAGGCCTCGAAAAGAGCCTACCGGTCATAATTTCCAGCAAGCTGACCAACACGCAAGAAGAAAGACTTTTGAATGTCTTGAAGGAATTCAAGGGAGCAATTGGTTGGACCATAGCTGACATAAAGGGAATATCTCCTGCCATCTGCACGCACAGGATACACCTAGAAGAAGGCAGCAAAACCGTGAGACAACCACAAAGGAGGCTTAATCCTCCAATGATGGAAGTCGTGAAAAAGGAAATTCTTAAACTTCTTGCTGCAGGTGTAATCTATCCTATTTCTGACTCTTCTTGGGTTAGTCCTGTGCAGGTCGTTCCAAAAAAATCAGGAATTACAGTGGTAGCTAACAATGAAGGCGAATTGGTGCCAAAGAGAGAGCAAAATTCTTGGAGAGTTTGCATAGACTATCGAAGGCTGAACAATGCTACTAGGAAGGATCATTTTCCTCTGCCATTTATTGATCAAATGCTTGAGAGGTTGGCAGGTAAGTCACACTATTGTTGTCTCGATGGATTTTCAGGATTCCATCAAATTCCCGTTGCCATTGAAGACCAAGAAAAGACAACCTTTACTTGCCCCTTTGGCACGTTTGCATATAAGAGGATGCCATTTGGTTTGTGTAATGCACCTGCTACTTTTCAGAGATGTATGGTTAGTATATTTTCTGATTTTGTAGAGAAAGGAATAGAAGTTTTCATGGACGATTTTACTGTTTATGGAAATTCATTTGATGAGTGTTTGGAAAACTTGAGAAAAGTCTTGATTAGATGCATGGAAACTAATTTGGTTTTAAATTATGAGAAATGCCATTTTATGGTAAATCAAGGATTAATTTTAGGCCATATTATTTCAAAGAAAGGTATAGAAGTGGACAAAGCTAAAATTGATGTGATTGATTCATTGCCTTACCCATCTTGTGTACGAGATGTCCGTTCATTTCTAGGCCTTGCAGGTTTTTATAGACGTTTTATCAAGGATTTTTCAAAGGTTGCGGAGCCTATGTGTAGGCTGCTGCAAAAGGATGCAAAATTCGACTTCAATGAGCAATGCAAAGAGGCGTTCGACCTCTTGAAACAGAAGCTAGTGACAGCACCAGTGATTCAAGCACCCGACTGGACAAGACCATTTGAACTCATGTGTGATGCGAGTGATGCAGCTGTGGGGGCTGTTCTTGGACAGAAATTTGACAAGAGCCCACACGTGATTTATTATGCCTCTAGGATGCTTGATGAAGCCCAAAGAAATTACACCACAACAGAAAAAGAATTGTTTTCAATTGTCTTTGCTTTAGATAAATTTCGCTCTTATCTTCTTGGCACTAAAGTCATAATTTATTCTGACCATGCAGCCTTGAAGTATCTCTTGTCAAAGAAGGAAGCAAAGCCAAGATTAATTAGGTGGATATTGCTCTTGCAGGAATTTGATCTTGAGATCAAAGACAAAAAGGGCAAAGAAAATGTGGTGGCTGATCACTTGAGCAGAATTTTGGTTGACACCAAATCAGACCCAGTCAAGGAAGAATTCCCAGATGAGCGCTTGTTTCTAGACCTCGAGAAGAGACCATGGTTTTCTGATATTGTCAATTACCTTGCTACGGGTAAATTCCATGGTCACTACCTTGCACGAGAGAAGGAAAAGATTATGAGAGATTCCAGAAAGTACATATGGGACGATCCATACCTTTGGCATGTGGGAAATGATAAAATCCTACGAAGATGTGTGCTTGAGAGTGAAGTTCCTTCAATTTTAAATTTTTGCCATGCTTATGCTTGTGGAGGACACTTCGGATTTAAGAGGACAACCCATAAGGTTCTCGAATCAGGTTTTTTCTGGCCGAATTTATTTAAAGATTCATTTCAGTTTTGCAAAACTTGTTTAGAATGTCAAAAATCGGGTAATATTTCCTCTAGAGATCAGATGCCTTTAACCCCAATTTTTGTTTGTGAGATTTTTGATGTTTGGGGGATAGACTTCATGGGTTCATTCCCCAATTCAGGAGGCAACTTCTACATCATTTTGGCAGTTGACTACCTATCTAAATGGGTGGAAGCGAAGGCAACAAGAGCTGATGATGCAAAGACCGTTGTTTCATTCTTCAAATCCCAAATCCTTAACAGATTTGGAGTGCCACGAGTGATCATCAGTGACAGAGGCAGCCACTTCTGTAACAAGGTTGTGACAACTCTCTTCGCCAAGTACAACATCACACATCGTGTGTCCACTGCCTATCATCCTCAAACGAACGGATTGGCTGAATTGTCAAATAGAGAAGTAAAATCCATCTTGAGCAAGACGGTCAGACCTGATCGAGGAGACTGGAGCCAGAGATTAGATGATGCGCTGTGGGCGTATAGAACAGCATTCAAAACCTCCATTGGGACAACTCCTTATAAGTTGGTTTATGGCAAATCATGCCATTTACCCGTGGAAATTCAGCACAAAGCCTATTGGGCTATTAAAAATTGCAATATGAACATTTCAGAAGCTGGATCCCACAGAAAAATGCAAGTTCAGGAGTTGGAGGAGTTGAGAAATGATGCCTACGAAAATTCTGCAATTATCAAGGCTAGGGCCAAAATGTACCATGACAGGTCCATTCGTCCCAAGGCCTTGACAGTTGGGCAGAAAGTGCTTCTATTCAGCTCAAGATTCCGCATCCTTGCTGGAAAATTGAAGAGCCGATGGACTGGTCCTTATGTGATTACTGATGTGTACCCCAATGGTGCTGTTGAAATTCAAAACCAGGAGGATCAGAACATTTTCAAAGTTAATGGGCACCGTCTCAAGCCTTTTTATGAGAAATTCCAAAACCACACCGTGGAGAGCACCACGCTTGAAGAACCTCAATGATGATACAGCATGAAAGGTCATTCAGTCGAGTCCAAGACTGCAAACAAGGACGCTACATGGGAGGCAACCCATGCCAGCCTTTTTCGGTTTCTTTCAGATGTGAGCAAGCCAATTTCAGAACAGCGAGGGTCAGTTCATCCCGAGGCCTCGGGATGAATCACCCCTTTTATTCAAATCTGCCACATCAGCAAAACCAATTAAATGAAATAACCGTTAAACCCACGACCAAAAAACAAATAAATCCCCAAATAAACCTTTCAGCTTTCTCCTATAACTCAAACCCCTCAATCCCTCAAAAAGCTGTCAACACAAACCCACTAACCCACTCTTTACTCTCAACCACCGCCTTCCTCCATCACTTCATCTTCTCCAGCAGCCATCTTCTTCCTCAACCAACATCTCCAAAATCTGCAAAAATGCCAAGAAAGAAATCAGCAGCTCGTAAGACTACCAACCTTCCTCCCCAACCAGAATCACCCATCGAAGACCCATTTGAAGCTCAGCTTGCTTCAAGCCCGTCGTCACCACCGCCGTCTGGTCCATCCGCCGTCAATCCCGCCCAGAGCAGCAGCACAACTCACAACGCCGGCATGCACCCAGACGCGCAAGACCCTTTTGCAGAAGAAGAAGCCCTAGCCTCTGAAGAAGAACCCATCGTTTCTTCTTCCCAACCCACAGCTGAGCAACCCCCCATTTCACCAAAACCAGTCGCCACCGCAACCCCACCACCACCCAAAATTCAGACCACCACCACCACCAAATCCACACCAAAAAAGACCCACAAACCCACTGTCCCAGCCTCACCCACAGTTCCTATCTCTATTCCGAGGCCTCGACGAGGACCAGTGGTGATTAGGGATTCGGAACCCTCTTCTCCCCAAAATCCGAAATCCAAATCTGGATCAGGCGACTCAGACACCGCCAGCGACCCAACTTTCACCTCAAAAGCTCAGGACATCACAGTTTCCTCGAGCTCCGACGCAGAAGAACGACCTTTGAGGTCGATGGTCAAAAAGCCCCAGCCGCAGCACGCATCTGACAGAGAGCAGCGCTCCTTGCGCCGGAAAGGGATTCATGTCCCTCCCATTTCCGATGCGGCCGATCTCCTTCAGACTAAGAAGTCCAAAGCTGCCAAGAAACCTAAACCAGTGAAGAGAAAGGCTTTTGAGCTGATTGATGAAGAAGAGCCCACTCCTGATGTTCCAACTCCCCAGCCTTCCAAGGTCCACTCATCTCGAGGCCTTGACAAGGGCAAACAAAAAATTGTTCCAGAAAACCCCACCCCTGCATCTCCCATTCCCCCTCATGAAGATCCTGAGGATGCAGCACATCCTCCAGTGCCTGAGCCACATGCAGCAACTGCTGCAATCACTCCTGAAGCACCGCAAAAGAAAAAGGCAAAAATTGCCCCTCCAAAGCCAAATAGAGAAGCTTCCAGTAAGAAATCTGCTCCAGCAGCCACTCCAGTCGCCCCTGCGCCTGTTCCTGCTCCTAAACAGCAGCATGGCAGTGTCAGAAGTTCATCTAAGCCTCGAACCAGTGCCAAAAATCGGGTGAGACCTGACCTTAATCTTTTAAATGGTTGGCTTAAATTTGATGAAATTCATTTGCGTCAAAAACTGAATGAGAAGTATAAATTGTCAATTATTGCTTGTTCTGGATTGGATTTTGCTTTGCTGGACACTTTTGGAATTGAAACTAGGCTTCGTACTTATGTGCGCAACATTGGGTGGGAACCATTATTTTACCTTGAGCATGATGCATATTTAGAGCTTTGTCTAGAATTTTTCACCACTTTCTGGTATAGCTCTTACAAAGAAAAATAGGAGTTGATGCTTAACAAGCCTGAGGATGTTAATTTCAGATTTTGTGATAAGTATGAGCACTTAACTATGAATGAATTTAATGTCATGTTAGGATTTGTTTCACATGCTGATTTAAATGCTGCTTGGTACTTGAACGCACTGTGTGATTATCCTAGTAATTTTGACAAACATGTTGCTTATCGCGAATTAACTGGGCAAACAGGACTGAAATATGATGACAAAAAAGCTAAGGCCCACCAAATCCTAGACCCCGCACTAAGGATCCTTCACCGTTGTTTGTCCACCACTTTAGCTGGAAAAGACCAAATTTCTGGTCTGATTTCCAAGCAAGAGCTCTTCATTTTATGGTGCATGCAACATGGTTATAAAATGAACCTAGGATTTTGGATAGCTAACCAACTCAGCACCCCTAGAGAGAGATTGTATATGGGATCTTTTATCACTCATTTAGCCATCTCTTGTAGAGGTCTTCATGTGGTGTCGGCCAAGCTTTTTAATGTTGCCCCTCTGAAATTACTTGATTTACCTCAACTTGACCATATGGGATTTTTCCATTTGGACGAGGAAGGTTATGTCTGTTATAACACAGGGTTCACCAAAGTTGAAGATCACATCTACGGGACCAAGCACCTGGGCAACTTCAAGCTCAGACGTCTGGACTGGCACGAACACAATCCTGCCCCTGCTCCCGCTGATGCGGACCATGCCGGCCCATCTCGAGGCCTCGGCATGAGTGGACCTGCCCCTGTCCCTTCGCCTGCCTCGCCTCCCCTCAATGCCCAAGTTGTTGTCCTTCTTCGCAATCAGAATGCCCTGCTCCGCCACGTCATCCGCGAGCAGCGTCAGACCAACGTTTGTCAGGACAACATCCTCCACATGCAAGAGAAGATCCTTGTTGTTCTGACCCGTGCTTTTCCACCAGCCCCGCCGCAATAAGCCCCCGGTTTCTTCTGTTCCTTTTCCTTTGTCTTTGTTTCTTTTCTTTTGCTGTTTGTTTTCTTTTAGTTTGTTTGTTGTTCAGTCTCATTCACATTGAGGACAATGTGTCCGATAAGTGTGGGGGAGACACTTTCGTGTTTCTTTTTATTTTTGTGATTTGTGTTTTATTGCATGCTTTTATTTTTAGTTTTTATGCATGTTTCTCCTGTTTGTTTTTCTCTTTTTACTGCATGTTTATTTTTTTTATTTGTTGCTTGCGCCACTGCTTGTTTTTATTTTGTTTTTGCATGAGTTTTTGTTTGTCCTTTTTGTTGTGTTCCACCCCTTTTGTCATGCGATTTAATCCCGAAAACTTGTCTTGTGCACACACTTGATTTATCAACTCTGTCTTGCAATATTGAATACATCAGACCTTGCAATTGAGCATTCATTCCCATAGATGTATGATTAGTTTTGCTGTCCTAGAAAGTACTTTGCTAGGGCTGATTGTTTGCTTCTCCTTAGATCTTGGGATGAGGATCCTATCCTCTCATTGCTGCCTAAAGTCCTTTAATTTTGCTTGCTTGTGTACCATTTAAATTCCTTGTGTATGGCTTCTCATCATACCCTCCGGATTGCACGACGTTGGTGGTTCGGCACCATCGTCCCATTTGGAGAAACTTCCGGTCGGTTGTGTGCTAACTCCCGTTGTTGGACCGATTATAGCACCATGATGAGAGTCAAGTCTGCATGTGCATGTTTTTGATTTCAAAAAAATGGGATTGTGGAAAGAAAGGAGGTATAAGAGGCCGAAGGCCTAAAGAAAAGAAAGGGATGCGGAAAGAAGAAGAGAAAAACAGAAAAAAAATATAAAAAAAAAGAAGAAAAAAAAAAAAAAAAAAAAAGAAGAAAAGAAGAGAGACAGAAAAAGAAGAAAGAGAAGAAAAAGAAAAAAATAGAATAAGAAAGGTGAAGAAGAATAAAAGAAGCCTTTGGCTCACTTCTTGTTTTAATAATGTTCTTTGCCTATTGCTTGCGTTTTTAATTTATTTGCTTGAGAGTCAGCAGCAATGTTTGGTTAAAGAATCGAAAGGAGAAGAAAACAGAGGCCCTAGGTTTGTATTTTCTGGTTGTATAGCAGCCTTTCATACCACTATCTGAATGCTTGCTCATTTGTGATGTTTGGTGTGTTGAATCTTGCTTGAAAGAGTTGATCTTTGAGGTGTGTGCATGAGTCAAGTCTAGGGATTTTATTTATGCTCAAAGGGGGTGCTGTTTGTGTGTTGTTTGTTTGCTGTTTGCATGTCTGTTTGTGTGTTTGTTTCTGTTATGTTTTAGTTTTTTCTTTATCTGTCTTAGTTCATGCTTGGGGGCAAGCATGGATTAAGTGTGGGGGATTATGATTGATGGATTATTTTGGTTGTTTTACTATCTCTTTTCCTAGTAATTGAGATGGTAAATATGCTACTTTGAGCCTATTTGCTTCCTTTTTTATGATTCAGCCTTTGGAGCATCAATATGAAGGAAAGGAGTGAAAAGCTTGAAGAATAGAGCTGTAATCAATCATATGGTGTTGAAGTCCCGTTTTCCGTTTTTGCTGCTTTGAAGTTGGTCTGTTCGTCTCAAGGCCACTCCTCTATTTTGCCGAGATCAGCTCTCCTCTAGGCCTCGACAAGAAGCGTCCCTCCGGAGGGCCAGCTGGATCTGCACTTTCCATGAATCCGCGTGCCGGATTTGTTTAATCTCTAGTGCATTTCCTGTCTTCTTGGGATACATTATTTGCAGACACTTGACTTCTTGGGCCCATATATGTTATTCCCATGTGCTTGAAGACATTTTGGAAGAATGAATCAACATTCTTCTTGATTAAATGAAGAATATTCCCACTCATGTACAAGCACTTAGAGGACAAGCTCTTGGGAGCTTGTGAGCTGGCGTGGACTGTCCTTGGAGAGGAGATTGCAGGCATGGGAACGGACCATTTAAGGTAGCAAGATTGGAGCGGATTGAAAGGAGGACAATAAAGAACAGTAGGGAGAAAAATCAGCATTTACCAACTTTTTCCAGAAATTCCAGCACTCTTTGTAATTTCGGATTTGAACTTCATTTGTTTTATTTTGATTATGTGTTGTAACTAAACTCAAAGTTCCTGGTAGGGATCAAGAGATTGGCTGGTATGTTGATTGTGAGACTTGTTTAAGCTTCATAGAAATGAATTTCATATTTCAAACCTTCTTGTTTTAATTTTAAACTTGTCTTCATTAATTTTTGAGCTTGATCACCTTGAATTTAATTCGGGCAAGTGTAGTCAGTTCCCTTGTGATTACATCACTCTTGGAGAACGTTTGTAGACAAATCAGCAGGGCATGAGGGGTATTTGCTTGGTCTAAGTTGATAGAAGGAATTGAATTAGGCGGTCATCCCATCCCGAGGCCTTGAGAAGGGCCGACCTAGGTGACAGCTGGGTCAAGTGCCAGACTAGACTAGACTCGTGGATGATGAAAGTATTCCCTTGTCTAGAAGAGGGACCTCACTGTATTTAATCAATCTCTCAAGTGCTTCCATAAGTATTCTGATTCCTTTGTAGAAGGCTCTGCATAGCCAAGGCAAAGTGGCGGATTAGAATCTTAGGATGAACTTAGGAAGATTAGGGTATTTAAAATGAAGTGATTCTTTTAAATACTTTTGTAGCAGGTTGGGAATCTAGTGTGAGCTGGTTCCACAACTTCTTCTATGAAAACCATTTCGAAAATGTATTTTGTCAATGATCAACAACTTACCAATGCCATCTCGCAATGATCTCTACCCGGAATATTTTCTCCACTGTAATTCTCTCTATTTTAAAGCTGTTTTTATTGTTTGCAACTGATCTCAAATCCACTGTATTTTCGTTTAATTGTTATTACACCCCAAAACTTGGTATCTTTTACTTGGTTATTTGCAGGAACTCCAAGAATTAGGCAAAGCTTGTCCTTGTGGGATCGATCCTCTCACCACTATCTGCATTAATTTGTAGCATAGCACTGAGTTGTATTTTATTTATTTTATGAACGGATTCGACACCCGTCAGGTATCCACAGCCTACCACCCTCAGACAAACGGCCAAGCCGAAGTGTCAAACAGAGAGGTAAAGTCAGTCTTGGCCAAGACAGACGCGATTGGAGCCAGCGCTTAGATGACGCATTGTGGGCCTGCCGAACGGCTTACAAAGGACCAATCGGGATGACACCTTACAAGCTAGTCTATGGAAAGACATGCCACTTACCAGTAGGGTTGCAACATAAAGCATTTTGGGCAATACGAAAGTGCAACCTAAGTTGTGATGAGGCTGGCCAAGAAAGGAAGTTACAACTCCATGAGCTAGAGGAATTGAGAGACCAAGCCTATGACAATCAGCTGATTGTCAAGGTCAGAATGAAAGCTTACCACGACAAGCGGATTATTGGAAAACCTCTCCACACAGGGGAGAAAGTTCTTCTTTATAATTCCCATTGTAAAATGTTTCCTGGGAAACTAAAAACTAGATGGGAAGGCCCTTTTGTTATTACTAACATTTACCCACATGGTGCAGTAGATATTAGGAATGAGAAAACAGGTGCCGAGCTCAAGGTGAACGGGCAGAGATTGAAACCGTTCTTTGAGGGTTTTCAGGAAGAAAAAGTTTCTGAAAAGGTGGACGAGCCACCTGAAAACAACTGAAGAAAAAATTGAGAGTCAAGCCTAGGACTTAAAATAAGGGCGCTGCAAGGGAGGCAACCCTTGTTTCTTTTTATTTTAGCATGTATTTAATTTTTTTTTGTCACATTTGATTTCACTAGGTTATTTTCGTTTTTGTGCAGGAAATTAAGTGTGGGGAAATTGAAGTAGTCTTGGACGAGATCTTGGCCAAGACTTAAAGCTAGACTGCCTTACGAGTGAAGAGTCCTTTTGTGAGTTAGTGGGACACGTGTCTTCGCCGCCAAATAAAAGCCTTTATTTGCTTTTGAAACGGACAATTTCAAAAAGCCAATTAAAAGGAATTAATTGGCAGCGTGGGAAATTAATCTACCACCTCTGCATATTCCTTCTCCCACTCTGACACGATCTCCCCACGTCCAACAAAATCCAACCTCTCACCTGAGCTAAAAGCAGCAGACCTTTCTTCTTCTTCTTCCCCAAAAATCGCACAGTGAACCCCTGCACAAACTAAACTTCAAAAAAACCCAAAATCCTTTCAAATCTTTTTCCCCTTTCGCACCCATGACTGCACCCAGCCGTCCTTCGCCTTCCCACATCCCTGAGGAGAGCGACGATCTCCGTGGAGCTCAGCCGACTGCCTTTCCGACCAGTTCCCTCTCCGCCGCGAGACGGTTGCTCAACGCAATAGGGGATGACGATTCCATGTCCTCCGAAGATGACTTACCCGAGGAATCAGAGGAGAGTGTCCAGGGAGGCGACCGAGCTGTTGTAGTGTCCGATGAGGATTCCGATGAGGTTCCTCTCGCGAAGAGGATGAAGACCTCTGCTCCGGCGACGACGGGAGACAGAGACAGCCGGCGCCAGAGCAGAGCAGGCTATTGAAGAAGATGGCAGCTGCCGGAGCATCAAACCCAACTCCGACAACCGCTGCGAAGAAACCCACTCCTACTACTGCCGCTGCCGCTACTGTTACCACACCACCACCGCCACCTCCGGCGAAGAAGAATTCAGCCACTGCGCCGCCCAAGAAGTCCGGGCGAGTCAAGCAGGTGGCTCACAAAAGGACGCCGACTAAGAAGCCGGCAAAAACCCCAATTACAGTTCAGTCTCCACCCCCACCAAACCCTAAGCCGACCAAGACCACTGCCGCTCCTTCCACTGCCAAGAGCAAAGGGAAACAGAAGGCGGTCGTGGAGGATTCTTTTGAGGACGACGAAGACGATTTAGTCTTGGCCAAAACTGCGGCCAAGACTCCTAAGGTACGATCTCTTCCTCCTCTGCACACACTCAAAGGCTGGTTGAAATTCGACACGCCAGACCTTAAAGCTAAATTGCGTGATATGCATGCCTGTGATATCCCTGCTTTTGCTCGATTAGAATTTAATTTTTTGAATGAGATGGCATTAGGGGATAAAATTAGGGAATATGTGTATGCGATTGGTTGGGTCCCTTTTATGTCTGTTGAGTGTGATGCTTTTGCTGAACTGTGTCTTGAATTTCACACAACCTTCTGGTTTGATGCAGAAACCTTGTATGTTAAGGGTAGAGACAAACCAGATTTTGCTGCTCCTGATGTGATTAACTTTAGGTTGTGTGATAAATGGAGTCACTTGTCTGTTGATGCCTTCAATGCTTTGCTAGGATTTGCCTTTACTGATGAAGCCATTTTTTATTATCCCCAAGATTGGGATAATAATGTTGCTTTTAGAGAGATCACTGGTGATCCGAATGCTAAGTTTGATAGGAACTCTAAGGCACATGCCATTCTAAACCCTGCTCTTAGAATGCTCCATAGAACCTTGTCTATCAACTTTTCGGGGAAGACAAAAGTCTCTAGAAATTTAGCCAAGTCTGAATTGTTTCTGTTATGGTGCATTATGCACAAGAAAAAGGTCAACTTAGGCTTGTATTTGGTTCAAGTATTGCATGCGCGTGAGTCTAAGACCAAATTGATTTTTGGATCATTGATTACTTGGCTTGCTATTCAAACTGCTAAATTCGATCCTGCTGCTTCTGATTTGTTTAGATGTTGCTCCCCCAAAATCCTGGATTTTAGATCCTTCGACCAAATGGGACATTTCCATTTGGAAGGAGAGTTTGTTGCTTGTAATACAGGTTTTACACCAGTGGCGGACCACATCTTCTCAAAGAAAAATGGAGGACAGTACAAGTTGCGTCCCATAGTCATCCCAGGAGAAGAAGCAGAGGGCGATCTTGCCCAGGATCTAGGCCAAGACGCTGCCAAGACACCACCATTCCTGCTGCTGCAGCCGATCTAGGCCAAGACAAGTGCAAAGACCCCCCTGCCAGTAGCACCAGTGAGCCACAAGAGTGGGCAAGAGAATTCCAAGCCCGCCAGCTGCTCATCCTTGAGCAGCAGAAGATCATCCTCGATCGTCTTGGCCAAGACAAGGGCCAAGACCAGAATCAAGCACCCGTCAGAAACGTGGTGCCTCAGTGGGCCCAATGCCTTAATGACAGGCAGGACGTCCTCCTTGAGCAGATGAAGCTCACAAGGAAAAACGTCCTCCACGTGTACCAGCACCTCGAAGCCCATTTCAAGCTCCTCAAGGACCTTCATGACAATCTGAGCTCAGAGAGTGACTCAGAATCCTCTGATGAGGAGGATGAACCCCAGCCATCGGCCTAGCCAGCAAACGCATCTCGCCCGTCGATGCCTCCTCCTCCACCAAAAGAGCCCAAGCCAATATCCTCCCCTGCCCCTGATCTAGGCCAAGCCTCTGGCCAAGATCCCCAGACCCCAGCAACATGAGTTGCTTCTGCCCCCAGGTCGTACTTTTCTTCTCTTTACTTTCTTTTCTGTTTTTAATTTTTGTCTCTCCACACAATGAGGACATTGTGTATTTTTAAGTGTGGGGAGGGTGTTAAATATGTCTTGTGTTTTGTGAATATTGAATGTTTGATTATGTGTTTTGCGTCTGTTTTGTAAGTCAAATTAATGTGTATTAATTTTTTACTTTTATGTCAGTTTGTCCAATATAGAGTCTGTCAAATGCATGATTTTTATTTGTATTTTTCTGCTTGTTTTGAGTCTGTTGTGAATGCACATCCGAATCCCTGTTTTCTTGCTTAGATTGTTTAGTCTTTTGGTGAGACTGCATTTAGACACTTCCCTAGGGGATACAATGCTTTAGTAACAGGGAAGCAAATGAGCGTAAATGATCAATGCCCAAGGGGCATGTTATCTGATGTTTCCCAAACATTTATCATCCACATGGTCGTAGGGACACTTAGCTAGTAACTTAACTCTTCTTGGGATGATGGGGTTAGCTGATTTGAGTGTGTTGCTCTATCTACTTGTAGTGTGAGGCAAATAAGGTGTTGGAATGTCATAGGACAGACATAGCAAAGGTGGAAGTCCCCGCTGAAAAGGACAAGCTCTGTCTATGTGCTGTGTCTGTAAACATACAAATGACACTTGACATGTCAAAAGAAAAAGAAAAAAATTTATAAGGACATAAAAGAAAATAAGAAAAGAAAAAAATAAATCTGTCAAAGTGATTTAAATGGCACCAAGTCTTTAGGCATTTATGGATAGACGACACTCGGTGGGGCTCAAATTATTGGTTAACTCTGTTTCCCTTTTCCTTATCAATCTCTTCTAGTAGGGTGTCTTGATACCATGTGGAAGGTGTGTGTTTGGGGTATTGATCATTCCTTGTTAGTCTTGCATTGGATATCTTATCGAAGTGTCTTGGCAGGTCCAGTGGAAGGGTAAGCAATCTGAAAATGAGAAAGTCCGGGGGGTTCAGGATGTGTGTTTTGTTTTTGATGTATTTTTATTTTTTTAGTGAGTCTTTGAGTCTGTATGCTTGGGGGCAAGCATAGTTTAAGTGTGGGGAGTTTGATTGCATTGTATTTCATCATGTTTTATTGTCCAATTACTAGTTATTTTGGACAGTAAATCTGCTGATTTATCCTTGTTTTCCCACATCTTAGCAGATCTGATCTGGAAGGCAACTTTTGAGGAATCTGAACAGAAGAGAGCTGGAGCAGCATTACCTGAGTCTAGGCCTGGATCTTGGCCTAGACATATTCGCATCTGACGCAGCGCGCATACCAGGATTGTCTTGGCCAAGACTGCGGCCAAGACACTTTCGCGATAAAGACAGCACTTTGGAGCGTTTGGACCGCTTTCAGCGTTGGACTCTTACAGCTGGCACGTAGCAGCTGTTCCGCTATTTTAGAGGGATCTGAAGACAATCTTATGTAGAATCCCGAATGGGATCTCCCTCTTTATTATTTAGCGATTTAGTTTCCATTTTTAAGAACAATTAATTGTAATAATCTTTTAGGAGATTTTCTAGGGATTAGAGTTGGATTGGGACAGAGGTTCTGAGGGCTATTTTAGCAAGACATTATTCACCTCTGTCCAGATCGAACACTAGGCAATCCTTCTTCTCTTTTCTTAGTTCGACATTGTTACACTTTGCTCCGGATTTTATTATCTCGGATTTATATTATTTATGCAATTAAATACTTTATCTTTTTATTCATGAGTATGAGTAACTAAACACCC
Source organism: Viola odorata (assembly GCA_963691705.1). Taxonomy (NCBI): domain Eukaryota; kingdom Viridiplantae; phylum Streptophyta; class Magnoliopsida; order Malpighiales; family Violaceae; genus Viola; species Viola odorata. The sequence continues at coordinate 77,248,676 of OY829537.1, forward strand.
ATTTTTGGTAAGGGTTGATGAGCTGAAGTTCTTATGCACTCGTGAGGCATCTTTCGTACTTAATAATCTCTTCCTTTGTATTTATTTATTTCTTGAACTTAACCTATCGCTTACTCACTAGAGGCAAGGTTTGATCATCCTTGTACCCTAGTAGAGAAGAGTTGTAACCAGCCTAGAAGGAGAGGGAGTACCCGCTGATAGCATGTATTTTATGCATGTTTTTCCTTCTATTTTTGCCTTGATTTAGGCCTTGATACTACTAATCCACTCGTGTTTCCATCTTTTTCACAGATCAAGGCCAAGAAGGAGAAATGTGCGAAAAGACATGCTTTCTGGGTGATTTTCAAGGTTCAAGACCATCGTCGAGACCAAGGACCAATTTCCTCATCGAGGCCTATCATCGAGGCCTGTCATCGAGCCCTCGACGGATCAAGAGCCTTAAATCCACGTGTCCTCGCAGTTGTGCTTCCACGTGTCCCCTCGGACGTCCCCCAGAATATTCCCTCAGATGCGGATGTCTCCTAGAATATTCCCTCAGATGCTGGTCTCGCCCGAAAGGAATATTCCATAAAGATTCTTATCGAGACCCATTCCAGAACATCCCAGAACATTCCAGAACGTTCTAGAAGGTTCCCAAAGATGCTGATCTGCCCTCGACATGTCGTCGAGACCTCGACAATCTTATCAAGGCCTCGACAAGTGCAAAACGCCAAGTCGACGTGGCTACACTCCGATCACTCCACGTGTCCTTCCTGATGCATGTCAGATGTTCTGCGAGGATCCCGAGGAATATTCCCCTTTTCTGCCATCGTGGGTCACCCCTTTTGCCAGAGCGTGGGCACCTTGTGTTGAGCTCCCCTTAGCTGGAATTTTGTCCCTTAGTGGGTGGCTGGTGTATATATACAACCTTATGTGCTAGGGTTCTCACACCACTTTACACTTTAGATATTTTTACTCTTAAACTAATTTCAGTAGCTTTCTTCTAGTTTGGGAGTTTTGGGGCTTGTTCCTTCCTCTTCTCTTCATAGTTGCTGGATCCAAGCTTTGTAAAAAGCACCATTAATCAAGTTTTATCCTTAACTCTTCCTTTATCTTTTATTATGTTATTTCCATCTTTTATGTGTTTATCTCTTAACATGAGTGGCTAAACCCACGTTCTTGGTAAAGGTGTATCGAGGGTTGCTCGGGTAGATTCGAGGCCTGATTGCTCTTAACATGTTCTCTTTGTTATATCTGGTTGCTTGTCATTTTAATTCCATTTTTGCTTAGGGTGATTCGAGGCCTGATCAACTTTTAATCTTCCCTTTGTGATTATTGTCGTGACTCTGCAGTGATAACTAGCGTGAGACTGTTGGGTAGGTGTAGACAACTAGATTAGTGTTCTCGGGTAGATCTGGGTTCATTAGTCTAGGGCACGCAGCTGGTTAGGGTCCTGTCGTGATCCTGACAAATCGAGGCATCGCTCCCTAGATGTGTCTTTCTTGTTCTTTATCGATGCTCTGATATTCTGTCCGCTTTGTGCTAGTGACAAGCTGAAGTGAAAAAGGCTGTCTTTTGATGACAAGATAGGTGGCTGAGAGGATATCAAAGGATCGAGGCCACCTTATTAACAGTGAAAACGGGGGGTGGCTCCTTAGGAAAGAAAGCAGGGGGTCTACGTGAAAACATGACCTCTATAGCACGTCTGTAACGTTAGAACGGAAAATCTTTGCGCTGATGACAATCGAGCCCTCGACGCAACCCAAGAAAGCCCTTTACCAAGTTCCCTTCTCCTTGACTTATTATCTTTGCTTATTAATCTAATTGTGTATTTTGTGTTTTATTTTATCTCTGATCTTTATTATTATTGTTTACTCGTCGTGACCTCGATTGCCATTTTTAGTAGTGACCTCGATTGCCATTTTTAGTAGTTAGAATTGTTAGCTCTGATCACTCTCTTGGTTAACTTGATTAACCTATAAACCCCCCCCTTTTGTTGTTGTGATTTTGTGCATTTTTACCTCTGTCATACAATCGAGGGCTTGATTTCAGTTCTCACAATCTCTGTGGATCGACCCTGTTACCGCTTTACACAAATTAGTTTGTGCATCTAGGCCTCAGGAAATATATTATTTTTGACCCGTTTCGACGGCGAGTCAAATTTTGGCGCCGTTGCCGGGGATTATGAAGAAACTGATTTTTTCTCTTTTGTTTGCATGACCAGGAGATCTGCACCAGACCTACTACCCCTCGATCACGAGCTTACTCGAACTGAGAAAGGACTTCGAAGACAGGCCAAAGGACCATCTACTAGTCGTGGGGAAGCCTCACGTCCTGCCCTCGATAGTCATCGATCTCACTCGGATAATCACGGTATTCTGTTTCATCAAGACCTCGACAACTCAGTTCTACACACTATGGAACACGATCCTCCTCCTCCTCCCCCTCCTCCTAGTCCCGATCAGCCACCAAACATCCAAACCATCGATGACCTAAATGCTGCCCCTGAAACACCAAGCACCTGCATTGATTGGCCTACCGTTGCCTATGACTGGACGCTCAAATCAGCAGTCATGCACCATCTCCCCCTTTTTCGTGGCATGGCCAAGGAAAACTCTCATCGACACCTCCAGCAGCTCCACAATATCTGCGAGGCCATGAAGCCCACCAATGTCAGCATAGATCAAGCTAAGCTCCGTGCCTTCATGTGGTCCCTCAAGGACGATGCCCTCGATTGGTTCTACGACCTTCCTCCTAAATCAATTCGATCATGTCCAGAAATGTCCAAGGTTTTCACGGACAAGTATTATCCGGCGTCCATGGCCATGATCACTCGCAAGCAGTTGGTCTCGATTCTTCAGAAGGATACGGAGAACCTCGATCAATATTATGAGCGCTTCAAGAAGTTGCAAGCATTATGCCCTTCCCACAACCTCACCGAGCACGCCTTGATCCAATATTTTTGTGAAGGTCTGCGAGCCCACGACAAGGCCCTGCTAAATGCCGCCGCAAATGGCTCTCTCACCCGCCTCACTCCTGCTGCTGCTAAGGCCACGATCGAGCTCATGGCAAAGAATGCAGTGCCCTTGATCGACACCAGCCATCAAGACGCCCGCTCAGCAGCGATGGAAAATCAGTTGGCAACCATCACGAGTATGTTACAGAGCATGGCCTCGATTCAGCCTGTCCAAATGAAAGCCTGCCAAATTTGCCAGTTCTCAGATCACGCCACCGATGCGTGCCCATTCATTCCTGACGAGATACAAGTAAATGCAGCGGGAGGGTATCATGCCCCATATGGCCAAAATTACAATCAGAATTGGAAACAACCCAATCCCGGATGGCCAAACAATCATCAATCATCGGGGCCTCGACAACAGCAACAACAAAATCCTTATGGCAATCACCCTCCCTTCAACATGCAGAACTTCGTGCCCATGCCTAGCCACCACAACAATCAGTACCAACATCAACCTCCTCAAGGTCAGACCTTCACCATGCCACCGGTTGATGAAATAGATCATGAAAAGAAAATAGCTCATGAAAAAAAGGTAGCAGACCTCGAGAAGCAAGTGAGCATCATGATAGCTGAAATGAAAGAGTTGAAAAATCAAGGTAGATTTCCTGGGCAGACTGAGGCCAACCCAAAGCATAGTGTGTGTGCTATGACTCTTCGGAGCGGTCTCGAATTGCCTTCTCGGGAAAGTCGAGACCTCGATGGCAACCCATCTAACTCCTCTCTTCCAGGCCTCGACGATGAATCTGTCGAGCCCTCGACCAAGAAGAAGCAAGTTCCTAAGCACAAGGAGGCCAAGATACCAGAATGTATGGAAGATCGCATCCGCTCTCCTAGAGGAATGGCCCCGCGTAATGATAAAAGTCCTCCTGAGTTCTCCCAAGAGTATATCCACAAAATTCTTGAGCCACCCTTCCCTCAAAGGCTGGTCAAGACCAAGAAGGAAAGTGAGGATCGTGAGATTTTTGACATGTTCAGCAAAGTCCAAGTCAATATTCCTTTGCTGCAGGCTATAAAAAACGTCCCTCGGTATGCTAAATTTTTGAAAACTTGGTGTGCTAACAAATGTAATATGATAGGTGTGAACAAGATTTGTGTAGGTGTGAACATCTCGGCCTCGATCCAGCAAAAGCTACCGCCCAAGTGCAAAGACAAAGGTATGTTCACCCTCCCTTGTAAAATTGGCACTACTGATATTGGTAGAGCTATGTGTGATTCAGGTGCAGGTATCAACGTCATGCCCTTGACGATATACAACAGTCTAGGGCTTGGACCCCTCAAGCCTACCAAGACCTCGATCCAACTAGCTGACAAATCTGTCATCCACCCTAAGGGGGTCGTTGAGGACGTCTTGGTCCAAGTTGGTGATTTCATCTACCCAGCCGATTTCTTTGTGCTTGACATGGAGAATGGGAATTCTGTCAAGGCCTCAGACATGCTCCTGGGCAGACCATTCCTTAAGACAGCAAGGGCCAAGATCGATGTCCATGACACCTCGATTACTCTTGAGTTTGACGGCGAGACCATCAAGTTCAATATGCCTAACGCTATGCATGACCCTATTGAGTTCTCTAGTGTTAATTTTGTTGATGTCATTGATCCTATTGATGAGAAAGTTTCTACACTTGATGCTGATGATTCTCTACAGCTTGCCCTCGACAGGAGTATTCCGCCCACCATGCTGGACACCTTCACTTTGACACTTGTTACTTCAGAGCACTCAATTGTTGATGCTATTGACCCCATTGTTACACAAGTCTCCGATCTTAACGCTGACAACTCCGCACATCGTGCCCTCGACGGGAACATCACTACTAATGCACTGGCCCCTAAGTTGGAGTTGAAGAGCTTGCCCTCGCACCTCAAGTACGCCTACCTTGGCAAGCATGACACACTCCCGGTGATCATCTCTAGCAAGCTCGATCCTGCTGCAGAGCGCGATCTAATTTCCACACTCAAAGGATATCGCGAGGCCCTTGGATGGACGGCCGTCGAGGTCACGACACACTTACCAGCCCTATGTGCTCCTCAACTAGCCCCGGTAACTTTCGTACCCACTCCTGATGTCCCCAAAGCCATGACACCAACCCTCTCCTCAATTGATACCGACACCATTTTGACAAGCGAGGGCAAGATGCCTAATGCCAATCCAGCTCCATATCCTGCCAGTGACACGATCAAGGGCAAGACGCCTTATCGTGATAAGCTGCTCTCTCCTAAGACCTTTGCTACTGGACAGAAAGTTTTACTCCATAATTCTCGGCTTAGGCTCTTTTGTAGAAAGTTGAAGCCTCGATGGACTGGCCCTTACCTCGTCAAGAAGGTGTATGCCCATGGTGTAGTTGAGATTCAGAGTATAGGCACGGGCCTTATTTCCAAAATTCAAGACCACAGATTGGAGCTGTTCCATGAAGGTTTCCACCCCCTCATGGCAGAGCCACCAGACCCAAAGTAATCTGAGTATCCAACGTCGAGGCCTCGACGTTAAACAGGGCCACAATCGTGGAGAATTCCACGAGTCGTCGAACTACCCTTCACTCTTCCCTCCTTTATCTCTTTTTCGTTCCCTTTTTATTATTTAATTTTTGCATGCATTTTTATCGTTTAACTATTGCATGCCCCTTTTAATATTTAATTATTGCATGTCTTTTTATTTATTAATTACTACATCCCTCCTTCATTTCGTTTTGGGGCCTCCCATGCCGTATCTCATTAACTTTGCATGTCCCTTTTATTATTTAAATATTGCATGTTTCTTTTGTTATTTAAATGTTGCATGTATTGCATACCCTTTTGCCGTTCCCTCTCATTTCTAATGTTGCATTAATTAAATATTGCATATATTGCATGCCCTTTTTTATTTATTGCATACACTTTTTGCTGTTCCCCAAGTCAAACCTTATCCTCCACAGTCCACACTCCTCTTTTCCGTTGCACTTGTTTTTAATTAAATAATGTAAGTTTTTTAAATTATTTTACTTTTTATGTTCCCCATGCCATTTCCAACCCACCCAACCGTTACCTTTTCTCTCATATCCCCATTCATATCTCGTCCCCTCTCCCTTTAATTGCATTTTATTTTATTTTATTTGTATTCCCTCCTCTCCCTCATCCGCGTGATTTTGAATTTTCAGGTGAGAATCCGCGCCCCAGCGAGCGCCACCCGGCAGTGCCCCATCCAACGCGTTATCTGGAATCCGCGTCAGCCAACCAAGGCCCGCCACGAGTCCCGCAATCCGAAAGCCCAACCAGCGCGCGCCACGCGTCCCCCTTATCCATTCAACGCGCTATCCCAGGGCGCCCTCTCACCGCTCGCCACGTGTCCCACAATCCGCTTCGACCACTCCCAGCGCGCCACGTGTCCTCCGCTTGCACCACGTCAGCCCCCACCAAAAAAAAAAAAAAAAAAAAAAAAAAATCTCCACACTTCCTCCATCATTTTCACCGTCCCCCCACCCCAAAAAGAACAAAATAATACTTTTCCTATCCCTTTCAACCAACATCATCTTCTCCAACCTTCATCTTCTCAAACCCACCAACCATTCCGGCCATGGTGAAGCTAGGGGCACACAAGCGCACCTCTGGAGCGCGACCGCCAGCCATACACCACTCCCCAGAAACCTCTGATTCTTCTTCCTCCCAACCCGCCCCCACCACCGACAAAAAACCATTAAACCACCGCCGCCCACCGCCAAACCAGAGCCGAAAAAGATGAAGGGCAAGCAAGCCCCAAAAACTCTTAAGGAGCTCACGGTGGATGAGATTTTGGGAGAGACTCTGGTGTCCGACGAAGAAGCTCTCCAAGAACAGCAAGAGCAAGATTCCGGCACTCCGGAAATTCAGGCCTTGGCAACCGAAGTGGCCCGACGCACCCTCCCTTCCTCTTGACCCCCCCCCCCCCAACAAAAAAAAAAACAATTTCTTTTTCCATTTTGTCTATGTACTCTTTTCTTTTAGTTTGAACTCCTTTTACCTTTCTTTTGTGTGCCCCCTCCTCGCATTGAGGACAATGCGAAGCCTAAGTGTGGGGAGGGTTGTAATTGTGACTGCTTGACTGCATGTTTTATTTTTCGCTTCTTGCATGTTTGCTTATTTTGTGAAATATTTGCGGATTTTTACTCTAGATTTTCTCTAAGTTTTTGCATGACCTCGCTGCCCTGTTTTGAAACCCCATTTGCATGAGCACATGTCTTGAGCACTGATTTTGCATGATTAAACCAATCTTTTGAAGCATGTTGTCTGCCTGTTGCCCCTTATATCTACATCGAGGCCTGGACGCTAGTAGTCACATTTAGCGCCTTGTGAGCACATTGAGCATCCATGCCATATCTTTTTCATGAGTGAATGCATAGCTAGGCACTTGCTAGGTTTGCATGATATCCCTGGGTGTAGGCACCATTAGACTTGGGAAAGCAGCGATATGACAAAAGCCTTTGCATCATTTTATTTTCTCTTTATTTCTCTCTTTGTTCTCTTTTCCTCCATCACGACCTCGACATCCTTTGTTCTCTTCTAACCATTTGAGCCATTTTCTTGATCTTTCCTTGGCAGGTGAGTAGCACTTTTCAAAAGAACAGCAAGGGCTAGGTGCGAAAGATCAAGTGGGGGAGAGACCAAGATCGAGGGCAAACCAGTAAATCGAGACTGCTTCCTCTCCACGGCAAAACACAAGTGTGGGGAAGCAGAATCAAAATATTAAGCCCTCGACCCTAATCAAGGTCAAATCATTGAGACCTCGACGCTGATCACTCAAAGCAAGAAAGAGGCAAGGGTCCCCAGCTGCAGCCCCTAAAGTGTATAATGGCAAGCTAAATTTTCAAGGTCTGTGTCTGCAAAAAAAAAAAAACAAAAAAAAAAAAAAACAAAAAAAAAAAAAAAAAAAAAAAAAAAAAGAAAAAGAAAAAGAAAAAAGAAAAACAAAAAAAATATTCAAATAAAAGCAGACCACACACAAAAGCAGCCAATATCACAAGTATGGAGCCCTCGACACAGAACGCAGATCGAGACCTCCCCCACTGAAAAATGAAGAAATTATCATCAAGCCCTCGCTGTCGCACCCTCTCCAGCAAGTGCTTACTCACCGCCTCTCTTTTTTTCGGCCAAGGAATCCCTCAAACCAGTTGGTTATCTCCTCTCCATCTCTTTGTTTCTTTTCCTTTTCCTTTTATTTTCTCTTTTGCCATATCTCTTCTCCATTTCTCTAAACCCAACTCTTCCTCTATTTTTCATGATGCAAAGTTACTTTTCGATTGTTAGATTGCCCAAGCATGTGGATTAATGTACTCGGATTGATATGCAAACTCTGTTTTGTGCTGTGTTATCTGCATTTTGAGTGACTAAACACATAGCCTTGTTTGTGAGTGAGAGTGCAAACACATATCTGGTGAGGATTGCTTGTGGCCAGGCTTGGTGTGGAAAAGTTCTACCTTTGGGGTCGTTATCCCTCTGGTTTAATGCAGGTGTGCATCTAGGCAGGAAGCATCTTATCGAGACCTCGACAATTGATTGGTTTGATCATTCCAGTGCTTTGGTCGATTGTGTTTATGTTTTGGGGCTGTTTTAAATTTTCTGAATGCTCGAGGGCGAGCATTGGGCAGTGTGGGGATATTTGATAGCATGTATTTTATGCATGTTTTTCCTTCTATTTTTGCCTTGATTTAGGCCTTGATACTACTAATCCACTCGTGTTTCCATCTTTTTCACAGATCAAGGCCAAGAAGGAGAAATGTGCGAAAAGACATGCTTTCTGGGTGATTTTCAAGGTTCAAGACCATCGTCGAGACCAAGGACCAATTTCCTCATCGAGGCCTATCATCGAGGCCTGTCATCGAGCCCTCGACGGATCAAGAGCCTTAAATCCACGTGTCCTCGCAGTTGTGCTTCCACGTGTCCCCTCGGACGTCCCCCAGAATATTCCCTCAGATGCGGATGTCTCCTAGAATATTCCCTCAGATGCTGGTCTCGCCCGAAAGGAATATTCCATAAAGATTCTTATCGAGACCCATTCCAGAACATCCCAGAACATTCCAGAACGTTCTAGAAGGTTCCCAAAGATGCTGATCTGCCCTCGACATGTCGTCGAGACCTCGACAATCTTATCAAGGCCTCGACAAGTGCAAAACGCCAAGTCGACGTGGCTACACTCCGATCACTCCACGTGTCCTTCCTGATGCATGTCAGATGTTCTGCGAGGATCCCGAGGAATATTCCCCTTTTCTGCCATCGTGGGTCACCCCTTTTGCCAGAGCGTGGGCACCTTGTGTTGAGCTCCCCTTAGCTGGAATTTTGTCCCTTAGTGGGTGGCTGGTGTATATATACAACCTTATGTGCTAGGGTTCTCACACCACTTTACACTTTAGATATTTTTACTCTTAAACTAATTTCAGTAGCTTTCTTCTAGTTTGGGAGTTTTGGGGCTTGTTCCTTCCTCTTCTCTTCATAGTTGTTGGATCCAAGCTTTGTAAAAAGCACCATTAATCAAGTTTTATCCTTAACTCTTCCTTTATCTTTTATTATGTTATTTCCATCTTTTATGTGTTTATCTCTTAACATGAGTGGCTAAACCCACGTTCTTGGTAAAGGTGTATCGAGGGTTGCTCGGGTAGATTCGAGGCCTGATTGCTCTTAACATGTTCTCTTTGTTATATCTGGTTGCTTGTCATTTTAATTCCATTTTTGCTTAGGGTGATTCGAGGCCTGATCAACTTTTAATCTTCCCTTTGTGATTATTGTCGTGACTCTGCAGTGATAACTAGCGTGAGACTGTTGGGTAGGTGTAGACAACTAGATTAGTGTTCTCGGGTAGATCTGGGTTCATTAGTCTAGGGCACGCAGCTGGTTAGGGTCCTGTCGTGATCCTGACAAATCGAGGCATCGCTCCCTAGATGTGTCTTTCTTGTTCTTTATCGATGCTCTGATATTCTGTCCGCTTTGTGCTAGTGACAAGCTGAAGTGAAAAAGGCTGTCTTTTGATGACAAGATAGGTGGCTGAGAGGATATCAAAGGATCGAGGCCACCTTATTAACAGTGAAAACGGGGGGTGGCTCCTTAGGAAAGAAAGCAGGGGGTCTACGTGAAAACATGACCTCTATAGCACGTCTGTAACGTTAGAACGGAAAATCTTTGCGCTGATGACAATCGAGCCCTCGACGCAACCCAAGAAAGCCCTTTACCAAGTTCCCTTCTCCTTGACTTATTATCTTTGCTTATTAATCTAATTGTGTATTTTGTGTTTTATTTTATCTCTGATCTTTATTATTATTGTTTACTCGTCGTGACCTCGATTGCCATTTTTAGTAGTGACCTCGATTGCCATTTTTAGTAGTTAGAATTGTTAGCTCTGATCACTCTCTTGGTTAACTTGATTAACCTATAAACCCCCCCCTTTTGTTGTTGTGATTTTGTGCATTTTTACCTCTGTCATACAATCGAGGGCTTGATTTCAGTTCTCACAATCTCTGTGGATCGACCCTGTTACCGCTTTACACAAATTAGTTTGTGCATCTAGGCCTCAGGAAATATATTATTTTTGACCCGTTTCGACGGCGAGTCACCCGCCGGCTAGACGAAGTAGGTGACTAGTCTCGCGCCAGACTAGAAGAATAGGTAATCTAGGTCGAGACCAGATTGACAACCTAGGGTTTCCGTGGGGAAACACCTTGACCTAGGTACTTTCTTCCCCTATACCATTGAAGAGGTGAGCAACCATTCAAGACAGCAGTCAAATGGATAAACCCTTTAACCAGCAAGGTGTCCCTTGGCTAGGATTATCAGGAGAGGGAGTACCCGCCAGGTAATTTGAAGAGGAGGGAAGACAGGAGTGAACAGGAGTACCTCCACTCTATAGCAGTACTACAAACGAAGAGATGAACATCCTAGAGTCCGTGATCGAGTCATAAGAACGCAAGCTCTCATATCACCCTTACCTGGAATTCCATATCACTAGACTTATTCCTAATCTAGACCCTAGTCTTGGCCTAGACTCTGGCCAATACCACTTTAAACTGTTTTCACTTCTTTTTGTTTTGTCTTTCAGTTTCAGATACCAACAAAACCCAAACTCAGTGACGAGGAAGTCAAACTCAAGAACTACGTTTCCTAGAGGTCTCTGTGGACGATCCTCTTACCATCATCTACAAATCTTTGTAGACAGTGATAAGTTGTATTTCTACCCCCAACTCCATAACTATTTTACTACTATATTTGACGTGTTGGACGAGCGATCATTTATTAATCATAACTAAAAATAGTCATACGCAACATGTCAACACATTAGAAATAATAAAAAATGATACATGACATAGCACCTTAGAAGAACAAGGGGAATGAGCAATTTTAAAAAAAAAATAGTGCCTTAAAGAAACAGCTTCTTCTGATGATGTTTACAAGCTCTTCGGATGCCCCCAAATGTATTGGATGTTTTTGAATCATTTCTTGGAACGGCGTGCCCTTAGTATGTGTTGCTACCGATTTTTTATTTTTAAAATTTTCATCAAAACGTTTTCGGATTTCTAACGTCAATTTTCTAAAAATCATACATCCGTTTATTTTCGTCCAATTGATGTTTATTTTTACGCTCCGTGTCATTTAAATTTTATTTCATAATTTTTTCGCAATTTTATTGCTTTTCCCGTTCGAACTCGTATCGGTTCAAAGTAAAATTATCGAAACCAATGGTTGAACATTTTCGTTCTTTAGCTACTTATTTTTTTTATTATTATTTTAATTCGCGCCATTTCATTTCATTTCGTTCAATTTTTATCTTAGCATTTTTTCTATTCGAACTCTTATCGCTTATAAGCGAATTTTTATCGAGCGATACAGCGAACTTTTCATCGCTCACTGAACGCTAATTATCTTAGTTTATTTTATTCTACGTTCTAGTATTTTTAGTTCGGGTTTTCGTTTGTTTTAGGGTGAGATTGCTCGTACAATCGATTCGAGCCAGAAAATCAAAGGGATGATCAAGGACCAATCATAGCCCTTGATCCGGTTGACCAAGAGAGTCAACCAAGATCAAGCGGCTGTGATAATTTCCACGTTGGACACGCCCATTCCATGTCCAGTTCATGCACGAAAACGGGAAAGCAAGCCTATCCGTTCGCTAGCCTTGCTCGTCACCCCTAGGCTACAAGCAGCCTCGAAGCTTCCAGCAATCCTCAGACACACAACCGCTGCTCATCGACACGTCCTCCTCATCCCTCATCACCCCGGTGATGTCACCCTCGCTCTCAACCGACTTAAACTCGCCTATAAATAGCGAGGGTTCTCCAAGCTTTCTCACTACCAAAACACGAGCCGAAACACTCTCTAAAATCTTTCTCTTGTTAGCAGACTTGCTCAACCAACGGTTGAAGCTCCAACTCTAGCTCTTTAAATTTTTATTTTTATTTTTCAACGTTCTTCGGCAATATTTTCAAAAATTAAATCAATCGTGTTTTGATGATATAACTTCCTGTTTTGCTTTCAATTTTTTTTTTAATCTCTAGTTTAATTAAATTTCTTCGTTTTAACGAATCGCTCAACGATTCGGACAAATTTCAGATTTTTTGTTAATTAAAATATAATTCATTTTTATTTAATTGAGCACTGTTTTGTTGAAATTGAACTGCTGTAATTATTTGATTAAATAGTTGTTGTTGAGACGATCATTTCTATATATAGAAATCCAGTTTTCGTCGCCGGATGATCGGACCTCGGTCGCCGGCAGTAGCTCCGGCGACACGAGGTGGGAGATGATGAATAGGCTCTCTCCATTTAAATTTTGGGTTTGGGTCGCGCGAGCCCAAACAGCAGCACAACGCGCGACAGGAGGAAGGGTTGGGCCTCTGGCCCAGTGCACAAGAGAAAGAAACTGGGCCTGGCCCAGCCAGTGGGCCCATTCTCGGCCCAATGGGTCTGGCCCAATTTTTTGGCCCGTCAATTATTCGTGTCGTATAATTGTACTGTTTATTTATTTTCGCAATTTTTTTGGCCCTTTTTTTATTTGAAAGATGAATATTCTTCCTAATTATGTCAGGCAACCCTTTGCTCTCTTTTTTGATTTCTTTAAGTGCATTTACTTGGTAGGTTGCTTTGACACAATATGACACATTGTGATGAGGAAGCTGATATTGGACTTGAACATTTTGATTAAACCTTTGATGGAAGGCTTCCCCAACATAGAATTCCCTTAATGTGCTGATGCCGCAAGTTTAGGGAGCCTTGGAGTTTTATTTTGAGGAATCTTAAGCTATCTTGGTAGTGTCGCACCCCCTTTTAAAATTTTACATGACGCGGTTCGGATGAATGCGAGACAAAATTGGACTGGTCTCACATAATGCAATGAAGTCGCCACCCTGTTTTGTTTCTAAGGTTTAGGGAACCTATTGTCTAATATCATGGTAGAAAACAAAATAAAATAAAAATTAAGACAAAAAAGGTCTAAACCCAAGAATAACGGTTCGGGGTTGTATTATGGACTTGGAAAGGTGTTAGGCACCCGAGTCTCATCCAAAAAAGGTTACCGGATAAAAGAGATGTTTGAAATCATGCTTGAATATACACAAAAGTTCTAAATTAGTTATCATGCAAATTGGACGAATTAAATTCTAACATTTCTAACATTTCTAAATAACCATGGATATGAGTATATAAGCGAAAAAATGTTGAAATAAATAAAATGGTGAGAAAGGTGTACTTGTGAAGGGTTGTCGATGATTTACCCTACAAAGCCGAGATTATTAGTACGAGTAAATGATAAACGATAAACAAGCGAATAAATATTTGACAATTATCGTGCATAAGTAAAATAATTAATTTTAACAATTAAACGCAAGCAACATAATTATTTAAACATTTGAAAGCATGCAAAAATAATTAATTAAACAGTACGGGCGTACGATTAATCGGTACAAAAAAATGCGATGTGCCAAAAATAGGCTCGACCCATTGGGCCGAGAAACTAAGCCCACTAGCTGGGCCCACTATGCAGGCCCAAGACAGCCAGCCCAGCCCAGCAAAGGGCCTGGCTCCTTCTTCTCTTCCGCTGGGCTAGACAAGCGGCCCAGCTCTTTCTCCCGCTTGGGCTTGGCGCACATCGCCAGCCTATGACCAAACACCCAACCCAAAATTCAAAAAAAGAAGCAACGACTCTCATCATCTTCAACCTTGGTTCGTCGGCGCTACTGCCGGAGACCAAGGTCCGTCCAACGTCGACAAAAATGGAAAATTTTATGACCAAAATGATCCTCACATCAGCAGCAATTTAACCATGCAAACACAGAAATTTAATTAATGCATAAAAATGATCAATTTAATTAAAAATGAATTAAATTAAATTAACAAAAAACTTGAAATTCGTCGAATTGGCTAGCAATTCGGCGAACCACAGCAATATAATTAACCTAGAGAAATGATAGAAATTATTTAAAAGCAAAACAACCATTATTTTCCTCAAAACACGAACGATTAATTCTTTGAAAGATTCGGCAGAAAAACATTAAAAAAAAAAATTTAACTGGAGAATAACTTCAACCTTGGTTGAAGTGAGGTTGAAGTGAGCAACTGTTAAGAGAGAGAGTTTGAGAGTAATTGTTCATGAATTCGTCCTAAGCGTCTTTGCTGGTGATGGCAAGGTTATTTATAGAGGGTGTGAGGAATGGCCAAGGAGATCGCAGTGAGGGAGAAGGTGAGATGCATTAAATGCGGTGAGGGGAGAAGGGAAAATGGTGATTGAAGAGGTTGAGATTTGTAGAGGTCGTGGAAAAGAAAAATGGAGAAGGTGAGTTGGACGAGCATATATTATTCGGTTCGATCTATGGTTCGAAAAATCTCGTCTAAAACCGATAGAAGTTCAAACGAGAATACGAACAAAAATACAATAAAATAGAAATAAATAGCAAATAGACAGAATGGTTTGATCTACGGTTCGAGAAATCTCGTTTGGAGCCGATAGAAGTTCAAACAAAATAAAACAGTAAAATATGAAGAAAAAAAAACCGAATAAAATGAAATGACACAAAAATTGACGATGAAAAATGTGAAAAAGTTTTAACGAAAAATTAAAAATCGAGTAGCAAGAGGTAGACTTGTATTTCAATCTTTGCACGAGGTATAATTTATTTTT
The DNA here is from genome assembly GCA_963691705.1 of Viola odorata. Classification (NCBI taxonomy): domain Eukaryota; kingdom Viridiplantae; phylum Streptophyta; class Magnoliopsida; order Malpighiales; family Violaceae; genus Viola; species Viola odorata. Next base: position 77,263,777 of record OY829537.1, read on the forward strand.
TATCTTCAGTCGTGTGATTTAGGCTCAAATTTCTTTCTTTTTCTTATTGTTTCATTTTATTCATAGAATTCGCACAGACAAGAGAATAATAAAAATGTTAACTGTTTTATTGATCTGGGAAAGGAAAAGTACAATAATAATGATGGAAAGAGAAAAGAAGAATAAAAGAGAGACTCACACTTGAACTTTGACTTGAGTTTGACTTAGGTCAGGCTTGACTTGTTTGACTTAAGCTTAATTTAAGTTTGACTTAAGTCTCAATGAACCGTTCACCCATAGTTTTAAAAACCAACCCAGAGTGATCTGTTGGATCGATTTGAACCGAGTTCAACCGGAGTTTGACCAGATTAACTCGTTGGATCATTTCGGGTCGTTCACATATCGAACCGTTCAATCTTAGATAATTGAAGCTGTGTTTATAATGGGCTGGCCCATCAAATTTTCCATATTAAAAAAAAACACACACACACACAAAATAACGTCGTTTTGGTTTGACATTGACCCAACTGGGTTGATAGCGGGTCGATCGGGTTGCTTGTTTTGTGAAAACCGGCCGGGTCGACCGGTTTTTTTGAGTTCTATTACAGATTCGGTCAAATAGCTGAACCGAACCGAAAATTTCTTCAGGTCACAATTTTTTCGGTCCGACCGTCGGGTCAGTCCGGTTTTTAAAACTATGCGCTCACCTACTTAGGCATGAGACGATGAAATGGAGAACATCTTACCGATTGGATGGTCTTGATTGGGAAAATTGCATTCTCGTGTTGTTTAGGGAATCACAATCTAGAGGGTAGATATGACGTATTCTGTAGGTAGACTTTTCTTTTCAATATATTCCCAAGTTGATGAGAACATGGTGGGTAATAAGATCCACTCAAGTGATGCTCTCAATTGTATTGTTGTTTAGAGAACTATTATCCTTGAATTTTCCGTTCATTACTACATTTTTCACTTTAAATCTAGTCTTAACAAATGCTTTCAAGGTAGGATGATTACTACCTATCATAACTTGCTGATAAGTTGGGAGCAACTTTTCAAATATCATTTGTACTACCTCCTCTTCAGTGGGCTTAATAAGGATCAGGAAAGCCTTAACTCTCCACCTATTACTAAGGCGGAAAAGTGAAATGACTGATTGGGTTCTTACTTGTTTTGCGAATAAGGCCTAATACGATCCTTCACACCTTGGATCTTCAATAATCTCGATCATCGTTCTAGCTTAAATTTTAAGTGCGAAATTTAACTCAATGAGTACGAACCTAAACCAAACAACCTTAAGTTGTTAAACCTAGTCGATTTCAAGCTAAGGTTCTTAAAACACAACTAGATCTAATTTCAACTAAATGAATTTCTTCCTTGATGAACGAATTGATGGAATAGAATTTTGAATTTTTACTTAATAATTAAAAGCTTCCATACTTTTAATTAACTAAGGCTCACACATGAACAATAGAGAAAAAACCTCTCATGATTAAAATTATCAAAATAATTGTTAAGTTTACAATGTAAGCCTATAAGGCTATTTATAGGAAAAGACTAAACTTTCTAAATAAATAAATAAAACTAATTAAATAAGAAGTTCTAATTATACGAGAAGTAGGGTTTGGCCCAAGGTGCGGCCAAGCCAAGACGCATGCCGTGTGCAATGCGTGTCCGCGCTCATGTCCGCACCTGGCTCTGACATGTGCTGCGATGCGTACCCTTGAGCTCGCACATGAGCTAGTCTTCCTTTGACATGGGCAAAATTTTCAAAAGGCCCATGGTGTTACAAACGGGTTGGCGTTGCTTGGTTCACCAAGTGAGGTTAATAGCACCATCACAAGCCATGGTGCTTTCTCCCTAATGGGTGTCGAATCCGTAAAAAATAATTATAAGTTACAACTCACTACTAAGAACAAATAAATTGTAAATAGCAAGTAAGAAGTTCAATCCATAGGGAGTTATGGTGTGATTCTTGTGTGTGCTTGCAAAAACCAGTGATAACACTTACGTGAAAATACGAGTTTTTTTTGTATTCTAAACTAAAGTGGAGAGTAAATAAAACAGGTAATTTGTCTTGGCCAAGAATGATGTTCTTTGTCAAGACGGTAAATCAATGAAACAGAAATCAAATAGGAGAGGGATTCCTAGGAGGCTGGCAGCTATGAGACACGAGTTACAATCATCGACCTAGGGGTAATCACCTTTAATCTACAGAGTTGCTATAGGATCAAGGTACGCTTATGTTCCCTGCTTCCCTCCTATATCAACACCACCTCAGGTACGCTTAGGTGAAAATATGGGTTTTTTTTTTGTATTCTAAACTAAACTGGAGAGTAAATAAAACAGGTAACTGTCTGGGCCAATAATGATGTTCTTGGTCAAGACGGTAGATCAATGAAACATAAATCAAATAGGAGAGAGATTCCTAGTAGAGGCTGGTAGCTATGAGACATGAGTTAGAATCATCGACGCAGGGGTATTCATCTTTAATCTACAGAGTTGCTATAGGATCAAGGTACGCTTACGTTCCCAGCTTCCCTTCTATATCAACACCACCTTAGGTACGCTTAGAGATCATGCCTAACCAACTAGCACCTTGCTGGTTAAAAAGTTTACTGAGTTGGTTGATGAACGACTAGGGGAAGACAACTCCAAACTAGTATCCTCGGGTGTCAGTCGAGACTGGGTCTGATTAACCTTTCCCCTTACCGTTTCGTGGATGTTCCGCTAGCGCGTAGATGTCTACTTCGATCCTCTTAACCAATAATCTATGGCCAAGAGAAATGATTGCTGTATTATCCATTTTACGCTAAATTGGTCGGATCTAACATCCAATAGAAACACGTTAGAATGATTGTGAGATTGACTAAATGTAAACTCAAAGATTAGTAAGATCGGTTAGGTCTCATGTATCATGCTTCAAGTGCCTCTACTAAGAACGATGTATTTAACTATTCATACTCATAATCGAAAGCAAAATAAACAATATATTAATCGAAAGCAAAATAAACAATGTATTGAAAATAATAATAAGAAAAAAAATTCTAATAATATTTGTGGAGTGATTAGTACTTCCATCGCCTAATAAATAAATCTCTCAATAGTCTTTTGTTGAATCAAACTCCTCAAACTAGTTCGAAAGATCGAATCCTACAACATTTTAAGAAATTCCATACCATGCTAGACTTGCGAGCGAGTCACTAACATGTCTTGGAACAAACAGTAGTTGTGAAAACACGTCAAATGATCGTTTAACATGAGGAGATTGTATTTGGTACTCTTCCACATATTGGTTTTGCAATAAAAAAAGTGCAACAAAACCATCATGGAGAAAGAAATAAGCAATGCCGAAAATGGCTGGCGTACTAAAATCATTCACGATAGCAACTCTTGCATAAGCAATTGAAGGACTGAAGTTAACTGAAGCTACAGATCAAAAAGACTTCCGTGGACTTTCGGATTCTACAACTTATGCCTCTTTTCTAAAAGATGCACGATACAAACTAAAAGGTGAAAAGGCTATTATTCACAAGGGGGTTTTGTCTGTAATGTTAGATGACACCATTTACACTTTCAACTCGAATGTACGTGGTGGTGAAAACAAACTACCAACTAAAACTCAACCCCGCTATTTATCTGAACGGAAAAGGAAGGTTGACCAACATTAGAGAGAGGAGTGTCGAGCCTCAAAACAACTCCAGAGCTCCCAACATTACCATTCCACTTGGACCTACCAATCTGCATTGAAAGGAACAAGAAAATATATTAATCGAATGATGAGAGACAAGAAACTTCAACAAGTTGTAGACTTTTACACTGGATTAGTGTCAAAGCAATTCTGCAATTTGCATACAACTGGTATGAAAGCAAGTTATCATTTCCATCCAAAATGCTAAAAAAGTACACAGATCATGATCAAGGACAAAAAAATAACACAAAACAACTAAGTGCAAGCCAAACAAATTGAGATGATATGCGAAAATTCCATGACATTCTGCAATCTGTCATAAGAAACTATAAAATTTGACAGATATAAACACATCAAGATAAGTTGAAACAAAAGCCAGGTTGGACTAGTGGTCACAGGTTAAGATGACTCTTGAGACGTTGGGGGCTCAAATCAGTTACGGAAATTAAGTAAGTTGAAGGGACTATCTGATGCACTTTCTATCAGGTGTTTCTGATGGTAGTATAGCATATTACACATTTTTGTCAGCCAATACCCCACAGAAAGGGAAGGGCTCATCTACTAATCAAGGTTCCTTCTACCCAAGTAGTAAAGTTGATGGGTAACATAGTAAAACATGAACTTCACTTAATGGTGGGTTTATTAGTTAACAGTTACAGTTGATAAAAAGGCATCGCCGCATCATATTACCACAAAAATAAGAATGGTTCATGTTCTGATGTCTTGCAAAATCAACTGCGGGACTTGTGCATGCAGACAGAAAGAAACTGGACACAGGGACCCCACTAAAAAGTGTTCTTACTCACAAAAGCACTACTATATTTCTACAATATGCATTCATTCAACATTGTGCTTATTGTGTTCATTTCCTATGATTTTCATTAGTTGTGTACCTAAATTATGTTGCAGCGCATGCGATAAGTAACTACTAACTGACAATTAAACAGTGTTTCCTTCCATGAAAAGATTTTGTTAATGCTACAGCAAAGCTGGCATGAGAACCAAAGTACCCAGCTTCACTTAAAAAAAAAACTCTTTTATTCTCCACCAAAAACAACTGTTCTTGTTAGGTCATCTAACACAACTCTTCTGCTTAGGGCATCTAAGACACACGATCATTGATGCGAAACAAGAAGTCGGCCTATGAGTTAAAGAAGACTTGAAGTTAGAGAGTCAGTATGACTAATATTTGACTAAATTTAAGCTTAGTTTTGTATGTACATAATATTAATGTAACTAGTTTATTAGAGTTTTATTATAAAGGAATAGCTATATTATAGGTGTTTATACTTTAGTATGATTAGGAGTCAGCCATTTAGGAAGTCTCTGTAAAAAAACCATCGTGTATCTCATATTTCAGACTTGATGAATTAATTAACTTTAAGAGGCTCTTCGATTTCATGAGAGTTGTGTGATAACAAATCAACCCCTTAGGTGTGACTCCTAGGCTATATATTCTTATTTCTTTCTTTATTTTGTTTCAAACCTGTGTTACACTCTCCTGAAATTCCTGCTTCCAGACTAACCATCCTAAACCATTATTCTAAGCCCTAAATCAGCTCCCAATTCCATTCCGGACTATCCTACTCTTAAATTTTGGCATAAATCTATAATTTCCTTTACAACAAGACCTACCATGTGAGTGTAATGAGGTACGAGCTCATCACAGGCGAGAATAGAAATCAATGTAGGGGAGTACAGTTCCACTAGCAGATGGCTTCGATAATGGTGGTGGGGAGTCCAACCTGCATTGGCAATTGTTTTCTACAAAAAAGTAATTCAAAATAAAAATGGTGCTTTTAAAGTATATGGATTTCTATTTTATCTAAGTAGGTTTAAATTCTTTTTCTAGTGGTCTTTCTATACCAGTCCCCATTCTGTTTCATCTATAAAATCGAAACTTAACCAAAGGTACATGTGTACATGTATAGTAGTGCGCAAACACAGCAAACCCAAAGCTTGTGGCTAGTAGAGGTGTAAATGGCCCACAAGGGGAAAAAAAATTAACACCGCATGGAACAACTTACAGATAGTGAGACAAATGCAGAAGGATGTGTCATAAATGCACAGCCACAAATCAGGTTCAGTTGCTCATTCACTGAATGGATGACCTCAGCCCGCACCCCTGGATTGCTTCCACCAAAAGTAGGGCATGCACTGAAAGAGCAGAATGAAGAAAAGAGGGGAGAATCACAAAATAGTACCAACACTAAATTCCATAATAGATGACCAAACAGACAAAACAAAAGCCATCAAAAACAGAAGATCGTATATCTATTGAAACATGATTCACAAAGTGTTTGAATACACCAATATGATAGAATAACATGTTTATAAGACCAGGAGTCCCCTTTCATATACAAGGGAACCCATCTATTCTTGTTCACACTTTACTATGTCACTTCTAGCCTACTTTCTGTTGAGATTCTGACTTACCCCCTACCAACTGCGTAAGAAATGCAGATGAATTCACACCTTTGACAAGCATATTCTAAAAGTTGAAGAATTTATGACTTATGAGGTTCAATAATCCACATTCTCACTACTGATAACTCAGTAAGGAAGCCACTGTGCTCATATCTTTCACACGAAGTACAAGGGTCGCTTATATGCACGAAACCATTAAAGCATATTAAGTTACCTGAGCTGAACTGTCGGCTTCACCATAATACCAGACCTCTCCCATGCTAGAGCTTGAGTAAGACCTAATGAAAATGATTTATCAGGCCACTGTACCATTGGAGTGATGCTAGTTCCCCACTTGTTCTGATAACATAAAAAACAGAGTTCAGTGTGAATGAAACAAAAAACTATTTGAAACTCTATAAAACATCTAAGATGTCATCTGCAGTTATCAAGCACTAACTGCCACATTCACAATCTAACCTTATGAGAGAAGCTGAATCTCATTTCCCCAGGATATTGACCCTCCGCTTGGAGAAGGCCTCCACACACAGGTAAAAAAACACTTGTAGTTAGTCCTTCACCAGAGACATAGGTCAACTGACCATTTGGAAACTGTAAATCTACAAATGACTGCATTTACAAAGAGATGAAGAAACATAAATTAGAACATGTAACAAGTGAAATAAGATCTTTGCAATACATAAAGCTCAGCTATTATCTCACCACTGTCTAAATGCATTTAGTTAGAAGTTCCATTTTCAGTGAGTATAGAGATCTAAAGGATGACTACCTTGTTACAACAGATGTACTTGATTGTCAATGATTTTATACCTCTGGCGCATCTGACACGATAATTTAGACATATCTTACAATGCCATCTTTGTGTATCACATAAATCTTGTAGTATTATTTGATCTTACAATATAATCACTCTTTAGAAAAGTCCAATTTTACCAGTCAATAGTCTTTTGAATAACTTTCAGATCTAAGTAAAAAAAAATCCCAAGATTAAGTTTTCATATTAGTATTGAAACATATCTGCGTGCAAATTTATGTAAGAAAAAATAGTCTTCACAAGATCAAACTTTTCAAGAAAAACCATCTGTAGCTTATGATTTAGGCACTAGCGAGCGAAGCAGCAAAAAAGGTGTAGCAGAACAAGAAGTTCCGGAGATTTTAGCTTTTGATGCAACAATCCAAAATCTCTACCTCGAATATTCTCGTGTTGACTTCCATTCGTACCCCTACCAGTCTCACTTTACTGCCAAATGAAGAATTTGGTCTTCAGGAGGCAAAGCTGACCCTAACGCTAGTTGCTTTTAAAGACAGTGAAAGTATCAAAATTCTCCTAATATCTTGAGCATTTCTTCATTTTCTATTCTACAGCAACCTATAGCTTCCAACAGGTCAAGCTTTTCCACGCCTTTGCATATATATAGATGTACTGAACAAATATTTTCTGCACTGTGATACTTTAAAGAAGAAAAAAAACTTACACAAGCCAAGGGATTGAGACAGAGCATTGACATTAACAACCACTTTCTGTGTTTTGACCACACCGCTGGACACAGAGAATGCACTCCATTCTGAAGGCGAGAAATGTATATAAGAACAAAGAAGTGAATAAAACAATAATCAGAAAATACATGCAGAACTAATTCTCTAGTAACTAAAAGAAGACAGTTTCCAATAAAGATTGTATAGCGTTGAAACGAACAGCCGTATCAAAGAAATTAAGCACTAGAAAGAGATGTTTTTTAAAATAGAAAAGCACTAGAAAGTGTGATTATCATAAGTTGGTCCAAATAACAGAATGTAAATAATAAATTTAGGAGGACATCTATGTATAAATGTCTATTGGTATACGCACATATTAGCAAAAAAAACGCATGAATTCCAGGAAGCAAAAAGAGTCACTGTGAAGTTAAAGTTTAAAAATATCCAGAAATCAAAAGATAACTATGTATGATAGAAAACAATGAGGCACAAAAAATAACTGTCACTATTAAACCTTCCAGTTGAATATGCGGCTAAAGATCACATAAAATTTGTGCGTTAAGGCTTATACATATGAAATAATCAGCAAAAGCTCCCATGCAAACGTTTACACTTCAACAGGTTAAATGAGATATGTTTGCATTTAGAGTTTAATGGAATCAATCTTACCTTCCTATCATAACCATACCAAAGCAAGTGTTGCTTTGACAGATGAACGGGTAGAAGTAATGTCGAATCACGAACAAATAGTACAGGTCCAAGCTGGACGAGGAAAAGAGAAGAATTATCATTTCCTGGTGTGGAATTGTTGTGTGATGCTTCCACTCTCCATAAATCTCCCCTTGCAACCAAAGAGCTCTCCACGTTGTTAGTTCTACTGTCATAAGTTGATGAAATATTTAGGGTCCCCTGTATTCAGCAGTAAAAGCAACTGTTTATAAACTTCATCGATGGATTTCATAGCCCTCAATAATATAAGATAAAATTAATACTGCAAACTTCTATCCTGTCATTGGGTGGCTTCTAGATATATTTAGATGGAAATGAAAAAATCCACCCATTTATGTTCTTCAGGAATGATGTACGATGTCAAATTAAAATCATACTACCCATATAGAAAATACAAATATCAGTCTCATCAATAGGTGAATTCAGCAAGGTATCAATTAAAGTCCGCAGACTGCCATGCCAAAATAAAATAGGAAAAGGGATGAATGCTCTGGTCGTCATATTTGCAAATTCAGTGGATGTTGAATAATGGACATTCTTTATGATGACATTAATGGTTCTAATGAAGGCAACCAAATTAATGGTTTTGTTCCAATAAGGTTCTAGAATAATAAGTGAACCACCAAAAGATTGCAGATAAGGATAGAGGTATCCTAAGTGTTAACTCCAATATCTCACCTTCTGTCTGTTAAGACCTCAATGACTTCTACCTCCTATCCAAGCCTTTAAGTCACCAAGTACAAAAAATCAAGCCGCAGTTCCTAAACCCCAAATATAAAAGTAGATTGAAAATAAAAGCTCCTAATGAAGGCAAGTTGTGCAACCAGCATTAGTATGAAAAAAAAGTGTAAAAACAAACTGTCCAATGGAACAGATGATCGAAAGAAATACACCCTTTATCCAATGGGGTGGCATATTATTTCTGACACTTTGTTATTCCGACATAGTAACTAAGTTGTCCACCATTTGTACCGAGTTTCTACTCCAACCCCAAAGCTGGGAAATTGGTATAATATTGACTTTTATCAATCTAGTAAGGACACCTTTCCCTCCAAAAGTTGTTCAAATGGAAACTATTCGATACAAATGCAACCTAAAAATCTCAAAAGCATTGAAGTCGTTCAGTAGCAGTTTGCCTCTGCGAACTTGCTGTTTGAGAAACCGATATTCAGTAGTAATAATTAACACTATAATTACAAGAGATACAAACTGTTAGACAAATGGTTACCTGTGTTTTACCAATATGTGCTATCGACTTCAAATTAAACCCACCAATCTCCTCGTCCACTAATCCATCGCCCTCATCTCCACCACCACTACCATTCTCCACAAATCCGAATTCTCTTAACCTCTGACTCAACAAACCCAGCTCCCCCTCCATGATCAGTCCCATATCACTCCGCTTACTGTCCACAATCTTGACCTCAACCATACTCTCCTCGTGCTTAAAAGGCAACGGTAAAACCCTATAGATTTGCCGCACTAACCCATTCAAGCCAGCCCCAAAATCCGCTCCAGCCTGCCCAATCCTGCTCCCAATATCCAAAATGGCTGAAACCCCATTCACGCCTCCGCTACTATCATTCAAAACCCTAAAGTCCCCTTTACTAAAATCATACCCCGGAAACTCTAAGTCGAAAAGCTTGGATTTTGGTGGGTGTGGCCACGAAAAGGCAGGTGGGTTCGTGATATGAGATTGGATTAACCCTGTGAACCCCTGTGTGAGGCGGTCAGCAAGGTCCTGGCCATGCCTCTGGACCTCCTCCCACGCTTCAAAAGACCTTTCTACAGACATCAGAAATGCAAATTCAATTATACATGTGATTCTAACAGAAGGGTTTTCGACAAATTGGTTGTTAAAAAAAGAAAAAAAAAGTGTGTTCTCTTCTCAGATAGAAAGATCAAGCTTGGTCGAATTGAAAAAAAAAAGAAAATTCCGTTTGTGTTACAAATTTGCAAGGAGATGGAAGGGACGAGAGAGTGATTAGGGTTTCGGATTGGAAAAATATATCAAGAGGAGATAAGGGAGTCTGCGGAAAGAGGTTACTCAGGTACACTTGCTGGCTGGATTATTTGGAAAGCGGTGATTTTTTCTTTTTTCTGTTCTCAGTGAGTGATCGAAACGATACGCCTGTTTACGTGCGCTAGGTGTGCTATGCGCACGGTCATTGCGTCACCGCCACGTCGACACATTCATCCCTGTGGCTACTGTCACGCCCCGCACGAGAGAGGTCCGTTAGTGTGCCGAGGGAGCTTGATCACCTAAGCGACTAAGTTATAAAATAACAAGCTTGAACGAACTAGTGGGATCTGGAAACTTCTAGAGGAGTCTAGTATATTATGGAGATGTGTGTGGAGTTTTCCGGAAGAATTCTAGATGCGGCATGACATAAGACATGACGCAGGAATGAAGCAATGCATGATGTAGTCCATGATGGATTACAAAAGTTACTTGGATTTTTTTCTTCATCGGTATATATATCGTTATCGGGACATATATCGTTATCGGGGCATGTATTGTCATCAGAGCATATATCGTCATTAGTAAAAATGCGTATGCTTACGCACATTGAGTGTTTGTCGTAGCAGACAAATAATTTATTATTGTTGTCGGCATACATATACACATATATATATTTGCTAAGCTACAAAGCTAACAGGCCTGCAGTACAAGCAAACCAACAGAGGGTAAATAGTCCGGGCTCCATACTAACGGTATGTATCATACACCTAGCGGGGTGCTCATATATTACATGGGTTATATGCCATGCACAGTGGCAAGCATCAATGGCGGAGCTACGTGGGGACTAGAGGGAGCTATGGCCACCCCATACTTTTTAATAATTTTTTTTTAATATATGTCAGTAGTAAAAAAAAATAAAAAATAGTTCATACAGTGGAATAAATACTAACAGTTTAACATCCACCATTACAATAAAATCATTCTCTGCAAGATGATTAGTTATGGTTATTAACTCGTGCTCTTTATCCAATTATAAAACTTCAAATCTAACAAATAGTATATCCAACTTAAAAAGTGAAACTAAATATATTCACAGAATCAATTTTAACTTAAACCATATCAAACTTAGAGCATGAAACTAACGAAGAACCATAAATCCAACGGCAAAAAATGCAACATTACCTGCAATTTATCGAAGGTCGGTGCCAATTCAAACGTGATACTAGATGAGCAAACCATCAGTGCCGGCAAGATAGTCTTCTTATTTAACTTTTGTTAAGTTTATCTAAATATTTGTTATTTAGCGACGGATACAAATATTCTTAAGCATTTTTTCAATTTTTCGTTCAGCTCATTTGCCTTCTCTTTAAAATACTCACAGAAAAAAATTTCAAGGGCGCTGCCCCCGAACCCCCGCATCCCCTGAATACAAATCCTGGATCCATTACTAATCTCGCCCCCCCAATCATCGAATCCTGGCTCCGCCGCTGGCAAGCATATTATGAAATATAGGCACAAACAGAAATCTATGCATTGCACGTGCAAACGGGACGACATATGAACAGATTCAACAAATTGTTGTACGAGGTGCTATCATGGTAAACGGCAAAGATGAGCACAACAGTAGCAGAACACGAAGCCAACGGGAAGCAACACTCTAACGGGTTGCCGTGCTAATTGGTCGGCAAGCTACTGGAATATAACAAGCTAACGGGCTACAGTAAGTTTACCAGCAAGCTACCGGCTCCAGCAGCACCAAACTCTATCGGCAAGCTAACGACTCTAGCAACACTCTAACAGGTTGCTATGCAAACGGGTTGTCAAGCTATCGGGCACATACACCGACGGACCCAACATCATCCTTATCTCTTTATTGCCTAATAAGATGCATCCTCACCATCATCACATACCAAACGACATCACCAACTCTCTCCAGCAAAGAAATAGGACACGGTTGTCCAAGTCTCCAGCCCAAACGGAATTAGACGGTGCAGTAAGTATGGTGTAGGTAAAGAGATGATGAATAGTACTTTGTACCTCATTAATGACACAATAGTAATTATGGTGAACAATAGCATAGTCATATTAATTATAATGGCACAATCTTAAATACCTCAAGGTATGTTTATTTATCTACTTGTGCATACCAACAGTATATTTAATTATATACTCGTAATGACTACCAACTAATGCGTTAATAGCAAGAGGCAAGCTTTGATTGAGTTAAGGAACGCAAGGGAACAAGCTAAACAGGCTACAATGAGTTTAGTAAGGTTGGCGAGAGCTCACAGAATTATTGTGAAGGAGAAAGCACGAAGGAAGAGTGTGTTTGAGCAAGAAGAGCGCAAGGATAGTGCGGAAGAAGCATCAATGGCTACGGAAGAGACCAGGCATGACGAAGTGGTCAAGATGAACTCCGAATTGATTAATTCCAAAAATACAAGACACCTCAAGATGTTAGGAAGGTCCTGTCCAAAAATCAGGTCAATCGGACAAGGGAATCATAATAAAAGTTGAGTCAAGAAATCAGTGTTGATAACAATTAAGGCAATTCTAGGGGTATTATCGTGATTATGCCCCATACCAAGGACGGAATCTTGTGGCCCTATCGGACACCTGTCATAGAAGCTACTGCCCCTTGACCAAGAGAAGCTTCCTGGGATGGTCGACATCAACGGGGGAGGGGTCTCACGCGTCTATTATCCACATGCACGACGTTATCCCATCCCAGGTCTGCTGCGGTCACCCTCGAATGTATCGTCCCTGGCCTCATCCTCGGAGATATCACCCCTGACATCATCCGAGCTATCGCCCATGACGTCATCCGGAGCGTTATCTTCCCCAGATATCGCCCTCCACCAAAGATATCGCCTTGACAGGCCTATAAATACCCCCTCCTTTTAAACACCAAGTAAGCCTTCGATCGTGATCTAGAACCTCTGCTATTTTGAACAGCCATACTGACTTAAGCATCGGAGTGTCTACGCCGGAGCCCCCCCCCCCCTCCAGCGCTTTGCAGGTACACCGGACGCCGCCCACGGTGACTCCGATCAACAACCGCTTGGTCCCCGATTGTCCCGAAGATCAAATCTTATCAAAATGGTGCTTTCATTGAGAGCCTTGGTTCATTAAGTGAGCGTCCTTAATAGCCAAGCTCTGTTTTGCAGGGAGATCGGAATGATCATGGCCAATGCGACCTTCATCCTCTAACATTCCCTTTGCGATCTGGAGATAACTTTTTAGTTTTGCTACTGCTGATATCCCTGTGACAACGCAACAGACCACTCTGGAACCTTCGGACCTCTCTGTCAGATCGATAGGAGGAGCATCTTCTTCTCAGACAACCATCTCGCTATCCCAGATGGCGGGATCTAGCTTTTCTACTCCCCCTTCAAGGGGATCTGTACTGGACACTATAGGCCACCCCTTTACGAGTGAAATAGCAGCCCTTCGTTCTCGGTTGGACTGTTTGACTGAAATGGCCACAAGGATTACACCTGATACCTCTGGGTCGAGTGTACCTCCCCGGGCTATCTTCACGTCATCTATTGTCACCGAACGACCCTTATCACCTTTACTACATGGAAGCATCCCGCCAGCCTTGCCTGCGACGAATGCCCTCATTAGTTTCATACAACCCGCTCAAGGGCGAGTGGAGCCTTACGTGCCACAAGCACCGCGAGTTCCAGTCCCCCAGGAGGACAGATGTCCTGACGAGTTTAGAGATCATTGGGATGGTCGACGAGAAGAAGTGGACAGAAATTTATCTCCTGAACACAGTGAAAGATCCAGTAGCAGAAGACATCAGGCACGCTCTCCCAGGAGCCGTAGCCAGTCTCCTAGGCGACATCCCACGCCAGATCCACAGAATCGGAGGCGTCATTTTGAGCTATCTCCTCCACGCCATGCGCGTGAAATTCTTGATGACACTTCAGGCCATCCGTTCAGCCTTCGCGTAAGGCACCACAAGGTCAGCCGATACGTGAAGCTTCCTACTGAGTCCTATGACGGTACTCGAGATCTCATTTCCCACCTTAACAAGGTGAAGGATTTCGTTCAATTTCAGACCCATAACGATGCAGCGTTGTGTCAAATATTTGTTATGACACTATCTGGGGTTGCGCGCCTCTGGTTCGAAGGCCTTCCTGGTGGGTCCATTGACAACTTCCCTCAACTGGAATCCAAGTTCCGAAGTCGGTTCAGTACCGCAGTTCCTATCAGGAAATCCACCGCCGCGTTATTCGACATACACCGAAAGCCTCCGGAATCTTTGAGGGACTTTTTCAGTCATTTCGACTTAGAAATGTCGTTAACGTCGGGCGTCACCGTTGATTTTGCTATTGAAGCCTTGAAGCGGAACTGCCGCTATGGGAAATTGAGAGATGCGTTAATGGTAGACCCTCCGATGACTCTAGACGCGTTAAGGTTGAAAGCCCATAATTACGCAAGAATGGAAGAAGAGGAAAATAGAAACAGAATTCGTGACATACCCCTAGAGGCGCCCCTAGTTCCTAATGCTCCCGCGGTTACCATTTCTGATGATCACCTCGTTGACAATTACGCTCAGCGGAAAGATCATATTCCTAAAACCTCCAGTCGATGGAAAGGCAACTTCTCGAGGGGAAAGTCTGACGACTCTCCGACTAGGCGACAAGGGGATCCTCCCAAGGGTCGGATTTACGATCTGGACCTCCTCCCTTATTTTGCCAAGAGTATAGATTTTAGCAATCGTGGAACAACGGAACCTTCCCATTCGTTACCCAGCCCCCGTTAAGCCTGGGGTACTCATGAGAGGAAGAGAAAACGCCTTTTGCAAGTTTCACAAAGCTAGGGGGCACTCCACGGAGGTGTGTCGGGAATTAAAATCAGCAATAAAACGTTTGGTAGAGGAAGACTACCTTGGAGAGTTCGCCACCAAAGTCAGAGATGATGCCCGGAATAATCCCTCCAAGAGGGTACCAGATAACCGGCAGACGCCTCCTCGCGCTCCCAAGGGTGGTAGCACCCCTGGAGGAAGAGGTAAAGAGACTCTCTTAGTTGATGATGATGATTTCCCTATGATTAACATCATAGCTGGAGGCACCCCTTATCTGGACGAATCAGAACAGTTGACGCCCGCGGCGGGAGATAAGCGTAAACGAGACGGGACACTGAAGAAAAGCGAAGCGATAAGCGCTTTGGATCGCATAATATTATCCTTTTCAGAGGAAGATGAGAAAGGCGTCGTCTATCCGCATAACGACGCACTAGTGGTTACGCCCATCATCGCCAATCATGGAGTTAGAAGAACTCTCGTTGACAACGGAAGCGCAGTGAACCTCTTCTCTTTGGAGGCTTACAGCCTCATGAAGTGCCCTGACAGCGAGTTAGCACCGTGTAAAAAACCCATAATCGGAGTAGATGGAGTCCCTATTCCTGTGACTGGGGTAACCACCCTGCCTGTGAGTTTTAGAGAAGATACCTCCAAGCGGTCAGAGGACCTGTTATTCCTGGTTGTGGATTTGAACCTGCCCTACAATGCTATACTTGGGCGACCCTTCCTCAACCGCTTTGGAGCTGCGATCTCCCAGAAGCACCTAAAGATGAAATACCCCTCCTGGGACGGAGTGGTGTCGATCAAAGGCAATCAGAAACTGGCGGCTGAGTGTTACCTACTCATGACTCAAAAGAGTTGCGATAGGTACATATGTGTAACGGTGGATCCATGCGAGCAGAACGACGAGAAACGCACTCAGCCTATAGTTAACGGGATCACGGGAGCGAATTTCCTGGTCAGTGAGAAGCTCAGCCCTTTTGGAAAACCTTCAGCTAGCTCGTTTATTGAACAAGTGTCGAGGAGAATTCGCGTGGAAACCCGCGGATATGCCGGGTATATCGCGGGAATTAGCAGAACACCTGCTCAATGTTGACCCGAGCTTCAAGCCGATTCAACAAAAGCGACGTGCGTTCTCTACGAAGAAAGCGCTAGCCGTCGACAGAGAAGTAATAAAGCTCCTGGACGCGGGATTCATCTGCGAAGTTCAATACCCGACCTGGTTAGCCAACCCAGTTCTTGTTCCGAAGCCCAACGGAGATTGGCGCATGTGCATCGACTTCACCGACTTGAATGATGTGTGCCCCAAAGATTGCTACCCGCTTCCCCGAATTGACCAACTAGTTGATCAGACTGCCGGGTACGCATGCTTGAGTTCACTTGACGCCAACTCCGGGTACCATCAAATTCCCATGGCCATCGAGGATGAAGAAAAGACTGCCTTCATCACTCTCAAGGCTACTTATTGTTATACGACGATGCCGTTTAGGTTGAAGAATGCTGGGGCAACCTTCCAACGTATGGCCAACAAAATATTCGAGAAGCAGATAGGAAGGAATGTGGAAGCCTACGTTGACGACATACTGGTAAAGTACAAGTTTTCAGGATCACTTGCAAGATCTGAAAGAGGTCTTTGACGTGATGAAGAGCATAGCATGAAACTGAACCCCCGCAAATGCATGTTTGCATTCCAAACGGGAAAGTTCTTGGGCTACGAGGTCAGCCAGAAAGGAATCCAGCCTAATCTGTCAAAGGTCAAAGCTATACGAGATATGATATCTCCAAGAACTGTTAAGGAGGTACAGAAGCTAACGGGGTGGGTCATCGCCCTAGGACGGTTTATCTCCAAGCAGGGCGAGAAGTGCCTCCCTTTCTTCAAGGCCATACGTAAAAGAGCTCCCTTCGGATGGACCACTGACTGTGAAGAGGCGTTTACTGGCCTAAAGGATTACCTATCATCTGACCTAGTGCTGACAAGGCCAGAGCCGGGTGATGCCTTATATTTATACCTCGGCGCTGCTGATGAAGTGGTTAGTGCCGTCCTAGTTCGAGACGATAACCACACGCACTGCCCAGTATACTTCGTGAGTCACGTCCTGAAAGATGCCAAGCTGCGGCATGCTCGAATCGAGAAAATAACGTTTGCACTGGTACAGGCAACGCGAAAGATGGACAGATACTTCCAATCCTATCCTGTTATCGTGCTTACAGACCAACCTCTGAAGAGGATATTTCGAAAACCTGAGTCCTCATGGAGAATGCTGATTTGGGCCTTTGAACTCGAGCAATATGGGCTGAGGTATCAGTCTCGACCGTCCGTGAAAGCTCAAATCTTGGCAGACTTCATAGCTGAATGTACCTTCACAGAGGATCCGCTAACAGACATACTAGAAGAGGAATGGGGTGATATGGATCTCCCATTCCCAGAAACTTACACGGATCTTTGGATCATTCATGTGGATGGAGCTAAGAACCAAGAATTGGCTGGAGCTGGAATCTTCATGAATGGGCCACACGATATGCGAATACGGTACGCCGTTAGAATCCTTCAGCCGTTATCCAATAATGTGGCAGAATACAAGGCGTTACTAGCTGGACTTAGGATAGGAAGAAGATCCTCTTCCAAAGGTAGGCACGATACGGGAAGGACGGGAGTCCTGCGTCTGAAAATTTGTGGTGACTCCAAACTAATAATTGACCAGGTCTTGGGGCACTCTCAGGCTTGAGAGCCCATTATAGTCCAATACCTCGCCAAGGTGAAGCGAGAGCTGTTGGAAATCAAGAAAGAAGGCATGCAAGTCAGCTTTGAGCACATTCCCCGAGAGGATAACGCCGAAGCCGACCACCTTGCCAAACTTACCGTGAACCCAGAAGCATCCATACCCGAAGACGTATATTAATGAGAACTCTCTGTACCTTCCTTCATAGAGGAGCAAGCGTCACTTTGTGTGGAAGAACTCGAGAATGACTGGCGGATTCCCGTGATAAGATACCTGAAACACGAAGAACTGCCTGTGGATATCGCCAAAAAGAAAAAGGTGCTGAGACAGGCAGCTCGTTGTACGTACTATGACGGGGACTTGGTTCGAAGATGCTTTTCCCACCCTGCCGCCAGATGCATAACACAAGAAGAGGGTCTTCACACCTTGCATGAAGTCCATGAAGAAGTGTGCGGTATGCACGTCTCGGGCAGTACCCTGGCCGCGTAAGTATTCAGGTCCGGCTTCTATTGGCCCACTATCCGGAAAGACTGCCATAATTATGTACAAACTTGCCCAAAATGTCAGGAGTTCTCCAAGATTCCTCGACGTCCCGCCACAGAAATATCTGAGATTGTTGCTCCTTGCCCTTTCGCGAAATGGGGGATCGATATCCTGGGCCCATTTCCAAAGGCAAGGTCCTAACTGAAGTTCGTGATTGTGACGGTGGACTACTTTACGAAATGGGCAGAAGCTGAAGCGGTTGCTAACATCACAGCGAAAAAAACTTGGCGTTTCTTCAAACACCAAGTCATCATGAGGTTTGTTGTACCCCGTATCCTAGTCAGCGATAATGGAGCGCAATTCACCAGCCAGTTCTTTAAAGACCAGTGCACGGAATTCAGAATTGAGCAGAGATTCTCTTCCGTGGCTCACCCGCAAACCAATGGGCAAACGGAAGTGACCAACCGGGGCATCCTCAGCGGTATCAAGAAAAACCTAGAGGGGTCTAAAAAGAAATGGGCGGATGAACTGCCATACGTGATACGGGCGTACCGCATGATCATCAAAACAAGCACGGGAGAAACACCTTTCGCATTGGCCTTCGGTACCGAGGTTGTTACGCCCGTGGAAATCGGCACTATGAGCCTGCGAATTGCCCACTTTCGGGAAGAACTAAACGAGGAAAGGTTACGAGCTAACCTTGACGCGTTACCAGAGATTCGAGAAGAAACCCTCCTGAAAATGCTACATTATAAACAGAAGATGGCGCATTATCACAACAGGCGCGTCAAAGAGCGGTTGCTAAAAGTAGGCGACCTGGTGCTCAGGGACAAACGAGCGGCCGCCCAACTTGTGGGGAAGCTCAGTCCGAACTGGGATGGGCCGTATCGCGTTATCCGTGTCATCAGGAAAGGAGCCTATCATCTGGAGACACTCGATGGTACTCCCTTACCTAACTCTTGGAATATCGCTCGTTTGAAATTATATCATGCTAGAATTTAATGTTTATCTGCACCTTTGACTAACGACAACCCTAACCTATGCTAACGCTCGAATAGAGAGCTTTCTTGGGTGTTTGTGGCTGCTTGTGTGCAGATAAAAAAGGGGGATGCCGGGAGTGAAAAGTCATATCCTTGTGACGGCCGGTCCTGATCAGACGGCTCACTAAGTGAGGGCACGACCTGGCACACCTAAAAATAGCGTCGGGAGTGAAAAGTCCTATCCTTGTGGTAACCCCACTAAGACGATGGCACGTCCCTGATGCCCCCGGGAGTGAAAAGTCCTTTCCTTTTGGTAAACCGTGCTAACAAAGACGACCCACTAAGATGAGGCACTTCCCGGTATCCTTGGGGGTAAAAAGTCCTATTCTTGTGCTAACCATTCTCGTGGAGACTGCTCACCAAGACAAGGCACGCCCTAGGGAAATAGTAACTCCGTTCTGGAAGTGAAAATCCTATCCTTGTGACCGGGCTAATACAGACGGCTCATTAAGTGAGGGCACAATTCCGGGACGCGAGGACAACGCCTGAAAGTGAAAAATCCTAACCTTGTGACGGCCTGTCCTGATCCGACGGCTCACTAAGATGAGGCACTTTCCAGGCCGATCGTGGAAATATGGAAACGCGAAGAATCGCTTTAAAATACTGGCAAGTAACTAGATGCGTAATCCCTAGTGAAGAGAGGCTGGTGGAGAAAGCGATTCACGCGGTTTCGGTAATGACGCCCTGTGACGGCAGCGAAAAGGCTCCTATGGGTAATTACTGTCTCTTATAGCGTGTTATGTTACTGATGATTTATAATCGAGAATGTGCAGAGATATTATTCAGGTGGCAAAGAGGTTGACGCTCGTGTAGATAACGATATCGCGAGATTCGTTAGGAAATCTGACTGGATACCAACCTCAGAAATCTCGTTGCCAAGACCCGAGAAGCCTGACCTGAAATGCATATACCACGTCATCGTGATGATAACGATGCCACTATCGAACGAGGTTCGGAAAGAAAGAAAACAAAGAAAGGGGAAGTCGGCGACAAGAGAAATAAGTAATCCAAATAGGAGATCATTTAAAAATACCCTCGAAGGGTTACAAGCACTAAGCCTTGAAAGTAAAAAAGCAAAAAGGCGGGTAGATCTCGGTAGCTACAAAAAGGAGCGACAAAGCTTTGGGGCGTCAACCCTCCGGGTTCCTCCGACTCCAGCCCTCTGCCTTAGCTTGCTGGAAACCTGCATCGTTAAGGTCGAAAGACTTCTGTTTGAAAGCCCTTGTAACCTTCTTACCTTCATATGCTTCTTCCCCGTGGACCTCCTCGAAACAGTCCACCAAAATGGCGGCACTCCGCTCAACGTACCATATGCACTTGTCGGCCGACTCCTTCTCCTAAGCTACTTTCTCCTCATCCAAGGCAACTTTCCCCCTCTCTAAGGCTGACTTCTCTCCTTCTAAGGCAGTGTTCTTGGCCCTTTCGGCTGTCAAAGCCGCATCGAGAGCAGACACTTGCCTTTTCATTTCTTGCTGAGCCAACAATAACTCAGTACGTTCCTCCAACAACTTCCTCTTCTCGTCTCGCTCCTTGGAAAGCTAGGCCAAGGAAGCGGAAGAGAGACAGCCTGGCATTGTGCATGTTCTGTCCAGTAGTGGAACTTCACAAAGTTGGTGAAGAAGTTGGAGCGTAACGAATTTGCTTTTTCATCGTCAGCCTTAGAAAGGAAAGTCTCCCGCTCTACGGCGGATGATAGTATCTAGGCAGCCAATAGAGCAGAGACCTCATCAGAACCGTCACCCCCGATAGCCGCCTTGATGAGTCGCAATACCGGACTCACTCATTGAGCTTAACTCAGCTGTGAGATTGGGCGTGGCAGCTCCTCCCGCAGGGCGTTGGGGTAACGGGACATTTGAAGGAATGAAAACTATGGAGATAGGAGGTTGAGGTTGTTCAGAAGCACCCCCTTGAAGAATGTAAGAGCTATGGGACTGGTAACCCGAAAACCCATGTAAACTGTCGTTGAAACCCAAGTTAGGGGAATAAGGGTGAATCGACCCACCGAAGGAATTGGGCGAAGTCCCGAAGGGCCCAGCTGCGCTCATGTTCCCCAGAAAATCAGAAGGATGATCCTGGGGAGAAGTCATGGAGACGAAGACAGTAGCAGACCCTTCCTCCGTTACAACGTTATCGGAGGACAAGCTTCCGCCCTCACCTTCATGCCTTGGCCTTTTCCTAGAGCGACCCAATACATGGCCTAGCTCCATGTTGTTCGGGGGTGACACCAGAGTGGAAGCAGTAGTGATATCCTGCCGAGAGAAATAATGCGGGGCGCAGATAAGAGAAATGAATGAAACAACTATGTGAGATATCGCGGGGATAAAAGAACACTTACGGTGGCGGTGTCTACCGGAGGCGCTTCTGAGGAAGCTGCCGCGTCTGAAGATGGAGTAAGAGCGGCAACGCTTCTTGTCCTTTACTTCCTCTTCTTCTTTCCTTTGGCAGAAGCCCTGGAAGAGGACGGCTGAGTGGGATGAGCGACAACAATCATGATAGGAACACCTGAAGGAATAACGATATCTCCCTCGTCAACCGGGGAAGAAGACGCCTAGGTGGGATTCACGGAGGCAACAAGCGGTACAGATTGGTTATCCGCAGCTTCTGTAGCTCCCGCAGCAGCAACGACTCTTTCTCTCTCTTTCCTTTCCCGAGCCCTCCTCAATCGCCTCCTGACGCTTTCAGGCGTATAATTGGGATCAGTCGCTGCATGATTACAAAATAACATTAGCGTTAGTATCAGCAGCGATAACGAAAAAAGCAACACGACACTCACGTTTAACGTAGCACCGAATGTCCATCCTGTATGCCAGATTACGGGTATCAACGCTGACTTCCAGCTGAAGCAATTTGTCTAACCAGCCTTGCTCAGGCTGAGGAAGAGTCTCTGGCCGATCCCAAGCACTGTCCCTAACATCTTGATTGAACCCAGACCGCCACCAGGGGCCAGGAAGGTCAGGGAGGTCTATAACAAAAAATTCTTCTTTCCAAGCCTCAATGGAAGACTCGATATGAAGGAGTTTCCAACTGAAAGACTTGAGCGAGTCGTCGTCATAACGGGGCGATATTGTTATCACACCCCGACGACTCATTAACTTGAAAAGCGACTTGAGCAGCAAAAGGGAAGGAGAACTAATCCCTTTGTATTTACAAAGTTCCAAAAAAGCATAAACACAACAATATGCATTTGGGGCTAATTGAACTGGATTCAGATCGTAAACGGTGAGCAACTATTTTACGAAAGGATCGATGGGAAGTCAAAAACTGTAACGGAACATCTAAGCATACAGAATCCTACGTTTGCTAGTCAAAATGTTGTTCAGGCGTAATGACTCGGGGGCAACCATAGTCGTGTGATCATCGGGGATGACAGCATTATGTGTGGCTAAATGCTTGTTAAGAACAGCCGTGGAAGTGATGCTACTGACCGTAGTATCCATCTTTTTCTCATTGACAGACTTTGACTTAGAGCGGCGAGTCTTAGCCAGGACAGAAATAAAAGATAAAAAGATGAAGAAGATGGCGGAAGAAATAAGAAATACCTTGTGGAAGAAATGGTTCAAGTACCCAGGAAATGGTGGAAAGAAGGCAAGACGGCTTGAAAAGATATGAGAAGGGTAAAATGACAAAAGTAAGAAAATGAAATAAGTGTTGGGTTTTATAACCCTAGTGGTCAAGCGAAACGACGGATGCAACAGTCCTTGCGTAGGGAGCGTCATAAAGAATAGGCATAAGCAATGAGTACGAATCTAGAGAAGCGGGAGAACGCTTTGATCTCACCAAATTTCTAAGGCATGCCAGCCCTTGGTGCCCTTAGAAGTGGACACGTGTGTTCTAAATCATCATGACCTTTCCTCGCATTAATGAGGGGATCTTGAGCATTAAATGCTCTGAAAAGCAGAACGATTTTCTGAAGCAAGACAAGGGCGATACTACGATCAATAGATAGAACGCATGTTGGCGTTAGCTAAGGCGTCATCTCACAGGATAACGTGGAAAAGCAAAACAAAGATCATTCGTTATCTAAGAATGAAGTACAGATATCGTTGCGCGAAAGGCGTTATTACAAGATAAATGAAGTAAATGAAGAATAAAGTCCTCTTTGACATCACCTAGCTTGACCGCGAACACGCTTTAATATCGCTGCAGCCATCCTCCTCACTCTTCCCCGGAAGAAAGAAGACTCTCCTTGCTCTCATCTATACCTTTCATCTTCTTAGCGGCATAATCAGCTATCTTAGCAGGGTCAAAGGCCCCGTCGCGATAATGATTTATGAGTCCAGCGGTACAAGCTTCCATGGTCTTGTTCTTCCACCAAGCTATCCTTGAAGGTACCTTGGCCAGATCCGCGTCGCGGGACGATATCTCTTCGCGAAGGAGAGAATTTCTCTTGTCAGCCGCCACCAACTCAGCTTTTACTACCTCCAATTCTACCTCCAGAAGCTCCACTTTGGCTTTTCCCTTCGATTTCTCCCTCGCAAGCTCGGCGCGACAATCGTTCAACTCTGCCTGGGTTCGATTGTGAAATTTCGTCAGCTCCGTCACTTTCGCCGAAGCGGCATCTAACTGCTCCTTCGAATCGGGAGAATCTCGAAGCTTATCGCCACGAGCCTCAAGAAAGTAGTGCAACTCGCGGAAGTTGGCCAGCATGTCATTCAGAAGACGTGTTCACTGAACGTCAGAGGGAACCTGTAGAAACTCCTCCTTGTCCTTGGGAGAGCTAAACATTTGACCTACTATAGAGCCCACTGGCTCATCTCGCGATAGCGGATCCGATATCCCTAAAGCGCGAAGTCCGCTAGTACCAAAAGATGACAGATCCAGCTGGTAAGTGGAAACTCCTTGAGGACTTTGAGGGGAGAGATTGGCGATATAGGGGGGAGAGCAGCTCTTTGCGGAATCACCGACGCCCGAAACCGAAGAGAGGAACAATGGTTGAGGCTTCCTCGGTAGAAGATCAGAGGGAACGCTTGAGTTAATAGTCGACACTGTAACGTCTAGAATGCAAGAAGAGATTGGAGAGTCAGGGCCACCAGACGGCAAAGGCGAATCTGCCACCACCCAAATCTCACTGACTTTGGGAGGAGCGACGGGAGGCACCTCGATAACCTCTGCCGCCTGGGAAGTACTTGCGATATGGGAGGCGTCGACCACCGCAGCAGGAACTGCATTAATCTTCCTTGGAGAACCCCCCACCGGCGGGCCGTTTTCCTCTTTTCTGGTTCTCTTTCGGAGACCCTCCATTTCGGCAGCCATCTCCTCACTATCGTCCTTGGTCGATTCCGCCACAAGTTCATTTTTTCTCGCCCTAAGCTTCATCCGTTGGGCAAGGGTGGCGTGGCGAATCCTAGAATCGGTGTCCATATTCTCGCTATCGCTGTCAACTATTTCAGTTGCAGGACGACTCGGAGTCACTACCCTGCCCCGAAGCGGCAACCAATTCTCAAGAAAATGAGAGGCTCGAGTGGAAGCACCGCGCGTCGTGACGGTTTTAGATCTCCCTTTCCTCGGCGGAATAGTCTGACGGATGGAACTTTCAGGTGGTGGAGAAGGGGGTAACGTCCGAAGCGGCACCACGTTCAAAGGAGCGTCATTTCCTCCGGAGGAACGACCCTCAACGTTACCTGTCAGTAAAATATGTTAACACAATGAGTAAAGTGAAGCGGTAACATGGCAAAAGAAAAATCACTAACAATACACTCTTTCAAGGGTCTGGACCGGGAGAATTCTCGAATGCGGAAGGGCCCTTCTATCTCTAACAAGGCGTTAACCTGGGACATAATAGCGCCAGACAACACTTCTGGTTTTTTCCAAGCGGCGCTGGTAATATCTCGGTTGAAACCCCCGCACCACCAGCGAGACGACAGTCGAAGAGTGAAGAAACCGTTTTTCCAGTCATCCATGGTCTCTTCAAAACCTTGAAAATTCTGCCAGAAAAATCGCACGATGGCGTCATCCCACCTTGGGGTGATATCCACCAAGCAGTTACGGCTACTCAGGCTAAAGAACGTGAGGAACAAATCGAGGGATGGAGTGAAGATAAACTTCATCTCACATGCCCAAAGGAAGACGTATATCCCACACTAGGAAGGCAGAGTTATCTGGACGGGGTTAAGGTCGTAATGATTCAGCAGCTTCATGAGAGAAGTATGAATCGGGAGATGAAACCCGTAGAGAAACATCTTGAAATAAACCAACCGGAACGTCCCCCACATGGCATGGTGGAGCCGAGTATCCTTCGTAGGGATAAAAGGGCGACAACCCGGAGGGAAAATGATACCGTTCTCCTCCAGCTCTACCTTCAGAATTTCACTGCACTAAAAAATACTACGAGATCTCCTAGCCTCGGGATCTATGGGATTTTCAGCGCCCACGGTGGCTCTAATACGAGACATAAGGGACTGGAAAAATAAAACCGGAGCGAGGGGGGAACAAAGTACTTGGAAAGAGAAACCATTGAGCAGATCGTCGGCACCGGCGAACGGTCGCAGAAATTTTTCCCGAGCAGAAAAGAGAAGAAAGAGAAAGAGAAGTTGTGAAAAATTTCGAAGCACAAGCAAAAGTGTTAAAAAAGAACGGCGGTTCCCTTATAAAGGTCGAACGCGAAAATTGAACAGCGTGTAAGGGCGAGACACGTGCGACACAGAAAGTTACGCGTGGAAGAACCTCAGAGAGACGGTTCTGATAATCATTAATGCCTCTCAAGAGAGACAGTTATGACAGGGAAACCGAAAGACGGTTATACCAGGCGGCAACTATCCCTTACTGATAACCGCTAACACTTGAAGGGTTAACGCGGGAAGGCGATAGAGAGAGAAGAAAAAATGAAGCGTTATCTTATTCGTTTCATAAAAATCCATACGACATCTACAAAGGGGCAGGGCATGCTAAATTAGTCATCATCAGGCCAGTAAGAAGGCCAGTACCAGTATTCCCTATCCGACGGAGGGAGTTCCTCGTCAGCAAACGGGAAAGGTTCTTCGACCTTCTCCTTCTGACCTGGCTTCAGCGAGCTTGACTCTCCCTTAGCGGAAGAGACAGTGGCATCCGCCCCGATATCGCTAGCAACACTCCTCCCCATGAAACGATCAATGTGAGGGAATAATTCATCCCCCTTTCGGACCGAAGGGACATGGAGGTCAAAGGGCACATAGTCGGCCTCGCGAATCTTCCTTTTCGCCCTTCTGCGGCTCTTACGGCGAGGCAACCGCCGCCTCAGGCAGGAAGGGGAAGGAGGATTGCCTGAGTCCGGCGAAGTCGGAGGAGTTGGAGAACCACGCTCTACAATGGCCAAGGAATATGAATCAGCAATGAGAACACAAGTGAACTCAGAAAAGAAAAGTTAAGAAGAAGATGAACAGGAAAAGTGGGATAAATCCCATTAAATAGCCAAGAGGGGAGGTTTTTTCGATCCTCTCGCACGATCTTTGAAGGTTGGCACGTGGACAACCTTGATTACAAATTGGAATTTGCAATCGCGTCTGTTGGAATCTCCCACTGATCGAGATAAACCGAAAATTCGCCCAATCAGTTGGTATTGAAGAGGCGGCGCAAACTTAATGCAGAACGGTTTGCGAGGAAATAGTCACAGAAAATCTGACCAATGCCAGACTCATTTTCAGTTGGGCTGATGTGGCCTCCAACGGAAAAAAAAGGCAAATGATGCGCTGAGGGAGAAGAAGAACAGTCGCAAGCAATAGGATAAAAGCACTTTATTTATTATGGCCTAACGGCCAGAGGTACAAAGGCCTAAAATAAAAAAGATAAAAGGCTCAAAAGGAGCCACCGTCGTCAGGCGTCAGAACCAGCATCCTCCGGTACAGTGGGAATGTCTCTCAAGGAATCCATGACCAAAGTGAGGTCAGTGGAGGTGATCCTCATTCCCTTCAGATAGCACCCCAACATGTCCTTTCGCTGCTGCAACATGGCAATGACCACCTGGATCCGAGCGATGGAGGTGGCCAGCTTCGACACGCTCTCCAAAGGACTAAAATCCTCTAGAGAGGTAGCCCCGAGCCTGGAACGGAGTGGGGTTAGCATCCCCTGCAACTCCAAGATGTCCTTGGAGGTCTTAATCAGCATGTTCTCCAGAAATCCGACATCACCGTCGTTGAGGTTCTTGAGGGTGTGGCCCTTGGAAAGGAGAAAATTCTTGGTCAGATCGTCCATGACGCAGAGTCACTATGGAAGAAATACGAGATGAGCCCGATCGAGAGAGTTCTCAGATTTATAGGGCCCGAGTAAGGGGCCGTGGGAGAGTAGGGGTCCTCAAAAGATGAGCCACCCTGTCACCTCCAAAGACTGACAGACTAGACGCAGAACCGAGAATCGGCTTCAGCGTCTTCATCCTGCTAGCAATGCGGGTACTCGAGAGGAGTACGAACCGAAATCCTGGATAACGCGATGGAGCGCGATATTACGGGTAGCCATGACGTAAAACTGCGCAATTCTAGGTATCCACAGTGTGAAGCCGCGCTGATATTGCAGGTGGCTCTGAGCAGCGTGAGCTACGCGTGCGTGTTCTTAAGTGGCGACCGTGGGACTCGGTTGTGGGAGGTACTCAAGGGACGTACTAACGATTCGAGGGATTCGTTTCGTTGGAGCTTGTGTGACTCAAGCTTCAAAATCGTGTGATTCAGTTTCTTTAGGGATTGGACAGACTCAATCTCGGTAAGGAGGATTCGTTGGTGCGACGCTTGTGAATTGGACCTTAGGCGCTAGTCAAGTACTAAGCAATCAAAGGAGTTCTAACAGATGAGAGTGATTCTTACATTAACCTCAATTAGTAGTATGGGATGCTAATTGATTAAAGAAAGCGTTCAAGGAGGGATTTGTTTTACTTCCGCACACCAAATCGAGAGAAGAACAAGATCGTCTCTTATTCGCATCCGAGCCTAGCAAGAATCGTATTAGTTATCCTTATTATTTGATGCAAGTGCTTTCTAGGTGAAGTTGAGTCATTGGCAAAATTTAGCTTGGTGTCTAGTTTGTTCTTGTGTCTAGGTTGGTTGTGGTTGTCTATGTTTGGGGTGGTTTTCAGTTTTGTGGATGCTCGAGGGCGAGCATAGGGCAGTGTGGGGATATTTGATATAGCGTATTTTATGCATGTTTTCCCTGTATTTATAGGCTTATCTTGGGCATGATACTACTAATTTTCCTTTGAATTCGTACTTTTTGCAGATCTAAGCTCAAAGAGGAAAAGATGCCGAAATACTCCCTTTTTGTGGAATTCTGCCGTGGATCTCAAAGCGTCGAGGCCTAGCTATTTCCCCTTCATCGAGCCCTAGATGCCAGTCGTGTTGTCTTGCCTAGGATTCTCGTTTGAGCTATCAAGAGCCGTATTTTGCCCTGGACTCGCTGCCGCACGTGCAGACATCTCCTCAAGGACGCGCGCAACAAGATTCTTGCGGGATTCCTCCCAGATCCCTTTTTGGCTACCTTAGGAATATTCCTTTAGGGCGTCCTCCCATTTTGTTCCTTCTCCTAGATGTCCTTTGTCTTCTAGTGAGTTGTGAGGGTATTTAAACATTAGTTTTAGGGTTTTTAGGGCAGCATCCATTATTACATCATAGAATCATTTTTGGGAGCAGCCGCTCACCTTCCTCCTTAGTTTTCTTAGGATTTGTCACTCCCATTTCCTTATAGCTGTCGCCGACACCACTGTTTAAACCAGAACTTTAGCTCCGACCGGTATTTATTGCTATCGCATTTTCTTTTACTTTGTGTTCTTTCCTTTTATGCTTTACATTAAATCTGTTTTGCTATTTATTGTTATGAGTGGCTAAGTTCTTAGCTTAGCAAGGGTGTTTTAAGGGTTGCGTAAAGGTAGTCAAGAGACCAAATTGTGTTTAATATATTCTCTTAGCTATATTCGTTCACTTGCCATTTTAATGCTAGATCTAGATGGTTTTGTTAGGAGCTTGATCATCTTTTAATTTACTATCTTAGATCTTCGTCATTTCTTTAGTTATAACTAACGTGAAGCCTTAGAATAGAGTAGACACTAGATGGATTGCCATTAGCTTGGTCCGTTCTGTCTAGGGCAAGTGAGTGATTAGGGCGGTGTCGCGAGCCTGACAAATTGAGAGGCATCCAACCCTAGATGTGTCTTTCCTTATCTTCATGGGCGTTGTGAGTATTGCCTCCCCGCTTCGTGCCTGGGAGGACGACACAACATCAAGGCTGCCTTATTAACAGTGAAAATGGGGGGTAGCTTCTCGTAAGAGAAAAGTAGGAGGCCTAAACGTACCTAGCCTCTATAGCATGTCTATAGCATGTCTATAGCATGAGAATAGACTATCTGTGCGTCGATGACTGACGAGACCTTGACGCAACCCGAGAAAATTCCCTTGCTATGATTTCTCTTTATCCGATTTTAACTCATTTACTCTTTATCTGTTTTGTTTATGATTATTAATTCCTTTGATTTATTATTTACGTCTTTGTTAGCTATCGTGCCCTCGACATCTTTGGTCAACTTGTTTGACCAGTAAACCCCCCCTTTGTGTTACCGTTTGTGCATTTCATTCCGTCATACGTTTAGGGAAAGATTTCATACTTCAGTCTCTCGTGGATCTCGTGGATCGACCCTATTACCATTATACGCAAATTAGTTTGTGCATCTAGGCATCAAGTTTTAATATTATTTTTTACCCATTTTGACGGCGAGTCAGTCATCAACATGCAATAACAAGATAATGAAATCATCATCGAAAAACTTTTTAATAAAGACACAGTGATCAAAAGTAGTCTTCTTGTAGCCTTATTCAGACATAACAGACTCAAACTTCTTGTACCACTATCGCGAAGCCTGCTTCAAACCATATAGGCTCTTTCTCAGCCTGCACATATAGTCTTCCTTATCGTTAACATAAAAGCCATTAGGTTACTTCATGTAAATTTCTTCATCCAAATCACCATAAAGGAAAGCAGTTTTTACATCCATTTGCTCTACCTCCAAATCAAAGAGTAGCAGTCAAACTCAACACGGTTCTAATGGATAAAGCCTTTCACTACCAATCTGGCTTTATACCTCGGAGATGCAGAATTACTTTCTTGCTTCACCCTGTAAATCCACTTATTTTCCAAGGCCTTCTTGCCTTTTGGAAACTTCACAAGTCAAATGTGTGATTATCATGCAAAGACTTCATTTCATCTTGCATTGCATCTAGCCACTTCTTCTTTTCTTCACTCTTCATGGACTCATGATAACACTCAGGTTCACCTCCATCTATCAAGGTAACATATTCATCAGAAGAATACCTGGTAGATGGCTTCCTTTGCCTGTTAGACCTCCAAAGTTTAACTTGAGGTGGTTCAGGATCATCACAAAGATTCTCATCTTGTGACACCTCATGTTCCTCTTTAGAATCATCAATAGGAACATCTAAAACATCTCCAAGCTGCTGATCATCAACATAATCATGTTGTTCACCATTCTGAACATTATTCTTAGTAGTATCTAGATCATGTATAGGCGTCTGAATTGGATCAATATCAAACAACCTACTATCTTTCTCAAGCGTAGTCTTCTCCATCTTATCAATGTCTTCAATGGTTTGGTCTTTCATGAACTTCACATCACGTCTTCTGACAACCTTCTTCTCAATAAGATCATACAACCTGCAGCCAAACTCATCTTCACTATATCCGATAAAGATACACTACCTTATCTTCGCATCCAACTTGGATCTCTCATCCTTTGGAACATGCATAAATGCCTTACATCCGAAGACTCACAAATGATCATATCTGACATTCTTACCAAACCAAATTTTGTCTGGCAATTCAGCATTTAGAGCAACTGCAGGACTGAGAATAATAACATGCATTGATGTGTACAATGCCTCACCCCAGAAACACTTAGGTAACTTAGCTTCAGAAAGCAAACACCTAACTCTCTCAAACAAACTCCTATTTAAATGGTCCACAATACTCACCACTATTGTCATTACAAATGCGTTTTAGATTCTTGCCTGTCTTAACCAAAACCTGGAATTGTTTGAATTTCTCCAGCACCTGGTCCTTTGTCTTCAATGCGTAGACCCAAAGCTTCCTGGAGCAATCATCAATAAAGGTAACAAAGTAAAGTGCACTACCAAATAACTTTACCTTTAACAGACCACAAACATTAGAATGCACCAATTCAAGCAACTCTGACTTCCTTGAGGGAGGATGCTTCTTAAGTGATACTCTGGTCTGCTTACCAGCTATGCAATGAGAACATTTCTCCAACTCAGCACTCTTTAATCCCAGAAGCACATCCTTTTTAGCTAAACAATTCAGCCATTTTTCACTAATGTGACTAAGCCTTCGGTGCCACAAAGAAGCCTCCATATCTATGACATCCACACTGTCTTTAGCAACCAAAGCTTTTGTCCAATACAATTTAGTAATTTTCTCCCCTTTGGCCACAACCAAGTTACCTCTGGTGAGTTTCCATTTTCCATAACCAAAATGAAACATAACCACCATCATCAAGCATCTACTCAAAGATCAAATTAAAATGGACATCTGGAGTATGTCTGACTCCTCTAAGCAACAACTGTGCTCCCATGTTGGTTTGCAGGCAAACATCACCAATACCAACTACCTTAGACACCATCATTACCCATCTTCAACACTCCAAAATCACCAGAAGTGTAAGATGTGAACTCCTTCCTTGGTGTAACATGCAGTGTAGCATCACTATCAATTATCCACATGGTCTCATCTGATACAAGATTAAATGAATCATGGTCACAGAGGATAATAAGGTCATCACAAGTAGCCGTAGTAACACGATCATCATCACCACCATGATCCTTCTCTTTCTGTTTATCCTTCTTGTCTTTTCTCTCCTTTTTCCATTTAAAACAGTTCTTCTGTATGTGCTCTATTTTGTGACAATAATGACACTCCACATTCTTGTATCTGGAATTGGACTTACTACTGCTCTTGTTCCTACCACCTTTCGGTTCCTTTCTCTGACCTCTCCCCCTATATTTAGTGACAAGCACCTCAGAGTGAGATGAAGTACCCTGTGCCTCCTTCTCATATCCTCATCAAGAACACTTCCCTTTATATTTTGCAAAGAGACCACCATCAGAAGCTGAATTCGTAATTGAAACTCGAAATATTTCCTAAGAATTTGGTAGAGTATTCAGTAGCCATAGTCATAACACTTCATCATCAAACTTAATACCCATTCCTGATAATTGATCTAGAAGTCCTTAAAAATCATTCAAGTGATCTAAAATAGAAGTGCCCTCCTTGTACCTCAAATTCATCAAAGAATTCAACAAATACAATTTATTATTCCCTGAATTAGAAGCATACAAAGATTCAATTTTCTTCCACAAGGATTTTGCATCTTCCTTATTAGCAATGTAATTATAAACATTGTCTTTTACATACTGCCGAATAAAACCACAAACCTGCTGATGCTTAAAATTTTAATCCTCATCAGACAAGGATTTTGACTTCTCAGTAGAAAACACAAGATGATGCAACTTCTTTACAAATAGCAAATCCTTCATTTTACCCTTCCATAAGTGATAATTGGTGCCATTCAAACTGAACATTCTATTTGTATTTGCCTCCATCATTCAAGCAAGTCAAATAACATCAAACCTTGCTCCTCTACCACTTTGATAGGAAATACAACACAATATGCAACACATAATATCCCAATTTGCAAGAGATTATAAGGAGCAATAACAAACAATGACAGCAACAAATATATCACAAACACGAAGAGACACCAAGATTTAACATGGAGAAACCTTTCTCGATGTGAGAGGTAAAAACCATGGGCACAAGCTAGTCAATCAAGCTCCACTATGATCAAAATAAGGGTACAAGAGAGTATCAAATCGCAGCACAAATCGTGCTCAATATCTAGGCAAATAACAAAATAAGAAGCATAAAATAGAGAACCAAGAAAAACCAGAATTTCACTACTTTTGTCAGGACTAGATTTCTACCATCTTAGACAACTTATCACCGATCCAATTGTTATGATTTAAGAACCAAAAGTTGCAAACCTGCTGTTTAAATTTCAGCTCGATCCAAAGGTGAACGAAGTCGTAGTGATGAATCTCCCACAACAGTTTTGAGTTTGTGCGAAAATTATTTCTCCTCTCTTCTTTCTCACTTTTGTTTCTTTTCCTTGCCCCCAAAATAAACTCCCCCTCTGTATCCCTAATTTGATCTCTCTCTACTATAGAAAGGTGAGACTAGTGGGCTTGCACCTACTAGGCCCTTCTCCACATAGGAAGGGAGCCCACAAACCCAACAGGTACTACATGGACCTAAAAGAAGAGGAGGGAACAAGAGAGTTAGCTGAGGGTGGTGGACGAGCAGATGGTTGTCCAAGGCATTGATAGCAGGTTGCAACATAATGTCCCATCTGGCCACAAAAGTCACAGTAAGGGTGACTACCTTGCAGTCGGTTGGGTTGGTAATATGTGCGACTTCGTTCTCTATAGTTGCCAAAGCGACCAAAGGCATCCCTGCTGGATGGTGTGTAATTGTCATATTGGGTCACATTATTAGCAATAGGAGGTTCTAGTGGAGTGGATAGAGGCAAGGGAGTTTCCATGTGTTTGGGTGATAGGTGTGTTATTTGTTTGTTTAGGAATTCTTAGGACAAGTATAGGCTAGTGAGTTCAGGGAAGGAGATGAGAACTGCACGAGCATTAGATGTTAAAGTCTGCTGGTGATAAAGGTCTTTCAGCAACAATGAGTTCGTCAGCAAGGGCTTTTGCACGATGAAGAAAGGTAGAGATAGATTCGTCAGGATCAAAGGTCATTTCCATAAGACCTTGATGGAGAGTAAAGATTCTAGTGCTGGAATGAGAAGCCAATGAGGTCTCTAGGGCAGTCCAAATTTGGTGAGAGGTCTTCATCCCGTTGACTAGACCCATGATTTCTTCGAAAAGGGAGGAATGGAGAGTAGAGATGATCAGGTTGTCTTGTTAGACCCATAGTTGGTAGGCTAGATTGGGTGATGTAGGGCTAGCGGCTGCAGCTGGAATAGTTATAGCATGAAAGAGATTGGTGCCATCAACAAAGTGTAGGAGACCGAGTCCAATTAGGTATGGTTGGACAAGGTCTCTCCAAAAGAGGTAGTTTTTGTTTGTGAGTTTGAGGGAGATGAAATGGGTAGGATTGGTAATGGGTATGATGGATGATTTGATTTGGGAGGAGGCAGTGCCTTCTATGACTGAAGACATGATAATAATTTTGGTTCGCTAAAGAATGGGCTCTGCTACCGTACAAAAACTAATAAACACAAGGTTAAGAATTATTCTGGCGTATCTTTATTGATGATGAGCAACCACTATTTATACAAGGTACAGGTACAAAGCTTATACAAGAGTTGAGTAATAGTGGTTATACAAGAGTAGAGTAACAGTGGGATCATAACTGTACAACTGGTGGTGATGAGTTGTGATGCCGAGACTTGAGGACTGTGGGATTACATGCACTTGATGTGTTTAGCATGGAGGAGATATGGGTCGAGATAATAGACTTCAATAGTATGAAACCTTATATTGGTATGCAATTTGAATCCTAGGAACATGTTTTTTTACTCTATAAGAATTATGCTAAAAATATAGGATTTTGGGTGTCTACAAAAGCTAGTATCTGCATCTATTCTTAGAAGGTTCTATGATTCGGAAAAATGGGGTCGGTCCTCGCCTGAAGGCCTTGGTCAATGGGAAGAGAGTATTGGAGGTCTTGGATAATGATACTTTTGGAGACCCTTCGACTTCTTTGCATAAGAGGAATAAGGTGGTGCATTGGGAGAAGGATTTGGATGAGGTTTCATTTGCAGTTGTTGGGCAACCCCGCCTAAGGTTATGAGTCTGTTATTTTAGAACTGTCGGGGGCTTGGTAACCGTTGGGCAGTTGACAACTTCTCTAAGTTGCTAGGTTTAGAGGTCCCGGATCTTGTTTTCATTATTGAATCTAAATTGTATGCAAATGAATTTAAGTTACTTGATAATAAATGGTCTTTCCCTTATGTGATTACGACTGTTTGTAAGGGAGTTCATAGAATGTGGGGTTTCATTAATATGTCGCTTTGATAACTCTGTTAATGTTCTGTCCTGTTGTGCTCATTGTACTGATATAGAATTTTTAAATGGGTGGAATGGTGGCCCAGCTTGGCGGTTCACGGGTATTTATGGTTGGCCCCGTTCGGATGAAAAAACACAAGACTTGGGATATGCTTAGGGAGCTCAAAGGGAAGAGTCAGCTCGCATGACTTTGTGTGGGAGATTTTAATGAGGTGATTTGGGCCAGTGAAAAAATGGGTAGGCTCACTGAGATTTTGAGGCTATGGATGCATTTCGTCGTGCCCTGGACTAGTGTGTTGTTATTGATTTGGGTTTCTCAGGCCCCAAATTTACTTTGTGTAACAACCAATAGGGGAGTAGGACTTTTCTAAAATGTGTCGAAAGGGGCACTGCAAATGAACAATGGATGACTTGCTTTCCAAATTCGAAGGTTAAGAATCCCCCGAGATTTGACTCAAGGAAATGGTTATACTCGAAGGGGGAAGGTCCTTTGTTTTTAGGCTGTCTGGCTTAGAGAAGAGTCCTACTTTGATACGGTCCGAAAGTTCTGGGAGGAGACAGAAACCCGATGGATAGAGGAGTCCCTAGCTTGGCACCTAGGAAACTGCGGGTTAGAGCTATCTAAGTGGAGTTGATAGATATTTGGAAGTGTCCCTAGAAACATAGTTAAGACAATAGAGTATCTTGGTAGGCTTCAGCGACAACTAGTGACGGATGCGAATCTTGATGAGATAGATATGGTCAGTAGACAACTAGAAGAGCTGCTCTAGAGGGAGGAAATTATGTGGAAGCAGAGATCAAGAACGCTCTGGCTTGAAGAGGGGGATTGAAATACAAAGTTTTTTCATGCCAAAGCAACTCAGAGAAGGAAAAAGA
The DNA here is from genome assembly GCA_963691705.1 of Viola odorata. Lineage (NCBI taxonomy): Eukaryota > Viridiplantae > Streptophyta > Magnoliopsida > Malpighiales > Violaceae > Viola > Viola odorata. Next base: position 77,300,035 of record OY829537.1, read on the forward strand.
ATTTGATTGAGCGAATCAAAGATTGTTCAGGCTGTTGGAAGGAATTTTCGGAAGAGATCCAAGGTATTTTCCTTGAGTATTATAAGATCCTATTCTCTTCGTAAGGTAGCGGTAATCTTTCAAATGTTTTCTAATTTATAAATCGTCGGGTTTCCCAAGGTATGAATGATTTCCTTTCATAAGTTTTCACTAAAGATGAGGTTTTTAAAGTGCTTAAGCAGATGCATCCGAATAAGGCTCTTGTGCCTGACAATATGCCTCCGTAGTTGATAAGATTCGGACTTCTGGGAAAAGGGGGGAGGGGGGTAGAGAGTATGGCCGTCTGAAGTTACTGTAGCGACCGTCCATCGTACCTGCAAAGCGCCGGAGGGGGGCCCCGGCGTAGACACTCCGATGCTTAAGTTAGTATAGTTGTTCAAAATAGCAGAGGTTCTAGATCGCGATCTTAGGCTTACTTGATGTTTAAAATGAGGGGGTATTTGTAGGCCGCTCAAGGCGATATCTCGTGAGGAGGGGCGATATCTAGGGAAGATAACGCATGGGATGACGTCATGGGCGATATCCGGGGACGATAACTCTGGTGATGCTGGCGGATGATACCTTCAAGGGTAAGGCCGCGGTAGTCCTGGGATAGGATAACGCCGCGTGGGTCCCCCCCTGATGTAGACCATCCCAGGATTCTTTGGCCCAATGCGGGCGACATCCGAATGCTGTCGCCCGTCAAGTTCTACAGAGCTTTGGGTGAGAAGACGCGTATGCCCTTGATGTTTCATCAATTGTTATCATAAGCCCAACTGAAAATGAGCCCGAGTGTTTACCAAGGGTTGTCGCTTTCTGCCCATGTCTGGATGATTATCCTTTCCTCATTATAGCGGTAGACTCGCAGAATCTTCGGATTCCTTTGTCTTACTTTATACGATTAAGACTGTTCGGACGATAGGCAGCACCTTTTTCGGGGGTTTTCTTCCAAACAGGCGGATTCCAGCATCCGCAGCATCCAGTGACCCGTCCACGTAGAGTGCCAAAGAGACATCTGATGACGCCACTAACCCGTCAGAGACAGTCAAGGGTCGTTGTCGCTGAGCGGTGCTAGTTTGACAGGGTTACTGATAGCAATTTAAAAAGTAATACGCTCGGTCGCGTAGTTGAAGAGTCAATGGTATTGATAGATTATGGTCGATGTCGTAGCAGGCAGCGACTAAGTCTCCATCGCTGAGCTATGCTCAAGCGATAACCAGACTCTCGCACGTTCCGGGTTGTCACCGGATTCTTCCGCATCTCGTGCTAACTACAAAAAATAGAATAGGCAAGTATTCTAGGAAATTGTTAGTAAGCTTTGTACTTACAGAGAGTTTTTTAGAACGCGCGGGTTCTTTCTTTCTGCTCAGGAGCCGGCGATATTGACGCGGCTTTAGGCCATCGGTTACCTACAATTTGTGCGGCTTTACGTCATGGCTACCCGTAATATCATGCTCCATCGCGTTATTTAGGGTCTCGGCTCGTACCCCTCTCGACTAACTGCATTACTAGCGGTATGAAGACGCTGACGCCGATTCTCAGTTCCGCGTCTGGTCTGTCATTCTTTGGAGGTAACAGGGAGGCTCGATTTTCGAGGCGTGCACTTTTGCGGGCGATTATTACTTTGGATCTATAAATGCAGTTCCTTTTTCAGTGCAAATTTTTCACACTCTCTCTCCTTGTCTCTTGTAACTTTTCCATGGATGATCTTACTAGAAACTTTCTAATCTCCAAAGCCCTGGCCCTCAAGAATCTCACTGAAGGGGATGTCGGCTTCCTGGAGCACATGCTGACGAAAACTGGTGAGGACATGCTGGAACTTCGGGGAATGATGACCCCCGTTCAGTCCAGGATCGGGGTTGCTACCATGGAGGACTTTAATCCCATCGGGAATGTTTCCAAGTTGGCCATTGCTGCCTGCCGCATCGAGGTTACCATCGCCCTGCTGCAGCAGAGGAAGGACTTGCTGAACTGCTGTCTGAAGAGCATAAGGTGCACCTCTTCTGAGCTGACTTCTGTGGTGGAGGCCTTGAGGGATATCCCCACTCTACTGGTGGATGACGACAACGATGCCGGCTCTCGGGCTTGAAGGCTTACCGCTGTGCCTTCTTTTCGTTTTTCCTTTATATGTATTATGTATGCGGACGTATGCCTAGGCCGTTAGGCCATAAATAAACTTTTTCTCGTTATTGGGCTTGCGATTTCTTTCCTTTTTTAGGGCGTTAGCCCTTGCTTCGGTTGAGGGATGTGCTAGCCCAACTGAAAATGAGTCTGCCATTGGCCAAACTTCTGCAGCATTTATTCTTCTTTTCATGCCAGGTGGCGACAGTTGCTCTGGCAAACTGTTTCGTACTAATCATGCGCCGCTTCTTTAGCATTCACTGATTGGGCAGTTTTTTGGTGCTTTTTTGATCATCGAGAAATCCCAACAGGCGTGATCAGGGGATTTGACTTTGCCATTATGGTTGATCTTCTCGAGATGCATTAAATTATTCTTCTCTCACTTGTGAAATATTCGAAGAGTCTCACCATTTTAACTATTTATGGGGAGTTATTCCCCTTTTTCTTGTTCATCTTCTTCTTTATATTTTCCTGCTGCTACTAATTTTCGTCTCCCATGGCTGACTTATATGACCAGGTCTCCGATGAGCAAGAATCACGTCCGACTCCTCCAACTACACCGGATTCTGACAGTCTTCCCTCACCGCCGTGCAGGAAGAGGCGATTGCCGTCGCTGTGGTCGGAAAAGGTCGAAGAAGAGGGCACATTTTAAAACCCCCGGCTGGTTTTCATCTTTTTCAGCCTCTCCAGCTTGTGAGGGCAAAGAATTGCTTCCTCCCACTGACTGGTTTGAGGAGGTGATTCCTCCGAGCGGTACCGTCGTGAAGACGGCATCCTCTGATGCAAAGGAGGGATCCAAACCATTAGCGCTGAGTACGGAGCAAAAAGCTGACAAATCCCCTCCTTTGGCTGAGGAGCTTCCGCCATCAGACGAGGAATACTGTTACTGGTCTTCTTACCTGTGTGACATTGATTGATTCCACGATTGATTCCGCCCCGACAACCCTTTGTAGATGTTGTATGGCTCGTTATTAAATGAAATGATGCTTTGCTTTTTTAATTTTGCATGCTCGGGCGTTATCTCCTCTTCGGATGGCTATCACTGAGAGATTATCTGTTGCTTCGATGCAATCGCTTGCAACTGATTGTCAGTAACTGCCCCCTCCAGAAGATATAAATGCTTAGACATAAATACCCTTCTGAGGTTCTTTACACGTGTCACCTTTGCTTTGGGGCATGTCCCATTTTTACAGGCTGTTCAATTTTCGAACTCAGCCTTTAAAAGGGAGCAACTGCTTTCTTTTAATACTCTTTGATTGTGCTTTGAAATTTTCTCATTCTCTCTCTAAGTTTTTACTTCGAAGGAAGTTATAACCACCGTTCACCGGCGCCGATGGTTTTGTCCACCGTCTTCTGTTCAAGGTACTTTACTTCTTTTCCCTCAGATTTTCTTCTTGCCGATTCGTTATGAGTACCTCTAGGATACCCAAGGATTCTCAGTGGCCTCTAGCTACAAATAGGTCTTTGAGGAGTCTTCAGCGGCCCATAGATTTAGAAATTGAAAGAACACCCAGTATTTTTGTGGATCAAGCGGTTTTGGAGGCAGAGTTGGAGGAAAACAGTATCTTTTTCCCTCCCGATTACTCCTTCAGAATTCTCGATGCCGGTCATCGACTTCATGACCCTCTATCGGGGAGCGATAGGATGCTGTATTTTAACATGTTCCTCTACGACTTTCGCTTTCCCATCCACGAAGCAGTGAAAGGATTGTTAGTTCGGTATGATGTTAGCCCGGCTCAGATTACGCCTTCTTCTTGGTGCGGGATTCATGCCTTCATTCGCATTTGCGAGTTGCGAGGTGTTCTTGTCCCGTCTGTTAATTTATTCCGCAAGTTTTTTAGCTTTAGGTGCCGTAATTGTGTGGTAGATATCACTCCAAGGTGGAATGATGCGTTAGTGCAATCATTCTGGCAGAAATTTCAAGGCTTCGAAGAACTGTGGCTGATTGGAAGAGCGGTTTCTTCATCGTGAAGTTGCCTTTCCGCCCTTGGCCTAGGGGCTTCAATTAGTGTCTTGATGACTCTATTTGGACAAACCCGTCAACAATATCCAAGGAAGAGTTTCGACAAATGAACATGGTGCTGGAATTGAACTCGTCCTTTCGCATTCGAGAGTTTGCCATGTACAGGCTTATAGAGAAGTGCGCTATAAGTAAGTTTCTTTCCTCCCGTTATCGTTTCGGCTAATTTGTTGGTTCTGATATGCCTTATCGGCAGGTGACGCTGGAAATCAACCGTCAAGCGATAAGGGCGTTCCTCTGGACGTGAGGCCGCTTCAGTCGCTACGGCCATCCCCACCGCCTGAGAGTTCCAGTCATCCTACCGCTCCACCAAAAAGAAAAAGATTCAAGACTGTTGCCAGGCGCGGTATTCCCGACCGGACCTCTCGCTTTCTCGAGAACTGGTTACCTATTCGGGATAAAGGAGTGACTCTAAATTGTCCTAAGACTGAAGTAACTGACAGCGGCAGCGAGGACATGGATGCCAATTCTGGGCTTCGTCATGCTTCTGCAGCTCAGCGGAAGAAGTTAAGAATGGGAAATAGCAACCCAATCACTAGGGCTGCTTTGAAAGAGGCTAACAAGACCTCCACCGCTGGGACTAATCCTGATGGTGGTGAAAGTACTTCCAAAGTGGTGACAGCGATTGAGGTGTCGTCCGACGTTCCACCTCCTAATGCTTCCGAGGTTACGCTAGAGGTCAACCTTACTCCTCCGACTGCCACTCCTGATTCTCCTCTCTTCTTTCATTCCTGATGTCGCTGCACCGAATCTTGAACCTGCCGCTACTCCTGACACTCTGCTACATGGCCTTCCGTCATTATTCTGCACTTCTATCTCAGGAGTCGGTGGTTCCGCTGAAAATCACTCTCCTCCCTTCACCGCCAATCTGTTCTCTCAAGGTCCTCACGGAGTCGCCTCCTATTGTCTGGATCTGTCTACCTTTGGCACCAACGGGCTCCGCGCACTGGGAATATCAGACCCGCTATCAAGGAGCAAGCCGGTGGGCTCTATTGTAAGTGCGATATTTGGCTCTCCCGAAGATAGGGAGGAGCTATCAGAGCTTCCTCTAGAAGTTCATCACGAACGCGCTTTGAATGATGTGTTGGCTAGCTTTCGCATGCTGAATTACTTTCTCGATATCCATGGCGACAAGATTCAAGGTTGTCTTGCTAAGGAGGCGGAGTTGACGCGACTCCAGAGCGACACCTAAGCTGAGCTTGATGACTGCCGTGCCGAATTGGCCAGAGAGAAGTTGATAGGGAGGACCAAGATAGAGCTTCTGGGGGCAGAATTGGCGGTTGCTGACAAACGAAACTCTCTCCTTCGTGAAGAATTATCGGCCCGCGACGCGAAGCTAGCGAAGGTGCCCAATGAGATATCGCGCTGGAAAGACAAGGTGATACAAGCTTTTACCACCGGATTCCTAGATTATTACAGCAGCGAGGCTTTCAATCCTGCCAAGATAGCCGATTACGCCTTCGAGAAATTGAAGGATATAGATGTCGGGGGGGATAAAAGAGTTCTTCCGTGATTTGACACAAGGTAGCGCTTAAGGATGCTTTATTTTTCTTCAAACATTGGTTTCATTTGGCTTGTAATAATTGATAACGCATTTGTAATAATGATTGTCATTCCGCTCTGGATAACAATCAACTTGCTTCTCGGCGTTATCTTGTTGATTACGTCATCATGCTTGACCTCTTTTTGATAAAGTGATTCTGCTTTTTCGGAGCATTTAATACTCAGTATCCCTTCATTAATATGAGCGAGGGATCAGAATGGTTCAGAGACACATGTCCGCTTAACAGGACGCTAGGGCTGGCGTGATTTGATAGGATCAAAGCATCTTCTCACCTTTCTAGGGTTGTACTCATTGCTCTCGCCTGTCACGCGCGTGGCGACTGTTCCAATAGCCATCCCTCTCTCAGCCTCTTAGGGTTATAAAACCCAACACTTTATTTCTTTTCTCACTTTCGATAATCTTTTTTCTCTGCATCTTCTCAAATTGTCTTACATTTCTGGTTTTCGTCTCCTGGGTACTTCGATTTTCTTCAAAAAAGGTACTTCTTTATTCCCTTTGCTATCATCTTCATCTTTTTATTTTCTTTTTCTACCATGGCCAAAAGAAAAATTCGTACTTCTGGGTCTAAATCAAAAGATGAAGAAAGATTAGAGACCACAACCAGTACTATTACTTCTTCTACCATTCTCCATAAACATCTGACCGATCATGGCGCCAAAATCCCGGAGGGCTTCGAGGTTTCTATCGCCCCTGCGTCTTTACGTCTGAACATCGTTCCGATCGGTAGACACAGAATCTTGTACACCCAGATGTTCCGCTATGGTTTTCGATTTTCGGTTGACTCTTTTATCCAAGAGTTGCTCACCTCTCTGGATGCGAGCCCCGTTTAATTGGCTCCAAATGCCTACTGCGACGTTTATGCTTTTCTAGAACTATGCAAGTACAAGAGGATTACCTCTCCTTCCCTTGCCTTGCTCAAGTCTTTATTTCAGATGTATAACCGTCGGGGTGTGATAGCGATATCGCCCCGTTATGATGACGATTCGCTCAAGAACTTCACCTGGAAGCTCCTTCATTTAGAGTCTTCCATCAATAAATGGAAAGAGCAGTTTTTTATTGTCGAGACCCCCGAGGTTCCGGATTCGTGGTGGCGATCTAGCTTTAACCAGGGCGTTAAGGACAGCGCTTGGCGTCGGGAGGCTCTTAAAGAAACAGAGCAAGGCTGGTTTGATAAGTTACTCGAACTGGAAATTAGTGTTCATACCCGGATTTTGGCATGTGGGTCCGATATCCGAGCCTGCGTTAGACGTGAGTGTCGCATCATTTCTTTACAACTTTCATCATTAGTACTAACGCTAACGTTGTCTTGTGCTTTTTGCAGCAACTGATCCCAAGTACGTTCCTGAGAGCGTTAGGGGGCACATGAAAAGGCTTCTAGAAAGGGGGCGGCTGACCAGACGGCCGCGGCTGTCAATATCGCCACTACTTCAGTTTTTCCCCCAGTTATCGTCTCGATTTCCCCCACGTCTTCTGCTTCGGTTGATGAGGAAACCGACACCATTCCTGTTGGTATTCCTGTCATATCAATCACTGCTCTTCCTGCTCGGCGAGCTGCTCCCAAAGCTTCTACTAAGGGAAAGAAGAAAAAGAAGACCCGGACCGTTGCTACCCTTCAGCCATCAATTCCGCCTTCTTCAGATACAACCGGCTCTTCGGCGGTAAATGCAAGCCCTTCCTTATAACTTTTGTGCTGCTTTTAATATCTTTCTACATTTTTCGTTTGTTTCTAACTGTTTTTCTTCATAGGATCCTTCTGGTACCGCTACTCCTTCGCTATCGCGTGGCAATATGGACTTGAGGCGTCTCCTGACTCAACCGAGGAAAAGGCATAGGTCGAATGGAGCAGGTACGAGTCGGTCCTCAGGTCAAGCTGATGTCGGGCAGGGACCTCAAATCATCCTTGACTCTTCAGTGCCTCCCCTGGGCCAGACCACTAGCATTTTTGAGAACATGGTCATGCCTGGGTCTTTTGAGACCTCTCCACCTTCGTTTGGTTCGGAAGTGCCTCGTTTTTCCTCTAACGTGGTCTATAATGACGAGCTGTCGGGCCTTTCCTCCTATCAACCTCATGAAATCTTCGGGCCCCAGGGAGGCTCCGCTTCTAACCAGCCTCCCTCTCCTACCACCTTGGTCTTTGTTCCCTTGGCTGCTTTGGCGCTTAAGCACTTTGGTGAGGGGGCGACATTGTCCAATCTTCTGGCCGACGTCAGCTCATTTAACGCCACTAGGCCTGTCACTCATCAAGTGGATATGACTACGCTGCGTAGTTCCAGAATCGTGGCCATGGGGGGCGATAATTCGGCTGTCACTGCTGCGTTCTTGGCTGCTTATATGCTAACGTCTCCCGAGGAACAAAACACTTTTGCCTCTGAAGGAGATGAAGAGCAAGTTGACCTACTGCGCTCTACCCTTTTTACCAGTCTCCTCCGATTTCATCACTATACAGAACGCGTTTCAGAGAGGACGGCTGATCTTGCCACTTCCACAGACAAGCTTTCACGAGAGCAAGAAGAGAAACAGAGGTTGTTGGAGGAGCGAGACGGGTATATGAGGGCTATGGAAGCAGCCAAGGAGGAGGCAAGAGAGGCGAAGGAACAGTTGATCGCTTCTAACGCTGCTCTGTTGGCTAAACGGTCGAAGAGTATCACCCTCGAGGGAGAGAAGGCGGCCTTAGCGGAAGAGATAGCAGCCCTGGCGGAAGGGAAAGTGGCATTTGAGAAAGAGACGCCTATCATGTGCCAGTGGTACATTGAGAAGACTGCTTCCATCATGGCCGACTGCTTTGTAGAGATTCATGGGGAAGAATTTTACCAAGGTGGTGCAGTTTCTGATGCCTTTTTTAAGAATTCCTCTGATCTTAATCACAAGGGCTTTCGCTTAGCCAGAGAGGCAGGTTACCCGGGGCAAGAAAGTTCAGGGAACCAACCATAGCTAGAGTGTTATCGCCCTTTCTTTTGTAAGGATTGAGCACCCTTTCTTTTATAAGGATTGAGCGTTATCCATTTTTTGTCCATCTTTATATATTTTTGCGACCCTTCGTGGGTGTTTAAACTATGATATCGATTTTCTTTATTGCTGTTTTTCCTTTCCTTAGAATTTCTCGACCATCGCGCCCTTATTATTCTGGTTACCCTGACGAGTTCTGCCAGGTTTAACTGCGCCATTATTCCGCCTCTTGCAAAATGATATTCCTTCAGGAGGGAAGTGTCCTTCGTTCCCTTGATTAAAAGAGATAACGAGCGAGGCCTTTAGGCCTTGTCCTCCAAAAGGTAGGAATCAGCGCGGTTGTCCTTACGTCCCTTTAGCCGATGGATCACTCGATCTTTCTATTGCCTCGAGCGTTGTGATCTCCTTCAGTTAGAGATGTCCTGCACACTCTCGATTAATATTTATTGGTAAGAAGTATGTGATAACAGACACAAGTTTTCCGTAGGAGCTGCTTCACCGCCATTCTAGGATACAGGTGCCGCTTGTTATCGCTTTCTCAACCAGCTCACTTCACCAGGGATTCCGCATCTGGTTACTCGCTGGGAGTTCGCGATTCTTCGTGTTTCCACGTTATCACAATCGGCTGGAAAGTGCCTCTATTTAGTGAGCCGTCTGATTAAGATAGGCTATCACCAAGTTAGGATTTTTCACTTTCGGCGTTATCCTCACATTCTGGAATCGTGCCCTCACTTAATGAGTCGTATTTAATAGCCTAGTCACAACTCACAAGGATAGGATTTTCACTTCCTAGATGGAGTTAGTATCTCCCTAGGGTGTGCCTCTCTTTAACGAGCCGTCTTCTCAAGAACAACTGTCATAAGGGTTGGGCTTTTTCACCTTCAGGAATCCCGGGGCGTGCCCTCACTTAGTGAGCCATCTGATCAGGACAGGTCATCACAAGGATAGGACTTTTCACTCCCGGAGGTGTCGGGATGTGCCTCGTCTTATGGCCCCATACGTGGCTACCACAAGGATAGGACTTTTCACTCCCGACGTTAAATATCTAGTATGCTAGGGCGTGCCCTCACTTAGTGAGTCGATGGATCAGGACCGACCATCACAAGGATAGGACTTTTCACTCCTGGCAACCTTATTGTCTGCATACACACACAGCTACCAAACACAAGAAAGCTCATTATTCGAGCGTAAGCATAGGTTAGGGCTGGCGTTAGTAAAAGATGCAGGGATAAATCAAAGTCTAGCATGATATAATTTCAAACGAGCGATATTCCAAGAGTTGGGTAAGGGGGTACCATCGAGTGTCTCCAGGCGATATGCTTCTCTCCCGATAATATGAGTAACACGATATGGCCCTTCCCAATTCGGACTGAGCTTCCCCCGGCGTTGACCAGTCGCTCGCTGATCCCTGAGTACCAGGTCACCTTCTTTTAGAAGTCGTTCTTTGACGCGCCAATTGTGATAACGCGCCATCTTTTGCTTATAGTGCATCATTTTCAGAAGAGCTTCCTCTTGCAATTCGGGAAGCATGTCGAGATTCGTACGCAGCTTTTCCTGATTCAGCTCTTCTCTGAAGTAGGCCACTCGTAGGCTCATAGAACCAATTTCCACGGGCGTGACAGCCTCAGTACCAAAATCCAATGCGAAGGGTGTCTCTCCTGTGTTGGTTTTCGTGGTCATGTGATATGCCCACATCACATACGACAGCTCATCCGCCCATTTCTTTTTGGATCCCTCTAGGTTCTTCTTAACACCGTTAAGGACGGCTCGGTTTGTCACCTCAGCCTGACCATTGGTCTGCGGATGAGCCACGGAAGAGAATCTTTGCTCGATTCTGAACTCCACGCATTGGTCTCTAAAAAATTGGTTGGTGAATTGCGTTCCGTTATCGCTGACTAGCACGCAGGGAACTCCGAAACGTATGATAACTTGGTGTTTGAAGAAATGCCAGATTTTTTCTGTCGTGATGTTGGCAACCGCCTCAGCTTTCGCCCATTTGGTAAAGTAGTCTACCGCCACAACCATAAATTTTAACTGAGACCTTGCCTTCGGAAACGGTCCGAGGATGTCAATTCCCCATTTCGCGAACGGGCAAGAAGCGATGATGTCATAAATTTGGGTGGCGGGCTGTCGAGGAATTTTGGAGAATTTCTAACATTTTTGGCAAGTTCGCACGTAATCATGGCAGTCTTTCCGGATGGTAGGCCAGTAGAACCCTGATCGAAAGACCTGCGTAGCCAGGGTTCCGCTGGATGCATGCATGCCGCAAATTCCTTCGTGGATTTCGCGGAGGGTATGAAGGCCCTCTTGTTCCGTTATGCATCTGGCAGCCGGATGAGAGAAACATCTCCGCATCAGTTCCCCGTTAAAGTATGTGCACAGTGCCGCTTGCTTTAGCACTTTCTTCTTCTCAGCGTTATTGCTGGTAGCTTGTCATGCTTCAAGTAATTTATGACGGGAATTCTCCAATCATTTTCACTTTCTTCTACACAAAGCGTCGCCTGTTCTTCCATGAAGGAAGGTACGGGTATTTCTCGATAGTACACCCCTTTTGGTATGGACGCTTCCGGGTTTGCTGCGAGTTTAACGAGGTTATCCGCTTCAGCGTTATCCTCTCGAGGAATGTGCTTGAAGCTGACTTGTATGCCACCTTTCTTTATTTCTATCAACTCGCGTTTTACTTTGGCAAGGTATTGTACCATGATGGGCTCCCTGGCCTGAGAGTGTCCCAAAACTTGGTCTATTATCAATTTGGAGTCTCCACAAATTTTCAGACGTAGGTCTCCCAGCCTCTCTGAGTCATGTATCCCTTTTGTGGAGAAGCTTTTCCCTATCCTGAGCCCGGCTAACAACACTTCGTATTCTGCGGCGTTATTAGACAACAGTTGCAGGATTCGGATGGCATATCACACCTGGACGTCGTGCGGCCCACTCATGAAGATTCCGGCTCCGGCAAGCTCTTATTTTTGGCTCCGTCCACATGGATGACCCAGAGGTCAGTATAGGTCTCAGGGAAGGGGAGGTCCAGCTCTTCTTTTTCCTTTTCAGTCAAATCCGTCATCGGATCTGGCGTAAAGGTGCATTCCGCGATAAAGTCTGCCAGAATTTGAGCCTTCATAGATGGTCTGGATCTATAGTGCAGACCATATTGTTCAAGCTCGATAGCCCAAATCAGCATTCTCCCCGAGGATTCGGGCTTCCGAAATATCCTTTTTAAAGGTTGGTCCGTTAGTACGATGACGGTATGAGCTTGAAAATATCGACTCATTTTCCTGGTGGCCTGTATCTATGCGAGCGCTATTTTTTCAATACGAGCATACCTCAGCTCGGCATCTTTCAAGATGTGACTTACGAAGTATACGGGGCGGTGTGCGTGGTTGTCATCCCGCACGAGGACCGCACTGACCACTTCGTCAGCGACCCCAAGGTATAAATATAGAATGTCGCCAAACTCCGGACTGGTCAGCACCAAACCGGATGATAGGTAGGCCTTCAGGCCTTCGAACGCCTCCTCACATTCCGCCGTCCATCTGAAGACGACTTTCTTGCGTATAATTTTGAAAAAGGGGAGACATCTCTCACCTTGCTTAGATATAAACCGTCCCAGAGCGATAACATGCCCTGTTAACTTCTGTATTTCCTTCACAGTTCGAGGAGATACCATGTCTTGGATGGCTTTGATTTTTGTCGAGTTGGGTTGAATACCCTTTTGACTGACCACGTAACCCAAAAACTTGCCCGTTTGAAAGGTAAACATGCATTTTCGAGGGTTCAGTTTCATTTGATATCTTTTCATTACTCCAAAGACTTCCGCCAGATCAGACAAGTGGTCTTTGAAACTTCGGCTTTTGACCAGTATGTCGTCGACATAAGCCTCTACGTTTCGCCCGATCTATTTTTCAAAGACCCGATTCGCCATTCGCTAGAAGGTGGCTTCAGCATTTTTCAACCCAAAAGGCATCGCCGTGTAGCAATAAGTGGCTTTTGGAGTGATGAAAGCTATTTTTTCTTCATCTTCCTTGGCAATGGGTATTTGATGATACCCTGAGTTGGCATCTAGTGAGCTCAAATAGGTGTATCCAGCAGCCTGATCAACTAACTGATCAATTCGAGGAAGTGGGTAACAATCTTTGGGACAAGTGTCATTCAAGTCTGTGAAGTCAATGCACATATGCCACTCTCCGCTGGTCTTGGGGACCAGGACAGGGTTAGCCAACCAGGTAGGATATTGCACTTCTCGGATAAAGCCGACTTCGAGAAGTTTTGCTACTTCTTTGTCAACTGCGGTTGTCTTTTCGGTAGAGAAAGCACGTCGTTTTTGCTGAACCGGCTTTGCGTCAGGGTTGACATTAAGTCGATGTTCTGCTATCTCTCACGAGATACCAAGCATGTCCGAGGGTTTCCACGCAAACTCCCCTTTGCATTTATTCAATAGCTGGGCTAACTGGAAATTTTCTTCCAGGCTGAGGTTATCGCTTACCAGGAATTCAGCTCGATCTATCCCGTTAACTAGGACATGAGTCATTCTGTCCACGGGCTGAGTACGTTTCTCATCATTTTGTTCATATGGATCAACTGTCACATATACATATCTATCACAACTCTTCTGAGTCATAAGCAGATAACATTCAGCTGCTAGCTTCTGATTACCTCGGATCGAAACCACACCATCCCAGGAAGGGTATTTCAATCTTAGATGTTTTTGTGATATCGCCGCTCCGAAACGATTAAGGAATGGCCGCCCCAATATGGCGTTATATGGCAAATTTAAATCCACTACCAAGAATAAAAGTTCCTCCGACCGTTTGGAGGCATCTTCCTTGAAATATACTGGCAAGGTGGTTATCCCCGCCACTGGGATGGGGACTCCGTCTACTCCGATGATGGGTTTTTTGCAGGGCGTAAGCTCGTTATCGGAACGTTTCATGAGCTTATAAGCTTCTAGTGAGAACAAGTTTACGGCGCTTCCGTTGTCAACCAAAGTCCTTCTAACTCCATAGCTAGCGATAATGGGAGTAACCACTAGCGCGTCATTATGTAGATATACCACGCCTTTCTCGTCTTCTTTAGAAAAGGATAGTACCATACGATCCAGGGCACTTATTGCCTCTCTTTTGATTGACGCGTCGGCGCGCTTCCGCTTATCCCCTGCTGTGGGTGTCGACTGCTCAGATTCATCATGGTAATGGGTGGCCCCAGCAATGATGTTAATGATGGGGACGTCCTCGTCATCAATTGTAAGCATTTCCCTGCCTCCCCCCGCAGGACCAGTGTCGTGGCCTGGGGGGTGGGAGGGTGCCGCTCTGCCATCGGCTACTCTATTTATTGGGTTACTTTTGGCTTCTTCTCGTGATTTTATAGTGAATTCTCCCAGATAGCCTTCTTCAACCAGGCGCTCTATTGCCGATTTGAGTTCTCTACACATCTCGGTAGAGTGTCCTTTAGCTTTGTGAAATTTTCAATAAGCATTTTCTCTTCTCCCTAAGATTACCCCTAGTCTTACAGGGGCAGGATAACGGATGGGCAGGTTTTGTTGCTCCACTATTGCTAGTATTTCTGCTCTGGGTAGAATGAAGGAAGGAAGATCTGGGTCATAAACTCACCCTTTAGGAGGATCACTCTGCCGCTGTGCTGAGGAGTCTCCAGACTTTCCTTTTGAGGAGTTGCCTCTTCTTCGGTTGGACGTTTTGGGAATGTGATCCTTTCGCTGAGCGTAATCATCGGTGAACTGATCTTCAGAAGTGGTTGATACGGGAGCATTATGAGCTGAGGGCATGGCTGGGGGCATGTTTCGAATCATGTCCCTATTTTCTTCCTCTTCCATCCTCGCATAGTTGTGGGCCTTTAATCTTAACGCATCCAAGGTTGCGGGCGAGTCAACCATTAAAGCATCCCTAAGCTTTCCATAACAACAATTTCATTTCAAGGCTTCGATAGCGAAGTCAACCGTCACTCCTGGCGTTAGCGACATCTTGGTGTCGAAATAATGGAGGAAACTCCTCAAGGATTCCTGAGGTTTTCTGTGTAGATCAAACAAGGCAGCAGCAGACTTCCTAATAGGGATTGTAGTACTGAATCTACTCCTGAATTTAGATTCCAGCTGTGAAACGTTGTCAATAGACCCACCCGGAAGACCTTCAAACCATAAGCGCACTACCCTAGACAGGGTCATTACAAATATCTGACATAAAGCAGCGTCATTGTAGGTTTGGAATTGCACAAAGTCTTTCACCTTGTTAAGGTGAGAAATAGGATCTCTAGTGCCGTCATAGGATTCCGAGGGGAGCTTCACATGTCGGCTGACCCTATGACGCCTTATGCGCAGGCTAAAGGGGTGACCAGAAGTATCATCAAGAATCTCGCGCGCATTCCGAGGTGGGAATACCTCCAAATGATGCCTCCGATCTCGCGGATTTCTATCAGGATGTCGCCTTGGAGATGGGCTGCGACTCCTCGGCGAACGAGTTCGATGCCTCCTACTGCTGGACCTTTCGCTCCCTCCCGGCGATAGATCTCTATCATCTTCGACTCTCCTACCATCCCAACGGCCTCTGTCCTCGCCATGCCATCGCCGCTCCTCCTGGGGAATAGGAAGCAAAGGCGCCTGTGGCACGTACGACTCCACTATCCTCTAAGCAAATTGTACAAGACTGACTGGCGCGTTCAACGCAGGCAACGTCAGAGAGGCATTCGTGCGCGATGGGGGCGACAACGGTCGTTCGGTGATGATAGATGGAGTAAAAACAAACTGAGATGGGACACTTGATCCAGAAGCAGTAGGCGTGAATCTAGTAGCCAACTCCGTTAAGTAGTCTAATTGGGCACGGAGGGTTGAAATCGAGCTCGCGAAAGGGTTATTTGCGCTGTCTATCACAGATCCCCTCGACTGGGGAGCGACCTAACTAGGCCCCGCTATCTGGGACAAAGGAGTATATGGCTGGGACACAAATGTTCCCGCTGTTTGTTCAGAGGAAAGATCCGACACTCCTGGGGAAGTTTCTTGCGCTGCGGTTAGAGCATCAGTGGTGGCGAAAGGGAAAAGTCATCTACGGGTATCGAATGGAAGGCTGGAGGACTGAGACAATGGCGGGTCTTCATCAGAAGCCATACTCTTCTCAATTTCAGAAGAACAGAGCTTGGCAATCAAGGACGCTCACTTAATTAAAACCAAAGCTCTCAATGAAAGCACCAATTTGATAAGATTCGGACTTCTGGGAAAAGGGGGGGGGGGGGGGGGGTAGAGAGTATGGTCGTCTGAAGTTACTGTAGCGATCGTCCATCATACTTGCAAAGCGCCGGAGGGGGGCCCCGGCGTAGACACTCCGATGCTTAAGTTAGTATAGTTGTTCAAAATAGTAGAGGTTCTAGATCGCGATCTTAGGCTTACTTGATGTTTAAAATTAGGGGGTCTTTGTAGGCCGCTCAGGGCGATATCTCGTGAGGAGGGGCGATATCTAGGGAAGATAACGCCTCGGATGACGTCATGGGCGATATCTAGGATGACGTCATGGGCAATATCTAGGGACGACGTCATGGGCGATATCTGGGGACGATAACTCTGGTGATGCTGGCGGATGATACCTTCAAGGGTAAGGCCGCGGTAGTCCTGGGATAGGATGATGCCGCGTGGGTCCCCCCGCTGATGTCGACCATCCCAAGATTCTTTGGCCCAATCGTCAAGGTCTACAGGGCTTTGGGTGAGAAGACGCGTATGCCCTTGATGTTTCATCAATTGTTATCAGTAGTTTTTTCAAAAATTATGGTCTTTCTTTAAAATGCCTATTTGTAAGGTGGTCCTCGGTATTTTAAATGATGGGGAAGACCCTAGATACCCGAATCATACTTTTATCATCCTCATCCCTAAAATAGCCAATCCTTCTATTTTTTCCTAATTCTGCCCGATCAGTTTGTGTAATGTTGTTTTTCAAATTAGTAACGAAGGTATTAGCTAATTGCCTCAAAAGGATGTTGCCTAATATAGTTTCAGAAAATCAGAATGCCTTCATACCAGAATATCTCATCATAGATAATGCTCTAATAGCCCAAGAAATCTTCCACGACATGAACTCTAAGAGAGTTGGCACGGGTTGGATGAGTGTTAAGCTAGACATGAGTAAGGCATATGTCAGAGTTGAATGGGGGTATCTAGAGGCAATTATGACACACTTAGGTTTCTACCAAAGTTGGGTATCGGTGGTCCTGCGATGTGTATCAATTGTTTCCCATTCTATCCTCTTAAATGGAGTTCTGGAGCCCACTTTTTATCCTGTTGTTGTCTTATCTCTTTATCTTGTGTGCTGAGGGCCTCTCAGCTATGATCCAGGTTACGAAGACCTCTAGATCAATTCAGGGGTTCGAAGTGTATAGGAACGTCTCGGAAGTCAGCCACTTATTCTATACATACGTTAGTCTTATCTTCGCCAAAGAAACTAAGGGTGAGGCATCAGCTATCTCCAAGATTCTGAAAGACTATAAGACAACCTCTGGCCAAAAAGTGAATCTTGAGAAATTGGAGATTTGTTTCAGCAGGAATGTGGGTACAAATGATAAACCGAGTCAAACAGAGATTAGGAATGATTGATGTGAACTCTCAAACTAAATACTTGGGTCTCCCGGTCTCTTCAGGCGCTCCAAGAAGTAGATGTTTAGTGGGATTCGAGATAGGGTCTGCCTTGTTGGGTGGAAGAAAAACAAGTTGTATTAGACTGGTAGAGAAGTCCTAATTAAATTCGTAGTTCAATGCATCCCCACCTATATGATGAACTATTTTGAGATACCTATTTTGATTGGCAATGAGATTGAGCGAGCTATACAACAATTTTGGTAGGGTGCTAGACCGGAAGATCGGAAGGTTCACTAGGTAGCCTAGAACAAATTGTGTAAGTCGAAAGTGGATGGAGGTCTTGGATTTAGGCAAGTTAGGAAACTCAACCTAGCTCTGCTTACCAAGCAAGAATGGCGCCTCAGTAAGAACCCGAACTCCATTTTGGCCCTCATTCTGAAGGCTAGGTACTTCCTATATTCGGATTTCAGGGATGTAACAGCTGGTTCATGACCCAACTTTATATGAAGGAGTATCTTAGCAGGTAGGACGGTTCTTCAGAAGAATTTCCCCTGGAGGGTGGGAGATGGGGAAACTATTCGCATAAGGAAGGTCCCGTTGATGCGAATCCAGGTTCATCGCATGCGCTCACCATGCCATTACCACCATTGGGCCCGATGACTTAAGCCAAAGCAAGGAGATCCAAGGGCAGCTCTCGCACCTTCTTTACAAGGAACTTGAGTGAGAGACCCTGATTGAAGACACTGTCTTGAGGGAGAAGATTCTGAGGCTAGTGACCTTACTCTTAGCCTCAATAAGTGAAGCTAGCAACACCAACCCAAACCATTAAGGTTCACAGCAGGGTGCATTGTATCACCTCGAGCCTTTTGCAACTTTTGCCTGAGCCAGACCAAGTCTCAGCCCATTCGCACGAGTGGATCCCAAGATGGCCCATGCTGATACGATCCTAGTTGCGTAGGACACGTAACGAGTAATTCCCGATCTAGTTCTAGGCTTGGATTTCGATGCGGAAGAATGATAACTCAATACGACTGTTTAAACCCTGCTAATATCCGTGTATTAGCCAACCTAAACTTATCGAATGAGGTTCTTGAAACGATCCCTAACCCTGCCAATATCCTGTATTAGCCAAACTAGAGCTACGATTCAATGGAGTGGATATTCAGGTTTTACTTGCTATCCTAATCGAGTATCCGGACTCAAAGAGGGACAAGGTTCGCGAAGAACAATTGAGAAAACTCTCTAGTTTTTATTTCAAAATAATTTGTCTCAATAATGAAGAAGGTGGCTCCTTTAAATAGGAGAAACCCTAATCCTTACAAAAGTAATCCTTTCCCTAATTAAACTCCTAATTAATTAAATAACTTCAATCTAATTTAACTAATTAATAAGGAAACTAATTAAAATAAATCCATAGAAATCGCTAAATCAGGAAATTCCATAATAAATCCATTATTCCCTTCTTTTTGGCGCAACCTGGACCAGTACGGGTTTGATCACGCCGGGAAGGCGACATCATCACGTCGGGTACGTAACGAACCTTGGCTGCTCCTACTGGTTACGCCGGCGTCGAGGTTGGCAGCTCGCGTCTGTCTGCTTGTGGCGTGATCACGCTGGGATAGGACGTGATCACGCCGGAAGCAGCAAGTAGGGTGACTTATCACGGGCTCTTCTCGCGAAGAACGACTTCTTCGATGCTTGTCTCGCACTGTAACTCCTTATAGATAATCTGAGAGAGTCTCGCCTGCAACTCCTTGCTCCTAGCTCGAGTCATTGGTCCATTCGGTGGTAAAGGTATGCGTGGATTCACATCATTCCCTCCCCCTTTAAGAGGATTCGCCCTCGAATCCGTTCCAGCAACAGCCTATCCAGCACCAGCATCAGCAGCATCCTTGATATCATCACCTACATCAAACAACGCCAAGTCAGAAACGTTGAAAGTGGCATTCACCTAACCATACTCACCTAGTAAGGCAAGCTTGTATGCATTATTGTTGATCTTCTCGATGATCTGGAATGGGCCGTCGCCTCTGTCGGACAACTTGCCACGGCGTTGGGCTGGAAACCGTTCTCGGCGTAAGTGTAGCCACTCCCAATCTCCCACATTGAAGGATACCGTCTTCCTTCCTTCATTTTTCTTGGTCGCCAACTTCTCATTCATTCGCTCTATGTTGTGCTTGGCCTTCTCGTGTAACTTCTTTACCAGGTCTGCTTTCTTTGCTCCATCTAAGCTAGAAACATCACTTACAGGTAAAGGGATCAACTCCAATGGTGTCATAGGATTAAAACCATACACGAGTTCAAAGGGTGAATAATGAGTAGTAGAATGAATGGAACGGTTGTAAGCAAATTCAATAAATGGTAGACACTCTACCCATGTGGACACATGCTTACAGACCAATGTACGCAATAGAGAACCCAAGGTTCAGTTCACTACCTCTGTTTGACCGTTAGTTTGTAGATGATAAGAAGTAGAATAAAGCAATTTTGTACCAAGTCTCTTCCACAAAACACGCCAAAAATGACTCAGAAATTTACTATCCCTATCACTGACAATAGATAACGGTATACCATGCAAACACACAACTTCTTTAAAGAACAAATCTGCAATAGCAGTAGCATCATGAGTAGTAGCACATGGAATAAAATGGGCCATCTTAGAAAATCGATCCATGACTACAAAAATACTACCCTTCCCATGCCTAGATTTAGGTAAGCCTACAACAAAGTCCATGGACAGATCGGTCCAAGGATGGGAAGGTACAGGTAAGGGCATGTACTCACCATGACTGGCCACCTTAGACTTGGCCTTTCGGCACACTAAACATCTAGCAACGACGCGAACCACGTCACATTTCATATGGGGCCAATAAAAGTGATCCTTAAGCACATCAAGAGTCTTGGTCACACCAAAGTGACCCATGAGACCACCACAATGTGACTCTTGCACAAATAACTCTCTTAATGAACAAGCAGGCACACACAAACGCTTGCGTTTAAATAAGTAATCCTCATGTCTATAAAATTCAGATTCAGCTCTATTCATGCATGTATTATATATTTCACCGAAATCAGGATCAGTAGGGTACAACTCAATAATGTGTGCAAACCCAAGTAACTTAGCACTAAGAGATGATAAAAGTACATACCGTCGCGATAGTGCATCAGCTACCACATTGTCCTTACCTTGCTTGTACTGAATATGATATGGGAAGGCCTCGATGAACTCCATCCATGTTGCATGGCGTCGGTTCAGCTTACCTTGCCCCTTGAGGTACTTCAAGCTAAGGTGATCCATATGGACAATGAACTCCTGCGGCATCAAGTAATGTTGCCACACCTCGAGTGTACGCACAAGGGCGTAAAGCTCCTTGTCATACGTCGGGTACCGAAGTTGAGCATCCTTCAACTTCTCACTGAAGAAGGCGGTGGGTCGCTTCTCCTGCATCAGCACAGCTCCAATCCCATCCCACTCGCATCGCATTCCACCTCAAATGCTTTGCTGAAATCCGGTAGTGCTAAAACAGGTGCCGAGGACATACGATCCTTGAGTGTTTGAAACGCCTCCTCCTACGGTTGTTCCCACCTGAAAGGCACATTCTTTTTAGTTAGCTCATTTAGTGGTACTGCTATGGTGCTAAAATCTTTAACAAACCGCCTGTAGAAACTAGCGAGGCCGTGAAACGAGCGCACATCACTCGCGTTCTTCGGAGTTGGCCACTCCTTGATTGCCTTGACCTACTCCTCGTCAACCTTCACACCTTCTACACTGACAATAAAACCAAGAAAACTAACTTTCTCTAAAGCAAAAAAACACTTGGTTAGCTTAGCATAGAGTTGTTGTTCACGCAGTGTAATAAAGACAACTCTAAGATGCGAAACATGTTCATTAATGGATTTGCTGTAAATTAATATATCATCAAAGTAGACAACAACAAATTTACCAATAAAATGCCTAAGAACATGATTCATCAATCTCATGAAAGTACTAGGGGCATTGGTCAATCCAAACGGCATGACCATCCACTCATAAAGACCATACTTAGTTTTAAAAGCTGTTTTCCATTCATCACCCTCTTTCATGCGAATTTGATGATAACCACTCATTAAATCTATCTTAGAAAATACTTGGCTACCACTCAATTCATCTAACATGTCATCTAAACGAGGTATAGGGTGTCGATACTTTACAGTTATTTTATTGATGGCGCGACACTCAACACACATGCGCCAAGTTCCGTCCTTCTTGGGAACTAAGATCACAGGAACGGCGCACGACGATAAGCTTTCCCTCACATAACCGCGGCTCAGTAACTCATCAACTTGCCTCTGCAATTCCTTGGTCTCTTCGGGATTGCTCCTATATGCTGGCCTGTTCGGGATAGTTGATCCGGGCACGAAATCGATCTGGTGTTCGATTCCGCGAATAGGTGGCAACCCTGGAGGCATCTCATCAGGCATCACATCCTTGAATTCCTGCAAAAGATTAGCAATACCAATATGCATAGAACTCATAGGGTTAGGATTAGAAGAGTTTAAGCAAAATGATTTAAAACGAAGGAGAATCAGTGGACGGCTTGCGCCAAAACTGGATTTTTGTAAAAGCCAAGCTTGCCTCACATCTCTCCCTTTGGCGAATACATTCAATTTTTTCTTCTCACTTTCGCCCACTCGTGCATGCTCTCTATTTTCATACGGGCTGTTTTGCTCACTAACACTCTTCCCATGCTCTCTATTTTCATGGGGGCTGTTTTTCTCACGATTTCCCTCCACATGCTCTCTATTTTCATGTGAGTTATTTTTCTCTCGTTTACTCTCTTTCTTTTCAACACTCAGCCCTCCTCTCTCTCTCTCAATTTTTTTTGTAATCTCAAATTCAGCATAGGACTTGATAAACCATTGTTGATCCTCAAAAACTTCCATCGGTGTCAATGGCGCAAGAGTGAACTTCTTCCCATCTTTGACCAACTTGTACCGATTGGTCTTCCCTTTATGATTGGCTTCTCTATCAAACTGCCATGGTCGTCCAAGTAATACATGACTCGACTGCATAGGAATGACATCACAAAGGATTTCATCCTCGTACTTCCCAATAGTGAATGAAACTAATACTTGCGCTGTCACTTTGAACTCACTACCATCGTTCATCCACTGCAACGAGTAAGGCTTCGGATGCTTCATAGTGGTCAATCCCAACTTATGAACCAACAAGGTACTAGCACAATTCGTACAACTCCCATTATCAATGATCATGGAACATACCTTTTTATTGATCCAATAGCGAGCGTGAAAGAGATTTTCTCACTGCTCTTCCTCACACACCTCGACCTTGGGTTGAGCGCTGAGATTGCGTCTAACCACTAGATTGACATTATGGCTGTCAACCTTCTGCTCACCATCATCCGAACTGTCTCCCTCAAATTCTCCACCCACACAATCGGAATCACCACACTCCAATTCATCCTCTGAATCTAGATCCCCATTATCACGTATAAGCAAAATTCGCATATTAGGACACTCAGCTTGCCTATGACCCCTTCCTTGACACTTGAAGCAGATTATATCCCTAGTCGGGACCCTATTGGTTGTATTAGAAGAATTATTACCGCTATCTTGAGAAGGTGTGGGATTATTTGTTGTACCCTTGGTCACATAATGTTGCGGTGCTCCTTTAGGTGATTCCTTTGCAAACTTATTACCCTTCTCCCATGACTTCCATGATGTGTTCTTCCCACTAGTTGTAGAGGGACTAGTAAAAGAACTCCGTGACTTCCTGTGCTTCTCTATCTTGATAGCTAAGTGCAACATCTCTTCCAAGTTGGTGTAATAAGTTAGCTCCAAGGCATTGGCTATCTCCCGATTCAACCCACAGAGAAACCTAGCCATAGTTGCCTATCTGCTCTCCTCAATTCGCGCCTTAACCAACGCAATTTCCATCTCATTGAAGTAATCTCCTACTCTCTTACTCCCTTGGGTCAAACTCTGCAACCTTTTGTGGAGATCACGCTGAAAATAATTAGGAACAAACCTCCTTCTCATAATGGCCTTCATCTCCTCCCAAGTCTGAACTGGACTGGGTCCACCTCTTTCTCTTTTCTGAACTAATGAGTCCCACCAATGTACGGTGTACCCACTAAACTCCACAGCTGTCAATCTCACCTTCTTACCCTCCGAGTAATTATGGCAAAGAAAGATCGAGGTGACCTTTCTTTCCCAATCCAAATATGCATCCGGGTCATCCTTACCCTCAAACGGAGGTATCTTCATCTTAATACTCCTGAGATTAGAGTCAACCCTCTCTTTCGGCCTATAAAGCCTACCATTAAACATATTCCCCCGCTCATACACATAGTCCTCATCTTCCTCATAATCATCCCACTGCTCATGGTGAACTGGTCGAGGACGTGCTACAGGGCGCTCGCGCACCGGACGCTCGGGTATGGGTCTCTCACGATTAAGCGCACGCCCAGGTATTACTTCCCGCTTCGGAGGCTCCACATCCTCATCACTATCACTAGCCACCTAACCATCTACAAGGGGCTGTTTTTGATCCACCTTTGGTATGGACGCATGAGAACTATTCGCGACATTGTGATCGGCCGCAAAGTTTGTAGGTGGTACTCCCAAACGTGATCCCTCAACCGTTTGTATACGGACATCCATGGCTGCTAAACGTTCCAGAATAGTCTCTAATAGTCTCGTTCACCTGGGTCCCTCAGCTTCATCATTTGAAGTAGACTGGTTAGACATCCTGTTTAATTTTCCTGAAATTCACAACACGAACAAACGACGTAAAATTGCACTAACCTAGCACTCCCTCACGTGTTTACTCTCGTGTTTAGACCCTCTATTAATATCACCAAAAATCACTCAAATAACTTCTCAATTGTTCCTGCACAAATGTTAATTAACTCAAGAATTTCAAAGAATAAACTTCCAAGAAGACTCTCAATGACAACTAGTTTCAAAACAAGTTAGATGTAAAGTAATTGAGTAATTGCAAGAACAATAAATTAAACAAATACTCTACTGGAATAGAAATCAACGTATAGGAATCAAGGGAAGCTCAAGTGACACGAAAGGACTCGAATAATTCACAAGCCGTGAATGAATGCGATTTAGGTGTTTGAACTTGTTTCTTCAATAACTTTCAGTAGCCACCACCAAATTGGGTAATTCTTTTTGTAGTAGCTCTATAATACCTCGTAGTATTTTATACTTTGTGCCATTTTTGAATCTTATTTTTTTTTTAAGTTGAAAAGAACGAGAAGTAACAAATTGATTCTCTTTTCTTCTTCTTTCTTTTTTTTTTTTTTTTTGAATTGAATAAAACGAGAAGTAATAAACTGACTTTTTTTTTTGTTTTTGACAGAAATTTAATCTAAATTAACGACACAACAAATAACTAACACAAGCACACAAGGAGATTGGTTATAGAACGGATAGAAGGAGAAACCAATCTCAACAAAGAAAACTGAAAACGTAACGATAGATACCAAACCTGAGAACGCCTTTGCTCCGCTACCAACTGATACGATCCTAGTTGCGTAGGACACATAACGAGTAATTCCCGATCTAGTTCTAGGCTTGGATTTCGATGCGGAAGAATGATAACTCAATACGACTGTTTAACCCTGCTAATATCCGTGTATTAGCCAACCTAAACTTATCGAATGAGGTTCTTAAAACAATCCCTAACCCTGCTAATATCCTGTATTAGCCAAACTAGAGCTACGATCAGTGTTTTAAAAACCGACCCGGCTGACCCGTTGAACCGGATTCAACCGGGGTTTGACCGAGGTTCGACCGGATTGACCCATTGGTACAGTGTGAACCGTTCACTCAGCGAACCATTCGAGCTTAGATGATTGAACCGGATTGAACAGGTGCCTATAACGGGCCGGCCCATGCCTGTAATGGGCCTGCCCATCAAGTTTTCCATATTGAAAAAAATTAAAAATTAAAAATTATAAAAAATTATAAAAAAAAACACAAAACGGCGTCGTTTTGGGTTTTCCAAAACGGCGTCGTTTTGGGTTTTCCAAAACGGCGTCGTTTTGGTTTGAGATCAACCCAACTACGATTCAATGGAGTGGATGTTCGGGTTTTACTTGCTATCCTAATCGAGTATCCGGACTCAAAGAGGGACAAGGTTCGCGAAGAACAATTGAGAAAACTCTCTGGTTTTTATTTCAAAATAATTTGTCTCAATAATGAAGAAGGTGGCTCCTTTAAATAGGAGAAACCCTAATCCTTACAAAAGTAATCCTTTCCCTAATTAAACTCCTAATTAATTAATTAAATAAATTCAATCTAATTTAACTAATTAATAAGGAAACTAATTAAAATAAATCCATAGAAATCGCTAAATCAGGAAATTCCATAATAAATCCATTATTCCTTTCTTTTTGGCGCAACTTGGACCAGTACGGGAGTGATCACGCCGGGAAGGCGACGTCATCACGTCGGGCACGTAACGGACCTTGGCTGCTCCTACTGGTTAGGGCGTGATCACGTCCGTCTGCTTGTGGCGTGATCACGCCGGGATAGGGCGTGATCACGCTGGAAGCAGCAAGCAGGGTGACTTATCGTGGGCTCTTCTCGCGAAGCATGACTTCTTCGATGCTTGTCTCGCACTGTAACTCCTTATAGATAATCTGAGAGAGTCTCGCCTGTAACTCCTTGCTCCTAGCTCGAGTCATTGGTCCATTCGATGGTAAAGTTATGCGTGGATTCGCATCATATGCTGACCTTATTGTATGCGCTAGGGGCACACCCGTACACTACGCGTATGACGCATCTGGCCCACACCTTGGCCCGACCATGCGATGGACTCCTACATGATTCAGAACTTGTTTATTTTAATTATTATTTATTTTGTTTGATAGTTAAGAGATATTGTTCAAGTAGAATTCCTAATTCTATTCCTAGAAGGTTTTAGGCCTTTCTATTTATAGGGTTGATTTGGCTCATTGTAAGGGACGATGAATTATGATATTTAAGACCTTTGAGAATTTATTCTCTGTTTGTTCATGTGTGAACCTTGTTTCTTCTTAAGTCCTGAAAGCTTAAGATTATTGCAAGTAAAACTTGAAGTTTCATCCATCAATTGTTTTCTCTAGGTTTAATTCGCATAGTCGAATTTAGGTCTAGATTTCAATTGATAACCTCATATGAAATTGACTAGGTTAAGCAATCTAATATTGCTTGGTTTAGGCTCGTACTTATTGAGGTAAGTCTTCTGCACCAAAATTCATCCTTTGAGCAACGATCGTGTGGTTAAATCGAACCTAGGTAACTAGGATCGTATCACCTGTCACTTCCATTTGTAGGGGATAGAATGGTCTCGACACCGGTATCCGAAGTGCATGAAGAGGCTAAAGTTTCTAATCTGATAGATAAAGCAAACAAATGTTGGAAGGTCGAATTGGTGAGACGGATATTCTTACCGCAAGAGGTATCAAATATTTTAAGCATACCGCTTAGTGGGGGAGAGGCGAAAGATACCTTGTGTGGAAGAGTACCCCAAATGGGAAATATTCAGTTAGAAATGGCCACTAAGCCATTTTGACACCAACTGTTTCCTAGATAGTAGAAGAGGATAGAAATGAATGGTGGAAGCATATGTGGGCCTTAACAATTTCACCTAAGTTCAAAAAAATTATGTGGTGGCTGGGTTATGATTCCTTCCCCCACGTGGGAGAATCTGACTAGACGTGGCCTGTAAATTGACCCTAGTTGCCCATGTTGAACCGAGGGGGGAAACCATAACCCACATATTATGGAATTGCCACTTTATGGATCGGACCTGGTCTATGCTGCCATTTAGGGGGAGAATTCTGGGGCTGACTAGGCATCCCATCTTGGGGTAGCTGATGGAGGCCATGAAGGTATTGGATGAGGTCGAGATTGAGAAATTCATTTCGACTCTCTAGGCCCTTGAGGTTTTTAGAAATTACAGGATCTTCCAACAGATAGTCGAAGTACCACAGACAATCTTAATTAGAGGCGGAGAGTTGCTGAAAGATTTCAAAGAAGATTGGAAGGTAGACATAACCCCTTGTTCTACTACAGGGAGGGAGTTACTTTGAAGTGGCAGGCTCCGTCGGAGAGTGTTGTAAAGATAAATACGGATGCTGCTATGAGTGTTGCCAGGTCGGGCCTGGGGTTTATTGCAAGGGATTCTAGGGGCAACTCGATTTTTACTGGGTCTATTTTCTTAGATCACCGACCGGTTGTAGACATTGCAGAAGCCATAATAGTACGAGACGCTTTGACTCAAGCCAGACAATGGGGAGTGAAAAGAATTATTATTGAGATGGATTATTTATCAAATGTGTTGACTTTGAATTTAAAGGAATTTTCTTTATCTTATGTTGGGGTGGTTTTAGTAGATATGGCTCGTATAGCGTCGCCATTTGCAAGTTGTTCCTTTTGTTATGTCAAGAGGGTTGATTAAGCTTAAATTGTAGTTGTTATACCACCTATTTTTATGCATTTTTGGATGGTAATTCTATTGATTTCAGTATGGTGGGCAAGATTTAATTAATTTCTAAAACATGTTAATTCAGTCGGTTAAACATTATACAGAGAGTGGAAGGAAGAAGTTGATAGAAGAGAGTCATAAGATAGGTGGGTTGCAACATGAAGTCGGTACGTGGGAGGAAAATGGGGTTGAGGATAGGGTGGGGCAGCACGTGGGTCTTGGTAGATTAAATGGGAAGTTTAATGGGCCAGGAGCTCAAGTGGGGGAAGGGGAAGGGCGGGCTGAAGGAAGTTAGGTGGGGAGCGGGTTGGGACAGGATAGGGCAACCATGGAGAGAGGAGCATAGGGACAAGGACAGATGGGTAGGCCTAACTGGGCTGGTTCGAGCGCACTTAGGCCAGAGCTTAGGGGGACATTTGAGCTCGTGTAGGATGGGAAGAAGAGTTGCACAAGTGGGCTTCAAGTTAAAGCTGGGTCGAATGAAGGGGGGGACGCGTCCTGGTGCTCAAGCGGCCTAGGATGTTTGAGTTCTAGGCCAAGATCTAAGCCAATTCGGGAATATGGGCCTAGTAGGGGGACTGGGTGGTCAACCGGGTAGAGGAGTGGCCTAGACTAGGGGACAGGCTAGTAGAATGGACTGTGGGCCGGGCCCAAGGATTTTAACTGAGACTGACTTTGAAATGGAGGAGGAGGAGGAGGGCCCAGAAGAAGACCCAGAGATCACTAGCCCTCTATTATTTAGCGAGAGAGACAGTCTTAATGCTTCTGAGCTAATTAAAGGGGCCCAGAGATATGAGGATATAGTGTCAGGTCGAAAGAGGAGGTTGGTTGCCTGGTTTGCTAGGACAATACGTGATACGATCCTAGCCCCGAGGCTAGCCCCAGCACACGCACAACACGCACACGCATTGTGACCAAGGCCAATCGAAACAAGACTTTGAGCCAAGGACGTTGCAAAGCATCCAATGAGGTTAATACAACTTCTAGACATGGAGACGAGGAAGGAGATGCTGCTTGATCAAGCCTTTAGGCGAAGGATGACATGGAAGGTGGCTTGAAGGCTCACAGTACAAGGTTCGACATCCATCCAAGCCAACCCATGGAAGAACAACTCCAATCGAGGATCCAAAGAAAATACAAGACCTATTGGTATTTTAGTAAGGCTGTGTCCAAATTTTAGAGCATTTGGACGAGTAGATCTCAAGAAGGTTCGAGATGACAATCTCGCACGTAGGAGTTCTAGGAGCAGACGCAACAAGCGACTTTGTCTAAACTCAGCAGGAGATACAAAATTCATAATCGTGAGATTGAACATGTTTATGAAACCTCAGGATGTTGTCTCTATTGTGACCAAGTTTCAGCTCAAACGCACGAGCCGTTTGCGACTTATTAGAATAGACATTTTTACTGACAACAATCCTACGCAGACAAGGACTTCAAAACGCGTCAGTCAACGCCGTTCGATTTATTTAGGACCTGTTCGGCATAGAGTAGTGAGAGAGGACCATTTTGCTTTCGAATGAGATAGGTTTCAGCCCAATCGGATGAGTGGATCAAAAGCTAGCATGGGTCAACATTTTGTTGTGCAGTGTGAACGCGCGACAGCCCGCGACTTGGAGATTGCGGCCCAACTTGAAGCCCAGCCGTGCGAATCACCTCTGGAGCTTCTAGAATGTATTTATTATATTTATTAATTAGTTTGTGAAGTTATTATGAAAATAGAGGTTCTACTTCTACTTGGATTAGGTTTTCTATTACTAGTAGTATTAGAAGTTATAGTTATAGTTAAACTTGTACTTAGGCTTTGCGTATATATAGAGCCTTTTGTGCTCATTGTAAAGGAGATCCCTTTTTGATGATATAAACACAGAGTGTTTCTCTAATTTTTTCTTGCGAGAGCCTTGTCTTTAATTGAGTTAGAACACTTGATTAAAATCACAAGTAAAACCCGAAAGTTCACCCCTATTGTTTCGTTCACCCTAGTTTGCTAATCACAGGTTGAATAAAGGGTTAGGGATTCGACTCAAGAACCTCTATTGTTTGGCTTAGTTTGCATAGCACAGGTTGCTAGGAGGGTTAAGCGTTCAAGAGAGCTACTTTTCCGCATTGAAAATCTAAACCTTGAACTAGATCGTCATTAAACGCATCCTAGGCAACTAGGATCGTATCAGTTGGTAGCGGAGCAAAGGTGTTCAAGTTTGGTAACTATCCTATCTATCCTTACGGTTTTTAATTTATTTTCAATTGTTGAGATTGGTCTTCTTCTATCCGATCTATATCAATCTCCTTGAGTCCCGTTGTGTTAGTTGTTTTGGTGCGAGTCGATCTAGGTTTCTAGATCTAGTTTTTGCGTCTTTGTGTGTGTTTTGTTAGCAAATCACAACTGTGATTTGCATGTCTTCAATTCTATCCAGAAAAGTGTCAAAATACCAAAAAGAGTCGTTCCTTTATTTGTTATTTACTTTCGTTTATAAAACAAAAGTAAAAAAAAAATATCAAAAACAGAAAATGATTTTGAATACGAAACAGAAGAGAAGTATTCAAAACAGAAAAGAAAACAAAATACAGAATACTTCAAGGTGTTAGCTTTGTAAAGCAAAAATAAGCATTCAATTTTGGTGGTCGGAGTTGAAAGTTATCAAGTTTACAAGGCACAAACCCTAATTTCACAAAACCGTGAATCACACACCTACACAATCTTTTTTGTGAATTTACTTGAGTCCTTTTGAGTCGTTTGAGCCTTCCTTGATTCCTAATATTTCTCTTCTATTCCAGTAAGATATTTGTTTATTTGATTGATCTCTGCAACTACTCAATTATCTTACATCAAAAATTATTTCGAAGCTAGTTGCCTTTGCGTGTCTTATTGGAAGCTTTTCTTTGACATTCTTGAGTCAACTAACATTTTCGTAGGAACAATTGTATATATTTGAGTGATATTTTGTGAGATTAATAGAGAGATTAAACACGAGAGTAAACACATGAGGGAGTGTTAGAAAATTTCTAGGACAACTTTACGTTTTGTTTGTTTTGTGTGTTGTGACTTTCAGGAGACATGACCGAAAGAATGTGGATGGAGAAATTACCCCACACCCTCGAGAGAAAATTTAATACAAGATTTGATGAGATGGAGGGTGGGAGAAGGAAGGTCCCGGTTGGTTTGAGAGCCAAAGAAGAAGCACTCGACGAAAACATACCAAGAGAGCGTTTTATCCAAAATGCTAGTATTGCGAGCCCTTCAAGCAAGATTATGGAGGACGCCTATCAGAGGCAAGGGCAGTATGATTGGTATAACAAGAGGAGGCTTAGGTTTGGGTATCAACTTGACACAAACCTTGGAGGCATAAGAATGAAGGTTCCACCCTTTAGAGGCGAAGATGGTCCGAGTGCATACTTGGCATGGGAAAAGGAAGTTCAATCCATCTTCCTTTACTATGATTATTCCAAGGACAAGATAGTGAAGTTGGCATCAGCTGAATTCCATGGATTTGCGATCCAGTGGTGGGATTAACACAATAGAGCTCGAGCAGAACTTTGTGCCGGCCCTGTCAACAATTGGAAAGATATGAAGATATTAATGAGGCAATAATTCCTACCCGGCCATTGGCAAGAGCAGTACTATAAAGCGCAAGGATCACAACAAAGGTACTATGATGAGTACTATGAAGCACAAGGATCACAATAGAGGTACTATGATGAGTACTATGAAGCGCAAGGATCACAATAGGAAGTACCATAGCGTACATGTGAATCGAAGGTTACCGAGATAAACCCTAGATGCGCGCCACCGCACAAGACCCTAATGCACGATATAGTGCATGATAGTCAAGCGACTTGTGCACAAAGATCCAGAGAGCATTATAATTCTAGGGCCCTGGTCACTAAGCATCAATTTAGTGTACAAGGAGAGGCAGAAGTGAGTGAACAAAAATGAGGGCTATTTTACACTCGTTGTCGAGTTGAAGGGCAAAAGTGTTCATTGGTCATTGACACTAGGAGTTCGGTGAATTGTGCAAGCACCTTGTTTGTACATAAGTTGGATCTTCCAACTATTAAGCACCCAAAACCTTACTTGCGGCGATGCATGATCAACAGTGAAGAGTTTAAAGTAATAAGACAAGTTTTGGTTTCTTTCTCTATTGGTTATAAGGATGAGATCCTTTGTGATGTGGTACCTATGCAATCAAGTCACATACTACTTGGAAAACCATGGTAGTATGGTAGAGACGCCAATCACGAAGGAAGGAGCAATTGGTACAAACTAGTGAAGAATGGCCAAGAGTTTACGCTTACACCACTTACACCTACTCAAATCCTTGAAGATCAATAATACCTAGAGAAGTCTCATGCAGAATGGGAAGTCGCTAGAGATATTGAGAGAAAAAGAGAGGAGTTGAGTGTTGAAAAGAAAGAGAGAATTGGAGAGGAAAATAGCTCCCATGAAAAGAGTGAGCCTGGGAAGGAAGATAAAAAGAAAAACAGCCCCCATGAAAAGAGCGAGCATGGGATAAGAGATGAGAGTCAAAATAGCCCACATGAAAATAGAGAACATGTGTTCGTTGACATGAATACAAAAGGAGAGAATGAATATGCCATAGGGAGAGAAGTGAGTAAAAACTATTTTGGCGCTAGCCACCAAAACCTGAATTTTTGGCCATTGCACTTAGATCTTTCTAACCCTAGTCCGTTTGTTTCCTTTACTTTGGTTATTTATTCTCATGAGAAGAATAAGAGAAGATTGTTGTCAGAGGAGAAGCCTCTTACCTTACCACCAAGAATAGGGAAAGAGCCTTGCGCATCCGTGGTGCCTATTTCGGCAAACCCTAACCGAAAGAGTATGGTATGGTTCTCTTCCCTTAGGTTTGATTTGTGTGAGTATATGAACATCATTAATTTTAATGGTACTGGTATTAAAATTAATTTAATTGATGATGATTATATGCAAGAACCGAAGGTCAAGTCATATGCTTTTGAAAATTACTCGCGAAAGCGAAAACAGTTTGGTATGTTGACTAGGCCAAGAGAAGTCCATTGTGTTGTCCCTAACGCAATTTTAATTGAATTTTCACACATTTTTACATTGAATAACTATTCTTTCAAGTGTTAATTTCATGACAATTTTATGTTTAAGTCGATCGGCTTTGGAGGAGCTCTTTTCCGACGCAATCGCTTATATCAATCGCATGATCTTTTGCGAAATTTTGATGAACATGATATGTTTGAGGATTGTGTGATGAGTTGCTGTTTTATTATTGACTTAAATTTTAAGGATGTTATTATTTCATATATTGTTCCTTGGAGTCTTGTTAGTAATCAAAAGAAGAAGTCCTTTAGCGACTTAGGTCAAGAATCGTGGCGGACATTGAGTGCGCCAATTGAGAAAAGTTTATCTTTGCCACCACAATTCTTGAGGCAACCAGAGATGGAGGAGAGAACTCTTGGAGCTGTGAGATATGTGTTGGTCTATATGTATGAGTTTACTTGGAAGGAATATTTTCCGTTTCTTTTATATACTTACTACCTTTTCATACACGTTATTATTTTTGGTGTGTTATTGAAACACAGGTGTGATTTTATTCTTATGATATTATTCATTTTAATATTGCTGCCTTTGAGTGTATTGTTTAGTATAAGTGGCAGCAAAGAGATCAAAGTAATACGGATAGCCCATGGACAAGCTAAGCGCTATGGTGCGTGCTTGAGTGTCAAGATGGCAACTTTGAGGAACCATGGAAGGATGAGCGAATCCTTCAAGATAGGAGCTTGGGTTTGGAAGCGCTTACATCGAAGATGGTTCTCAAACCAAGTTTAAGCAAGAGTAGCCGCTTGGGGCGATGATCTTATTCAACGCATTGGCATGTTCAAAGACGTTGCCGCCAAGTTGAATTTGCGAGGTTGGTATGGTTCGCTTTGTGCGTATTTTGATGTTACTAACTTAAGGTATTGTGGTGCAGGTCTAGATGCAGATTCGAGGGTGAATCATTTCGAAGGGGGAGGGAATGATACGATCCTAGCCCCGAGGCTAGCCCCAGCGCACGCACAACGCGCACACGCCTTGCGACCAAGGCCAATTGAACCAAGATGTCGAGCCAAGGACATTGAAAAGCATCCAGTGAGGTTAATACAACCTCTAGACATGGAGACGAGGCAGGAGATGCTGCTTGATCAAGCCTTTAGGCGAAGGGTGACATGGAAGGTGGCTTGGAGGCTCATAGTGCAAAGCTCGACATTCATCCGAGCCAACCCCATGGAAGAACGACTCCAATCGAGGATCCAAAGAAAATAAAAGACCTATTGGTGTCTTAGAAAGGTTGTGTACAAGTTTCAGAGTATTTGGATGAGTAGATCTCAAGAAGGTTCGAGATGACAATCTCGCACGCAGGAGTTCTAGGCCCAGACGCAACAAGCGACTTTGTTTGAACCCAGCAGGATCTAAAGAAGTCAGAATCATACGATTGAACATGTTTATGAAACCTCAGGATGTTGTCTCTATTCTGACAAAGTTTTAGCTCAAACTCACGAGCCGTTTGTGATTTATTAGAAGAGACATTTTCGCTGATAGCAATCCTACGCAGACAAGGACTTCAAAACGGGCCAGTCAATGTCGTTTGATTTATTTAGAACCTATTCGGCCTAGACCAAGGAGAGAGGACCCTGTCCACTATTTTCAAATGATAGCTTTCGAATGGGATAGGTTTCAGCCTAATCGGACGTGTGGATCAAAAGCTAGCATGGGTCGATATTTTGTTGCACAGTGTGAACGCGCGACAGCCCACGACTTGGAGATTGCGGCCCAACTTGAAGCCCAGCCACGCGAATCACCTCTGGAGCTTCTAGAATGTATTTATTATATTTATTAATTAGTTTGTGAAGTTATTATGCAAATAGAAGTTCTACTTCTACTTAGATTAGGTTTTCTATTCCTAGTAGTATTAGAAGTTATAGTTATAGTTAAACTTGTACTTAGGCTTTGCCTATATATAGAGCCTTTTATGCTCATTGTAAAGGAGACCCCTTTTTGATGATATAAACATAGAGTGTTTCTCTAAATTATTCTTGCGAGAGCCTTGTCTTTAATTGAGTTAGAACACTCGATTAAAATCACAAGTAAAACTCGAAAGTTCACTCCTATTGTTTCGTTCACCCTAGTTTGCTAATCAAAGGTTGATTAGAGGGTTAGGGATTCGACTTAAGAACCTCTATTGTTTAGATTAGTTTGCCTAGCATAGGTTGCTATGAGGGTTAAACGTTCAAGAGAGTTACTTTTCCGCATTGAAAATCCAAACCATGAACTAGATCGTCGTCAAATGCATCCTAGGCAACTAGGATCGTATCAATACGCACTACCCAAAAATGTGTACGTAGATTTTTTAGCCCACCGGGTCAGAGTGAGGGGGGATCAGAGATAACCCTCAGTGCATAAAATTAGGCAAGTGAAGATTGGGAGATATGGACGACGAAGACAATGGTGTTCCATCGTCCGGTTTGCACAAGAAGAAGAGAATGGTGCATGAGGATGAGGATAAAGTTACAGGTTCGGCGGCGGTTGCGGAGCAACCCCGCCCAGCACCATGAGTCTTTTATGTTGGAACTGTAGAGGGCTTGGGAACCCTCAGGTGAGTGCAAAATTTTCTAAGTTGTTTGGATTAGAGCTCCCAACTTTAGTTTTTCTGTCTGAAACAAAAATGTATGCGAACGAATTTCAAAAGTTTAATAATAAATGGTTGTTTCCTTATGTTCTTGTCGTTGACTGTAAGGGGGATACTAGGAGAGGTGGTTTGGCTCTAATGTGTAGAAATGATATCTCTGTGAATGTTTTACATTGTGATGCCCACTGTATTGATATTGAATTATTGAATGGCCTTACAAATGGCCCCCCTTGGAGATTTACTGACATTTATGGTTGGCCAAGTACGACGGATAAACATAGAACATGGGATATGCTTAGAAGCATAAAAGATAAGAGTTCACTCCCGTGGCTCTATGCTGGGGACTTTAATGAAGTCATGTGGGGGCCTGAGAAATTGGATGGTCTGGAGAAACAATTCAGTGATATGGATGCATTTCAGAATGCTCTAGATAATTGTGACCTGATCGACCTTGGTTTCTCATGGCCCAAATTTATATGGTGCAATAATCAAAGGGGCAATGACACAATAATGGAGAGACTTAACAGAGGGACGATGATTGAGCAATGGATGAGCAGTTTTCCAGACGCTACTGTTAAACACCTCCCCCGCTTCGGTTCTGATCATTGCCCCATCTTGATTTAGTTGACTTCTAAAATTGATAGAACTTTGAGAGGAAAAGTGTTTCGATTTGAGGCGGCCTGGCTAAGGGAGGAGTAGTGTTTTGATTTTATTAAAGGGATGTGGAGCGGGGTGGAGCTCCAGGGGAATGGGGACTCGTTAGATCAACGAGTAAAGAAATGCGGGCTAGAGTTGTCTCGGTGGAGTAAGGAGGTGTTTGAAAATATACACAGATCCATTAATCGGAAAAGAGAGCAGCTGGGATAGCTACAGAATCAGTCAGCCTCGGATTCCACCATCGATGAGATTGAGAAGGTTGGAAAAGAGATTGAGGAACTAATTCATTGGGAGGAGGTGATATGGAAACAACGATCACGGGTCCTTTGGCTAGAAGAGGGCGATAGGAACACAAAATTCTTCCATGCACGAGCTTCACAACAAAAGAAGAAGAATACAATTGAGAGAATCCAAGATGAGTCGGGTAGATGGCGGGAGTCTCGTGAGGAAGTAGAGGTGATTTTCCTAGAGTATTATAAGTGTTTATTCTCTTTAGGAGGAAGTGATCTGTCCTCGACTATTTTACAAACTATAACCCCCTATGTTTCCCATTCTATGAGTCTAAGTCTTCATCGGGTTTTTACAAAAGGTGAAGTTTTTAAAGCTCTAAAGCATATGCATCCCACGAAGGCCTCTTGGCTGGACGAAATGCCTCCTCTCTTTTTCCAAAAATTCTGGTCTTTTTTAGAAAATCCTATTTGCAAAGTTGTTCTTGGAATCTTGAATGATGAGGAAGACCCTGGCGACAACCACACATTTATGACCCTAATCCCTAAAATATGTTATCCCTCAAAATGCTCCCAGTTTCGCCAAATTAGCCTATGTAATGTCGTCTTCAAACTGATAACCAAAGTTCTTGAGAATCACCTGAAGCAAGTCCTACCAAGCATAGTGATAGAAAATCAGAGTATTTTTGTTCCAAGCAGACTCATAACCGACAATGCTCTAATAGCCTAGGAGATTTTCCATGGGATGAATACAAAATGATCTGGTCTAGGATGGATGAGTGTCAAGTTGGATATGAGTAAGGCATATGACAGGGTGGAATGGATTTTTTTGGAGGCAATCATGACCCGTTTGGGTTTCTCGTCTAGATGGACATCTTTAGTGATGTGATGTGTCTCAACGGTGTCCTACGCTATCCTCCTAAATAAGGCCCCGAACCCTACTTTCTATCCAGAAAGGGGCCTCCGATGGGGGGATCCGTTGTCCCCCTATCTATTTGTGCTTTGTGCTGAAGGCCTTTCGACGATGCTCCAAACTGCAGCCTCGGCTAACAGGATACAGGGTCTGTCCGGGCAGCCAACAGGTTAGTCACTTGTTTTACACGGATGATAGTCTCATTGTTGCGAAAGTAGATGAAAATGAGGCAGAAGTCATTAGCTCCATCTTGAAGGCATATAAGCAAGCCTCTAGCCAGAAGATCAATCTAGAAAAATTGGAAGTGTGTTTCAGCAAGACTGTAGCACAAGAGGCTAGAACTCGGGTGAAAGCAAGATTAGGAATGGTGGAGAAGAACTCTCATGCCAGGTACTTGAGGCTCTCAGTGTCTTTTGGCCGTGCTAAGAAAGGTATGTTCGCATCGATACAGGATGAGATTTGCAAGAGACTAGGGGGGTGGAAAGAGAAAAAGTTATCCCAGGTAGGGCAGGAAGTTCTGATTAAATCGGTTATCCAGTCCATTCCAATGTATATGATGAGCTATTTTGAGATCCCAACCTCCATCTGTGAGGACGTGGAAAAGGCAACCAAAAGATTCTAGTGGGCGGGGAATTCTGAGGAGCGTAAGATGCACTGGGTGTCCTAGGAAAAGCTATGTAGATCTAAGGAGGTGGGAGGATTTAGGTTTAGGAAAGTCAGGGAATTTAATCTTGCGCTTCTAGCCAAACAAGGATGACTGCTGCATAAATACCCAAACTCCTTGATCTCCCAAATCTAGAAAGCCCGGTGCTTTCCCCATTCAGATTTCCTAGAGGCAAGTATAGGCTCTCGCCCTAGTTATGTCTAGCGTAGCATTCTAGAAGGAAGAGCAGTCCTCCATAAAGGATGCTTCTAGAGGGTAGGGAATGGAGAGCCAATACGGATATGGAAAGTTTCGTGGCTTCCGTCGGTTGCGAATGGGATGATCTCAGTGCCGGTTACGGGCCTCGACGAGGAGGTGATAGTGGCTGAGCTTATTGATAGGGAACGAGGGTGCTAAAAGACTGACTTGGTGGAGCAATTTTTTCTACCACAGGAAACATCGACAATATTAAGCCTACCATTTAGTCGGAGTAAGACGAATGATACTCTTGTGTGGAAATGAACTACAAATGGGAAGTATTCAGTTCGAAGTGGATATCATTGCCATCGCACGAGTGCCCGGACTCTTGTAGAGGTTGGTGAAAATTCTTGTAGGGGTTAATTATCCCTCCAAAGTTTAAAAACTTCATGTGGAGGCTGGGGAGTGACTCTCTCCCAACCATAGTAAACCTGGGGAGGAGAGGAGTATCGATAGACCCAGTGTGTCCCTGTTGCGCCGAGGAGGTTGAATCGACTCCACATATGTTGTTGTCTTGCCCGTTTGCAAGGGGGTGTGGGAAAAGTTTACTTTCTGGGATAGGGTTCTGGGGCTGCAATGAGACAACTGGGTGGATTGGCTAAAAGGGCTAAAGACATCATTGGACAAATTGGATATATAGCAGCTTATCTCCATCCTATGGTCTCTATGGACATCGAGGAACAACAGGATCTTCCGCCAGTGTGATGAATCAATCCAAGAGGTAGTCATCCGAGGCGGAAAATTGTTGTCTGATTTCAAGGAGGCATGGTGTCCGCAGCACAAGATCGCTGCTCCGATTACCCAACCCGTCGATCTGAAATAGCAGCCTCCCACTACAGGGGTGGTAAAGGTGAACATTGATGCAACGATAGGGGCTACGGGAATTGGCTTGGGATTTATAGCTCGAGATGCGAGGGGTGGGACGGTATTTTCAGGATCAATTTACCTTCCTTATAGAACTGAGGTGCAAACAGCGGAGGCATTAACTTTAAGAGACGCTATAACACAGACTCGCCAATGGGGGTGTGACAAGATTATAATTGAGTTGGACTGCTTACAGAACATCTTAGCTCTGACCAATGGAGATTTTCCACTAAGCTATGCGGGATTGGTGTTGGAAGAGGTGGCACGACTAGCTTCTACTTTTCATAGTTGCTCCTTCATGCATACAAGACGGTGCACGAATATTCCAGTGCATAAGTTAGACCAACTGGCTTTGATTTTCGGTTTAGAAAATGTATGGATAGGGGAACACCTTGAGACGATCGTGCCTTTTATACTTGTAGATATGATTTGTCTTTAAAAAAAAAAAAAATTAATATACGACATATATTGTACCTGTTAAAAAAATTAAGGCCCACAAAGTGGGCTAAATGTGCTAGTGATTTTTGTAAATTTTAAATTTTAAATTTTTTACCGTGGACTATTGAACCAATCTAAACAAACACAACAATGAATAAAGGATTTTAAAAACACATGGTGCTATTTAGAAACAAATTACAAGGTGGATTTGTTAAGCTTTTTTCCCAATTTTTTGAGTTTTGATTTTTTTATGCCGACATTTAATAAAAGAATCCAAAAGAAAATTCCATGTCATTGTTTGACGTGGTGTACTAATAAAATTCAAAAATCTCGTGATAAATTCAATCTCTACTGCATATT
The DNA here is from genome assembly GCA_963691705.1 of Viola odorata. Lineage (NCBI taxonomy): Eukaryota > Viridiplantae > Streptophyta > Magnoliopsida > Malpighiales > Violaceae > Viola > Viola odorata. Next base: position 77,339,762 of record OY829537.1, read on the forward strand.
CCGGCTATCTTCTGGCACATATCGCGCGTCTACCATAGGCAAGGGAACTGATCATATGCGCACACCAAAAAGTCGATAACGGCCACGATTTAATTAGAAGTGGGTTGTCACCAATCCTTTTCGTATAATCATTTTCAGTCTACAGCCAAGTTTAAGCTTCATGTCAATGGAGGGTCGCATATCCTACCCTGCAATCCATCTCCATGATTATCACCCCAACTTCTTCCCACACCCGGTAACTCTCTCACTCTCTCCTCCTTTCTGTTTGATCGCCAAGCAGCTGATAAATAAATGTTTCTATTTTTAGGGTTTTGCGTTTGTCGTCTGTTTTTGTTTTGCTTTGCTTAGATACACGTTTGCCTATATAAATAAATAATTTACTCATCCAGGGTCGGTCTTAGCGTGTTCATAAAAACTTTAAGCTTTATCGTGTTTGGTGAATTAAGTTTGGCTTATACCAGTGCGCATGCAGCATGAATCCAGCAAAATATGATTGGCTCTAAATTGTGACTTGTTAAAACGCTTTGAGCATTGAAGAGTTGTTTTGAACTAAATTTGAGATGCATTAAACTGGTTGCAGAGGAAATATAAAGCTTATGCATGGTTTCGGGTACATTCAGCTTGGATAGGATTTGTTAATTGTTAGCTTGTGCTAGATGAAATGAAGAGAATCGATTTATTTGTTTATTTTCATCAATGATCAAGTTCATTTGACTATGTTCTTTGCTTTGATAGATTTCTAAAGAAGTAGATGACTGTGAAGGAGAAGGTAGGTTGGTACAAACAAATGATCCTGTTGAAGAGGAGGAACAGCTAAGAGAATGTGAGAGTGAAGCACCTCAATGCTCAAAGGGAAAGACTGAAATGGAAAATGTTTCAGGTTCTGGACTCCAAGAACAGGGGAAATATTTTGTTTATGATACACCACTTTCAGAGGAAACTGGAGTTTGGGTTCCCGTCTCTGTCCCACCTACATCAGGAATTGGCCATGAAGGACAGAATAGAGGGGCATCTCTTAATGGTGGTTATTTTTCTGATGAAGATTTCGATTGGAGTCAGCTCATTGGAAAAAATAAGGAGCTGACTATGTGGGATGTAGTTAGTGAGATGCTGGTAGCAGCTCGAGGGAAAGTGAATGCCATTACATCTGGAGACATCCACCGTTGTAGCCTTTCATGGATATCGGATCATCTTCTTGAACAAACTTGGAATGAAATGGCTCAAACTCTTGCTGAAGCTAATTTTGGTAACAATAGAGAAATTCTTGAAGCCGAGCCTCCAAAATGGTTGCCTGACAGTGCTGCTCCATCTTGTATGTTGTGTAATACTCGGTTCCATCCTATCTTATGCTCCAGGCATCACTGCCGTTTTTGTGGAGGGGTATTTTGTAATGGATGCTCAAGAGGGAGGAGCTTGTTGCCCTCAAAATTTCGCATTGGGAATCCACAGCGTGTCTGTGATGTATGTTGTGTGCGGCTTGACTCTTTCCAGTCACACTTGATGGACCAAGTAAGCCGTGCAGCTCAGTTGCCAACACATGATCTAACTGACCTCAGTACCTTGAGATCATGGCTTAATTTTCCATGGGGCCAGTCCATGGAATATGAGATTTACAAAGCCACAAATACTATTCAGGGTTATAATAAGGTAAAATCCATTCCTGGCTCATCGCTTGCATTTTATTTGTTTGATTCATGATGCCTCATACCCCCACTACTTGGAGCTTAACATATAATGACTGGAACGTAGAGTAGAGCGTAATATTTTACACGAGCTCTCAAATGCCTTCTATGAAACTATAAATTTGTGTTTGCGCATTCAGCTTTGTATGTATGAATAAATCTTAGAGTTCTGATCCATTGTACTTTCATGTCAAATATTATAGATTTATGATTGTTATGGTCTTCACACTAGGTAATTACATGTCCATGTATGTGTTTTCTGTTTCTAAGAGGTCTGCATTATTTGTTTTAGCTTTGGTACTTTTGCGCAAGATTACTTAACAATGAGGATTGATTGAGATAACCCATGCAGAGTGTTGGAATCCCCAAGGGCCCCATATTCTAGGAACCCAAACTATGTGACTTAATAAATAGTTTCCCTTTTGTTTTACTCAGGTTGGTTTTCTTACACCCGAAAAGTCTATACCAGATACTATTCTAAAACAAGCAAAAGGCCTTGCAATTCTTACAATTGCAAAGGTTGGCATGATGGTGACCTACAATGTTGGAACTGGTCTTGTTGTTGCTCGCAGGGAAGATGGTTCTTGGTCCCCACCGTCTGCCATTTCCTCATTTGGCATGGGCTGGGGATTCCAGGTAAACACTCTTTATCTACAAATAATTACGCCTACAGCTTCTAGCATTGTTTAATAATATGTTGTTTTTAGTTTCTACTCTGGTGCTCATGTAACCAAATATCGCCCCACCATTTAGCTGATTACAAAGTCTTATCCTGAACATATGATAGGTAGTCTTATCATCCAGGCTTGTGTTTCATGATATGGGAGTGACTCAAGTGAGGTGCAAATACCTTCAATGTATTGAGATGATGAGCAGTAATATGTAACTGTCCATTTATTGATATTACTGATGTTATGTATGTGCCATAGGTACCGAAAACAATGACAAAGTAAAAATACATTATAGTATTGTTACTTTAGGTTATAAAGAACAGAGTGGAATGAAGGCAAAGAAGAGAAGATTTGCATGATTAAACACCAAGTGTTTTTTCGTATCCATTTGCAGATTGAATTACAAATTAACTTTTTGTTATTTTTTCTTATTTTTCCATTAGAAGGAAAACGATTATTAACCATTTTCTTCTCAAACTATTTACAGGTAGGGGGTGAAGTTACAGATTTCATAATTGTGTTGAGAACTAAAGGTGCAGTGAGAACCTTCAGTGGAAATGCCCATTTCTCAGTTGGAGCTGGTTTGAGTGCAGCAGTTGGAGTGGTTGGACGGGCTGCTGAGGCTGATTTACGCGCTGGTGATGGTGGTTGTGCTGCTTGCTATACATACAGCTGCAGTAAAGGTAAAACGTTATGTAGGATGATATGGCCAGAGAGCAGTTTCAATATCATACATGCAAGCCACATGTAACATACCATATATGACACTTTAAACTGTGATGTCATGTCACTGTTTAGGAGTTTGAGCATTACTGTTTTGATTTCTGAAAATAGAACGTGGTTCCCCCACATATGTTAGTTTTTTCATTGTTGAACATAGATTATGGTTCCATATACATCACCTTTTCTTTTTTATGTGAGTTTGCTGTATTGGAGTCAAAATTGGGTTGTTACTGTGACAATTGGATTACCATTCATTAAGACAGCAACATGCCTGAATGACTATCATCTGGTTGGTAGAATTCAAGAGTTTTCAGGAATCTTGCTCTTTGAATGTTGTTTTCTGTATGTATGCATGTATAGTTGTAACTTGTAATCTATATCTAGCTAATTAATGTTATTGCTTACTTTTCTATCAACCATTCATGAAGAAACTCTATCATCTTATAAATAAAAGTCCTCAAGCAGTGCAAGGGTGGGGGGTTCATTGGGTTTGAAAAGAGGAAGGTGGTGAAGTGTTAGGAGGTTGAGAGAGATGGAGAGACAGAGGATAGTTTGGTGACTGAAACGTTTTAGTATGGGCTAAAGAATGCCCATGCGGTACTTGTTAAAGATATTGGGGGTTATGTTAGTGGGAAAAGTACTGTAAATATTATTTTTGAAGTGGAGATGTTTAGCTACTTTTGAATGGTTGAAAATAATCCTTGAACAGTGCCCTTGTGCATTTGTTAGCCAGATCCTTTATTGGTACACTTGTATGATTTGGTTAGGAGATGGTGCAATGGTTCTAATTATCAGAGTTCTGCATAAATTGATGCTTCCATAAAGGCTTGTTTCTCAAGTAGGACATGAAAATGTTTTACGCCGCATTTCTTATCTTTTGTATCATCAAAACTTTTGCGCATGGTAAGGGAACACATGTAGGTTTCAACGAAAAAACTTGAGCACACGATCTCATATACATGTTTGGTTCTTTATGAGATTTTGTTCTGGTATGCAGGTGCATTTGTAGGATGCTCTCTTGAAGGAAGTATACTGGCAACTCGAGCACACGAGAATTCAAGGTTCTATGGTACATCCATCAGTGCATCGGATATTCTTCTCGGTTCGTTACCTAGGCCTCCCGCTGCTTCCATACTTTATCATGCTCTCTCAAATCTGTTTGAAACGCTCGAGAAGTGATCGAGAAGTATCTCTCTCAAATCTGTTTGAAAAGCTCGAGAAGTGATCGAGAAGTATCTCTCCATTTCAACCCTGTAGTGTTCCTTTGAGCAGGTGGGATTGAATCTTTTTATAGATTCTATTCAGTATTCACCTCTTCCCCCATTTATTAAATTCTGTATAGTCTTATTCGGCAAGAGGAAATTCTTTTCGTAGTGATTGTACAGTTTAAAGAACAAGGGGTAGTTTTTTTTCCAGCAGCATATATATCTAGAAGTGCTGGAAACTTGTGGCTTACAATGGCTATGGTAATTCATTGCTGAGGAATTCAATCCATATCAGTGGAACCCTATTTTCAATAGCAAACCAAAAGTTAAAGGATAAAGTTTGGGTGACTATTGGAGTAAGGAGACTCTAAAGTGTGCGATTAGTGTAACTTTTAAAAAGTTACAATAAATGTGAAAAATTGAAATACTTATATTTGTGTAAAATAAAAAAATTAGCATGTTATAAGTAACTATATTTGATGTTTTATTTTCCTAATGTTATTATTGTACTCATTTTATATTATTGTTTATAAAATAACAATAAAAAATTTAAAATTTATAAAAAATTTACAATTTACACAAATGTAACTCTTTTATATTATTTAGTGTAACTTTAAAAAATTAAGTTACATAAACATATCGGATTCAGCTTACTTATTATTTTTTTAAATTAAAATTGAGATTTGTTTTTTCAAATTTTAAAATGAATTTGTGAGACATTTCTGACAATTTTGTTCTAGAAGCCCTACAAATCCTTCTGATTTGTAAAAAAAAGTTACAGCAGCAACTGAAAAAAGAAGTGCAACTACTGATATTGTCAGGAAGTACAAACATGCAACCAAAGTAGATGTGATTAGATCACCAAACTTCTGGTCGTACTTCATCGGATATGGTCATATAGTTCTGATAATTAGAAACATGCAATTTTGGGCAAATCACTATAACATCATAACAGATTGCTTTTGAACTTTAGTGCAGATATCACACCTGCAAGAGTCCCGAAAACTTTGATGTCACTCTTTGCAAATGTATATTATGTTTGAAATGGCAGTCAAGATTGGTAATGGTTGGCTTCATTGCATCTGTTAGTGGTCATGTTTAGTCTTTGCTTCCTGATCAAGGAAACTAAAAGGGTAAAAAGTAGCCGATTCCAACCTCTGGCTTCAACTCATCCCTCCAACAGAGATTTCCAGTCAAAATATATTCTGCAAAGCTTAAGCTCAAAAGACCACTCAACTGGTGACGGATCTAGAAAATTTTAATTAAACTAATTATATATTTTTCACATGATTATTACTATAAATATTAAAAACTTTTTCCTTCCGAAATGAATATTTTTTGTTGTTGCTTAAAATATAAATTTAAGTGATAAGTGACGTAAATATATTCTAAATGAATTAAAGAAGTAACTGAATAAAAATAAATAAAGAACTTGAAAAGTAGTCTTCAAAATTTATTTTTTATACCTATTTTAAAATGTAACAAAATAAAAAAGAAATGTTCAGGATGGGCAGTTAATGCAACGAAATAACTGTAATTGTATAGGATAACGATGAGAGATAGAATTGGTGGAATAGTAAAAAATAATAGAACTTAAAATAAAATGGAAAATTTTCTCTTTTAGAAAATAGAATTCAAAACAGGTTGTTTTCATAAAAAGTTAGTTTATAGAGTATAAATCAGCAAGTAGTTGGCGTGGGTGGTTGGACACTATCAACCTTTAAGTAAAAGGTTAAAGTAATGTTTGGTTCACAAAATGCTACTTTTCCTTTAGAATCATTCTCTAGGAAAGTGATTGAAAGGAATGTTAGTATTTTGCGTTTGGTTGACATTTAAAATTCCTAGGAAAATGACATTCTTGTGTTTGTTTTGTAGTTGAGAATTTTAAGAGAAAATAAGAACAATTACTACTCTAGCCTCAATAAATAATAATAATTTCAAGTACAATATAATGTATATTTATATATTTTAAAATTGTGGATAATATGTTCTCAAATGTCGAATCCAATCATCAATAAAATCAAATAGTGAAACTCATATTAGCAAGCATGACGAGTCTGACTAACCCAACACGTCTATAGATAACTAAGAAAAACCAAATAGACAAAAAATTTAAAGGACTTGTTGAACATTATTGCTCAAGTTTGAAGCGTTGACGGGAGATGTGCTAGCACAATTATTGCCACTATTAACCCTAGAATGTTTCTTCAGTACCATCAGTATTAGTAGCACAATCATCATTAGTGGAAAAATATGATGTTTAATTATGGGTAACCAAATAATTTAATAAAACACAATTTTTCTAAACTTAGGAAAATGAGATTCTCAACCCTCATTTTTCTCCAAAATGGAGGAAAGTGGAGGAGTCAAGGAAAGTTGAATTCCGGAGAGTCTAATTTTCTTTGCGCCAACCAAACACAATAAAATTCGAAATCTCAAATTTATGAGTCATTTTCTTTTTTGATTCCGTGAACCAAACACACCCTAAAGGTTTTTTTTGTATACAAAAATTACCTGTTGTGTGCATTTTGCCTTTAATGGGTTAGTCCGTGCCAATAAAATTAGTATTAGTCTACTACATTTAGATATTTTTCAAATTATTATACTCATAATTAAATTATTAAATTTTAGTGTCAATGAATCTAGTATTTTATGGGTAAAATTTGTAAGTTTTGTTTGAATAAGATTAATATTAATCTAGTAGATTTAAGGATAGATTTGGTTCAAACATAAAAAAAATTATAAAATGTTTTTCAAATTACTGGACTCATAATTAATATTCTCCAATTTATTAGGCTTATAAATAAATTATTAATTTTAATGAAGAAAAATTAATATAATTTTATGGGTAAAATTTGTAATGTAAAAAAACTAAAAAAAAGCCAGTGAGGCTGTTGCCCCCACCGTGGATGTGCCACTGCACCCTACCCATGTGTTACATGATAGCATTGCAAATGAGCCGTTTCACTTGATAGTGAACTAGCTTTTCTTTCTTTTATGTTTTTTAAAAGATGCATTAAGTAAGAATCAAACAGGTTACTTCAAAAGAACAACGAAAGCAACCTTATAATTATTAATGAGTTTAACTTAGTAGTATTTTTACAACGGACCGTGCGAGCCAATTTCCTATAAGTTATATCTTGTCTATGACCTCGCACACTGACGATGAGTTAAAAATGTGGAAAGAAGTAAGCGAAAACTTCAAACTATTGAGATTGAAAACTGTCCCTACTCCATGGTGGGAGGTGTCCCTACTCCATGGTGGGAGGTGGTGATGGATTTATAGTATATTATATAAGTGTTTGTGTGTTGTAATGGGTATTGGAAACGCGCCAACGGTAATATCTCTTCTAACAACCATTTCTTTTCGTTTGAACCGAAGAGTTCTAACAGCCATTTCCTTTCGTTTGGAATGGATGCAACGGTTGGAACGAACACAATGGTTGGAATGGATACAACGGTTGGAACGAACACAACGGTTGGAACGGACACAACGGTTGGAACAGACACAGTTGGAAGGGACGCAACGGTTTTAACCGAAGAGTTATAACTCTTCTTTTCAGACCTTTTCGTAATCTATATATAGAACGCAAAATCAGTAAATTGATTCATTCGAATCATTCGAGAAATTCAGAATTCTTCAGAATTGCTATCTGCAGAATTCATTGGTTTTGTTATATCCTGGGAGGCAATTTGCTGGGAACCTATTAGCAAACTCGATACGAGTGGGGGCTAATATTGTCTTAAGGAAAGCGATATTTCTCATGACTCAAAACCAGATTATTATTCTTTCCATTTAACACAATATTCCCAACAATCTTAAGACAATATTCGACAATGGAAGGAACAACCGCTTTCAACTTCATGAATCAAGACTTCGTGAAACTGGACAGGTTCGATGGAACAAATTTCACTTTTTGGCAGGATAAGATGAAGTTCTTCCTGACTGCTCTCAAGGTTTTCTATGTTCTGGAAGAAGACCCACTGCCGGAACCGGGTGAGAATGATACTGATGCACAAAAGGCAGCGAAGAAAAAACGTGATGATGACGAACTGGTTTGTAGGGGACACATTCTGAACACTCTGTCTGATCGGTTGTATGATCTGTTTACCACTACAAAGTCACCGCGTGAAATCTGGAATGCTTTGGAGGCAAAGTACAAAACCGAGAAAATAGGTACGAACAAATTCATCATTCTGAAATACATGGAATTTAAAATGGTTGATAATTTGTCTGTTCTGGACCAAATGCATGAAATTTCAATTCTGGTCAATCAACTTCGTGATCTCAACATTAATGTTCCTGAATCATTCCAAATTGGTGCAATTATTGCAAAACTGCCACCAACTTGGAATAATTACAGGAATAAACTTTTGCATATGACCGAGGATCTCACTTTATAACAGTTCGGTAAACATTTACGTATTGAGGAAGAAAGTAGGATCCGTGATGGTTCCAATACCGAATCTAAAGTGAATGTGAACAATGTTGAGAAAGGGTCCGGAAAGATAAATAAGTATCTGAAATATAAGAAGGGGAAAGGTTTTAAAAAGAGTTACTCTAACGATAACACCAAGGACAAAAAGAATAGGGCATGCTTCCATTGTTGGAAGCCTGGTCATTACATTAAAGAATGTAGGATTTTCAAGAGTGAGAAAGAGAAGGCCAATGGTTCTAAAACCGCAAACGTGGTTGAAGAAATCATTGTGATGGTTTCGGAGATGCAAATTGGCATGATTACTAAACTCAACATGGCTGTCGCAGTAAATCTTTCTGATTGGTGGTTTGATTCTGGTGCAACTGTGCACGTGTGCAATGACAAGAACCAATTCAAGGCATATGAAGAATCGACCGAAGGACAAGTGGTCCTAATGGGGAACGACAACTCTGCCAAAGTTCTGGGCAAAGGAAGTGTGGAACTTCAATTCACTTCCGGAAAGAAGCTTATTCTTACTAATGTTCTCCATGTTCCGGATATTAGGAAAAATCTTGTATCTACTAATCTTTTGTGTAATAAGGGCCTTAAGGCTGTGCTAGAGTCCGATAAGTTGATTCTGTCTAAGGGTGGTGTATTTGTTGGAAAAGGGTACTCTTGTGATGGCATGTTCAAACTAAGTATTAATAATAAAGTTATTTCTGATTATTCTTGTGTTGTTAATTCTTGTACTTTATGGCATGGTCGTTTAGCGCATTTAAACTTTAAGTACTTGAAATATATGTCTAAGCATGGGTTAATTTCGTATACACAAAATGAACATGAAAAATGCGAAACATGTATACAAGCAAAGATCACTAAAAGGCCTTTCCATAGAGCCGAAAGAAAAACACAACTTTTAGAATTAATACATTCTGATATTTGTGAATTAAATGGCGTATTAACTAGGGATGGAAAAAGATATTTCATCACTTTTATAGATGATTACTCTAGGTATACATACGTCTACTTACTAAGAACAAAAGATGAGGCTTTTGATATGTTTAAACGCTATAAATCAGAAGTAGAAAATCAAAAGGAAAAGAAAAGAAAAGTTCTTAGAAGTGATAGAGGTGGGGAATATTTTCCCAACGAATTTATTGAATTCTGTCAAGAACATGGAATCATTCATGAAAAGACTGCGCCATATACACCCCAATAAAACGGTTTGGCCGAAAGAAAAAATAGAACACTCGTGGATATGGTTAATGCGATGATTTTGAAGGCACAATTATCATTTAACTTATGGGGAGAAGCAATTCTCACCGCTGTTCATGTGCATAACAGAGTGCCATCTCGAGTGATTCAAAATTTGTCACCATATGAGTTATGGAATGGACGAAAACCAAATTTGGATTATCTTAAAGTGTGGGGGTGTTTAGCCTTTATCGAGTATCTGACTCGAAAAGAACTAAATTAGGACCAAGGGCAATCAAAAGTGTGTTCATGGGATATGCTACAAATTCAAAGGCATATAGACTGTTAGACTTGAGTTCTAATGCGATTGTAGAATCAAGGGATGTTGAATTTATTGAGAACCGATTCTGTCGAGATTCAGAATCTAGTATTGAACCAACTCAACCTCCCTTAGTTGACTATGACCAACCCTCTTCTACAAGCAATGGTAAAAGAGTTGTAATTGATTCTCAAATTAAACCACGTAAAAGTCAAAGAGTAAGAAAAGAAAAAGACTTTGGTCCCGATTTTCAGATGTTCCTTGTTGAAGGACATAGGAACAAAAACAAGGTTCTTAATAAAATACCTATTTTGTGTAATGTTGAGGAAGATCCAAATTTTTTTGGAGAAGCAATGGCTTCTAGAGACGTAGGATTCTGGAAGGAAGCTATAAATGATGAGATGGACTCAATATTATCTAATAATACTTGGGTTTTAGTAGATCTTCCTCCAGGTTCTAAACCTATCAGATCTGAATGGGTATTTAGAAGAAAATATAATAGTGATGGGTCAATTCTTGCTTTTAAAGCAAGGCTGGTGACAAAGGGCTTTAGACAAAAGGAGGGAGTTGATTATTTTGATACCTATGCTCCCGTTGCTAGGATCACTTCAATCCGGGTCCTTATAGCTCTTGCGTCGATTCATGATTTGTATGTGCATCAAATGGATGTAAAAATAGCTTTTCTAAATGGTGATTTAGATGAAGAAGTGTATATGGAACAACCCGAGGGATTTGTTCTACCTGGACAAGAGAGAAAAGTGTGCAAGTTGGTTAAGTCTTTATATGGCTTGAAACAAGCTCCAAAACAATGGCATGAAAAATTTGACTCCGTTATACTATCTGATAACTATCGATACCACAGAAGCGACATCTCCACTACCCCGCGGGGTGACTGATCGTCACTCAAATATACTAATATTTTCCTGGTGCCTAGATGCACAAATTAATGTGTACAGAGTAAGACAGGGTCGAACCACAGAGATTGAAGGAATAACTTGTTAATGGAAATGTATGACAATGTAATAAGCGCAGATCTAATCCAGGTAACAATACTGGGGGGGGGGGGGGGTTTATGTTGATTAATCAATTAATCAACGCAGAGTATGGGAGCTAACAAAACAGAATTGTAAAGTATTTATCTAGGGCACGAAAGTAAAAAGCAATCCAGGGCACGAAATGTAAAAGATCAAGTGAACGGAAAATCAAGCGTAGGAAAGTAAAAGAGATATAAATTAGAGAGAGAAAAGATCTTAGCGAAAGGTGTTCTTTTGGGTTGTTTTCTAGGGCGGCCAGTCATTGGTGCAGAAGTTTTCTAGACTCACGTGCAGATCTGCTATAGGGACCGCGTTTCCACACCGCATCCCCTACTTACCTTCTTAGATAAAAGTCACCCCCCGTTTCCACATATGAGGTGACCTTGACGTCCAGCCATCCTCCCAGCTACCTCCCTTGTCATCAAAAGGTAGCCTTGACCGTCCGGCCTATCCGGGCTCGAAGTAGGGAGGCTAAATTCTGAACGCCCATGAAGGAGAGGTAAGACAGATCTAGGGCGCGACAACTCGGTTTGTCAGACCCGTATCACTCCCTAGATTCCTGTTTACCCCTAGGTGAGGCCTCTCGCGCTGCCTCCCCTAGGTGTCTGCTCAAACTCCAGGGCTTCGCGTTAGTTATAACACTAGAATATGACGTTACTCATACAGAAATACTAATAGATGATCAAGCTCTTAACATTCCTAGACAAGCATGGCATTAAATCGGTAAACAGTCATGTACTACAAGAGAATATATTAAGCATGCATTAGACCTCTTAGCCGCACCCTACAACCCTTAGAAACACCCTTCACCAAGAAAGGGGTGCTTAGCTACTCATACTATAATATAAACAGTAGGTGTATGAGATCATACAACAAATAAACAAGAAAAGTAAGAAGAGGATTAGAATAAACCGGTAGATTAATAATAATCGAAGAGGAAATACAAAGGCTGTTCTTGATGGGAAGAAGGAGCTGATTCCCAGAAATTAAAATGCTGAAACTAATGTGTGAAAATATCCCTTGGACAACCGTCCTTACAAAAAACCCTAAAACTATGCTTATATAGCCTAATGCTAGCTAGGAGACAAAACCGCTAAGGGCAATAAGGAGATGACAGCACGCCTCCTTGCAAAAGGGATATTCTAGGATTCCTGACACGCCTGCTGTCTTCTGGAACCGCTTGGGAATCTGTGCGGATCCTTAAAAGATGCTTTCTCTAGAAGAAGACTCAGAGCTGCCGAGGCCTTGCGACTGCGCGCTGGTCTGGTTCGCACCGAGGTCTTGACGTCGCTCGGTCTTCTAGGCCTCGAAACTGGAAATCCTCAGAAATGCTCCCAAATTGCTTCTTTTCGATCTTTTCCCTCCTTTGATGCTAATCTGCAAATAAAGCTGAAATGAAGGTCAAATAGTAACATCGAGCCCCCGAAAGGGCTGGAAAGGAGGGTAAAACAGAGAGTACGGAACATGCTATCAAACATCCCCACACTGCCCCTATGCTCGTCCTCGAGCATATACAAAACTGGAAAACCACCTCATTCGCTACATATGCATTCAACTACCAACCCAGAATCAGCACACCAACCAACAAGCTACACCTAAGCAGAGTAATTCTAGACCTAGTAAAGCACCTGCATCCGACCGATAGGATAACGACCCTACCAACCAGACTTTCCCATATCTAGCTCAATCACCAGCAGTCCTCACAAGTCATGTATTTGCACCCATTCTCAGAATAAAACAAGTGTTTGGGCTATCGCTCATGAATGCAAATAGCACAACACAGGCATAGTTTGCACAGCAATCCGAGTACTGTAGAGCACATGCATGGGCAATCAACAATCGGGAAAACAACGCATCAGCAAAAAGAAAGAAAATAGGACAGAAAGATATGGAGATGTGAGAGGGAGAGAAGTAGGAGATGAATAGGAGAGAAATGAGGGGAGAAAAGAAGGAAAGAAAAGAAAGGACCAGATATAACCTGGATGGATTCCCTGGCTTAGGAAAAGGTGAAGTGGCAAGGCAGCTTTCATTGAGGGCACGAGATGTTTCGGGGGCTAGACAGAGGTCTTCTTTCGAGGCCAGGAAAACGATCTTGTTGAGGCTTCAGATGCGGATACTCTTTTTTCTTGCTTAATGCCTCCCTTCTTTTATTTTGAATTTTAAATGCTTTCTCTTGTTTTTTGTTTTTTTGTTTTTTTTTTTGAAGAGGGGGCACGAACCAGTTACAAAACCTTGATTCTTCCGGGGCGTGAAACTTTTGATTTTTCATTCGGCGCTTGCCCTTGATCTGCTTCCAGCATCGATGGTGACTTCTTCTTCGCTTCCCCACACTTGAACTTTTCGGGGGCTCGAATCACTTAAATGATCTAAGGCTCGAAACTCTTTCGAGCTTTTGCTTTTTCTTGCCCTAGATCTCTGCTTGCTGCTTTCTGCTCTGAAGTCTTTTGCTTTCGTTTGCTTCCCCACACTTGAACTTGTCTGCGCGTTCTTTGGGTGTCTAGCCCTCGACGTTACCCTCAATAATCGCTACCTCACCTGCCAAGGAAAAAAATCAAGAAAATACAAATGGTCAGGAAAGAATATGAAAAGAAGGGGAATGTCGGGGGCTCGAAAAGAAAAGAGAGAGAGAGGGGGAGAAGAGAAAGAAAAAGACATTGATGCGAAGCTTTTCGTCACATTTAAGCTTTCCCATGTCTAACAGTGACTATACCCAGGGATATTATGCAAACCTAGACTGTGCCTAGCTAAGCATTTTCACTCAGAAATGAAGGGCATGAAGCTCGAAAATGCTCACGGGATCAAACTGTGACTACTGGTGTTGTGGCCTAGATATGGATATAAGGGCTAGCAGGCCTAAAAAATGCATGCTCAGGGGCAACTGCGATGGATGTCATGCCTTCCTGAGCATCAAAAAGGTGAAAGACGCATGCAAACAATGAGGGTTTGAAAACTGCATTTTTCTAGCATGGCTAAACTAAAAGCCGCAAAATAAAATCCGAAAAACAAAACATACAGTCATACAACAAGCGGGAAAAGTAAACATGCAATCATTCAGTCAAAGGGCCTAAATAAAACCCTCCCCACACTTAGGCAGCGCATTGTCCTCAATGCGGGGAGAGCAAAATACGGAGTTCAAGTTATATAAGTACAGCACAATAAAATAAATATAATTGTTTGGAGGGCCCTTTTCGGGGGCTGGGGTGAAAATGTTTGATGGTGGGTTACTGCGGAGGCAAATTGCTGCGGGCTACTTCAGCCGTCAAAGCCTGAAGTTCCCGCAGAATATGCTGGAGAAGTCGAGTCTGGGTTGGGTCATAGACAATGAGAGGAACTGGGGGCTGACTTGGTGCTTGGTTTGCTCTGCTTTGCTGAACTGCTTCTGTTTGGGCCGCTTGGCTTTTGGGGGCTCGAGGGGCGGCATTGGAATGGGGATCCGAGATATCTGGATAATCGAAAATGCCGCCATTCTTGGTCCCGAAAACTTTCTCTGATGCCGGGGCACAACCTGGATAAAAACTCACCACACCACGTGAGAGACACAAATGACCCATGACATCCAAGGTTCTGATATCCAAATCCTTGAATGCCAAGGGCTCGGAAAGGCTACTAGTAGGCAAGTCAATTTTACGCATCTTCGCAGCAAATAGAGAGATAAGCGAACCAAAAATAGGCCCACGACCACCATTCAAAACATGCAATACACCGGAAGCTATCCAAAAGCCTAGGTTGACCCTACGTTTGTGTTTCATGCACCATAAAAAGAAGAGTTCCTGCACAGATATCTGCTCCGAGGAACCAAATCTTGCGGAAAAGGTGAGGGCTAGATATCGGTGCAAGATACGCAAAGCAGGATCAGCTATTTCATGGGCTTTACTACCCTTAGTATCATATTTAGCATCAGACTTATTGGTTAACTCACAAAAAGCAGCAGTGGCATCAAAAACAGCAGGAATAACAGTCAAGGCATTTTTGTATAAAGGTGTGTTTAATTCATTTTTAGTCACAAAACCTAACCAACAGTTAAATTCCCCAAGAGTCAAGTGCTCCCATTTGTTGGCTAGCCTAAAGTTAATCAAACCCGGGGTAGAGGAATTCGGACCGACTTTGCCCTTTGGCTTAAAAGTCCCATCTACCCAAAAAGTTGTGAAAAACTCTAGGGAAAGCTCAACATATGTCGGATACTCCAAATAAAACAAAGATTCCCAACCAATGTTGGCCACATATTCCCTAATTCTCGACTCAATACCCATTTTTGCTAGAAAATCAAAATCTAGGCGCGCACATGAGCTAACGCCCTTGGAATTCAGCATAGTTAACTTGTCAATAGAGTGCTTGTCATTAAAGATAATCCACTCATGGGGTGAAGAAAGGTTGAAAGTTACCTGTTGGATGCTGGACCTAGTGAGAGATGAAGGCTCTGGGGTCTCGGCCTCGACTTCCTCTGCTAGTTCGGGGGTTCGAGGTTTCTTTGATCCCGAGGGCTTTCCGGCACTGGAGGTAGGAAGTTTTCTCTTGGCACCTACTGGGGGGACCACTGTGACTGGCTTCTCCGCTGCGGGAGCTTTGGACTTTCCCTTTTTAGCCGCTGATCTTGCCGCGGCTATTTGCAGCTTCTTCTTCTCCTCCTCTGCCACTCTCTGGGCCTCGAGATCCACTTCCTCTTCGCTGCCTTCTGCCTCCCCGCTTTCCCCTATTCCTTCTTCCACTCCTTCGAGGTCTTCGTTGTCTTGGCCTCCACCCGGCTCTCCTTGCTCCTCCACAACCTCTTCCTCCTCGTCGGAGATTTGGATGTCCTTAAGGACCTCCTCGACGGTTAAGGAGTGGTGAGGAGCTACGAATCGATCTACAGCCGCGTCGAGAGGTGACTGCTTGGCTGATGCCGAGGGTGGCTTAGATTGGGATTTGGCCTTGGATGATCCGGGGGGAGCTTCACCACTCGACCGCCTCTAGTAGTCGTGGTGGTTGGAGGAATGGAACCCGTGATCTCGATGTCGTCTTCCACCGGAGTAAACTCCCTGGGCTGCTCCACGGTTACTGGTGAGGTAGCCGTTGGAGAGGGAACGGGGATGGGGTTTAAGGACGGTGGAGAGGCTATTTTGAACGAAGTCGAGTTGGGTGTGGTTGAATGTGATCTGGATCGGGAAGGAACGGGGATGGGAGTGCCTACTGGCTTTGGTCCAGCAGCATTTTTGCGGATCGGTTTTTTTGTTTTGGGAGCCATTGATGGTGTTTGGAGAGGAGATAGTGTAGGAGATGGTGGTGGAAGTGAGAGGATAGGGTTGCGTGTTTGGTGAGAGAATAAGGAGAAAGTGATAGGGTTGAAACTGATATTAGCGAAAATTAAATGGGAGCGTGGGAGAGAGAAAGGAAATCACATCTGCCAAGAAATGGCGCAGCTTTTGCATTGATGAGCCTGCTGCAGCTGCGCTCGTCAGGCCACGTGGCGCCCTAGGCGCGGCGCACGATGTCTGAGCGTATCCCAACTGCCAAAAAGGAAAACATCTTTTTAAATTTCAAAAAGGGAGTTGGTTGGAATAAGATATGGACAAAAAGAGAGAATAAAGGGGAGTTAATGCTAATAAAAAGGAATAAAATCATAGATGAAAGGGATATACACAGTTAATAATATTACGGAATAAAATTAAATAAAAATCAGAGAATCCTAAAAGGTGCAGAGAAGATAAGGGAGAGAGAAGGGATTCAGAGGGCATATGAAATGCCTTTTGAGTGGTCCATTTGCTCGTCGGGACCTCGACGTGCTCTGATATTCTAGGTCTGGACAGGTGGAGTATCCACCATAGCCTCCTCAACAATCGAGGGCTGAAAACCCTCATAGAATGGTTTCAATCTCTGGCCACTGACTTTGAAAATAATTCCAGTGTCTGGGTTCTGAATTTCAACTGCCCCATGGGTGTAGATTTTCGTGACCACGAAAGGTCCTGACCACTTGGATTTCAACTTCCTAGCAAAGAGTCGCAAGCGTGAGTTGTATAACAACACCTGTTGTCTGATTGAGAACATCTTGGGGAGAAGATGCCGATCGTGATAGGCTTTGGTCTTGCCCTTGTAGAGCAGGGCATTCTCGTAAGCATCATCCCTTAACTCCTCGAGCTCTTGAATTTGCAGGCGTCTGTGTTGGTCAGCCAGGCCTAGATCCGTGTTCACTTTTCTGATGGCCCAAAAAGCTTTGTGCTCTATCTCTACTGGGAGATGGCACGGTTTTCCATAAACAAGTCTGTATGGGGTCATCCCTATCGGGGTCTTGAAAGCTATACGGTAGGCCCAGAGAGCATCACCCAGTTTCAAACTCCAATCCTTCCTAGACTGGTTAACAGTCTTCTCTAGGATGGATTTGATCTCACGATTCGAGACCTCGGCTTGACCGTTGGTCTGAGGGTGATAAGCAGTGGATGTTCGATGGTGGACTCCGTATTTTGCCAAGAGAGAGGTCACAACCCGGTTGCAAAAGTGGGTACCTCGATCACTGATCAGCGCTCTAGGGGTACCAAATCTGTTGAAGATGTTGGTGCGGAGGAAGTTCACAACTACTTTAGAGTCATCTGTTCGGGTGGCTTTTGCCTCAACCCACTTGGAGACATAATCAACGGCCAACAGGATGTAGATGTTGCCAAAGGAATTGGGAAAGGGGCCCATAAAATCTATTCCCCAGATGTCGAAGATCTCGCAAGCTATAATGTTCGTCAAGGGCATCTGATTTCTGGTCCCAATATTTCCAGTGGCTTGACATCGGGGGCATGAAGCGCAAAACATGTAACTGTCCTTGAAAAGGGTTGGCTAGTACAGACCTGCTTCCAAGACCTTCAGGGCAGTTTTCTTGGCTGCGAAATGACCTTCTTCCGAATGGCAAAATTTAAGGATCGAGGGCACCTCGTCCATGGTCACACATCGACGGATGATCTGGTCTGAACAGTGTCTCCATAGATAGGGGCTGTCCCATATGTAGTACTTAGCTTGTCTTCTTATTCGAGTGCATTCGGAGGGAGTGACATCAGCTGGATAAGTGCCTGTAGCACAGAAATTGGCAATATTGGAAAACCATGGGGAGTAAACAGCTTGCGCTAGGCACACTTGCTCGTCTGGAAAGGTATCCCGTATTGGCTCTCGCGAATTATCTTTTTGGGTTGGGAGTCTACTTAAGTGATCTGCCACCAGGTTCTCTCTCCCTGCCTTATCCTTGATAGCGATGTCAAACTCTTGTAGGAGCAAGATCCATCGGATAAGCCTTGGTTTGGCGTCAGCCTTGGTCAGCAAACACCGAAGGGCCGAATGATCTGAGTAGACAAGGACATGAGTGCCGAGCAGATATTGTCTGAACTTATCTAGGGCATAGACAACTGCCAGAAGTTCTTTCTCCGTGGTGGTGTAGTTCTGCTGGGTTGGATCTAGGAGCTTGGAGGCGTAATAGATGACATGAGTCTCGTTATCCTTTTTCTGGCCCAACACAGCGCCTAGGGCTTGATTGCTGGCATTACACATGACCTCGAAAGGTAGCTTCCAGTCAGGGGCACGGATAAGCCTGGCTTTGAGAATCTCAAAAGCAACTTTGCAAGCTTCACTAAACTCAAAGGACACATCCTTTTGGAGCAGGTGACACATGGGCTGGGCAATCTTGGAAACATCCTTAATGAACCTTCGGTAAAAACCAGCGTGGCCTAGAAAAGATCTCACGTCGCGGACACAGGAGGGGTAGGGCAGGGATTCTATTACTTCTATCTTGGCCTTGTCGACCTCAATCCCTTTTGCCGAGATAACATCGCCGAGCACCAGGGCTATATCCACCATAAAATGGCATTTCTCAAAGTTCAGGACAAGATTTGTCTCGATACATCGCTCTAGGCACTTTTGCAGGTTGCTCATGTATTCGTCGAAAGAGTTCCCATAGACAGTGAAATCATCCATGAAGACCTCGATTCTGTCTTCAACCAGTTCAGAAAAGGTGCTGACCATGCAGCGCTGAAAAGTAGCAGGAGCGTTGCACAGACCGAAGGGCATGCGCCTATATGCGAAGGTCCCGAAAGGACATGTAAAGGTAGTCTTTTCCTGATCTTCAGGAGCAACTGGAATCTGATGGAACCCAGAGTATCCGTCAAGGCAGCAGTAATGAGTTTTACCGGCTAGGCGCTCCAGCATCTGGTCGATGAAGGGCAGAGGAAAATGATCTTTTCGTGTAGCGGAGTTCAGGCGGCGGTAGTCAATACACACCCGCCACCCATTCTGGATCCGTGTAGGAATGGATTCGCCGTCCTGTCCGATGGTGATGGTTATTCCTGTTTTCTTGGGCACGACCTGGATAGGGCTGACCCAAGGGCTATCTGAGATGGGGTAGATAACTCCCGCGTCTAGCAACTTGAGAATTTCTTTCTTCACCACGTCCATCATAGGCGGATTAAGTCGTCTCTAGGGCTGGCGAATAGTCTTGCTCACGTCTTCTAGGTGGATGTGATGAGTGCATAATGCTGGGGACAAACCCTTAATGTCCGCAATGGTCCATCCTATGGCCTGCCTGAAGTTCTTCAGTAAAGAAACGAGCTTAGACTCCTCGGGGTCTTCAAGCTTGTTGGAGATAATGACAGGCAGAGAGTTGTCAGGGCCTAGATAGGCATATTTCAGGTGGGTAGGCAGTGGCTTAAGATCTAGGGCTGGAGCCTGATCAATAGAAGGAGATAACTTGACATGGCCTGGATGCTGAGGAGACTACTTTGGGGGTTCGGGCTGAGCAACAGGACACTCTTCTAGGGCAGCGACGATAGAATGTAACTCAAGTGGGATAGGAAGTGTCGAGGCCGCGACATCTAGAAAGGCTGGTGTCAGACTCCTGTCAAGAGCAAATTGCAAGGGAGTAGAATATATATCATCAATTTCCCTGACAAGGGGATCCACAATATCAATATAATTGACACTAGAAAATTCAGAGGGGTAGCACATGACTTCTAGCATATTGAATTTGATGATCTCTCCATCAAATTCGAGGGAGATGGTAGCATCATGGACATCTATCTTTGCTCGGGCTGTGGCCAGAAAGGGACGGCCTAGTAGAACATCTGTGGATTTGGTGGCATCTTCGTTCTCCATCGCAATTACATAGAAATCAGCAGGGAACAAGAATTCTCCCACTTGGACCAAGACATCCTTGATTATACCCTCGGGTGAATGATAGACCTGTCAGCAAGCTAGATTGCGAGGTCTGTAGGTACGAGAGGTTCGAGGTCTAGACTGTTGTAGATTATCAAGGGCATGACATTGATTCCTGCTCCGAGGTCACACATGGCCTTGCCAATATCCACTGTGCCGATTCGACAAGGGATTATGAACATGCCTTGGTCTTTGCATTTCGGGGGAATTCGTCGTTGGATATGCGCTGAAGCGTTGGCTCCTACGCTGATCTTGTTAACTTCGATGAACTTGTTCTTGTTTGTGCACAATTGCTTCAAGAATTTGGCATATCGAGGGACATTCTTCACGGCCTGGAGAAGAGGAATGTTTACAACCACTTTACTGAACATTTCAAAGATGTCGCGATCCTCCTTATCTTTCTTGGTCTTGACCAATCTGTGAGGGAACGGAGGCTCGAGGATCTTATGAATGTACTCTTGAGTGAATTCCAGTGGGTTGGGGTCATTCCGTGGTGAACCTCTAGGGGAACGGATCCTGTCTTCTGTGACTTCCACGATTCTAGGGACCTTGGGGAGCTTGGTTTTAGGTTTAGGCCGGATTTCAGCTTCTGGGGATTTTCAACATCCTGGGCTGGAGGCTCAGGTGGGTTCAAGGTCGCTCCACTACGCAGGGTCACTGCACAAACATTGTGCTTTGGATTCGCTTATGTTTGGGGTGGTAATCTGCCATGGTTGGTTAGTTCTTGTAATCTGGCAGTTACCACACTCATTTGCTTCTTAAGCTCATCTATTTCCTTCTGCTGCTCGGGATTTTTTTGCATTTCAACAGTCGGGGGCTGGACACAAGTCTGGTCTGGAGGATGGACGAGGGTCTGGTCCTGAGGAGGTTGGCGTTGATACTGATTTTGATGGAAGGCGGGACGGGGTCTGAAATTCTGCAAGTTAGGAGGAGGATTTCCATAAGGGTTTTGATGCGGTTGGTGGCTAGGCCCCGAAAGTTGCGTATTTGGGACCCAACCTGGATTCGGTTGTTTCCACCCCTGGTTATAGTTCTGAGCGTATGAGACCGGGATAATTTGGCCTGCAGTATTTACTTGGATTTCCTCTGGGATGTGGGGACATGCATCCGTGGGGTGATCCACGAAATTGCATATCTGGCAGACCTTGACAGGCGCGGGTTGTCCCGTCATGAAATTTTGGAACATTCCCGTTAGGGATGAAATCTGGTTCTGAAGGGCTGCTACTTGGACATCCTGGCCTGGATTGCTGGTAAGGTCATTAGAGATGTTCTTGGCCATGAGCTCGATTGTTGCTCGAGCTGCGGTTGGTGTTAGGGCAGTAAGAGATCCGCCGGCAGCTGCGTTGAGTAACACCTTATCATGGGCCTTAAGGCTTCACAGAAATATTGAACCAGGGCATGCTCGGTAAGGTTGTGGGCTGGACAGCTAGACTGCATCTTCTGGAATCTCTCATAGTACTGGTCTAGAGTTTCTTCTTTCTTTTGGAATATAGAGACAAGTTGCTTGCGCGTGGTGTTGGAAATGGAGGTTGGATAATACTTCTCAGTGAAGATCTTTGATAAATCCGCCCAAGAACGAATGGATCTCGCTGGCAGGTCATAATACCAATCAAGGGCATCATCTTTGAGAGACCACTGGAATGCGCGAAGCTTAGCTTGTTCAATACTGACATTAGCAGGTTTCATGGCCTCGCAAATGGAATGGAGTTGTTGCAGATGGCGAAGAGCATTTTCCTTAGCTACCCCCCGAAAAGTAGGCAGATGGTGAAGTACGGCTGACTTCAAAGTCCATTCATGAGGGACGTTGGGCCAGTCGATGCAGCTACTGGCCATATCAGGGGTTGCATGGAAATTGTCTATGGTTTGTTGTTTTGGGGGTGGTGGTTGGTCTTCTCGGTTGTTATGGTTGTTATGGTTGTCATTGTGGGCCAAATCTGCCATTGCTGGAAGATTAAAAGGATCAGGTATGGGGTTCTCGGGGTTATGATGGGGAGAGGTCAGGTCCACGAAAGGTTGGCGTTCCTGTGCAATCAAACTAGAAGGGGAAATATCGAGGGCAGGATGCGGGATCACTCTACGCTTAGCAGAGGTTCCTTGTGCTTGCCTCCGAAGTCCTCTTTCGGTTCTGGTCAGTTCGAGGTCTAGAGGTAGTAGATCGGGCGCAGATCTCCTGGTCATACAAGAAAACAAAAACAAAATTAGTACCATTCAATCCCCGGCAACGGCGCCAAAATTTGATCGTCACTCAAATATACTAATATTTTCCTGGTGCCTAGATGCACAAATTAATGTGTACAGAGCAAGACAGGGTCGAACCACAGAGATTGAAGGAATAACTTGTTAATGGAAATGTATGACAATGTAATAAGCGCAGATCTAATCCAGGTAACAATACTGGGGGGGGGGGGGGAGGGGTTTATGTTGATTAATAAATTAATCAACGCAGAGTATGGGAGCTAACAAAACAGAATTGTAAAGTATTTATCTAGGGCACGAAAGTAAAATGCAATCCAGGGCACGAAATGTAAAAGATCAAGTGAACGGAAAATCAAGCGTAGGAAAGTAAAAGAGATATAAATTAGAGAGAGAAAAGATCTTAGCGAAAGGTGTTCTTTTGGGTTGTTTTCTAGGGCGGCCAGTCATTGGTGCAGAAGTTTTCTAAACTCACGTGCAGATCTGCTATAGGGACCGCGTTTCCACACCGCATCCCCTACTTACCTTCTTAGATAAAAGTCACCCCCCGTTTCCACATATGAGGTGACCTTGACGTCCAGCCATCCTCCCAGCTACCTCCCTTGTCATCAAAAGGTAGCCTTGACCGTCCGGCCTATCCGGGCTCGAAGTAGGGAGGCTAAATTCTGAACGCCCATGAAGGAGAGGTAAGATAGATCTAGGGCGCGACAACTCGGTTTGTCAGACCCGTATCACTCCCTAGATTCCTGTTTACCCCTAGGTGAGGCCTCTCGCGCTGCCTCCCCTAGGTGTCTGCTCAAACTCCAGGGCTTCGTGTTAGTTATAACACTGGAATATGACGTTACTCATACAGAAATACTAATAGATGATCAAGCTCTTAACATTCCTAGACAAGCATGGCATTAAATCGGTAAACAGTCATGTACTACAAGAGAATATATTAAGCATGCATTAGACCTCTTAGCCGCACCCTACAACCCTTAGAAACACCCTTCACCAAGAAAGGGGTGCGTAGCTACTCATACTATAATATAAACAGTAGGTGTATGAGATCATACAACAAATAAACAAGAAAAGTAAGAAGAGGATTAGAATAAACCGGTAGATTAATAATAATCGAAGAGGAAAGACAAAGGCTGTTCTTGATGGGAAGAAGGAGCTGATTCCCAGAAATTAAAATGCTGAAACTAATGTGTGAAAATATCCCTTGGACAGCCGTCCTTACAAAAACCCTAAAACTAT
Source organism: Viola odorata (assembly GCA_963691705.1). Classification (NCBI taxonomy): domain Eukaryota; kingdom Viridiplantae; phylum Streptophyta; class Magnoliopsida; order Malpighiales; family Violaceae; genus Viola; species Viola odorata. Next base: position 77,363,596 of record OY829537.1, read on the forward strand.
GCTTATATAGCCTAATGCTAGCTAGGAGACAAAACCGCTAAGGGCAATGAGGAGATGACAGCACGCGTCCTTGCAAAAGGGATATTCTGGGATTCCTGACATGCCTGCTGTCTTTTGGAACTGCTTGGGAATCTGTGCGGATCCTTAAAAGATGCTTTCTCTAGAAGAAGACTCAGAGCTGCCGAGGCCTTGCGACTGCGCGCTGGTCTGGTTCGCGCCGAGGTCTTGACGTCGCTCGGTCTTCTAGGCCTCAAAACTGGAAATCCTCAGAAATGCTCCCAAATTGCTTCTTTTCGATCTTTTCCCTCCTTTGATGCTAATATGCAAATAAAGCTAAAATGAAGGTCAAATAGTAACATCGAGCCCCCGAAAGGGCTAGAAAGGAGGGTAAAACAGAGAGTACGGAACATGCTATCAGTGACCCAGCCAGCATACTGTACCCGCCGAGGGAGACGAGACCCTGCTCTTACCGCCCTTAGCCTAGCGACAGACCCTGGGATGGTCGACATCAGCGGGGGGGGGGGGGGGGGGGGGGGGGGGCTCTCATGCGACATCTGCACTGCGGCATCCCATCCCAGGTCATCCATGACGTCACTCCGCATGTCGTCATCCCGCATGACATCACTCAGTGCCACTCTAGCGACATCTATCACCCCAGCGACACCCACCAGGGATTGTTCCCACCCCCTGTCGGTACACTCCTTCCTTTGTCTATAAATACCCCCACCTTTTCAGACAAGAGGGTAAGCCTAAGATAGCGTACTGAACCCCTGCGATAAGCATGCCATTCAGCTTTGCGCAGCTGGCCGACGGACAGGAAGAGCACTACATACCGTGAATACCGCAGATTCCTGTCTCTCAAGTGGAGCGACCGCTAGATGAATACAGAGAGCGTTGGGACGGCAGAAGAGAGGGAGCAGGTAGGGAGGTATCTATGGAGCGGAGTGAAAGAGCAGGCAGTAGGAGGCGTCGAACCTGTTCACCTAGGAGTCGTAGCCGGTCTCCCAGGCAGCATCGTACCCCAGAGCCTCAAGGGCACAGGCGACACCTGGACATGTCTCCCCCTCGTCATGATCGTGAGATATTGGATGACACCGCTGGTCATCCTTTCACCCACCGTGTAAGGCACCACAGGGTCAGCCGACATGTTAAGCTCCCCACGGAATCATACGATGGCACCAAAGACCCCATCTCGCATCTTAATAAGGTGAAGGATTTTGTCCAGTTTCAAACGCACAACGATGCGGTGTTGTGTCAAATATTCATTATGACATTCTCAGGAGTAGCTCACCTCTGGTTTGAAGGACTTCCTGCTCGATCAGTTGATAATTTCTTGCAACTAGAGGCCAAGTTCAAGAGTCACTTCAGCACAGCTATCCCCATTCGAAAGTCTGCAGCAGCCTTGTTTGATATATGTAGAAAACCAGAGGAGTCTTTGAACAATTATCTTGGTCGTTTTGATATGGAAATGTCACTAACTCCTGGTATTACTATTGATTTCGCTATAGAAGCTTTGAAGTGGAATTGTGGATATGGGAAGCTGAGAGATATGTTGATGGTGGACCCCCCAATGACTTTAAACGCGTTAAGGTTGAAGGCTCACAATTATGCGAGAATGGAAGAAGAGGAATATAGAAACAGGATACGGGATGCGCCCCAGAACGCCCCTCCTGCTCCCGCGGCTCAAGCCAGTATGACCCATGATACCCGTCCGGTAGGCGAATACACCCAGCGGAAAGATTACATCCCCAAGGCGTCGAATCGCCAGAAGGGTAATTTCTCTAGAGGAAGGGGCGACGGTCTGAATGTTCAGCGACAGGGGGATCCCCCTAAGGGTCGAATGTACGATCCTGACCTTCCTCCCCTTACACTCCCACGAGCGGAAATCTTAGCCATCATTCAGCAGCGGAACCTGCCGATCCGCTATCCAGCCCCTGTGAAGCCAGGGGTGGTCATGGGAGGAAGGGAAAATACTTTTTGTAAATTCCATAAGGTCAAGGGGCATTCTACAGAGGCATCCAGGGAATTGAAGTTGGCAATAAAGCGTCTGTTGGAAGAAGGCTATCTTGGAGAATTCACCACTCGAATAAGAGAAGAAACTAGGAGCGACCCTCCACACGGGGCGTTAGGTGACCATCAATTACCTCCTCCCCTTGGGAGCAGCGGGACTTCTGAGGCAAAGGGGAAAGAAGCACGAATGATGTATGATGAGGACATCCCCATCATTAACATTATCGCTGGGGGTGCGTCGTTCCTGGATGAGATTACCCCAGCAACACTCGTGGCAGGAGAAAAGCGGAAACGGGAAGGCCAGCCTGTAAAAAAGGGAGTGATTGATGCACTGGACAGAATGGTGATATCTTTTTCGGAAGAAGACGAGAAGGGCGTTGTCTTCCCTCATAATGACGCGCTAGTAGTCACACCGGTTATTGGGAGCCATGGGGTACGAAGGACCCTCATTGATAACGGCAGTGCGGTGAATTTATTCTCATTGGAAGCCTTTAATCTCATGAAACGCCCTGTCGGCGAACTGACGCCTTGCAAGAAACCAATTATTGGAGTGGACGGCATACCTATACCTGTAATTGGAATCACAACACTGCCTGTGTATTTTAGAGAAGATGCATCGAAATGATCAGAAGAGTTGATGTTCTTGGTTGTGGATCTCATCCTACCGTATAATGCCATTCTAGGGCGGCCATTCCTCAATCGTTTTGGGGCGGCGGTATCTCAGAAACACCTCAGGATGAAATACCCCTCTTGGGAAGGGGTAGTATCGATCAAGGGCGATCGAAAGCTAGCCATCGAGTGTTATTCACTCATGATTCAAAAAAGCTATGATCAATATGTGTGTGTGGCAGCGGATCCCTATGAGCAAAGGGATGAAAGGCGAACCGAGCCAGTGGATGCGATGGTACCCATCCCCATCCAAGGCAATGATAAAGCGAGTTTCCAGGCCAGTGAAAAGTTGACCCTTGAGGAGAGAGCACAATTAGCCTGGCTGTTGAACAAGTGCAAAGGAGAGTTCGCGTGGAAACTGGCGGACATGCCTGGCGTGTCTAGGGAAGTGGCTGAGCACCGACTCAACGTTGACCCGCGCGCCACGCCAGTTCAATAGAAGCGGCGAGCTTTCTCCACGGAAAAGTCGGTGGTGATTGATAAGGAGGTAGTGAAACTGCTAAACGCAGGATTCATCCGAGAAGTCCAATACCCCACTTGGTTGGCCAACCCCGTCTTAGTCCACAAGGCCAACGGAGACTGGCGCATGTGCATTGATTTCACTAACTTGAATGACGCTTGTCCCAAGGACTGTTATCCGCTTCCTCGGATTGATCAGCTGGTCGATCAAGCGGCAAGGTACGCATATTTGAGTTCCCTGGACGCCAATTCTGGATACCATCAAATTCCTATGGCCAATGAGGATGAGGAAAAGACGGCATTTATAACCCCGAAGGCCACCTATTGCTACACGGCAATGCCGTTTGGCTTAAAGAATGCAGGGGCGACCTTCCAGCGTATGGCCAACAAAGTGTTTGAAAAGCAAATCGGGAGAAATGTAGAAGCATACGTAGATGATGTATTGGTCAAAAGCAGAAGTTTCAGCGACCATCTGGCCGATTTGTAGGAAGTGTTTGATACATTGAGGAAGTACCAGATAAAGTTGAACCCCCGCAAGTGCGCGTTTGCATTTCAAACGGGAAAATTCTTGGGGTATGTGGTAAGCCAAAAGGGCATCTAGCCGAACCCGTCAAAGATTAAGGCTATCCATGATATGGTATCGCCGCGAACCCTCCAGGAAGTTCAGAGGTTAACAGGACGCGTCATTGCTCTGGGACGGTTCATCTCTAAGCAGGGCGAGAAGTGCTTGCCGTTCTTTAAAGTCATACGCAAGAAAGCTTCTTTCGGATGGACACAAGAGTGCGAAGAGGCGTTCGTGGGTTTGAAAACATACTTGTCGTCTGACTTGGTACTAACACGACCGGAACCGGGCGACACCCTATTCTTGTACCTCGGCATCGCAGATGAAGTGGTCAGTGCCGTTTTGGTCCGGGAGGATAATCACGCCCACCGCCCCGTCTTCTTTGTTAGCCATGTGTTAAAAGATGCCGAGGTGCGATACACCCACATTGAGAAGGTGGCATTCGCCCTGCTACAGTCCACACGGAAGATGGACAGGTACTTCCAGACCTATCCAGTCATCGTGCTCACGGATCAGCCTTTGAGAAGAATTTTTAGGAAACCAGAATCCTCGGGGAGGATGTTGATTTGGTCAATTGAGCTGGAATAATACGGACTACAGTACAAAGCTCGGCCATCCGTAAAAGCTCAGGTTTTGGCAGATTTTATCGCCGAGTGTACATTTACTGGGGACAAGGTGGTGGAGCCGCTCGAGAAGAAAGAAAGTGACACAAAGATCCTACCCACAGAAGCCCCCGCGGTATGGGTCATCTATGTGGATGGCGCCAAAAATCAAGAGCTGGCGGGAGCTGGCATATACATGATCGGGCCACATGATGTGCAGGTGCGGCACGCCATCAGAATCCTGCAACCACTGTCCAACAACGCAGCAGAGTATGAAGCGCTATTGGCGGGGCTTAGAGTAGGAAGGAGCCTCTTCGCTAAAACTGAAAATGACCTGGTAGCAGGAGCCCCACGGTTGAAAATACGAGGGGACTCCAAGTTGATAATTGATCAAGTCTTGGGATATTCCCAAGCTAGAGAACCAATCATGGCGCAATACCTCTCGAAAGTGAAAAGGGAATTGGCAGAAATGGAACAAAGCGACGTGCGTGTTACTTTCGAACACATTCTGCGGGAGGACAATACCGAGGCGGATAATCTTGCCAAGGCGGCAGCTAATCAGGAGGCTGTCATACCAGAAGGCGTGTACTATGAGGAAAGGTCATTACCATCCTTCATGGAGGAACAACTGTCGCTATGTGTGGAGGAGAGTGAAAAGGATTGGAGGGTCCCTGTGATAAATTTTTTGAAGCACGACGAGTTGCCGAGCGACAGTGCAGAGAAGAAAAAAGTATTGAAGCAAGCGGCAAGGTGCACTTATTATGATGGGGAGTTAATTCGGAGATGTTTCTCGCACCCAACCGTAAAATGTATAACAGAACAAGAAGGCCTCCATACCCTGCGCGAGATTCATGAAGGCATCTGCGGCATGCACGTGTCGGGTGGTACCATAGCCGCGCAGGTGTTCCGGTCAGGATTCTATTGGCCCACTATTCGCAGGGATTGTAACAACTTTGTGCAATCATGCCATAAGTGTCAAGAATTTGCCAAAATCCCTCGACGACCCGCCACTGAAATATCTCAGATCGTGGCACCTTGTCCTTTTGCCAAGTGGGGAATCGACATTTTAGGCCCTTTTCCTAAGGCCAGGTCTCAACTGAAATTTGTAATTGTGGCAGTGGACTACTTTACCAAATGGGCAGAAGCGGAAGTGGTAGCCAGTATTATGACGGAGAAGGTATGACACTTCTTTAAGCACCAAGTGATCATGCATTTCGGGGTGCCTCGCGTGCTAGTTAGTGACAACGGGGCACAGTTTACCAGCCGCTTCTTCAAAGAGCAGTGTGAAGAATTCCAGATCGAACAGAGGTTTTCCTCTGTGGCGCATCCTCAGACTAACGGCCAGGCGGAGGTAACCAACCGAAGCATACTGAGTGGTATTAAGAAAAATCTTGAGGGGTCGAAAAAGAAGTGGCCAGATGAGCTACCCTATGTAATGTGGGCTTACCGCATGACCGTCAAAACTAGTACGGGGGAAATGCCCTTTGCGATGGTTTTTGGTACCGAAGCAGTAACGCCTGTCGAAGTTGGCACCCTAAGCTTAAGGGTGGAATATTTCAAGGAGGAATTAAACGAAGAGAGGTTACGCGCTAACCTTGATACGCTGCCTGAGGCGTGCGAGGAAGCTCTCTTGAAAATAATGCACTACAAAAGAAGAATGGCGCGGTATCACAACAGACATGTTAAGGAGCGGCTACTCCAGGCGGGAGACCTCGTGCTCAGGGACAAACGAGCGGCGGGCCAACGAATGTGGAAACTTAGCTCAAACTGGGAAGGCCCGTACTGCGTCACTCGTGTTATCGGAAAGGGGGCGTATCACCTCGAAACGCTTGACGGTACTCCCTTACCTAACTCTTGGAATATTGCTCGATTAAAATTATATCATGCTAGAATTGACATGCCGTTGGGCATGGTTTAGAAATTGAAATTATGAAAATTGACATGCCGTTGGGCATGGTTTAGAAATTGAAATTATGAAAATAGACATGCCGTTGGGCATGGTTTAGAAATTGAAATTATGCTAAAATTGACATGCCGTTGGGCATGGTTTAGAAATTGAAATTATGCTAAAATTGACATGCCGTTGGGCATGGTTTAGAAATTGAAATTGACATGCCGTTGGGCATGGTTTAGAAATTGAAATTATGAGAATTGACATGCCGTTGGGCATGGTCTAGAATTATGCTAAATTTGACATGCCGTTGGGCATGGTCTAGAAATTGAAATTGAAATTTGACATGCCGTTGGGCATGGTCTAGAAATTGAAATTTGACATGCCGTTGGGCATGGTCTAGAAATTGAAATTGAAATTTGACATGCCGTTGGGCATGGTCTAGAAATTGAAATTTGACATGTCATTGGGCATGGTCTAGATATTGAAATTATGAATTTGACATGCCGTTGGGCATGGTCTAACAATTGTTGTGGAAATATTTCTTGTTCCTTGTTGGTTGTCTGTGTAATGTGCAGATAATAAGGAAAGGAGGATGTTGGGGGTGAAAAGTCCTAGCCTTGGGGCAGAATGGGCTAATGCAGATGGGTCGTCAAGACGAGGCACGCCCCGGCGATCCTGGAAATATATGGTGCTGGAAGTGAAAAATTCTGGCCTTGTGAGGCCGGCCTTGATCAGGTGGCTCGCTAAGACGAGACACGCTCCAGCACTGTCGGGAGTGAAAAATCCTATCCTGGGGAAACCCAGAGAGGGCACGCCCTGACTCCCCTGGGAGTGTAAAGTCCTATCCATGTGACAGCCCGTGCTCACATAGGCGGATGATCATTAAGTGAGGCACGACCCTAGGGAAGATAAAAACTCCACCTCGGAAGTGAAAATCCTATCCTTACGAGGGTAGCGCTAACATAGGCACCTCGTTAAGAAGGGGCACGTTCCGAGGTGCGAGGACAACGCTGAGGAAGTGAAAAGTCCTATCCTCGTGAAGGCCGACCCTGATCAGGCAGCGCACTGAGAGGTGGCACTTCCCGGCCGATTGAGGAAATGCGAGAAGTCACGGTACCCCAGCTAGTAACCGGAAGGGACAAACCCGGTGAAGTTTGGCTGGAAGAGTACGTGACACGAGCGACATCGGGGGAGATCGCGCCAAGTGAGTTAGGGAAATACGCGCCCATACCCCAAGGTAATTAAGATATTTTAGTAGATGTCGCTACTAATGTAAATGATAAGTGAAAATGTGCAGAAAATTCAACACAAGCGACATCTCGGAAGGATCGCGCTAAGTAAGTGAGGAGCGCGCGCGACAGTGGCCCAAGGTAACTAAGGCTTTTTGGGAATATGTCGTTACTAACGAAAGTTATAAGTAAAATGTACAGAAAAATTAGTAAAGTGTGAAAGTGATGGAGCACTTGGAAAATAATGACGCCGCGGAGAGGCAGTGCATCTAAAGGGAAGATCCAGTCGTCTCAAACACGGTACGAGATAATGGTAAGGAGCGGATCTACCCTATTGCGCGGAGAGAAATGCGCGACGACATGGCGTGTTGGGACTCCGCAAGGGAAGTTCGAAGGCACAGGCCACGTCAGTTCAACGGTGGCAGCCAGTTTTGAAAGAAGGGCTAACGAAAGTAAAGTGAAAAAGATCATCGATAAAGTAAAATGAGGGCAAATTGTGCAAACTGTTTATACAAGAGGGGATACTTGTTTAAACAAAAGGCCCCAAAAACACAAAAAGGGCAAAGAAGTCAGGGCGCCCGATGGACAAAAAGAGAAGTGACATTTACGGCCTGGGTATGCTGTTGTCCCCCTCGTCATGCCGTGGCCTCTTCACTTGGCGGTAGCCCTCTTCCGTGAGGAACCTGGACTTCTGCTTGAAGAGGCGGATGATGGCATCAGCGTCGAAGAAATTACGGCCGTGACGCTCAATGAAGCAGTCGGCCATGAGGCCTGCAGTTTGTTCCAGAAACCATTTACATTTGTCCGTCGTTTCCTCCATAAGCGCGGCATTCTTACTTTGCTCCGCTTGAAGGGCGGCATCCCTCGTGGCCTGGTGTCCTTTGGCCTCTTCCAACTCTTTTCTCGCAACTCCTAAACTGGGTTCCGCACATTGTCGCTCTTCAACACACTTCCTCAGCTCTTCCTGAGTTTTATTAAGCTCCCTTTGGTACTTGTTGATTTCTTCCAAGAGCTGGTAATTAGTGTTGCGCCATTCCTGGGAGGAATATTGGAGAGAGCTCATTCGTCTCGTCGCATTCCTAGACCAGTAATGGAAACCCTGAAAGCTAGAGAACAACTGGGTTCTTATTTGCTGCAGTTGCTCACCCTCGGCAACGGAGAGGAAGGCCTGCTCCTCCTCTTCAACCGACAACAGATGTCCAGCCAGATAGGCGGATATCGCTAGGGAGCTGTCGCTTCCCAATGCTGGGAATCTGCGCCGGTGAATGTTGCTTAAATCAACCTGATGGGTGGCGGCCCCGCTAGAGAGTATAGTGCTTAGGTCAGCCACCATGCGCGGAGTTTCCATGGGGGGAAGAGAGGGAGAGATTGTTTGAGCAGCAGCAGGAATGAAGAAGACATCAGGAGGGGACGGAGGGGAACGATTAGATGGTCCAGTTGGTAGGGATGGAAAATCCTCCTCTGCAAGATCCTCCAGAAAATCCAAGGGATTGCCAGGTGGAGGAGATGACGCGGCAAAAGAAGAGTGAAGCGGCCAGAGGTAGCCCCATTTCCTTCCAGACCAGAGCCTTGCCTGGTGACGCTGCCTTGCCTTTCCTGACCAGCGACAAAGTTGTCCGCTGAAGGGGTGTCTTCATTAAGACGCGGTCGCTTGGGGTCAAGAATGCCTGACAAATCCATGCCGTCGCGCGAAGGAGTAGCAGAAGAGGCAACAGCGGCGGTATCCTACGTGCAAAAGAAATAGGGGAATTAAGAAGTGGACAAAGTATAGATAGACAGAGAAAAGTGTGAAAAAACCACCTGAACAGGCGGACGGGTAGGAGCGATAACGCGGAGGCGGAGAGTTCTTTTCGTCTTTTTTGCAAGGGGAGGACGAGAAGATGACGCCCGTGTAGGAACAACGCTAGGGGAGGAAATTGGCTCAGTAGTAGATGTGGCAGTAGCCTCTGCTCGAGGAAGAGAAGAGGACTCAGGTGCAGAAGTGGACGCGTGCGTGGTGTCAGTCACGGCACCAGTCGAGGCGGCAGAAAGAGCCCTTTTTTCTCTCTTCTGCTGAGCTCTTCTCTCTCTTCTCTTGCTGCAATCAGGTTTCCACCCGGCGGGAGGATCTGTAGAGAAGAAAAGAATGTTAGAGTTAGTATTAACGTGGAGCAGCGAACGAAGGGATGGTGCTCACTTTGAATGCAATCCTGGATGTCGCCCCGACACGCGAGTTCGCGAGTGCGAACACCAGGAATCCCTGACAGGTTGAGTAGCTTGTCCAGCCAGCCTTGGTCAACGGGTCCTAACTCTAGCCTGCCACCCCAGGCAGCATCCTTGATGACTAGATTAAACCCGCTCCGCCACAAAGGCTGGGGTAGATTGATGATGAAGAATCTTTTTTTCCAAGCATCAATAGAAGATTCAAGGAATAACAGCTTCCAGGTAAAGGGGTTTAGAGCCTCAACATCATAGCGAGGCGATATCGCTATGATGCCACTGTTATGATGGTATAATTGAAAAAGGGAGCGAAGTAACAACAAGGAAGGAGATTCATTCCCTATATATCTACAGAGGGCTATAAAAGCATAAATGCCACAATAGTCGTTTGGACTCAATTGGGCAGCATTCAGATCAAATTCAAAGAGTAACTCAGCAATTAAAGGATCTAGAGGCAGCCGAAAACCATAATGAAACATTTTGGCATAAAGAACCTTACGGTTGCCAGGTAATTCGCTATTAAGGCGAAGGGACTTCGGGGCAACTTCAGTAGAATACCCCTCCAACTGGTCGAGAGTGGCATTATAGCTCCGCAGGCGCCGTCGAAGGACGGCGGTGGAAGCAATGGTGGAAACAGTAGTATCAATATCCCCCTCCCCAGTAGAGTGGGAAGTAGAGTGGGGATAGCGGTGGTTGCGAGCCATGTGCAAGGTTAAAAGAAGGATAGAGAGGAAGGTACCTGTGTTGAGAAGAAGATCGGGCGGCGGCGGATCGTAGGAGGAAGGAGAGGAATTGTCTTTTCTTTCTTTTCATTTTTCAAAAGAGAAAGGTAACAAAAGATAAAAAGAAAGCACGTAGGGGTTTTTATAACCCTAAGGACTAAAGGGAACGACGGGTCAAGCGATCGTGGTGTGTGACGTGTCAAGGGCAAAGAGGCGCGCCAAGCGGGTGCAACCCCTGAGGAGCGAAAAGACATGTTCAGCCCGCCAGTCTTTTAGCGTTCCCCTTTGATGACATGTGGGCTCAGGGCATCATGACTGTCTCCTCCGTATCAAGTAAAAGGAGTCAGAGCATTAAATGCTCTGAAAAGGGCGCAGTTAAACCCGGCAAAAAGGAGCGGCAAGATGTAATGCCACGGCATGCAAGTGGCAAAGTGCGAAGAAAATGTAGTCAAGCAGCATGTGATAAAGGGCGACATCGTATTGAAACACGCATTATTTGGTCAAGATTACAAGATCTGTTAATTATTACAAGCAAGGAGGCGACATCAAAGCTCGAACGGGAAAAATAATACAATAAGGGATTAAGTAAAGAAGCGACACTCCCTTTCAAGCGGCATCAAATGGGCCCTCCCCAGGCACTAATCTACTACTCTTCTTCGGAGGAGAAGAAACCCTCTTGGCCCTCATCAATCTCTTTCATCCTTGCGGAGGCATACCTGGCGACTTCAGCGGGATCAGCGGACCTGCTGCGGTGCTGATCTGTCACCCCGACGATAAAGGCTTGTTCAGTCTTCTTCTTCCACCAGGTCACCTTCTTGAAAGCTTTCGACAGGTCCGCATCGCAGGAGGATACCTCCTCAAGAAGGAATGAGTTCTTTTTCCTCTCAGCCACCAGCTCAGCCTCTAAAGCTTCAACCTGAGCTTTTCCTTTAGGCCTTTCCCGAGTAAGGTCAGCGCGGCACTCGCGCAGCTCGGCCTGAGCGCGTTTGTGGAGTCGCAACAGCTCCTCTACCTTTGCTAAGGCACCAGAGTTTTGAGATTGTGTACCACGAGCCTTGATGAAGTAATGAAGCTGTCGAAAGGCAGCAAGGCAGTTGTTCATGATGCGCATATACTGAACTTCGGGAGGAAGTTGCAGTAGCCCACTTTCCTCCTCGGAGGCGCGAAACATTTTGCAGGCCAAGATAGCCGTGGGCTGATCTTGTGATAAGGGGTCTGATATACCCAGGGCACGGAACCCGTCAGTCCCAAATTTTGACAGATTTAGCTGGTGAGAGGGGGCTCCTTGAGGCCCGTCGCGGGAAAGATCAGCAACAAAGGAAGGGGCGGAGATACCGCCTAAGCCCCCAACGTCTCGAATTGAAGTAAGGAACAACGGGCAAGGGGACTTCGGGAGAGAGTGAGGAGAACCAGGACTACTTGGGACTGAGGGATGTACTTCAGGAATGCAGGGGCCAATGGGCGAGTGGGGAGGCTCCACGACAGGAGTGGAATCTGCAGCGGATGACGGCATCATCGCGGCAGAGGAGGTCTTGTTGGGGGCAGCCAGCCCTAGAGTCGAGGAAGCACCACCCAGTGAAGCGGCGCCCCCCTTTGTGGTGTCAGGAGAAACGGTAGCCTGGGAAGCGACGGTATTTGCAGTATTGGCAAGAGGAGATTGAGCCGTCATCCTTGTCACTTGAGCTTCGCTGGCCTCCCGTAGCTTCTTCTGTTGAGCTGAGGAAGCCGGGTAGAGGCTCAACTCTGTGTCCATGTCCTCCATGTCCTCGACTCCGTAGGAGAAAATCTTTGTCTCAGTCACTGGCAAACCAGACCCAGACCTCTTCTTCCGACTGGGTAACTAGTTCTCCACGAAGCGGGAAGTGCGGAAGGAGGAACCGCTTTCCCTGGAAAGAATCTCGTCTAAGGCTCTTTTCTTTATGGGCATGCGGTGATCAGCTCGAGCCCCAGTGGGAGTAGAGGGAGCAGCCCTTGCAGGGGCGACAACCTTGTGAGGAGCGTCACCTTTGAAAAGCGGTCGAGCGATAGTCTCCCCTGCGAAAAGTTATGTTAGTAAACAAGGGGTAAGCAAGGCAGCGGCGAAGCTCAAAAGCTCACCTATGGTGCACTCAGTTAAAGGCCTGTACAAAGCAAAGTTTCGGATCTGGAAAGAGGACTCCATCTCCAGTAAAGCGTTGGCTTGATCCAACTCTTCCCTACACAGAGGCGCTGGCCTCGCCCAAACAACTACCTCCAGGTTGAAGTCAGGACGCCATAGGCGAGAGGGTAATTCGACAACGAAGAAACCGCTCTTCCAGTTTTTGACGTTCTCCTCAAATTCTCAAAATTTCTGCCAAAAAGGCCTCACTAGAGCATCATCCCATCTTGGAATAATATTAATGAAGCCATCGCGAAAAGCCAGAGTTAAGAACTTGCGAAATAAAGCGACAGAGGGAGCAAGAATATCTTTTAATTCGCAAGCACGAAGGAAGGCGTAGATGTAACTCCATGAGGAAGGGGTGATCTGCGCAGGGTTAAGCCCGGGCTCGCGTAGCACACGCTCTAGCGTGTCATGAATTGGGAGGCGGAACCCATATTGAAACATTTTAAAATAAAGAATCCTATGAGTTTTCCAGAGCAGGCTATGAAGCCTCATGGTGTCAGAAGGAATAGTGGGGCGATAGCCGCAGGGGAAGGTAATGTTATTGCTTTCCAATTCGAGGCGTAAGACAGTAGGGCAAGTAAAGATGCTAGGGGTGTTTTCAAGCTCGGGATATCGAGAAATTGGTCTAGGGGTAGCTAAAGAACTAGATTGAGATCTCGTGCGAGGCATGATAGATAAAGCAGCAAAGGAAAATCAAAAGCAAGATCGAGCAGAATACCTTGAGAGGGAGAAGACTGAAATTAATAGGCGAGTCGTCTGGATGCGAATGAGAGAATTTCCTCGAAGCGAGCAAAAAATGAAGAGAGTTCTGAAGTATAAAAAGGAGCAAAAAGGTACAAAGAGGAAGCTTTTTTCCTTTTAAAAGAGACGGTGGAAAAGTCAGACAGAAGGGCAACCTATCACAGCAAGACACGTACGGGACAAACGGGACACGTGGAAAGACCCTGACAGAAACGTAAAGTCAAGCGCTCGCCTCGAATTCCGTAAAGAAAGACTCGGTAATTACAAGAAACCCCGCAAAGATGGTCGCATGAAGCGGTAATCGGCTACCCAGCGGCAGTTATACCAAAAGTGAAAAGAAAAAGGCAAATAACATTTTGTTTCATTTTATTCCATCTTATTTATTGAAAGAGAAAGCCAGCGGCATCTACAATAAGTGCGACATCGTCAGTCTTCGTCCGCCCAGTGTATGTCATAGACGTAATCATAATCCTCCGGAGACGATGGCGACCCACTGTTATAGAAAGGAAAGGGCTCGTCAATCTTGAAAGGCCTTTTACCAAGCCCAGTCGCGGAACCTGTCGCAGGGGCAGTTTCCTCCTTTGAAGCGGCGTGGGAGCTTTCCTCTAGGGTCGGGGTAACCAGTCATGGGGCGGCATCTTGTATAGAAGTCCTGTCCTTGGGAAAAGGACAAGGAACGGATGGTGGCGCTTCATCCTTTTGCCGCAGTGAAAGATAGTGAGGTTCAAAGTCGGCAAAGAAGGAGTCAAAATATTGTTTCTTTGTTTTCTTCAATCTCTTGCGACCCCGACACTTTACGGAATGTCTGGCAGGCCTCCAAGGGGGTGAGAGTGGAGGATTATCGGAGTCGGGAGAAGTTAGAGGGGTCGGAGGAGAATCACGGGCAGTAGTGTACAAAAAACGGGAGTCAGCCATGGAAATGTCAGTAAGAGTGAGAAGAAAGAAGAAAAAAGATGAACAGAGAAAGAGAGGAAGAACCCCATTATATAGCCGAGGTGAGGAAGCGTGCCTGCCTTTTCGCGTATTATCGAGGACAATTAATGCTATCAGGGATAACGTCCATTGGGGGAAAGATGTGACTCCGCAACTGTTTAAAGTCTGCACCAGCCAGGAGGCACCGAAATCGTTGCCCAATCCGTTAACACCAAAAAAATGGCGCAAAATATATTCAGAACGGATGCGATAGGGGAAAATCGTCATTATGAGCCAGGCAGGTGATCGTCACTCAAATATACTTAAATTTATCCTGATGCCTAAATGCACAAATTAATGTGTATAGAGCAAGACAGGGTCGAACCGCAGAGATTGAAGGAATGAATTGCTAGTGAACAAGTATGACAAGGCAATATGCAACAGATCTAACCAAAGTAACAATAAAGGGGGGGGGGGGGGGGGGGTTATGTTGATTAATAAATTAATCAACGCAGAGTAGGGGAGCTAACAAAGCAGAATTGAAAAGTACTTATCTAGGGCACGAAAGTAAATCGTAATCCAGGGCTAGAGATGTAAATTGTAATCCAGAATAAGAGATGTAAACAGATCGAATGCAGGAAAAGTAATGAAAAGGATATTAATCAAATAAGACGAGATCTTAGCGAAAGGTGCTCCCTTGGGTTGTTTTCTAGGTCGGCTATTCATCGGTGCAGAGGTTTTCCAGACTCATGTGCAGATCTGATATAGGGACCGCGTTTCCACACCGCATCCCCTGCTTACCTTCGTAGATAAAAGTCACCCCCCGTTTCCACATATGGGGTGACCTTGACGTTCAGCCATCCTCCCAGCTACCTTCCTAGTCATTAAAAGGTAGCCTTGACCGTCCGGCCTGTCATGGGCTCGAAGTAGGGAGGCTAAATTCAGAACGCCTATGAAGGAGAGGTAAGACAGATCTAGGGCGTGATAGCTCAGCTTGTCAGACTCGTATCGCATACCCTAGATAACTGTTTACCCCTAGGTGAGGCCTCTCGCGCTGCCTCCCCCAAGTGCCTGCTCTAACTCTAGGGCTTCTCGTCAGTTATAACCCTAGAATATGACGTTACTCATGCAGAAATACTAAAAGATGATCAAGCTCTTAACATTTCTAGACAAGCATGTAATTAAATCGCTAGACAGTTATGTGTCACAAAAGAATATGTTAAGCATGCATTAGACCTCTTAGCCGAACCCTACAACCCGTGGAACACCCTTCACCAAGAAAGGGGTATTTAGCTACTCATACTATAATATAAACAGTAGGTAGATATAATCATACAATGATAAAACAAAGAAAGTAAAAAAGGAGTAGAGTAAACCGATAGATTAATTAAATAATCGAAGAGGAAAGTTGTTGACAATGGCTGCTCTCTTGATCGAGAAGAGGAGATGATCCCTAGAAAATAAATGCTGAAACTAATGTAAGAAATTATCCTTGGAACAACCGTCCTTACAAAAACCCTAAAACTATGCTTATATAGCCTAAACTAGCTAGGAGACAAAAACTGCTAAGGGCAATGAGGGCGTGACAGCACATGTCCTTGCAAAAGGAATATTCTAGGATCCCTGACACGCCTGATGCCTTCTGGAAATGCCTGCGATTCTGTGCGGATCTCAGAAGATGCTTTCTTTGGAAGAAGGCTCAGAACTGTCGAGGCCTTGAGACAACGCACTGGTTTGGTTCGCGTCGAGGCCTTGACAACATTCTTTCTTCTAGGCGTGGAAAATGGAAGTCCTCAGAAATGCTCTAAAATTGCTTCTTATCGGCCTTTTCCCTCCTTTGATGCTAATCTGCAAATAAGAGTGAAATGAGGGTCAAATGACGACTTCGAGCCCCCGAAAGGGCTAGAAAAGAAGGTAAAATCATGATCATGAAACGTGCTATCAAACATCCCCACACTGCCCCTATGCTCGCCCTCGAGCATAAACAAAATTGGAAAGTCACCTCATTCCTAAACATACATAATCAACTTCCAACTCCTAGAATTGGCACACCATCCTACAAACTACACCCAACCAGAACACATCCAGACCTAGAAAACACCTGCATCCGGCTGATAGAAAAACGACCCTATCAACCAGACTTTTCCATATCTAGCCTAGTCACCAGCAGTCCTCACAAAGATGTGTATTTGCACTCATACTCAGAATAAAATATGTGTTTAGGCTACCACTCATGAACGCAAATAACACAACACAGGCATGGTTTGCATGTCAATCCGAGTACTGTAGAACACATGCATGGGCAATCAACAATCAGACAAACATCGCATCAGCAAGAAGAAAGAAACAAGATCGAAAGAGCTAGAAAGGTGGAAGAGAGGAGTAGGAGATGAGCAGAAGAGAAATGAGGGGAGAAAAGAAGGAAGGAAAGGAAGAACCAGGCAAAACCTGGTTGGATCCCTTGGCTGGGAAAAAGCGAAGTGGCGAGGCAGCTTTCATCGAGGGCACGAGATGATTCGGGGGCTAGACATAGGTCTTCTTTCAGGGGCAGGAAAAGTCTTCTTATTAAGGCTTCGGATGCGGATGCTTTTACTTGGACGTTCGGTGCCCTTCTCTTTTTATTTTGAAATTAAATGTTTTTTTAATTTTTTTAAAACTTTTTTTTAATTTTTAATTTTATTTTTTAGAGTAGATAGGAGAGGGCACGAGATGATTCTACCAAGGCGCGAAACTTTTGATCTTCCGCTCAGCGCTCGCCCTTGATTTACTTCCAGCATCGATGGTGACTTCTTTTTCGCTTCCCCACACTTGAATGTTTCAGGGGCTTGAATTGTATGAATGGTCTAGGGCTCGAAACTCTTTTGAGCTTTTGCTTTTCTTGCCCTAGATTCTTTCTTTTTGGTCTGAAGTCTTTTTCTTTTGTCTTCCTTCCCCACACTTAAATTCGCCTGCTCGCTTTAGGTGTCTAGCCCTCGACGTTACCCTCAATAATTGCTACCTCACCTGCCAAGGAAAAAGATCAAGAAAAGGCGAATGGTTAGGAAAGAGTATGAAAAGAAGGGGAATGTCGGGGGCTCGAAAAGAAAAGAGAGAGAGATGGGAGAAAAGAAGGAAAGAGACATTGATGCGAAGTTTTCTGTCATTTCTAAGCTTTCCCATGTCCTAATAGTGACTATACCTAGGGATATCATGCAAACTTAGACTGTGCCTAGCTAAGCATTTTTCTCAAAAATAAAAAGGCATGAAGCTCAAATATGCTCACGGGATCAAATTATGACTACTAGTGTCGTGGCCTAGATATAGATATAAGGGCTAGCAGGTCTAAAAATGCATGTTCAGGCGTAGGTGCTATGGATGTCATGCTTCTTCTATGCATCGAAAGTTGAAAAACACATGCCAAAAATGAGGGTTTGAAAACTGATAGTGGGAAAATTTTCCTAGCATGGCTAAAAATAAAATCCGAAGATCATGCAATCATGCAGCAAACGTAAAAATAAACATGCGATCACACAGGCAAAACGCATAAATAACTCCCTCCCCACACTTAGGCAGCGTATTGTCCTCAATGCGGGGAGAGTATAAAAAGGAGTTCAAGAAATATAAGTACAGTACAAAGTAAAAATAGTAAAATTGTTTAGTGCCCCTTTCGGGGGCTGGAGAGATGAAATTGTTCGGGGGTGGGTTACTGGGGTGGTAAATTTCTGCAGGCAACTTCAGCCGTCAAAGCTTGAAGTTCCCGCAAGATAAGCTGGAGAAGTCTCATCTAGGTCGGGTCATAGACGATGAGAGGAGTCGGGGGCTGGCTTCCTGATGTAGTATTCTGGCCTTGTCGAGCTGCTTCTGTTTGGGGCACTTGCTTTTCGGGGGCTGGAGGAACGACATTGGAGCGGGGGTCCGAAAGATCTGGATAGTCAAAGATGCCGTCATTCTTGGTCCCGAAAACCTTCTCCGCTGCTGGGGCACAACCTGGATAAAAGCTCAACACACCACGTGAGAGACATAAATGGCCCATGACATCTAAGGTTCGGATATCCAAATCCTTGAATGCCAGGGGCTCAGAAAGGTTACTAACAGCCAGGTCAATGTTACGCATTTTTACAGCAAACAAGGAGATAAGGGATCCAAAAATAGGCCCACGACCACCATTTAATACATGCAAAACACCCGAAGCTACCCAAAAACCTAGATTGACCCTTCGTTTGTGTTTCATGCACCATAAAAAGAAAAGTTCCTGCACAGATATCTGTCCCGAGGAACCAATTCGTGCTGAAAAGGTGAGGGCTAGATACCGGTGCAGGATACGCAATGCAGGGTCAACAATTTCATGGGCTTTACTACCCTTAGGATCATACTTAACAGTAGGCTTATTGGTTAGCTCCCGAAAATCAGCAGTGGCATCAAAAACAGACGGAATAACAGTAAGGGCATTCTTGTACAGAGGGGTGTTTAGTTCATCCTTAGTGATAAATCCCAACCAGCAATTAAATTCACCCCCAGTGTCAGATGCTCCCATTTGGTGGCTAGTCTAAAATTGATCAAACCAGGGGTAGAGGAATTTGGACCGACCTTACCCTTGGTCCTAAAAGTGCCATCTACCCAAAAAGTAGTAAAAAATTCAAGGGAAAGCTCGACAAAGTCGGGTGCTCCAAATAGAACAGAGATTCCCAACCAATGTTGGTTACATACTCTCTGATCCTGGACTCAATGCCCATCTTAGCAAGAAATTCAAAATCCAGGCGTGCACATGAGCTAACGCCCTTGGAATTCAGCAAAGTTAACTTGTCAAGAGAAGTTTTATCATTAAAGACAATCCATTCATGGGGTGAAGAAAGTTCAGAAGTCACCTGTTGTGAGCCAGATCTGGGGATAGATGAGGGCGCTGGGGTCTCGACCTCGACATCCTCATCTGTTTCGGGGGCCCGAAGCTTCTTGGAACTCGAGGGCTTACCGGCAGTGGTGGCTGAAAGCTTCCTCTTGAGACTCACTGGTGTATCGACTGCAGCTGGCTTGGCTTCAGCTTTGGACTTCCCTTTCTTTGCCGCTGATCTTGCCCCGGCTACTTTCTGGGCCTCGAGATCTTCCTCCTCTTCGTCTCCCTCAACTTCGCCACTTTCTCCCGTTCTCTCCTCCATAACCTCATCCTCTTGGTCAATACCCGTCTCTGCTTGGTCCTCCATGACTTCGGCTTCTTCGTTAGAGACTATGATGTCCTTGAGGACCTCCTCCACAGTTAAGGCAGGCTGAGGAGATAGGAAACGATCAACGGTCGCGTCTAGGGGGGACTGCTTGGCTGATGTAGAGAGCTTTTTAGATTTGGGCTTGGTCGTGGACGATCCAGGAGGGAGCTTCACCATACGGCCGCCTCTCGTGGTTGTCATGGTCGGAGGAACGGAGCCTGTGACTTCTATATCGTCCTCCACTGGGGTGAACTCTCTGATCTGCTCAACGGTTGTGGGTGAGACCGCCGTAGGAGAGGGAATGGGGCGCGGCTTGACAGACGGTGGTGTGACTGTTTTGTATGAAGCCGAGTTTGGTGTAGCTGACTAGGATCTAGATCTGGAAGGAACGGGGCTCGAAGTGTCCACCGGCTTAGGTCCGGCAGCATTTTTGCGGGCTGGTCCTTTTGTTTTTGGTGCCATTGATGGTGAGTGGAGTGAGAGAGATGGCAGTAATGGAGACGGGAGTGAAGAGAGGATAGGGTTGCGTGTTTGGTGAGGGAGAGAGGTGAAAGTGATAGGTTTGAAATTGATATGAGTGAAAATTTTGTGGGAGCGTGGGAGAGAGAGTGGAAATCACAGCTGGCAATAAATGGCTCAGCTTTTTCATTGATGAGGCCTGCGTTTTCTGCGGCTTGACAGGCTACGTGGCACCCTGGGCGTGGAGCACGATGACCCACGCGTATCCCAACTGCCCAAAAAGGATAGCAACTTTTAAATTTCAAAATGGCAGTTGGTACAATTAAGATACAGACAAAAAGAGAGAATAAGGTGAGTTAATGCTAATTAAAAGGAATAAAATCATAGGGAAAGGGAAAGGTAAGGGATATATACAAGGAATAAATCATGGAAATAAAATCAACAAAAATCAGAGAATCCAAAAAGTTGCAGAGAAGATAAGGGAGAGAGAAAGGATACAGATGGCATATCAAATGCCTCCAACGTGGTCCATTTACTCGTCGGGACCTTGACGTGCTTTGATACTCTAGGTCTGGACAGGTGGGTCCTCCACCATAGCCTCCTCAACAACCGAGGGCTGGAAACCTTCATAGAAGGGCTTCAGTCTCTGTCCACTGACTTTGAAGATGATTCCTGTGACTGGGTTCTGGATTTCAACTGCCCCATGGGTGTAGATTGTAGTGACCACGAAAGTCCTGACCATTTGGATTTCAACTTCAGAGTCGCAGTCATGAGTTGTACAACAAGACTTGCTGTCCAACTGAGAACGTTTTGGGACGAAGGTGCCTGTCATGATAAGCTTTTGTCTTGCTCTTATAGAGCAGGGCGTTCTCATAAGCATCATCCCTCAACTCCTCTAGCTCTTGAATTTGCAAGCGCCTATGTTGGTCAGCGAGGCCGAGATCTGTGTTCACTTTTCTGATAGCCCAAAAATCCTTGTGCTCTATCTCCACTGGGAGATGGCACGAATTCCCATAAACAAGTCTGTAAGGGGTCATTCCTATCGGGGTCTTGAAAGCTGTACGATAGGCCCAGAGAGCATCACCCAATTTCAAACTCCAATCCTTTCTGGACTGGTTAACAGTCTTCTCAAGAATGGACTTGATCTCACGGTTCGAGACCTCGGCCTGACCGTTAGTCTGAGGGTGATAAGCAGTGGATGTTCTATGGTGGACTCCATACTTTGTCAAAAGAGAGGACACAACACGGTTGCAAAAGTGGGCACCCCTATCGCTGATCAGTGCTCTAGGTGTACCGAACCGGTTGAAGATATTGGTGCGGAGGAAATTCACGACCACCTTGGAATCGTCCGTTCGAGTAGCCTTGGCCTCGACCCATTTAGAGACATAATCGACGGCCAGAAGGATGTAAATGTTGCCAAAGGAATTGGGAAAAGGGCCCATGAAGTCTATACCCCAGATATCAAAGATCTCGCAAGCGATAATGTTTGTCAAGGGCATCTGATTCCTGGCCCCGATATTTCCAGTGGCTTGACATCGGGGGCATGAAGCGCAAAATATGTAACTATCCTTGAAAATGGTGGGCCAGTACAGACCAGCTTCCAGAACTTTCAGGGTAGTTTTCTTGGCCGCGAAATGGCCTCCTTCTGAGTGGCAGAATTTAAGGATCGAGGGCACCTCGTCCATGGTTACACATCTACGAATGATCTGATCCGAACAGTGCTTCCATAGGTAGGGACTGTCCCATATGTAGTATTTTGCTTGTCTTCTGATTCTATTACATTCGGAGGGAGTGGCATCAGCTGGATAAGTGCCTGTAGCACAAAAGTTTGCAATATCGGAAAACCATAGGGAATAAACAGCTTGGGCTAGACATAATTGCTCGTCTGGAAAAGTATCTCGGATTGGCTCACGCGAATTATCTTCCTGGGCTGGAAGTCTACTCAAGTGATCGGCCACAAGGTTTTGTTTTCCGGCCTTATCTTTGATAGCTATATTGAATTCTTGTAGGAGCAAGATCCAACGAATAAGCTGAGGTTTGGCATCGACTTTGGTCAACAATCACCGAAGGGCAGAATGGTCTGAGTAGATGAGGACATGAGTGCCTAGTAGATATTGTCTGAACTTGTCTAGGGCATAGACTACGGCCAGAAGTTCTTTCTCTGTGGTAGTGTAGTTCTTCTGGGACGGGTCTAGCAGCTTGGAAGCATAATAGATGACATGGGTCTCTTTATCCTTCTTCTGACCCAAAACGGCCCCTAGGGCCTGATTACTGGCAACACACATGACCTCGAAAGGTAGTGTCCAGTCGGGGGCTCGAATAATCGGGGCCGAGATAAGTTTGTTCTTGAGAAGTTCAAAAGCGGTTTTGCAGGCCTCGCTAAAATCAAAGGACACGTCCTTCTGGAGCAAGTGACACATGGGTTGGGCAATCTTAGAAAAATCCTTAATGAACCTTCGGTAGAAATCGGCATGGCCTAGAAAAGATCTCACATCGCGGACACAAGATGGGTAGGGCAGGGATTCTATTACTTCTATCTTTGCTTTGTCAACCTCAATTCCCTTGGCCGAGATAACATGACCAAGCACCAGGGCTCGATCCACCATAAAGTGACATTTTTCAAAATTCAGGACAAGATTCGTCTCAATGCAGCGCTCTAGGCACCTTTTCAGATTGTTCATGCATTCTTCAAAAGAGTTTCCATATACGGTGAAGTCATCCATGAAGACTTCGATTCCATCTTCAACTAATTCAGAGAAAATGCTGACCATACAACGTTGGAAAGTGGCAGGGGCGTTGCACAGACCGAAGGGCATGTCCCGAAAGGGCAGGTAAAGGTGGTCTTTTCCTGGTCTTCAGGAGCAACTGAGATCTGATGGAATCTGGAGAAATCGTCTAGACAGCAATAATGGGTTTTACCGGCGAGGCGTTCTAGCATCTGATCGATGAAGGGCAGGGGAAAATGATCTTTTCTGGTAGCAGAATTTAGCCGGCGGTAGTCAATACACACTCTCCACCCATTCTGGATCCGGGTAGGAATGGATTCGCCATCTTGACCGATGGTGATAGTTATGCCTGTTTTCTTGGGCACGACCTGGATAGGGCTGACCCAAGGGCTATCTGAGATGGGGTAGATAACTCCCGCATCTAACAACTTGAGAATCTCTTTCTTCACCACTTCCATCATAGGCGGATTAAGTCGTCTCTGGGGCTGGCGAATGGTCTTGCTCGCGTCTTCTAGGTGGATGTGATGAGTGCATAATGCTGGAGACAAGCCCTTAATGTCCGCAATGGTCCATCCTATGGCTTGCCTGAAGTTCCTTAGCAAGGAAATGAGCTTGGACTCCTCGAGGTCTTCGAGCTTGTTGGAGATAATGACAGGTAAAGAGTTATCGGGGCCTAGATAAGCATATTTCAAGTGAGTAGGCAGTGGCTTCAGATCTAGGGCTGGAGCTTGATCAATAGAGGGAAATAACTTAGCATGGCCCGGATATTCGGGAGACTGATTCGGAGATTCATACTGAGCAACAGTGCCTTCTTCAAGGTCAGCGACGACAGAGTGTAATTCGGATGGGATAAGAAGCGTCGAGGCCACGACATCTAGAAGAGCTGGCGTCAGACTCCTGTCAAGGGCAAATTGCAAGGGGTCAGTAGAATATATTTCATCAATTTCCCCCACAAGGGGGTCAACAATATCAACATAATTCACACTAGAAAATTCAGAGGGGTATCGCATGGCTTCTAGCATATTGAATTTGATGATCTCTCCATCAAATTCGAGGGAGATGGTGGCGTCGTGAACATCAATCTTTGCTTAGGCTGTGGCCAGAAATGGGCGGCCTAGAAGAACGTCTGTGGATTTGGTGGAGTCTTCGCCTACTTGGACTAAGACATCCTTGATTATCCCCTCGGGGTAGATGATAGAGCGGTCCGCAAGTTGGATGGCGAGGTCTGTAGGCACGAGAGGCTCGAGGCCTAGATTGTGGTAGATTATCAAGGGCATGACATTGATTCTTGCTCTGAGGTAACACATGGCCTTGCCAATATCAACTGTTCCGATTCGGCAAGGGATTATGAACATGCCTTGATCTTTGCATTTCGGAGGGATCCGACGCTGGATATGTGCAGACGCGTTGGCCCCTACGCTGATCTTGTTAACTTCGGCGAACTTGTTTTTGTTCGTGCATAATTACTTCAGGAACTTGGCATAGCGAGGGACATTTTTCACGGCCTGGAGAAGAGGGATGTTGACAACCACTTTACTGAACATTTCAAAGATATCGCGGTCCTCCTTATCTTTCTTGGTCTTGACCAATCTGTGAGTGAACGGGGGCTCAAGAATCTTATGAATGTACTCTTGAGTAAATTCCGGTGGGTTGGGGTCATTCCATGGTGAACCTCTGGGGGAGCGGATTCTGTCTTCTTTAACTTCCACGAATCTAGGGACCTTGGGGAGCTTCGTTCTAGGTTTAGGCCGGATTTCGGCCTCGGGAGAATTTTCAATGCATCAGTGGGGTGATCCACGAAATTGCATATCTGGCAGGCCTTGACAGGTGCGGGTTGTGCAGTTATGAAGTTTTGGAACATTCCTGTGAGAGAAGATATCTGGTTCTGAAGGTCAGCTACTTGGACATCCTGGCCTGGATTGTTGGCAAGGTCGTCAGAGGTGTTCTTGGCCATGAGCTCTATCGTTGCTTGTGCGGCTCTTGGAGTTAGAGCAGTCAAGGATCCATTGGCGGCTGCGTTAAGCAACGCCTTATCCTGAGCCTTGAGGCCTTCACAAAAATATTGAACCAGAGCATGCTCGGTAAGATTGTGGGCTGGGCAACTCGATTGCATCTTCTGAAATCTCTCATAGTACTAGGCTAGAGTCTCTTTTTTCTTCTGAACAATGGAGACGAGTTGCTTGCGCGTGGTATTGGAGATAGAAGTCGGGTAATACTTCTCAGTGAAAATTTTTGACATGTCCGCCCAAGAACGAATAGATCTTGCGGGAAGGTCGTAATACC
Source organism: Viola odorata (assembly GCA_963691705.1). Taxonomy (NCBI): domain Eukaryota; kingdom Viridiplantae; phylum Streptophyta; class Magnoliopsida; order Malpighiales; family Violaceae; genus Viola; species Viola odorata. The sequence continues at coordinate 77,388,383 of OY829537.1, forward strand.
AATCTAGGGCATCATCTTTGAGAGACCACTGGAATGCGCGAAGCTTGGCCTGCTCAATACTAACGTTGGCAGGTTTCATGGCCTCGCAAATAGAGTGGAGTTGTTGAAGATGGCGAAGAGCATTTTCCTTGGCTACCCCTCGAAAAGTAGGCAGATGATGAAGTACGGCGGACTTCAGAGTCCAGTCATTAGGAACATTGGGCCAGTCAATGCAGCTACTGGCCATATCGGGGGTTGCATGGAAATTGTCGATGGTTTGCTGGTCTAGGGTGGTGGTAGATCTTCGTGGTTTTCACGGTTGTTACGGTTGTCATTGTTGGCTAGGTCATCCATTGCTAGAAAATTAAAGTGGTCTGGTATGGGGTTTTCGGGATCACAATGGAGAAAGGTCAGGTCTAAGAAAAGCTGATGTTCCTGGTCAGCCAGATTAGAAGGGAAACCGTCAAGGGCAGGATGAGGGATCACTCTACGATAAGCAGATGTCCCTTGAGCTTGCTTACGAAGTCCTCTTTCCGTTCTGGTCAACTCGAGGTCTAGAGGGAGTAGATCGGGGGCAGATCTCCTGGTCATACAAGAAAAACAAAACAAAATCAGTACCGTTCAATCCCCGGCAACGACGCCAAAATTTGATCGTCACTCAAATATACTTAAATTTATCCTGATGCCTAAATGTACAAATTAATGTGTATAGAGCAAGACAGGATCGAACCACAGAGATTGAAGGAATGAATTGCTAGTGAACAAGTATGACAAGGCAATATGCAACAGATCTAACCAAAGTAACAATAAAGGGGGGGGGGGGGGGGGGCTTATGTTGATTAATAAATTAATCAACGCAGAGTAGGGGAGCTAACAAAGCAGAATTGAAAAGTACTTATCTAGGGCAAGAAAGTAAATCGTAATCCAGGGCCAGAGATGTAAATTGTAATCCAGAATAAGAGATGTAAACAGATCGAATGCAGGAAAAGTAATGAAAAGGATATTAATCAAATAAGATGAGATCTTAGCGAAAGGTGCTCCCTTGGGTTGTTTTCTAGGTCGGTTATTCATCGGTGCAGAGGTTTTCCAGAATCATGTGCAGATCTGCTATAGGGACCGCGTTTCCACACCGCATCCCCTGCTTACCTTCGTAGATAAAAGTCACCCCCCGTTTCCACATATGGGGTGACCTTGACGTTCAGCCATCCTCCCAGCTACCTTCCTTGTCATCAAAAGGTAGCCTTGACCGTCCGGCCTGTCACGGGCTCGAAGTAGGGAGGCTAAATTCAGAACGCCCATGAAGGAGAGATAAGACAGATCTAGGGCGCGATAGCTCAGCTTGTCAGACTCGTATCGCATACCCTAGATAACTGTTTACCCCTAGGTGAGGCCTCTCGCGCTGCCTTCCCCAGGTGCTTGCTCTAACTCCAGGGCTTCGCGTCAGTTATAACCCTGGAATATGACGTTACTCATGCAGAAATACTAAAAGATGATCAAGCTCTTAACATTTCTAGACAAGCATGTAATTAAATCGGTAGATAGTTATGTGTCACAAAAGAATATGTTAAGCATGCATTAGACCTCTTAGCCGAACCCTACAACCCGTGGAACACCCTTCACCAAGAAAGGGGTATTTAGCTACTCATACTATAATATAAACAGTAGGTAGATATAATCATACAATGATAAAACAAAGAAAGTAAAAAGGGAGTAGAGTAAACCGATAGATTAATTAAATAATCGAAGAGGAAAGTTGTTGACAATGGCTGCTCTCTTGATCGAGAAGAGGAGATGATCCCCATAAAATAAATGCTGAAACTAATGTAAGAAATTATCCTTGGAACAGCCGTCCTTACAAAAACCCTAAAACTATGCTTATATAGCCTAAACTAGCTAGGAGACAAAAACAGCTAAGGTCAATGAGGGATTGACAGCACATGTCCTTGCAAAAGGAACATTCTGGGATCCCTGACACGCCTGATGCCTTCTGGAAATGCCTGGGATTCCGTGCGGATCTCAGAAGATGCTTTCTTTGGAAGAAGGCTCAGAACTGTCGAGGCCTTGAGACAGCGCACTGGTCTGGTTCGCGTCGAGGCCTTGACAACATTCTTTCTTCTAGGCCTGGAAAATGGAAGTCCTCAGAAATGCTCTAAAATCGCTTCTTATCGGCCTTTTCCCTCCTTTGATGCTAATCTGCAAATAAGAGTGAAATGAGGGTCAAATGGCGACTTTGAGCCCCCGAAAGGGCTAGAAAAGAAGGTAAAATCATGATCATGAAACGTGCTATCAGCAGGCAAATAAAGTTATGGGATCGCAAGGGACACCAAGCTCACAATTAGTGAGAATAGAATTCATTTTCTAAGAAAGACGATATGAGAAAGAAGAAAAGCATTGACAGCACGGCAAGTGAATAAGGGAAAGCATATTCATTTATTTAAAGGGCTCAACGGCTCGAGATTACAAAAAGGCCTAACAGCCCGGAGTTACAAATGGTGGCCCCAGTGAAGCACAGAAAGACACGCCAAGAGGATCCCCATCGCTGGTCATCATCTTCCCATTCCAGAAAAGGAATCTCCCTCAGGGCATCCGCAAGAGTCGTCAGTTCAGAAGAATAGGCCCTTATGCTCTTTAGGCAGCATCCCAGCAAGTCCTTCCTATGCTGTAGCGTTGTCATCAGCAGCTGAATTTGAGAAACAGCCACTGACAGCTTCACCGCTTTCTCCACGGGACTGAAATCCTCCAGGGTAACGGTAGCCTGTCTAGCCTGCAAGGGAGTCAGCATCCCCTGGAGCTCCAGTATATCCTCTGAGGTCTTAACGCTCAGCGAACCTAGGAAATCGGTGTCTGCCTGAGTTAGGTTCCTCAGGGCATGGGTTTTGGAGAGCAGGAAGTTTTTGGTGACTTCGTCCATGACAAGAAGAGAGATAAGGAAATTTGAAGAGAGAGGTGGAAAAGTTGTGAGAGTTATGAAGCAAGTGCAAAATGAAAGGCCTATTTATAGACTTCGGAAAAAGACATTTCGAAGATATACCTTTATCGATTGTCGAGCCCTCATTAGGGCAGAAACCTCTGAAGGGGCAGAACCGGAGACACGGTGATAGCCCTTGGTATACACTCGGGCTAGTTTTCATTTGGGCATATGATAACTATCGATACCATAGAAGCGGCATCTCCACTACCCCGCAGAGTGACCCGGCCAGCATACTGTACCCTCCGAGGGAGACGAGACCCTGCTCTTACCGCCCTTAGCCTGGTGACCGACCCTGGGATGGTCCACATCAGCCGGGGGGGGGGGGGGGGGCTCTCATGCGACATCCGCACGGCGGCATCCCATCCCAGGTCATCCATGACGTCACTCCGCATGACGTCATCCCGCATGACATCACTCAGTGCCACTCCAGCGACATCTATCACCCCAGCAACACCCACCAGGGATTGTTCCCACCCCTTGTCGATACACTCCTTCCTTTGTCTATAAATATCCCCACATTTTCAGACAAGAGGGTAAGCCTAAGATAGCGTACTGAACCCCTGCCATTTTGACTACTTGCACTGACTTTGGCATCGGAGTGTTTAAGCTGGAGACCCCCTCCGGCGCTTTGCAGGTGACGAAGACCCCTGTACAGTGTTCCCGACCAGCCCAGATCAAGCCGATCCTGCTCAGTATCCCCCGGACTCTTATCACTATCTAACGGATTTAAGCACAATGGTGCCGACAAATGCATATACTCTAAATTCATGAGTGAATATGGAGTCATTGTTTGTCTTTATGTGGATGACATGCTGATTTTTGGGACTAATATGAAAGGTGTGAATGAAACCAAAAGGTACTTAACTTCGGTATTTAAAATGAAAGACCTTAACGAGGTTGATACTATTTTGGGAATAAAAGTAAAGAGGCAAGGCGATGGCTTTGCATTATGTCAGTCTCATTATATTGAGAAAGTGCTTCAAAGATTTAATCACTTAGAGATTAAAGAAGCAAACACACCTTATGATCCTAGTGTTAAACTTACAAATAAGTCTGGAAGAGCGATAGCACAACTCGAGTATGCCAGTGCTATCGGAAGCATGATGTATGCCATGCATTGTACAAGACCAGACATAGTGTTTGCTGTGTGCAAACTTTCTCGTTCCACTAGTAATCCTGGTATAGAACATTGGAAAGCAATTGGAAGAGTCCTTGGATATTTAAAGAAAACAATTAATCTTGGACTTTCCTATTCTAAGTTTCCGGCTGTACTTGAAGGGTACACGGATACTAGTTGGATTACTAGTGCAAATGATAATTTGTCCACATCTGGTTGGGTCTTTACTCTTGGTGGAGGAGCCATATCTTGGTCCTCTAAGAAACAGACCGTTATTTCACATTCCACGATGGAATCTGAATTCATAGCACTAAATGCGGCATGCAAGGAAGCAGAATGGCTGAGAAACATGCTATTGGATATAGAGTTGTGGCCACAACTGATGGGATCCATTTCCTTATATTGTGATAGTGAAGCCACTATGTCAAGAGCATACAATAAAATCTATAATGGAAAGTCTAGACACATTAGCCTTAGGCATGAGTACATTAGACAACTAATAGTTGATGGAGTCATAACTATTGTCTACGTTCGGTCAAGCAGAAACTTGGCAGATCCTTTTACCAAGGGTTTATCTAGAGACTTGGTAAGAACAACATCCATAGGGATGAGACTAAAACCCTTTTAAGAGAATCACTAGTAATGGGAACCTAACCTTACTTTAGATTGCATCTACTGACCAAGGTTTAAAGGGTAATAACAAGTTACTAATACGTGGTTAGGAAAATCACTATTTGAAATAAAGTCCCGTCCAGAATGGATTAGTGCTGACAGTTACGATTGAGAAGGATGAGTTATACTCTTAATGAAGTTCAAAACAAATCAGGTGATATGTCTTGGTAACGGGGACATTAATGGAACTTCACCTATATGAACATAAAAGTGGTGCCGCTTTAACATAAGTTTGGGTTTACTTATGTAAATGTTCATGAAACTGGGACGAAAGCACATGGCCATAGCAGTGCTAAAAAGTGTGTGAATTTCTCGAAAATTTAGATACCTCTATGTGTGGCTTGTCTCTGGTCTTAGGACAAAGAATTTTGGTTTAAGCTTAGGCCACCTTTAATTCTCTTAAGACTTTGAGATAAGTTCACTAAGGGATGGTTTAAGTCGAAAGATACCTTCTTTTATACATAGTGATATCAAAAGTGATCTAGTTTGCGGTGACATTACAACCTAGTGGGGGAATGTTATATATATACATATAAATCAGTAGGTTGTAATGTGAAACTATTACAACCTAGTGGGGGATTGATGGATTTATAGTATATTATACAAGTGTTTGTGTGTTGTAATGGGTATTAGAAACGCGCCAACGGTAATATCTCTTCCAATAACCATTTCTTTTCGTTTGAACCGAAGAGTTCCAACAGCCATTTCCTTTCTTTGGAATGGATGCAACAGTTGGAATGAACACAATGGTTGGAATAGACACAACGGTTGGAACGGACACAACGGTTGGAACATACACAACATTTGGAAGGGACGCAACGGTTTTAACCGAAGAGTTATAACTCTTCTTTTCAGACATTTTTGTAATCTATATATAGAACGCAAAATTAGTAAATTGATTCATTCGAATCATTCGAGAAATTCAGAATTCTTCAGAATTGCTATCTGCAGAATTCATTCGTTTTGTTATATCCTGGGAGGCAATTTGCTGGGAGCCTATTAGCAAACTCGATACGAGTGGGGGCAAATATTGTTTTAAGGAAAGCGATATTTCTCGTGACTCAAAACTAGATTATTATTCTTTCCATTTGATAAGATTCAATGTCAATCTTATGAGATTCTGCGTCGTGTGCGATCGGAATGGTGGTGAATGGCGGCGAGTGTACCTGCAAGGCGCCGGAGGGGGAGCTCCGGCGTAGATACTCCGATGCTTAAGTTAGTTCGGGTTTCAAGAGTAGTAGAGGTTTCTCTAGGTGAGCTTGACCTTACCCTGATTGTGAAAAATGGTGGGGTATTTATAGATCTGGACAGCGATACCTGGCGATATCAAAGAGGGCGCCGTTTGATGATGACGTCACAGGCGATATCAGTGGATGACGTCATGGGCGATGTCTGATGGGGCTGCCGGAAGCGATAACCTTGTGGGTCCCTAGGATGGGATGACGCCGTGCGTATAGAATTGCGTGAGTCCCCCCCCCCCCCCGCGCTGAAGTCGACCATCCTAGGAATCCTTCGCTGATCCTTAGGTGATACAGGGATATCCTTATGGAGCTCAGAGGGATCCGTTCCGATAAGAACCGTTTGTGCAGTAGGACCGTTAGGACTATCTCGATTGTTATCATAAGCCCAACTGAAAACGAGCCTGAGTGTTTACCAAGGGTTGTCCATGTCTGTCATCTTGAATGAAGGTTTTTGTCGCGAGGTGATAAGTTCGCAGGGTCTCCAAGCTTCTTGGATTATTCAACGTCGATAAGACTCAAGTGATGAGCTGGAGATTGAGCCTGAGGATACTGAGCAAGCTGACTCCGACTTTCGTTCTTATCTAAAGATTCGTCCCGAAGGGATGCCCCTATCATCCTTGCAGTTGCGAGGTCATTACTCTCCGCCTGGCGGTATTACTCTGATTGGCCCCTCAGGGGGGGCTTAAGAAGCCTCAGCTTATTCGAGTTGTGAAAGAGCTGTTGTCGGGTCACCGATAATATTGTCCAGGATATTCGACCAAGTCATACCGGGGACTGGCACATATTCCAGGTCCATTGTCCTTCCAAGTGTTCTGCAAACATAGGAAGGAGATATATTCGTATATAAAGGTTAGTAAACTTTTGTACTTACAGAGGTTTGAGGTCAATACGAGCCCAATCTTTCTTTTACGCTCAAGGAAACAGCGGTATCAACGCGGCTTTACGCCATCAGCTGCCTATGATTAGCGCGGCTTTATACCACCAGATGCCTGCGATGCCAGCGCAGTTTTACCTCATCTAGGGCTACCCGCGACATCAACGCGGCCTTACACTGTGGATACCGGTAGCCATATGGCCTTTACGTGATGGCCACCCGTGATATCGTGTCTTTCGGCATTTTTCTAGACCTTGTCTCACATTCCTGCCGATATCTGTATTGCGGACAGTATACGAACATTGCCCTTTCCTTCCGCTTTGGGCTCATCAGCCCTTGTGGTTATCGGGTCGGCTCGTCTTTTGAGGACCCCATTGTCCTTTCCTCCGAAACCTCCCTCTTGGAGCCTATAAATCAAGGAGTTTTTTCCACCCACGTTCTCCTCATCTTTTCCAACACGCATCATGGATCATCTGACTAAGAATTTCCTCCTTTCCAAGGGCCATTCTCTCAAGAACCTTAATGATGGTGACGTCGGATTCCTGGAGAACATGCTGGTCAAGACTTCTGAGGACATCCTGGAGTTACAAGGGATGCTGACGCCGCTTCACTCTAGGCTGGGGGCCACCTCACTGGAGGATTTCAGTCCTTTGGAGAGCGTATCGAAACTGTCTGCCTCCATCGTTCAGATCCAAGTGGTGATCGCCATGCTGCAGCAGCGCAAAGATATGCTGGGGTGCTGCCTGAAGGGAATGAGAGCCACTTCCCATGATCTGCTCCTGGTCATGGATTCCTTGAGGGACCTTACCGAAGTGCCTGAGGACGCTGGCTCTGATGCCTGATAGCGGTGGCTCCCTTTGTACCCTTTTCTTTTCCCTCTTGTTCATGTACCTTCCGGCCATTAGGCCATAATGAATAAACAGTTCTTATCATGTCGTCTTGCGACTGTTCTTCTTCTTCTTCTTTATTGCTCTCTTTGTCATTTTCCAATGAAGATATTCTCAGCCCAACTGAAAACGGTTCAACCACTGGGTTCTTATTATTTGGCTACTCTGCATTAAATCCAAGCCGCTGTTGCCCTGGCAAATGATTGGGCAAATTTGCGGTTTTCCTCGATCAGGGGAAAATCTCAACAGGCGTGACTGCAAATCCACTTTTGTACTTCAGGATGTACAAGAGTCTTTTCTCAAGAGTCGGGTTGGAAGATTAAAGATCCTTTTTCCCCCATTTTCTGGCTATTTAAAAGGGGATCTTCCTTCCTTCATTATCATTTATCTTCTCGTCGTTTTTCTTTCCAACTAGCGTTAATCTCATGGCCGATTCTCATTTCTTAGATACGTTTGCACGGGATTCTCCACCATTTCTTAGATTTTTCTGCAATTGCTCGCCGGTGCCGACGGCTGATTTCACTGGTTCTCTGCTCCAGGTATTTTGTTCTTCGATCGCCGTAATTTTACTTTTCTAGTCCATTATGTCTTATACTACATCCTCTGCAACCACCGAGAATCCCTTAGATCCCGAGGTTAGGAAAGCTCGTAGTATCTTTGATTGTAATGAAGTTTTGCGGGCTGAGTTAGAGGAACATGGTATCACTTTTCCTACGGGATATCGCCCCTTTATCTCTCTGAAGGATACCCGGCTTATGGATGCCATGTGGGGGACGTTTCGGCTGGTTTATTTTAAGATGTTTACCTACGGGTTTCGTCTTCCACTTCATACTTCTCTGATGAAGCTGCTCAATCATCATGATCTTAATCCCGTTCAAATAACTCCCCCTTCCTGGTGTGGGCTTTACGCCTTTCTTCGTTCGTGTGAGATAAAGCGTATTTTCGCTCCATCGCTCGATCTGTTTCATACATTTTTTATCTTAAGGTGCCGCGGCTGTTTGATAGATATTACCCCTAGATGGGATGAGGATGTCATTCGGTTCTTCTAGCGGAACTTTCAAGGCTTCGAAGAGAACGTGGCCAACTGGAAAAATGGCTTCTTCACCCTTCGCTTACCCTCTCGGTACTGGCGCGGTGGGTTCAACCGAGTGATCACTGGTGCCGCTTGGCAAAAACCAAATGTGTTGTCCAGTATGGATGTATCTAATGTTAACGCTCTAATAGAGATAGAAGGGTCTTTCCGTATTCGAGAATTTTCTCGGTTCAGGCCTCTGTCAAAGTGTGCCGTTGGTGAGTTTTTTCTTTTATCGCCTTATCACCCTGACTTTCTTGTTATATTTAAAACATTTTATCGGCAGGTAACGCTGAGGGACGCTCCTTTGGAGAAAATGACGCACTTTGAACGTAGTGCCGCTTCAGACGTTACCTCCTTCTCCTCCCCGGAAGGCTTCAGTCGGCCGCCTATTCCGCCGTGAGGAAGGAGAAACAAGACTGTCGTGACACGCAGCACCTCCACCCGATCTTCTCGTTTTTTGGAGAATTGGCTGCCGCCTCGCGGTAAGGGAGCGGACCCGAATAACCCTGTGGTTGAAGAGGTCGACAGCGATAGCGGAAGCATGGATGCCGGTCCTGAGCTGCGTCATGCTACTCTTGCCTAGCGGAGGAGGCTTAGGTCAAGAAAAAATGGTCCTGCGGCGGAGTCAGCCGAGGATGATAGCGACGAGATCGCTGCCGAAACCGAGCGTCTCGTGAAGAGAGTTCGTAAAGAGAAGTTTGACCTACCGATTCCTTCCGCGGAGGAAGTCAATGGAGTTCCTACCGAGGAGGTTAACGCTCCGACCGTTACGGGTCCTTTGCCAACGACGGAAGTTACCGAGGTGTCCTCTGTCATTCCTCCCAAAGTTCATGAGGCTTCAGCAGCGATGGGGCCATCTCTGGCGTCTGGCGGTCCTATTTCTCCAATTCGCTCCTTTATTCCGAATGTGAGTTTACCAGTTCCAAATCCGATTGCTCCTCCTACCCATCCCCCGCAGAAGCCTGAGTTTTTGTATCTTTCTTCGATTTCGGGCGTTGGTAATTCCGTGAAAAATTGTTGTCCCCCTTATATCGCCAATCTGTCCCCTCAAGGCTTTCAAGGCCCTGCCACATATCAGTTGAACTTGTCTTCCCTTGGCACCGACGGTCTTCGTGCTTTAGGGATATCGGATCCATCCTCAAGAGAAGAGCCAGTGGGCCTGATAGTGGAACAAATGTTCGCTTCTTCAAAAGACAAGGAAGAGTTCTTGCGGCATTCTCCTGACGTACGGCATTCGCGTCTTCTGACCGACATGTTGGCCTGCTTTCGTGAGCTGAATTACTTTTTCGATGATCAGCGGGATAAGGTTCCCCCTTCTTTTGATTTAATAGGGGAACTGGATACCGCCTTGATGAAGGTGACGGAGCTATCGCAGCTTCAAGAGCGAACCCGGGTGGAATTGGACGACTGTCGTGCTGAGCTTGCTCGAGAAAAATCAAAGGGGAAGGCTAAGATAAACCTTCTAGAGGCGGAATTGGTGGTGGCTGATAGGAAGAATGTCTTCCTTCGTGAAGAGATAGCGTCTCGCGATGCAGATTTGGCCAAAGTACCCTCGAAGATAGACAAGACCATGGATATCTGCCTCTCCGAGTTTATGAATCTCTATCGCCAGGGAACCATTAACCCGTCAGTGTTGGCCGATAACGCTTCCAAGAGATTGAAAGATTTGAGGGAAAGTGAGGGAAATCTTTCTTCTTCTGTGGGAGGACGAAGGGATGATGACCGCGATGCTTTTTTTCAGACAAAAGAAAACAATATTTATTCTTTTCGTTTTCTTTTACCATCCTTTTTTCCCATATTTTCTTTCAGCCGTCTCATTTTCTCCCCACTATCCAGGGCTCTTCGAAGTGCTTTTCTCTGAAGGTATTTTCTTTCTCCTCCATCGTCTTCTTCGTCTTTTAGCTTTTTAATTCTGCCATGGCTAAGACTCGCCGTTCTGAGTCGAAATCTGCCGATGAAAAAATGATGGATATTACGGCTAGTGTTATCACCTCTGAGGCCGCTCTTCGTGAGCATTTGGCCGCCCATAATGCTATCATCCCTGATGATTATAAGGCCAGTGTTGCCCCCGAGTCTCTACGTTTGAACAGCGTTTTGGCGGGCACTCGTAGGGTCATGTATGTGCAGATGTTCCGTTATGGTTTTCGCCTTCCCATTGACCCTTTTGTCCAGGAATTGCTTGTTGCCGGCGATCTGTCTCCGGCCCAATTGTCCCCAAATGCATATTGTTGTGTTTATGCTTTTTTGGAGCTTTGTAAATACAAAAAGATTACTTCCCCTTCCCTTCTGCTGCATAAATCTGTTTTTAAGCTGATGAAATATCGGGGAGTGATAACGATATCGCCCCGCTTCGACGATGACTCTCTTAAGTCCTTTACTTGGAAACTCCTCCATATCGAGTCTTCCATTGATGGCTGGAAAAAGGAGTTTTTTGTGGTAGATATTCCTGAAGATCTTTGTTCCTGGTGGCGATCTGGGTTTAACCAAAACGTGGATGACACCGCTTGGAGCCAGCCAGAGACCCTTCCGCAGCGTGAACAAGGCTGGTTAAACAAATTACTCGAACTGGAAATCAGCGTTCACATTCGCCAAGTGGCTTATCGAATGGACATTCGTGGTTGTGTTAAATGTGAGTGCTGCGTTACTCCTTTCTTTGCTGTTATTGTTACTAACGCTGACGTTATTTTGTGCTTTCGCAGCGACGAATCCCAACTATAAACCCGAGAGCGTAAGGAGACGTTTGAGGAGGGCTCAAGAGAGAGAGGAAAAAGAGAGAGACGCTTCCACGGAAGCAACTGATAATCCCACCAAACTTCCGGCCGCTTCCGCGAGCGTTGTCCAAGTGTCCTCTTCGGCCGACATTCCTTCGGGCGTTCCCCTCGTGACCGTCGCTGCTCCTCCTGCTCAGACTTCTTCTTCTTCCCAGGCCTCTAAGGCCATTGCCAAAGGAAAAAAGAAGAGAAAAACAAGAAGCGTTGCCGCTCTCACACCTTCTCCGGACGCGGTAGGCTCTTCAGAAGCGCCTCCTTCCAACACTGCTGCGGTAAGGGTACTTTCTAGCCGTCATAGGCTACATTTCCATTTCTGTTGTTGTTTAATTTCTTTCTTCTTTTCTTTCTGTATTTTGAATTATATTCTTGGCAGGACACTATTGCTGTTGCTACCTTCGCTCCTCCGTCAGACAACATGGAGTTGAGTTATGCGCTGACCGGTTCCAGGAAGAGACAGCGCTTGGGAGACGAGGGCGGAAACCCCTCTTCCTTTACTACCGGGGCAGAGAATAGGTTTGTGGATGGGTTTGACTCGACGGCTGCTCCTCAGGGAGAGAATCCTTCAGGATTTTTGGGGAATCTGGGCACTAGCGATACCTTGGAGGCTTCTCCCCATTCTTTCGGTGGTTCCGCTCATGTGTATCCGTCCAATATGGGATACCAGGATGTCTCACAGGATTTCTCCGGCTATCAGCCTCATGGCGTTTATATCGCTTTAGGAGGTTCATCATCACAGGTCCGCGCTCCCTTTTCCTTGGGTTTTCTTCCTTCGCGTATCCCCCTCCGGGACCGTTTTGGTGAAGGAGGAGCCACTTTTAACTGTGTAGTAGATCTCGGTCCGCTGAGTGGGCCCGCTGCGGTGACCCATCAAATTGGATTATTCGATCTCCGGAATACTGCTTTGACCGCGTTAGGGGGTGACGGCTCCGATGAGGTTATGGCTTTTCTAGCTTCTCAAGTATTGGCGTTTGCGCCAGAACGGGCAGCTTTTCTTTCGAGGTCTGTGCTGGACAGGGAAAACTCCGTACGCTCTTCTCTTTTTACCAACATGATGTCTTTCCATTACTGGGCGGAGGAAGTGCGAAGTCAAGCCGCTTCCCTCTCCTCCGCTTTGAAGGAATTGGAGCGGGAGCGGGATGAGAAGAAAAAGTGGCTGGAGGAGCACACAAATTTATTGTTGGCTCATCGGGAGCAAGAAAAAGAGCAATGTGCCGCCTTAGCAGCGGAAAAGGCCAAAGTCATCGCTTTGGAGAATGAGAAATTATCCTGGGAGAATGAGAGATCGTCTCTGATCAAGGAGAAAACTGCCCTAGAGGAAGAGTCAGCCGATAAGAGCATGTGGCATGTCGAACAGACCGCCATCACTTTAGTTGATTGTTTTGAGGAAGTCCACGGGGTCGACGCGTACAAACCCGATGAGGTCTCTGCCGCCTTTAAACGAAGATCAGGGCACATTAACGAGGAAGGCTTTCGCCAGGCTAAAGCGGCAGGTTAGAAAAGGAGGAACCCCGAAGGTTGATGCGCTTTGAGGCTTTATCGCTTTTCCCTTAGTGACCAATCGTCATTAAGTTTTTGCTATTATTTTGACCATCACCGTTTGTAGCCCCCCTTAAATATTTTGATATGTTCGGACAACTTTATCGCTGACTTTCTTTTCGTCTAGTCGTCTGTTTGCGAACTCCTTTGGCGTTATCTTCACCATATTTAATCCATGCGCTTTCTTTCCCGAACAGACCCTTAGCGTTCCTGTCAAAATTACGGAACTCGGCCTTGGGCTAGCTTTCCCAGTGAGTCTGATGGTATCTCTTCTCATGAGATCCTCGCTCTTTTCGCTGCCTGAAAAGTATTCTGCGCATTCTTAATTGTAAATTATCAGTAACAAAAACATGTTACGAGAGACAGTAATTACCCGTAGGAGCCTTTCCGCTACCATCATAGGGCGTTACTCTGGAACCCATGGAGAATCGCTTTCGCTATCAGCTCTATACTTCACCAGGGATTACACATCTGGTTACTAGCTGGGATTTCACAATTCTCCACGTTTCCCTGTTTTCACGATCGGCTCTTAAGTGCCTCATCTTAGTGAGCTGTCGGATCGGGACGGCTATCACAAGGCTAGGGAATTTTCACTTTTGGGCGTTGCCCTCGCGTCTAGAACCGCGTCCTTCCTTAATGGCCTGGCTGCAGCAGCCCAGCCGTTAAGATAGGAGTCTTATTTCTAGACGGAGTTTCTATTTTTTTGGGGCGTGTCTCTTCTTGATAGGCCGTCTCCACGAGAACGGTCCGTACAAGGAAAAGATTTTTCACTCCCAAAGATACCGGGTGGTGCCCTCACTTAATGAGCCGTCTGATCAAGATCGGTCATCACAAGGGTAGGACTTTTCACCCCCGGGGGTATCTAGGATCTTTCAATCCGACGCTATTCAAGGTATGTTGGGTAGTGCCCTCACTTAGTGGGCCATCTGATCAAGACCGTCCATCACAAGGATAGGACTTTTCACTTCCCCAAGATACCCCCTTTTTATCTGCACAAGAGCAACCACAACAACCCACGAAAGCTCTCTCATCGAGCGTTAGTCATGGTTAGGGTCGGCATAAATCAAAGGTGCAGATAAAATTAAATTCTAGCATAATATAGCTTCAAGCGAGCGATATTCCAAGAGTTGGATAGGGGTGTACCATCGAGTGTCTCCAGACGATAGGCTCCTTTCCCGACAACGTGGGTGACACGATATGGTCCTTCCCAGTTCGGACTGAGTTTCCCCATTCGTTGTCCTGCCGCTCGCTTGTCTCTGAGCACCAGGTCACCAGCTTTCAGCAATCGCTCTTTAATGCGCCTGTTATGATATCGGGCCATTTTCATTTATAATGTTGTGTTTTCAGAAGGATTTCTTCTCGGACTTCTGGTAACGCATCCAGGTTAGCTCGTAACCTTTCCTCATTTAGTTCCTCACGAAAGTGGGCCACCCGTAGGCTCATGGTTCCAATTTCTACTGGTGTGACGGCTTCGGTCTCGAAGGCCAACGCGAAGGGCGTCTCCCCGGTACTAGTCTTAACGGTCATGCGGTATGCCCACATCACGTATGGTAGCTCATCGGCCCATTTCTTTTTAGACCCTTCTAGATTTTTCTTAATGCCGCTGAGGATGCTCCGATTGGTCACTTCCGCTTGCCCATTAGTTTGCGGGTGAGCTACGGAGGAAAAATGTTGCTCGATTCCAAATTCTGAGAATTGGTCTTGAAAGAATTGGCTGGTGAACTGCGTCCCATTGTCGCTGACGAGGACACGGGGTACGCCAAATCTCATGATAACTTGATGTTTAAAGAAACGCCAAGTTTTTTCTGCCGTGATTGTGGCGACCGCTTCAGCCTCTGCCCACTTAGTGAAATAGTCTACCGTCACTATCACAAATTTCAGTTGGGACCTTGCCTTTGGGAATGGACCTAGGATATCGATCCCCCATTTGGCGAAAGGACAAGGGGCGATAATTTCAGATATTTCGGTGGCAGGTCGCCGAGGAATTTTAGCAAACTCCTGGCACTTAGGGCAAGCTTGCACATAATTGTGGCAATCTCTTCGAATGGTGGGCCAATAGAATCCGGACCGGAAGACTTGTGCCGCCAGGGTATCGCCTGACACGTGCATACCTCACACTCCTTCATGGATTTCGCGCAAGGTGTGAAGACCTTCTTGCCCAGTTATACATTTGGCGGCAGGGTGAGAGAAACATCTTCGAACCAAATCCCCGTCATAGTACGTACAGCGGGCTGCCTGTTTCAGTACCTTCTTCTTTTTAATGGTATCCTCAGGCAGTTCCTCGTGTTTCAAGTATTTGATTACGGGAATTCGCCAGTCGCTATCACGTTCCTCCACACATAAAGACGCTTGCTCCTCCATGAAGGATGGTACCGATAGCTCACGATAATATATGTCCTTGGGTATGAACGCTTCCGGGTTTGCGGCCAATTTCGCTAGGTTGTCTGCTTCAGCGTTTTCCTCCCGGGGAATATGCTTAAAGCTGACTTGCATACCCTCTTTCTTTATTTCCAATAGTTCTCGCTTCACTTTGGCGAGATATTGAATCATGATGGGTTCTCTGGCCTGAGAGTGCCCCAAGACCTGGTCCATTATTAACTTGGAATCACCACATATTTTTAGACGCAGGTCTCCTGTTCTTCCAGTATCATGCCTTCCTTTAGAAGAAAGCTCCTTTCCAATTCTGAGCCCGGCTAGCAACGCCTCATACTCTGCCGCGTTATTAGATAACGGCTGTAGGATTCGGATGGTGTATCGTATTTGCATATCATGCGGCCCATTTATAAAGATTCCAACTCCAGCCAGCTCTTGGTTTTTAGCCCCATCTACATGGACGATCCAGAGATCCGTATAGGTTTCCGGGAATGGGAGATCCATATCGCCCCATTCCGCTTCAGGTACGCCTTCTAAAGGATCCTCTGTAAAGGTGCATTCTGCTATGAAATCAGCCAGGATCTGAGCCTTTACAGACGGTCTAGACTGATACCTCAATCCATACTGTTCTAATTCGAGTACCCAGATCAACATCCTTCCGGAAAATTCAGGCTTTCTAAAGATCCTTTTTAAAGGCTGGTCTGTGAGTACGATGACGGAATAAGACTGAAAGTATCAGTTCATTTTGCGGGTGGCTTGTATAAGAGCGAACGCTATCTTTTCGATTCGGGCGTACCGCAATTCCGCATCTTTAAGAACGTGGCTCACAAAATAGACTGGGCGATGAGAGTGGTTGTCAACGCGAACAAGGATGGCACTGACCACTTCGTCTGCAGCGCCAAGATACAAATATAAGGTATCGCCTGCCTCGAGCCTTGTCAATAATAAATCAGACGACACATAATCTTTCAGGCCGATAAATGCTTCCTCGCAGTCAGGGGTCCACCCGAACGAAGCTTTTTTCCGTATAATTTTGAAAAAAGGGAGACACTTCTCTCCTTGCTTAGAAATGAATCGTCCAAGGGCGATGACTCGCCCTGTGAGTCTTTGTACTTATTTGACGGTCCTGGGCGATATCATGTCTTGTATCGCTTTGATCTTCAAAGGGTTAGGCAGAATACCCTTTTGGCTAACGACGTAGCCCAAGAATTTTCCCGTTTGGAATGCGAACATGCATTTTCGGGGATTCAGCTTCATGCGATACCTTTTCATTACATCAAAGACTTCCTTTAAGTCTCGTAGGTGATCTTGAAAACTCGTACTTTTTACCAATATATCATCGACATACGCCTCTACGTTCCTCCCAATTTGTTCTTCAAATATTTTGTTGGCCATTCGTTAGAACGTTGCCCCGGCATTTTTCAATCCGAACGGCATCGCCGTGTAACAGTATGTGGCCTTTGGAGTGAGAAACGCAGTCTTTTCTTCATCTTCCCGGGCCATGGGAATTTGATGGTATCCGGAGTTGGCATCCAGTGAGCTTAAATAAGCGTATCCAGCAGTCTGATCAACCAACTGATCTATTCGAGGAAGCGGGTAACAATCTTTAGGGCAGGCATCATTTAAATCAGTAAAGTCGATGCACATGCGCCAATCCCCATTGGGCTTAGGAACAAGAACGGGGTTCGCTAGCCAGGTGGGATATTGAACTTCACGAATGAATCCTGCATCGAGGAGCTTCGCTACCTCTTTATCCACGGCCAACGCCTTTTCATTAGAGAACGCGCGCCGCTTTTGCTGTACTGGCCTGGCCTCTGGGTCCACATTGAGTCGATGTTCGACTATTTCACGCGATATTCCTGGCATATCCGCGGGTTTCCACGTGAAGTCTCCTTGGCATTTGTTCAGTAGCCGGGCCAGTTGGAGGTTTTCCGCTGGGCTAAGTTTTTCACTAATCAGGAAACTTGCCTCCTCTATTCCGATCGCTGGAACGGGCACCATCTTGTCCAGAGGTTGGGCACGCTTCTCATCGCTTTGTTCATAGGGGTCTGCCGCTATACACACGTACCTATCGCAGCTTCTTTGGGTCATGAGCGAATAGCATTCAGCTGCTAGTTTTTTATCACCCTTTATGGTTACCACCCCATCCCAGGAGGGGTACTTCATCTTCAGATGCTTCTGAGATATCACTGCGCGAAAGCGGTTAAGGAAAGGTCGTCCGAGTACGACATTGTAGGGCAAATTCAGATCCACGACAAGGAATAACAAGTTCTCTGATCGCTTGTAGGTGTCTTCTCAGAAATATATAGGCAGGGTAATCACCCCCGTAACAGGGATTGGATTTCCATCAACGCCGACTATAGGCCGTTTACTAGGTGTTAGCTCATTAGTAGGGCGTTTCATGAGGTTGTAGGCTTCCAGCGAAAAGAGATTCACCGCACTCTCATTATCAATGAGAGTTCTTCTGATTCCATGGCTAGCGATGACGGGCGTAACTACCAAAGCATCATTGTGTGGGTAGACAACGCCTTTCTCATCTTCTTCAGAAAAGGACAATACCATTCGATCTAAAATGCCTATCGCATCTCCTTTTTTCATCGTGCCATCTCGTGCGCGTTTGTCTCCTTTCGGGAACGTCAGCTGCTCTGACTCGTTCATATAGGGAGTTCCTCCCGCAATGATATTAATCATGGGGATATACTCGTCATCAACCGTAAGAGCTTCCCTATCTTTCCCTCCGGGAATATTATCCTTTTGCGGGTCGTGAGGAGGAACGGGTCGTTCATCCGTCGTCCTTTTCCTGAGATTATTGCGGGCATCTTCTCTTATCTGGGTGGTGAATTCTCCCAAATATCCTTCTTCAACCAATCGTTCTATCGCCGCTTTTAAGTCTCTACACGTCTCCGTGGAATGGCCTCTGGCTTTGTGAAATTTACAATAAGCATTTTCTCTTCTCCCTAAAAACAGTCCTGGTTTTGCAGGCACGGGGTAGCGGATGGGAAGGTTTCGCTGTTCCGCTATCGCTAAAATTTCGGCCCTTGGCACATTGAGGGAAGGAAAATCTGGGTAGTACGTTCGATTTTTATAAGAATCCCCGCGCTGCCGAGTAGGGGAGCCACTGGTTTTTCCCTTCAGAAAATTGCCCCTTTGTCTGTCAGAGGTCTTGGGGATATGATCCTTTCGCCTAGCGTAATCATCGATAAAATGATCGAGTAGAGGCTTCGCAGGAGCAGCAGTGATTTGAGATGCCCCCTGTGGCACACTGTACGTTCGATCTCTGTTTTCTTCTTCTTCCATTTTCGCGTAATTGTGGGCTTTAAGTCTCAACGCGTCTAAAGTCAATGGGGGGTCCACCATAAGTGCGTCTTTCAGCTTCCCATAATGACAATTTCTTTTCAGAACTTCTATAGCAAAATCGATAGTAACGCCCAGCGTTAAGGACATTTCCAGATCGAAGCGGCTGAGAAAATCCTTCAAGGATTCTTGAGGCATTCGCTGTATGTCAAATAACGCAGCGGCAGATTTTCTGATTGGAATTGCGGTGCTAAATCTGCTCCGAAATTTAGATTCTAACTGTGAGAAATTACTAATGGATCCACTAGGGAGACCTTCAAACCAGAGACGCGCAACACCCGATAGCGTCATAACAAATATTTGGCATAGCGCCGCATCGCTGTGGGTCTGAAACTGAACAAAATCTTTCACTTTATTGATATGTGAGATGGGATCTTTCGTACCATCATAAGTGCCAGTGGGAAGCTTTACACGTCGACTGACTCGGTGACGCCTTATGCGACGGCTAAATGGGTGGCCCGATGTATCATCAAGAATTTCACTCGCTTGACGCGGGGGAGACATGTCAGCTTGACGCCCTCTATCTCGCGGTTCTGGAGTAAGATGTCGCCTAGGAGATCGACTGCGACTCCTGCGCGAATGACTTCGATACATCCGGCTACTGGACCTGTCACTGTATTCAGGAGACAAACTTCTGTGGACTCCTTCCCTCCGTCCGTCCCACCGGTTCCTAACCCCCTCAAGTTGCCTGTCTCCTTGCAGGAGGCGACCTTGCGGCCTTTGCGGTACATAAGCCTCTACTCTTCCTTGAGCAAGCTGCCCAGCACTACTCAGAGGATTTCCATCAGGTAAAGGCATCTGGAGGTTTTCTGAAAACAACGGTGACACAGGTCGATCAGTGACAATAGATGGAGTAAACATGATGCGAGGAGGGTGACCAGATCCAGAAGCACCGGGAGTGCCTCTTGCGGCCATTTCAGTCAAATATTCCAGCCGAGAATGAAGGGTCGCTATTTCCATTGCAAAAGGATGTTCACGGTTGAGTGTATATTCTCTCGAAAGAGGAGTGGAGAAGTCGGATCCTACCATCTGGGATGACAAAATGTCTGTTTGCGAGGAGACCACTCCTCCAGCAATTCCAGCCGAATGGTCCAGAGGTCCTGAAATAATTGGTTGTGTCGTCATAGAGAGATCAGCAGTAGCAAAGGGAAAAAGGCGCCTGCAGATTTGGAAAGGGATATTAGAGGATGATGATCGGATCGACTCTGATCCTGTGATCATGACCGTTCCAATCTTCTGACTAAACGGAGCTAGGCTATTAAGGACGCTCACTTAACATACCAAAGCTCTCAATGAAAGCACCATTTGATAAGATTCAATGTCAATCTTGTGAGATTCTGCGTCGTGTGCGATCGGAACGGTGGTGAATGGCGGCGAGTGTACCTGCAAGGCGCCGGAGGGGGAGCTCCGACGTAGATACTCCGATGCTTAAGTTAGTTCGGGTTTTAAGAGTAGTAGAGGTTTCTCTAGGTGAGCTTGACCTTACCCTGATTGTGAAAAATGGTGGGGTATTTATAGATCTGGACAGCGATACCTGGCGATATCAAAGAGGGCGCTGTTTGATGATGACGTCACAGGCGATATCAGTGGATGACGTCATGGGCGATGTCTGATGGGGCTGCCGGAAGCGATAACCTTATGGGTCCCTAGGATAGGATGACGCCGTGTGTATAGAATTGCGTGAGTCCCCCCCCCCCCCCCCCCCCCCGCGCTGAAGTCGACCATCCTAGGAATCCTTCGCTGATCCTTAGGCGATACAGGGATATCCTTATGGAGCTCAGGGGGATCCGTTCCGATAAGAACCGTTTGTGCAGTAGGACCGTTAGGACTATCTCGATTGTTATCACCATTTAACACAACATTCCCAACAGGTGGTGTCGTGTACCCTACGAGTGAACGTAGTGGACCTGAGACTGATGTCCATCTACTTGCGAATTGGATGCAAGTTAAAACTGTACCTGCGGAGAAATGAAGATCTCAGGGGATCTGGCATACTACTTGCAAGAGAAATGCAACTACTTGGCGAAGGATTTGGCCGCTGGAGAAAGGATCTGCGAGGGAAACAGATCACAGTGGAAACCATGTGTATAAATGGCACGATTAAGATGGACTTGGTACGGACCGAGAAGGGATGTGAGTTTTAGAGGATCTTCTTTGGGTTCATTGTGAAGTTTACTTCGAAGCTCAGAGCCGGGACATGGGAGAGCGTGCCTAGGCACGAGAAGTGGAGAGTTAGAGGTCAGGGTGTGCCAAACCTATACTTCCACGAGCCAACCAGGACAATCAGATACATCAGACAAACTGAGGATGAGGAGCGATGGATAGAAGATACTAGTGTCATCCAGTTGGCTCAATCAACACGGGCGTTGATTTGCTCTAGTGGGGGTGGTTTGTTAGACCACCAATGGTTGAGACCCTGATGATGATGGCACAGCATGCGCAAGGGTCCGGGTCCTTGCCTAGCGTGGAGTTAACGAGGGAAAATGACTGAGGTGACTCCATGACCATGACAAAGCCTTTGATTGCTAACTTTTTCCAAGCTCTATGGGTGCTTTATCTAGGTGAAGAAAGATAACCAAGACACGAGAAGTTCCTATTTAGGCCGCGACCAAGAGGGGCCAAGGCTTGGCGAATGGTTGAGCCAGGAGCTCGAGCTAGGGTGGTGCGTTGACACGGACTAGGACCGGTGCAGGGGCACGGACCAAAGCCAAGCTGAGCATAAGCTAGAAGCTAGCCAACGTAATGCAAGAGCCTAGTAACGGACAAGTTGTTGCAAGACATGGGCTATGAAATTAAAGGGAAATATGGGCGACGGTTACTTTGAGTGGGAAGATAGCTTTTGAAGCACATTAAGCACATGGAAAATGGCTGCAACTACTCGGGGAGTGGGGCAACGTCGTGGGAAGTTATGGAGGGAGTTACCTACTAATGAGGGTTGTCCATCCAAAAATATAGGAAGCGGTTAGACCTCATATCCTATATAAGGTCAGGTTGTGGCCTTAGTTCCTACGAAGAAAACTTGAGGGAAAAGAGTTGATTGAATACATTTTATAATTTTTTTCACTTATCTATTTTTCATGTAATTTAGATAGTGATATTACTGATAAGAGTCAACTTTCTCTATTTTTGCAAAATATGGCCTTGGAGCAGTTAAAGATGGAAAGGGGAAGAAAAGAACCAAAAATGGACAAACATACACTCAGAGCCTTTCTTGGCTAGTGTCTTGACCTATAAGAACCTTCTTGGCTACCACAAAACAAAGAGTCTCAGCATCCAGCATCACTTAAGATAGAGATTTTTATAGGCATATGCTTTGGAGCAAGTTGGATTGTCTCCTGAAGTGGATAAAGTCTCGACCTTTCGACCTTATTTGTTAGAAGAAACTTATCAAAGAGAGAAATTAAGATACAATTTAGGAATTAATTTAGGAATTTTTGTGATTCCTTTTCCTAAGAGATAATGATAGGGAGAAAGCAATATAAATTTCCTTAAGGTTTTGTAGAAGGGGATCTTCTCCCTTCTCTCATTTTTTCAATAGTTTTTTTGGGTTTTGAACTCATTTTGCTCCCATCGTCTTCTTCCAAGAAAAGAGGGATTTATTTTATGCAATCGAATATTTTGTTTCCTTCAATTATGAACATGTAGCTAAACTCTTCCTTTCCTAGTAGAAGCGTTAAAGCATGATCTTGAGTATGCACTTCTTTTTAATTCTAGATTTGACCAATCTAGGATTAATGTGACTTAGCAACAATCATTCATCTTGGCTATGACAACCCATTTTAGGTCCACTTAAGAGCCAAGAGGATCGAAAGAGACAACTAGTCTTGATAAGCTAGTGAGAAAGATTAATTTGATTTAAACTCAATTGACAACCGAGGATCCTAGGTCAAGAGTTGTCTTCCCCTAGTCAATAATAAATCAATTTAGTAAAAATTTTAACCAACAAGGTGCTAGTTGATTAGGACCATTCTTTAGAGTGTTTTTCTCTTTAGGTGGTTTGAAATAGGAGGGAAGTAGGGAACCCTAAGCATACTTGGGTCCTATAGCAACTCTGTGAATTAGAAATTAATATCTATGCATCAATGATTAGGTACTCATGAATCATGACTTGCTTAGCTTCTACTAGGAACATTTCCATCTATTGACATCACATCAATCTCGCTTTGTGATTTACTTGTTTTCTATATGTTTCCATTATTTTTGATTTCTTAGTTTTAAACAAAAACTCTCAATTTCACCTAAGTGTTTCCATCGATCTATGCAAGCATTTACAAAATCATATCTGTTTTGCTGCTATTTGCAATCTATTTTATGAACTAGTATAAGTTCTAATTGATTATTTATTTTTTACGGAGTCGACGCCTATCAATTTTTGGCGTCGTTGTAGGGGAAATTTGGTATACTAATTTTGTATTTTTTTATTCATGACCAGGTCCTCTTATACGGACTTAATTCCATTCAATCTGGAGCTTACAAGAACATATACAAAAATCAGAAGACAAGCCAAAAGAAAGCGATTGATACCATCGGAAATAGAACTAAGTTCATCAGTCAATAATAATCTTGATCAAGAGCACCCTCTTGACCAAGAAGATCCAAATCCAAGAGTAGAAATGGCAAATCAACCAGCTGAGCAGACTCTCAGGGAATTGAATAGAGGGGCAGAACAATCTACCTATTCCTGTATTAATTTCCCAACAGTGGAGCATGATTGGTCTATCAAAACCAACATCATCCACAACCTGAAGAAATTCCATGGACATTCCAACGAAAATCCCTACACCTATCCTAGGAACTTCCATTTGGAATATGATGCATTGAAACCTCGTGAACTTTCTATTCAAAGGGCTAAGTTGAGGGCTTTTCCTTGGTCATTGGAGGATTCAGCAAAGAACTGGTTCTACAATTTACCTCACAACACCATCACTGCATAGGATAAAATGTCAGCTGCATTTCTGAACAAGTATTGGAATGCAAGCAAGGCTGGAACAACTAGAAAGAACTTTGTGTCAATAAAGTAGAGAGGAAATGAGATCTATAGAGAGTACCATCAGAGGTTCTAAGACTTGCAGGATATCTGCCCAACACATGGAGTAGCTGATCAAGCACTGATACAATACGATTATGATGGGATGTGTTAGAAGGATAAAGATAGGGTGGATACAACAGCTGGAAGAGCTCTACAAGACGTAACTCCAACAAGAGCCAAAACCTTGCTTCAAACTATGGCAGAGAATTGCCGTAACAATTGCTCTTCTAAGAGATCTAACTCTATTTTTGGTTTAAATTATGTTTATTTGGAACAACAAGTCTTTAATGTATCTAACATCATGCAAAATGTTTTTACATGTGTTAAAAATCAAGCTACTACATCAAGTCCAATTGCAAGTGTTTGTGGGGATTTGCTGCCAAGCAGACCATACTACCACTAGTGTTACATGATGAAACCAACACCACTAGAGGACACCACACAAGTGAATGTAACTTTTGTTTTTAACCAAATTCAGCAAGGAAAGTTCCCTCCTAACAATAGTCCCTACTCCAATCTTTACAACCCAGGTTAGAGAAATCATCCAAAATTTAGTTGGGCTTTGAATAAACCTCAGAACAACTAGGTCCCTCATAATAAGTCTCAACAACCCCCATTTACCCTCCAAAACTTTGTGCCTAGACCCCCTTAAAACCAAGGCAATGCAACTCTATAACTACTAGTAGTCCCATAACAGTTACAAATAGTTGGACCTTCCCTTGAAGATACCTTGGATAAGTATATTCAAGTAGACCAAGCTACTATGACAGATATGTAGAAATAGATTAACAAGCTGGTAGAAAGAAACCAAAATCAGCAAGGAAGACTACCCTCCAACACTGTGGACAATCCCATGCACAATATGATTGCAATAAGTTTGAGGAGTGACAATGATCTACCTAAGAGGGCTAAGACGATCGTATTCGATTAAGAGATGCAAATGCTAAAGTTTGAACTAGAGGCAAAAGTGATCCCAGAACTAGAAAAATAAACAAAAGAAACAGTCTTGGCCAAGAAGTCGGCCAAGAATAGTACAGACACCACACTCCCGCAAGATGATTTGGTAATCCTTTCAATTTTTCCAGTTAGGTCTACAAAGACTAAGAGGGAAAAGGAAGAAATAAAATTTATGGACATATTCAAGAAAATAACAGTTAATATTCTGATGCTAGATTTAATTGCAAAAGTTCCAACCTATGCTAAGTTCCTTAAAGGTTTATGTACTAACTAGAAGAAATTTGTAGGAGTTGAGAGGATAAGCTTGAATCCAAGTGTTTTTTTAGTGTTTCAAGAAAAACTTCCAGAGAAGTGTAAGGACCATGGTACATTTCATATCCCATGCAAGATAGGCAACATAACAATAGAGAAGGCTTTGTGTGATTTGGGAGCAAACATAAATGTTATGTCTCTTTTAGAGTACTAGAAGTTGAACATTAGCATAATGAAGGAAACTAGAGTGGTAATTCAGCTTGTTGATTGATCGATTATCCATCCTAAAGGAGTCGTTGAGGATGTGCTTGTCCAAGTCAATGAGTTTATTCATCTAGTGGACTTTTATATTGTTGATATGAATGCTGATGTTTTAGTTAATTCTACTGATGTTCTCTTGGGCAGACCCTTTTTAAGGACCACAAGAGCAATGATTGATGTGTACAAGGGATGCCTTACTTTGAAGTATGATGGTAAAATGATAAAGTTTAATATGTACGATGCCATCAAATACCCGAACGAGATACACAGTCTGAATTTCATGGATATTAATGAACCTATTGCAAATAAAGTTTATGAAATGAATGTAATAGACCTACTTGATTATTCTCTAGGATAAAAGAAGGAGAATTGGTAGAGATGGAAGAAACGTTTGTGGTTAATAGTGATTTGCAAGAAACTGTGCAGGAGCTTAAAGCTTTTGAATCGTTGTTTGAGAATATTGCTAACACTAAGCTGCCAAATACTTATATTAAACTTTTACCTTATGATGTGCAGCCACTATAAATTCAGCTCAAGACACTCAGGACTAAATGAAACATGTCTTTCTTTGCTAAGAGGCCACCCTACTGGTAATTATATCCAGAAAGCTGAGCAAGGAAGAAGAGAAGTTGGTGGAATTACTAAAATGACACAAGGCAGCCATTGGATGGACCATAACAGATATCAAAGGAATATCTCCGAACATATGCACCCACAAAATCCATCTAGAAGAGGACAAGAAAACAATTCGACAACCATAGAGAAGGCTTAACCCTCCAATGATGGAAGTTGTCAAAAAAAAGTTCTCAAGTTGTTGGATGCAGGGGTAATCTACCCCATTTCTGACAGTGATTAGGTGTATCTTGAGCAGGTAGTCCCAAAGAAGACCAGGATTACAATGGTAGAAGGAGATTATGGCAAACAAGTACCAACTAGGATACATAACAAATGAAGGGTCTGCATTGACTACAGACGCCTTAACAATGTGACGAGGAAGGACTGTTTTCCCTTGCCCTCCATAGATCAAATGTTTAAGAGACTGGCATGTAAGTCCCACTATTGTTTTCTTGATGGTTACTTAGGATTTCACCAAATTCCTATGGCTCTTGAGGACCAAGAGAAAACAACTTTTACTTGCTCGTTTGGGACATTTGCATATAGAAGAATGCCATTTGGTTTGCGTAATGCCCCTTGCTATATTTCAGAGATGCATGGTTAGTTTATTTTTTGAGTAAGTAAAAAAGAGTGTTGAGGTTTCTATAGATGAATTCACAGTGCATGGGGATTCTTTCTATCATTGCCTTAAAAACCTTGAAAATATTTTTAAAAGGTGCATTGAAACTAATTTAGTTTTAAACTTTGAAACATGTCCTTTCATGGTAGATCAAGGTATAGTCTTAGGTCATGTAATCTCTAAGGAAGGAATAACGGTAGATCAAGCTAAAATAGACATCATAAAAAATCTACCATACCCCTCGTGTTAGAAAGGTTCATTCTTTCCTTGGACATGTAGGGTTTTACATGCGCTAATAATTATGTGCTAATTATGATGATGATCTCTATCTAATTATGTGCTTTTAGATAGAGATAATACTGATTATGTGTCATTTTCTTCCTTTTTTTTTGCAGATTTGAAGATTTCAAGGAGAGAGAGAAGAAAGATGTTGAAAGCACTAGAATTGTTGTGCAAAATTTAACTCTAGCCCTAGAAGGAGTTCTGGAGCGGACTGCCTAAGTCTAGGCCTAAAAAGACGTAGTGCAACACAGGATCTTATAGATGAAAAAACGCAAAGTTTTGGGGACTGAAGAGAGAGACGCGATTTGGACTCTCTCCAACTGCCTGCATTAGATAAAACAAAGATGTGAACGTCATTTTATCTAGCTGATCAGATACAATTTTATATTCAAATTTTATGAGATAATTAAGGGGAGAAAACATTATATAATCTTTCCCTAATTATCAACAATTGGATCCTTTTACTCTCTGATTTTAGTTTTAGCTTTTTGAACACAACTCCCTTCATCTTTTTCCTTGAGACAAGGGATTTTTATGTAATTACATTTTTATGCTTTTCGTAAACTATGTTTATGTCTAGCTAAATTTTTCATTCCTAGTGAAGACAATAAAGGTTTTTGATTTAGTTTAATTATGAGATATAATTGTTTCGTATAGTTTCTGCATTTGTATTAATTGTGAGATCTAATTGTTTCATATGTCAATATTGCTCATATTAGATTTAAGCCTGATCATCTTAATCTCTAATCTAAATAATTAAAGTAGTTCCCAAAGGTTGCGGATTACATAGCCTGAAGGATAAGCAGATAACTAGATCGATCTCAGCCAGAGGCTCTTTGAGACTAGAGTGAATGTGTAATTAGGTCTAAAGGCTATAAGTGTATCTTAGTCTTGGCCTAGAGTTAGTCTTTCCATGGATTTATAAATTTTCTTGGTAAATCTTATAAGTGTACCCTATGGTTGCAAGATAATTAGGGTCTCTTAATAAGTGTACCTTTAAGTGACTTGTTGTAGGTGGAAAAGAGGGAATCTAAGTATACCTGGTTGTTATAGGTACTCCATAAATCAGAAATGAATATCCTTGGATCAATGATCAATTATACTTGAATCATAACCTTGCCATTGTCTTTGCTAGGATCCTTTTATTATTTTTTTTCACCCAATCAATTTTTAACTTGTTCCATTTTCAATTACACTGTCTGTTTATTATTTTTTCAATTATTATTCAATTCAAAACAATCCCCATTTTTACTTTTAGTATTATTTCATTAGTCATCATAAAAAATCCGAAATTTATTCCTTTGTCTCGGTGGAACGAACTTTTTATCACTTTGCACAATTTATTTTGTCTATCAGTATTTAGTCGCAATCTTAATTATTATTTGACAAACTCGGTAGTCGATGAAATTTTTGGCGCCGTTGCCTGAGACATTGGTAAATTAATTTTCGGTTTTCTTTGTGTATGACTAGGTCATCAAGTTCAGAATTACTTCCATATAATCCTGAGATTATAAGAACTGAGGCTAAGATAAGGAAACTAGCCAAAAACTCCAGTGTAAAAGAAGAGCAATCAGGACATTCTGGCAAGGTTGTAAAACCCGGACCGGTCATAAACCCGGTCTAGGAAAATGGTCAAGGTTCAGTGGGTCAACCCGAAAAAATCAAAAAATTCAAATTTATCCATCTTTTTAACCATATATAATAAACTATCATATTTGGTATCACAAAGTGACTTGATAAGTTACTAGAATTTTGTTATGTGAATTTCAAAAGTAATGTGTACTTTTGGTCTTTATTTTTTTGTTGAAAATGTCTAGAGAAAAATATGAATCATCAATTTTAATAGCCAATGTTATACAATCTATGGTGTGCATGTATTGAAAATAAAAATAATTGATGAAAGTAAAAAAAGAAGAAGAAATAAAGCGATAAAAGGCACAAGGAACTAAAGGAAAGAAAAATAAGAAGAAGACATGATATAAAATAATACCACATCGGAAAGAACACAACTACACCTCTCCCCATAAGACTATAAAATTGACAATAGTTATAGATCACTGATGCATTTGCACATATTGGGCCTAGACTTATATTTTTGTTAGGCCCATAAGCAATATAGTTTAGTCAAAATTTTGGTTCTTTGACCAAACTAGTTGGTTTGAATAGATTTTTTTTAGAACATTAAATCAACCCAGAAAAGCTTGTCGATTGGGTCACCGGTTGAACCGATTGACCTGACCAAACTGCTTGAAGACCCGTAAAAGAGGGTTTTAAGCAATTTCAAACCCAGCCCAATGCCCGATCACCGGTTTTCCTAGTCAAACTGGCCAGGCTGTGCCAGGTTTGACTACCTTGCATTGTGTACCCTCAGAATTAGGTTCCTTAACATAATCTAATACTCGTGAGGAGGAAAATCCAAGTCTAGCCCTAGACTTATATCTTGAAGAAAATAAAGGATAGTCAATCCCAATCCAACAAAAATGGCAGAGGTGGATGCAAATAGAACTCTAAGGGAGCTCAATTCATAACCAAAACAGGCCACTCCTTTCTGTATCAATTACCAGCAAGTGGCAAATGACTAGATGATAAAGACAAATCTCATTCAAGCATTGAAAAAATTTCATGATTTATTTAATAAAAATCCTTACTCTCATTTGCAGGAACTACATTGGAAATGTGATTCATTGAAGCCACCTGATGTTATAATAGAAAGAGAAAAATTGAGAGTGTTTCCTTCGACATTAGAAGATGGTGCGAAGAGTTGGTTTTTCTGTTTACCCACTCATACCATCACAACATGGGCTGAAATGTCAGATGTTATCTTAAAAAAATATTTCTCGACTAGTAAAGCATGAGCATCTAGGAAAAACCTAGTTGTAATTCAACAACTCAATGATGAAAGCTTTGAGCAATATTTTGAAAGATTTGAAAGGATGCAGGCCATTTGTCCTTCACACAGAGTAATGGATCAATCATTGATTCAATACTTCTATGATGGTATGAAGTAGAGTGAACAAAAAAAACTGGATGCAACAAGAAGTAGAGCTACAATGGACCTAACTCCAATAAGAGCAAAGGAGTTAATGAAATGGTCAATAATTGTTCAGAAAATAGAAGCTCTAAGAGAACTAACCCAGTCAATGAGGTAGGTGTAGCAGCACTTGAAAATAAAATGATAGAAATGAATAATATGTTGCTCTCTATTATTGCAGGAAATTCTCAACAGGTTAAGGAATGTGGACTGTGTTGTCAAATGGGTCACCCTACTGATGCTTGTCCAATACTGCAAGATGGAGCACAGGTTAATGCAATGATAGGGTTCAATCAAGGTAAGGGTAAATACAATAACCCTTACCCAAATGTTTACACACCAAGTTAGAAACAACACCCCAATTTTAGTTGGAATCAACAACCCCAACCTCCATTTCACCTTCAGAACTTTCAACCTAGACCTCCGCAAAATCAACATCAAAGCCCTGCATAACCAACCAATTCACCTCAATCATCTTCTAATAACTCATTCGAGGAGACTATGAAATAGTTTGCATTAACCACACAAGCAAATATAGCAAAGCTTGAAAAACATATGACACAGATGGCTATAGCTCTCAGTAAGAAAGAAAGTTAAGGCAAACTACCATCCATGTCTGAGGGTAATCCCAAACATAATGTCAATGCAATGGAGCTAAGAAGTTGAAAGAATCTGCCAACTAGAGAAGGCCTAATTCTAGGCCAAGACTTATAAATTCCTAAACCAGAACCAAAGGCTGAAGTTACACCAACAAAACCAGTACTGACCAAGATCATTACAGAGACACCTATGCAACAGGAAGTAAGATAACCCTACCACCTTTCCCTAAAGGTCTGCCAAGACCAAAAAGGAGAAAGAGGACAAGGATATTTTTATTATTCTTAGGAAAGTTTCTGTGAACATTCATTTACTTAATGTAATCACTTTTATTCCTAAATATGCTAATTTTTTTAAAGACTTATGTACTAATAAAAATAAATTGACATGATTAGAGTTGATTAACATGGGAGAGAATGTCTCAGCAGTACTAGAAAGGAAGCTTCCTTTAAAATGCAAGGATATAGATATGTTTGCAATACCATGCAAGATTGGAGATAAAATCCTGGAGAAAGCTTTATGTGACCTTGGTGCAGGAATATATTTAATGCCCTGGTCTGTTTACAAAACTCTTAATTTAGAACCTCTAAAACCAACCAGAGTGGTTATTCAATTAGCAAACCGATCATACATTTACCCTATAGGTGTGATAGAGGATGTTCTTATTAAGGTGGATGATTTTGTATACCCTATAGACTTCTATGTCCTTGACATGGAGGAAGACAATTCCTCAAAAGAAATTGATGTATTGTTAGGGAGACCATTTTTAAAGACTACTCATGCGAAAATAGATGTTTATGATGGATTTTGTCTTTAGAATTTGATGGTATTATGATCAAATTTAATATATACATGATACTAAAATACTTAAATGATGTTCACTGTGTCAATTTTATTGATGTGATTGACTCTTTTGTTGATCAAGTGCAAGAAATGAACTCAATTGATCCTTTGGACATTGTTCTCAGCAAAGGAATAAAAGAGAAAGAGTTACTTGTTAACTCTCATTTGCAAGCAGTTGTATATGAATTGAATGCTTTAAAGCATATTCTTGTCTAGTAAAAGACCCTGAACTGCTTAGAACTCACACTAAGTTACTCCTTTCCATTGTGCAGGCCCCACAGTTAGAGCTGAAAACTCTATCATCTTACTTCAAATATGCCTTTCTAGGCCTAGAGCAAGAAACGATGCCAGTCATTATATCAAGTAAGTTGAACCTGGTGGGGTAGGAAAAGTTGATGAGAGTTCTCAAGAATTACAAAGAAGCAATAGGATGGACCATTGCTGACATCAAAGGGATTTCGCCCTCAAAATGCATGCATAAAATCCATTTGGAGGAAGACAACAAAACAATAAGACAACCATAGAGGAGGTTGAATCCTCCAATGATGGAGGTAGTCAAGAAGGAAATCTTAAAACTCCTTGATGTAGATGTGATATACCCTATCTCTGATAGTTCATGGGTGAGCCCTATCTAAGTGGTTCCAAAGAAGACAAGAGTAATAGCGATAGAGGGTACTGATGGAAATTTGGTGCCTACAAGAATTAAAAATGGGTGAATAGTTTGTATAGACTACAGACGTCTTAATATAGCTACTAGAAAGGATCACTTTCCTCTTACTTTTGTAAATCAAATGCTAGAAAGATTAGCTGCAAAGACTCACTATTGTAATGCCCCTGCAACATTCCAAACATGCATGGTTAGTATATTTTCTGATTTTGTAGAGAAAAGCATTAAATTATTCATGGATGATTTTACAGTGTATGGAACATCATTTGATCAATGTTTGAAATTTAAAAAAGATATTAGAAAGATGCATAGAAACTAATCTAGTCCTTAACTACGAAAAATGTCATTTCATGGTAGACCAAGGATTAGTTTTAGGCCATGTGATCTCGCACAGAGGTATAGAAGTTGATAAAGCAAAAATTGAAATTATTGAAAAACTTCCTTACCCCTCTAGTATACGCACAGAGGTTCGTTCTTTTTTGGGTCATGTAGGTTTCTACCGAAGGTTAATAAAGGACCTATGTGTAAATTGCTACAAAAGGACATTGAGTTTGAATTTGATGAAGAGTGCAAAAAAACCTGCCTTTAATCAACTTAAAGAAAAGCTAATAACAACCCCAATAATTCAAGCCTAGATTGGGAGCTACCATTTGAAATCATGTGCGATGTAAGCAATTCAACCGTGGGAGTAGTTCTAGGCCAAAAGCGAGGAAAAGATTCTTATGTGATCCATTACACTTCAAGAATGCTAGATAAAGCACAAAAAAATTATACCACCACAAATAAGGAGCTCCTAGAAAATATTTTTGCATTAGATAAATTCAGATCATATTTACTAGAAACTAAAGTGATAGTTGTTTTTTTATCATGCAGCTCTTAGGTACCTCTTGGCCAAGAAGGATGCAAAACCATGACTCATCAGGTGGATACTCTTTCTATAGGAGTTCAATTTAGAGATCAAGGATAAAAAGGGCAGAGAGAATTTGGTAGCTTATCACCTCAGCAAAATACAATCCATTCTAGGTTCTGATTCACTAAGAGACGATTTCCCAGATGAGCATCTATTTCTAGCCATGGTATGCAGATATTGCCAACTACTTGGCAAGAGGTAAAAAAGGACTCTCTATACTATATATGGGATGATCCCTACCTTTGGAAACAATGACCAGATCAATTGTTAATGAATGTGATAACAATTGATGAAACACCAAGGGTATATTTGTCTTCCCACCTCAAGTCAAAGCTGGATCCATGTAGACCTTGACTGGCGACAGCGCCTGGCTACCGCCTGCGTTAGACTAAGGAATCCTGGGATTGTCGACATCAGCGCGGGGGGGGGGGGGGGGGGGACCTACTCGGCGTCATCCTATCCTAGGTGACCCCAATATCATCTCATTGGCGATATCCCGTCGGCGATATCCTATCCAGTTGACACATGCTGACGTCATCCTGGGCGTTATCTTCCCTCGATAACACCCGCCCCTTGGGTAACGAACTTTCTTTTGCTTATAAATACTACTCATTTCTAGATCAAAGGTAAGACCAAAATCACTACCAAAATCTCTGCCAAATTTCCCAGCCATACTAACTTAAGCATCAGAGCGTCTACGCCGGGGCCCCCCTCCGGCGCTTTGCAGGTACGACAGACTATCGCTACAGTAACTTCAGACGACCATAATCTCTACTCCGCTTTCCCAGAAGTCCGAATCTTATCAAATTGATGCTTTCATTGAGTGCTTTGGTTTTAATTAAGTGAGCGTCCTTAATTGCCAAGCTCTGTTCTTCTGAAATTGGGAAGAGTATGGCTTCTGATTCAGATCCACCATTGTCTCATTCCTCCAGCCTTCCATTCGATACCCGTAGGTGACTTTTCCCTTTCACCACCGCTGATGCTCCAACCGCGGCACAAGAAATTTCCCCAGGAATGTTGGATCTCTCCTCTGAATAAACAGCGGGAACATTTGTGTCCCAGCCATATACTCCTTTGTCCCAGATAGCAGGGCCTAGTCATTTTACTCCCCAGTCAAGGGGATCCGTGATAGACAGCGCGCATAACCCTTTCGCAAGCTCGATTTTAGCCCTCCGTGCCCAATTGGACCACTTAACAGAGTTGGCTACTAGATTCACGCCTACTGCTTCTGGATCAGGCGTCCCATCTCAGTTTGTTTTTACTCCATCCATCATCACTGAACGACCGCTGTCGTCCCCATCGCGCACGAATGCCCCTCTGACGTTGCCTGCGTTGAACGCACCAGTTAGTCTTGTACAATTTGCTCATAGGATAGTGGAGCCGTACGTACCACATGCGCCTTTGCTTCCTATTTCCCAGGAGGAGCGGCAATGGCATGGCGAGGACAGAGGTCGTTGGGATGGTAGGAGAGTTGAAGATGGTAGAGACCTATCTCCTGGAGGGAGTGAAAGATCCAGCAGTAGGAGGCATCGAACTCACTCACCGAGAAGTCGCAATCCGTCTCCCAGGCGACACCCTGATAGAAATCCGCGAGATCAGAGGAGTCATTTGGAGGTATCCCTACCTCGGTATGCGCGTGAGATTCTTGATGATACTTCTGGCCACCCCTCGGAATCCTATGATGACACTAAAGATCCTATTTCTCACCTTAACAAGGTGAAAGACTTTGTACAATTTCAGACCCACAATAACGCTGCTTTATGTCAAATATTTGTAATGACCCTGTCTGGGTAGCGCGCTTATGGTTCGAAGGTCTTCCGGGTGGGTCTATTGACAACTTTTCACAGCTGGAATCTAAATTCAGGAGTCGATTCAGTACTGCAGTCCCCATTAGGAAGTCTGTTGCTGCCTTGTTTGATCTACACAGAAGACCTCAGGAATCCTTGAGGGGTTTCCTCCATTATTTCGACACCGAGATGTCGCTAACGCCAGGAGTGACGGTTGACTTCGCCATCGAAGCCTTGAAATGAAATTGCTATTATGGAAAGCTTAGAGATGCTTTAATGGTTGACCCGCCAGCAACCTTAGATCCGTTAAGACTGAAAGCCCATAACTATGCGAGGATGGAAGAGGAAGAGAATAGGGACGCGATTCGGAACATGCTGCCAGCCATGCCTTCAGTTCATAATGCTCCCGTATCGACCACTTCTGAAGATCGGTTCACCGACGATTACGCTCAGCGAAAGGATCACATTCCTAGGACCTCTAACTGGATAAGAGGTAACCCCTCAAAGGGAAAGTCTGGTGACTCCTCAGCACAGCAGCAGGGTGATCCTCCTAAAGGACGAGTTTATGACTCAGATCTTTCTTCCATAATTTTACCCAGAGCAGAAATACTAGCAATAGTGGAGCAGCGAAATCTGCCCATCCGTTATCCTGCCCCTGTAAGACGGGGGGTAACCTTGGGGAGAAGAGAAAATGCTTATTGCAAATTTCACAAAGCTAAAGGACACTCTACCGAGGCGTGTAGAGAACTCAAATCGGCGTGAAGAAGGCTATCTTGGAGAATTCGTAGTAAAAACATGAGAAGAAGCCAAGAGTAACCCAACAAATAGAGTAGCCGATAGCAGAACGGCACCTTCCCGCCCCCCAGGCCACGACACTGGTCCTACGGGAGGAGGCAGGAAAATGCTCGCGATTGATGATGAGGACGTCCCCATCATTAACATCATTACTGGAGGTACCCCTTATCCTGATGAATCTGGACAGTCGACACCCACAGCAGGGGATAAGTGGAAGCGTGTCGACGTGTCAATCAAAAGTGAGGCAATAAGTGCCCTGGATCGTATGGTACTATCCTTTTCTGAAGAAGACGAGAAAGGTGTGGTATATCCACATAATGATGCGCTAGTGGTTACGCCCGTTATCGCCAGCCACGGGGTTAGAAGGACTGTGGTTGACAACGGAAGCGCCGTGAACTTGTTCTCACTGGAAGCTTATAATCTCATGAAGCATCCTGATAATGAGCTTATGCCCTGCAAAAAACCCATCATCGGAGTAGACGGGGTCCCCATCCCAGTGACTGGAGTAACCACCTTGCTAGTATATTTCAAGGAAGATACCTCCAAACGGTCGGAGGAGCTTTTATTCTTGGTGGTGGACTTAAATCTGCCCTATAATGCCATATTGGGGCGGCCATTCCTCAATCGCTTCGGAGCGGCGATATCACAGAAACATCTGAGATTGAAATACCCTTCTTGGGATGGTGTGGTTTCGATCCGAGGTAATCAGAAGTTAGCGGCTGAATGTTACCTGCTTATGACTCAGAAGAGTTGCGATAGGTATGTATGTGTGACAGTTGATCCCTATGAACAAAATGATGAGAAACGCACGCAGCCCGTGGACAAAATGACTCATGTCCCCGTTAACGAGATAGATCGGGCTGAATTCCTGGTAAGCGATAACCTCACCCCGGAGGAAAACTTCCAGTTAGCCCAGCTATTGAATAAATACAAAGGGGAGTTTACATGGAAACCCTTTGACATGCCTGGTATCTCACGAGCGATAGCAGAACATCGGCTTAATGTCAACCCTGACGCAAAGCCGGTTCAGCAGAAACGACGTGCTTTCTCTACCGAAAAGACGACCGTTGTTGACAAAGAAGTAGCAAAACTTCTTGAAGCTGGCTTTATCCGAGAAGTACAATATCCTACCTGGTTGGCTAACCCTGTCCTGGTTCCCAAGCCCAGCGGAGAGTGGCGTATGTGCATTGACTTCATAGACTTGAATGACGCTTGTCCCAAAGATTGCTACCCACTTCCTCGAATTGATCAGTTAGTTGATCAGGCTACCGGGTACGCCTATTTGAGCTCGCTAGATGCCAATTCGGGGTATCACCAAATCCCCATGGCCAGGGAAGATGAAGAGAAAACTGCTTTCATCACTCCGAAAGCCATTTACTGCTACACGGTGATGCCTTTTGGGATGGAAAATGCTGGAGCCACCTTCCAGCGAATGACGAATCTGGTCTTCGAAAAATAGATCGGGCGAAACATAGAAGCATATGTCGACGACATACTGGTCAAAAGCCGAAGTTTCAAAGACCACTTATCTGATCTGGCGGAAGTCTTCAGAGTAATGAAGCGATATCAAATGAAACTGAACCCTCGAAAGTGCATGTTTGCCTTTCAAACGGGCAAGTTTTTGGGTTACGTGGTCAGTCAAAAGGGTATTCAACCTAACTCGTCAAAAATCAAAGCCATCCAAGACATGGTATCTCCTCGAACTGTGAAGGAAATACAGAAGTTAACGGGGCGTGTTATCGCTCTGAGACGGTTTATATCTAAGCAAGGCAAGAGATGCCTCCCCTTCTTCAAAATTATACACAAGAAAGCCATCTTCGGATGGACGACAGAATGTGAAGAGGCATTTGAAGGCCTGAAGGCCTACCTATCGTCCGATTTGGTGCTGACCAGGCTAGAGCCTGGCGATATTCTATATTTATATCTTGGGGTCCCTGACGAAGTGGTTAGTGCGGTCCTCGTGTGGGATGACAATCATGCACACCGCCCCATATACTTCGTAAGTCACATCTTGAAAGATGCCGAGCTGAGGTATGCCCGTATTGAAAAAATAACGTTCGCATTTATACAAGCCACGAGGAAAATGAGTCGATATTTTCAAGCTCATACCATCATCGTACTAATAGACCAGCCTTTAAGAAGAATATTTTGGAAGCCCAAATCCTCGGGGAGAATGCTGATTTGGGCTATCGAGCTTGAACAATATGGTTTGCACTACAGATCCCGACCATCTGTGAAGGCTCAAATTCTGGCAGACTTTATCGCGGAATGCACCTTTACGCCAGATCCAATGACGAAGTTGACTGAAAAGGAAAAAGAAGAGTTGGACCTTCCCTTCCCTGAGACCTATACTGACCTGTGGGTCATCCACGTGGATGGCGCCAAAAATCAAGAGCTTGCCAGAGCCGGAATCTTCATGAGTGGGCCACACGATATCCATGTGTGATATGCCATCTGAATCCTGCAGCCATTGTCCAATAACGCCGCAGAATATGAAGCACTGTTAGCTGAGCTCATGATAGGAAAAAACGTCTCCATAAAAGGGATACATGACTCAGGGAGGCTGGGAGACCTACGACTGAAAGTTTGTGGAGACTCCAAGTTGATAATAGACCAAGTTCTGGGACACTCTCAGGCTAGGGAGCCCATCATGGTACAATACCTTGCCAAGGTAAAACGCGAGTTGATAGAAATAAAAAAATGTTGAAGCAGATAACGTCGCTAAACTCGCAGCAAACCCGGAAGCGTCCATACCTAAAAGGGTGTATTACCGAGAAATACCC
Organism: Viola odorata; assembly: GCA_963691705.1. Classification (NCBI taxonomy): domain Eukaryota; kingdom Viridiplantae; phylum Streptophyta; class Magnoliopsida; order Malpighiales; family Violaceae; genus Viola; species Viola odorata. Next base: position 77,426,661 of record OY829537.1, read on the forward strand.
GTGCCCTCCTTCATGGAAGAACAGGCGGCGCTCTGTGTAGAAGAAAGTAAAAATGACTGGAGAATTCCCATCATAAAATACTTGAAGCATGACGAGCTACCAGCGGATAACGATGAGAAGAAGAAAGTGCTAAAGCAAGCGGCACGGTGCGCATACTTTGATGGGGAACTGATGCGGAGATGTTTCTCTCATCCGGCTGCCAGATGCATAACGGAACAAGAGGGCCTTCATACCCTCCGCGAAATCCACGAAGGAATTTGCAGCATGCATGCATCCGGCGGAACCTTGGTTGCGCAAGTCTTTCGATCAGGGTTCTACTGGCCTACCATCCGGAAAGACTGCCATGATTACGTGCGAACTTGCCAAAAGTGTCAGAAATTCTCCAAAATTCCTCGACAACCTGCCACCCAAATTTATGACATCATCGCTCCTTGCCCTTTCGCAAAATGGGGAATGGACATCTTTGGACCGTTTTCGAAGGCAAGGTCTTAGTTAAAATTTATGGTTGTGGTGCTAGACTACTTTACCAAATGGGTGGAAGCTGAGGTGGTTACCAACATCACAACAGAAAAAATCTGGCGTTTCTTCAAACACGAAGTTATCATGCATTTCGGAGTTCCCCGCGTACTAGTCAGCGATAACGGAACGCAATTCACCAGCCAATTCTTTAGAAACCAATGCGTGGAGTTTGGAATCGAGCAAAGATTCTCTTTCGTGGCTCATCCCCAGACCAATGGTCAGGCTGAGGTGACAAACCGAGCCATCTTTAACGGTGTTAAGAAGAACCTAGAGGGATCCAAAAAGAAGTGGGCAGATGAGCTACCGTATGTGATGTGGGCATATCGCATGACTATGAAAACCAGTACAGGAGAGACACCTTTCGTAGTGGCTTTCGGTACTGAGGCCATCACGCTTGTGTAAATTGGTACCATGAGCCTACGAGTGGCCTACTTCAGAGAAGAGTTGAATGAGGAAAGGCTGCGTGCAAATCTCGACGCGCTTCCCCAATTGCAAGAGGAAACTCTTCTGAAAATGATGCACTATAAGCAAAAGATGACACGTTATCACAATAGGCGTGTCAAAGAACGCCTTCTAAAAGAAGGTGACCTGGTACTCAGGGATCAACGAGCGACTGGTCAACGTCGGGGGAAGCTCAGTACAAATTGGGAAGGGTCGTACCGCGTTACCCATATTATCGGGAGAGGAGCGTATCGTCTGGAGACACTCGACGGTACCCCCTTACCTAACTCTTGGAATATCGCTCGTTTGAAATTATGATAGTGTTTGGGGTTAAGGGTTGGGTTGGGTTGGGTTGGGTTGGGTTGGAAAAGTTGATGAAAGGTGTTTGGGGTTAAGGGTTGAAGTGGGCTTTTTGGAAAGCTGCGTTGGAAAGCTTGTGCATTTCTTGTGCAAACCCCACTGCTGCAAAAAAGGGCAGTGGCAAACGCAGCACTGCGTTTGCTCCCTCTCTCATATTTTTTTTTTCCTTTCCTTTTAATTTCATTTTTTTACTTTATATAATAGAACAAAATATATTAAAAACTATCACAATAAAATCTCCATCTCAAAATAAGTAATTCTAGATCCACTTTTCCTATTTTTATTAATTTTTTAAAAATGGGTTTTATACTCCAACTATTTCATTTTTATAATTTTACCAAATACCAAAAATAACTTCTCGTTTCCCACAGCACTTTTAAAAAATGTTTACCAAACAGCATACTAGCTTTTCCAGAAGTACTTTTGCCACAGCACTTTTGCCACAACACTTTTGCCACAACACTTTTCGGACTAGAACCGGAACGCCAAACAGACCCTATATCATGCTAGACTTTGGTTTATCTCTGCACCTTTTACTAACGCCAGCCCTAACCTATGCTAACGCTCGAATAATGAGCTTTCTTATGTTTCGTGGCTGCGTGTGTGTGTGCAGACGATGAGAGAAAAACAAAAAAGAGGTTACTAGGAGTGAAAAATCCTATCCTTGTGATGGTCGGTCCTGATCCACCGACTCACTAAGTGAGGGCACGCCCTAGCACACCAACTATCTAACGTCGGGAGTGAAACGTCCTATCCTTGTGTGGGACCATAAGACGAGGCACATCCCGACACCCCCGGGAGTGAAAAGTCCTATCCTTGTGATGGTCGGTCCTGATCCACCGACTCACTAAGTGAGGGCACGCCCCGGGATTCCTGAAGGTGAAAAAGCCCAACCCTTATAACAGTTGTTCTCGTGGAGACGGCTCGTTAAGGAGAGGCACACCCTAGGGAGATACTAACTCCATTTGGGAAGTGAAAATCCTATCCTTGTGACCGGGCTAATATAGACGACTCATTAAGTGAGGGCACGATTCCGGAATGTGAGGATAGCGCCGAAAGTGAAAAATCCTAACTTGGTGATGGCCTGTCCTGATCAGACGACTCACTAAGGAGAGGCACTTTCCGGCCGATCGTGATATCGTGGGAACACGAAGAATCACGAAATCCCAGCGAGTAACCAGATGTAGAATCCCTGGTAAGTGAGCTGGTTGAGAAAGCGATAACAAGCGACACCTGTGCCCTAGAATGGCCGCGGATCGGCTCCTACGGGAAACTTGTGTCTGTTATCGCATATCTTTTACTAATAAATATTAATCGAGCATGTGCAGGACATCTCTAACTGAAGGAGATCGCAATGCTTAAGGCGATAGACGGATCGCGCGGTCTATCAGCTAAATGGACGAAAGGCCAACCGTGCTGATTCTTGCCTAATTCGGAGAACAGGGCCTAAAGACCTCGTTTGTTATCTCTTCTAATCAAGGGACGGAAGGACGCTCCCTCGTGAAGGAATATCATCTTCGATGAGGCAGAATAGTGGCACAGTTAAACCTGGCAGAGCTCGTTAGCGTAACCAGGATAATAAGGGCGCGACGGTCGCGCTACGAGAAATTCTAAGGAAAGGAAAAATAGTAATAAAGGGAATCGATACCATAGCCTAAACACCCACGAAGGGTCGCAAAATATACAAAAGATGGACAAAAAAGGGATAACGCTCAATCCTTGCAAAAGAAAGGGCGATAATATCCTAGCTATGACTGGTTCCCTAAACTTTCCTGCCCCGGGTAGCCCGCCTCTCTGGTTAAGCGAAAGCCCTCATCATTAAGATCAGAGGAATTCTTCAAAAAGGCGTCAGAAACGGCGTCGCCTTGATAAAATTCTTCCCCATGAATCTCTATAAAGCAGTTGGCCATGATGGAAGCAGTCTTTTCGATATACCACTGGCACATGATAGGCGTCTCTTTCTCAAGTGTCACTTTCTCTCCCGCCAAGGCTCCTCTCTCTTCCATTAAGGCCGCTTTCTCTCCCTCGAGAGCTATACTCTTCGACCGTTCAGCTGACAGAGCGGTGTTAGAAGCGGTCAACTGTTCCTTCACCTCTCTTGCCTCTTCTTTGGCTGCTTCCATAGCCCCCATATACTTGTCTCGCTCTTCCAGCAACCTCTGTTTCTCCTCTTGCTCCTTTGAAAGCTTGTCTGCGGAAGCAGCAAGATCAGCCGTCCTTTCTGACACGCGTTCCGTGTAGTGATGAAACCGGAGGAGACTGGTAAAAAGAGTAGAGCGCAGTAGGTCAACTTGCTCTTTATCTCCCTCAGCGGCAAAAGTGCTTCGTTCCTCGGGAGACATTAGTATATGAGTAGCCAAGAACGCAACAGTGACAGCCGAGTTATTGCCCCCCATGGCTGCGATTCCTGAACTACGCAGTGTAGTCATATCCACTTGATGAGTGATAGGCCCAGCGGCATTATATGAGCTAACGTCGGCCAGAAGATTAGACACTGTCGTCCCCTCACCAAAGCGCTTAAGCGCGGAAGCATCGGAGGGAACAAAGACCACGACGGTAGGAGAGGGAGGCTGGTTAGAAGCGGAACCTCCCTGGGGCCCATAGATTTCATGAGGCTGATAGGAGGAGAGACCCGACAGCTCATCAGGGTAGACTACGTTAGAGGAAAAATGATGCCCTTCTGAACCAAACGAAGGTGGAGAGGTCTCAAAAGGCCTAGGCATGGCCATGTTCCCAAAAATGCTAGTGGTCTGGCCCGGGGGAGGCACTGAAGAGTCAAGGATGATTTGAGGCCCCTCCCCGACATCAGCTTGACTAGAAGACCGGCTCGTACCTGCTCCATTGGACCTCTGCCTCTTCCTTGGTTGAGTCAGGATACGCCTCAAGTCCATATTGCCACGCGATAGCGAAGGAGTAGAGGTACCAGAAGGATCCTATGAAGGAAAACAATTAGAAACAAAAGAAAAATGTAGAAAGATATTAAAAAGCAGCACAAGAGTTATAAGGGAGGGTTTGCAGTTACCGCCTCAGCGGTAGGTGCTTCCGAAGAGTAGGCTGTCTCCGAAGAAGGCGGAATTGATGGCTAAAGGGTGGCAACGCTCCTTGTCTTCCTTTTCTTCTTTCCTTTAATAGAAGCCTTGGGAGCAGCCCACCGAGCAGGAAGAGCAGCGATTGATATGACAGAAATACCAACAGGAATGGTGTCAGATTCCTCGACAGCCGAAGCAGAAGATGTGTGGGGAATCGAGACGGTAATAGGGGGAACAACGGAAGTGGTGGCGATATTGACAGTCTCCTTATAGAAGCCTCCTTATGCGCCTCCCTTTGTAGAAGCCTCCTTATGCGCCTCCTAACGCTCTCGGGAATGTACTTCGGATAGTTGCTGCAACAGCACAAGACAGTGTTAGCGTTAGTACTAATGATAAAAGTTGGGAAAAAATGACGCGGCACTCACGTCGAATGCAGGCTCGGATATCGGTCCCGCATGCCAAAAGGCGAGTGTGAACACTGATTTCCAGTTCAAGTAACTTATCAAACCAGCCTTGCTCTGTCTCGTCAAGAGCCTCCCGATGCCAAGCACTATCCTTGACGTCCTGGTTGAAGCTGGACCGCCACCACGAATTCGGAACCTCGGGAGTCTCGATAATAAAAAATTGCTCTTTCCATTTATCGATGGAGGACTCTAAATGAAGAAGCTTCCAGGTGAAGTTCTTAAGCGAATCGTCATCATAACGGGGTGATATCGCTATCACACCCTTACGGTTATACATCTGAAATAAAGACTTGAGCAATGCAAGGGAAGGAGATGTAATTCCCTTGTACTTGCATAGTTCTAGAAAAGCATAAACGCCGCAGTAGGCATTCGGAGCCAATTAGGCGGGGCTTAGATCCAGAGAGGTGAGAAACTCTTGGATAAAAGGTTACTGGGCCATAAAACACTACAACATAGAGATGGACAAAGCATGGATGAAACAGAAGATGCAAATACATGAGCTAGAAGAACTTAAAAACTATGCATATGACAACTCTCTAATTTTTAAGCCCAAGACTAAGGCATACCAAGACAAAATGATTTCAAAGAAGAGACTTTTTGTGGGACAAAGTTTTGCTATTTAATTCTCGATTCAGAATTTTCTCTAGTAAGCTTAAGTCTAGATGGAATGGACCATTTGTGATAACTAACATCTATCCTCATGGTGTAAATAAAGAAAGAGCATTCGAAGTGAACGGATAGAGGGTCAATCCATTCTATGAAGGATTCTGACTAGAAACGGTGGAAAAAAAATAGGGCGAAAGAGCCTCTTGTGACTGGGTGAAAGAGAAGATTCATGGTGTCAAGCTCAAGAAATAAAAAAGAGCATTACATAGGAGGCAACCCATGCTTGAATTTCTGTTTAATTTCAATTTCAATAAAAATGATCATTTTTCTGGATAAGAACTTATGTTTCTGAATTATTTCTCATTTAATTTGAAAAAGGTCGACAGATTGAAGAAACCCTAATTCTAAGCCTTGAATAAGGATGATGGAAAACTTGAAGAGCAAAATGATCCAGCACATCCACAATTGCAACTAGAGTGGATGAAAGCAATTCTAGAAGGCCAAGAGGAGACCAACAGAATGACTTTTGGTCTCCTAGAAGAACAAAAAAAGCAGAACCAAATACAATAACAATTTCTCTAGAATTTTAGTACATTCATAGAGAAATTTGGACCATCCTTCCAACAACACCACCGCCCAATGCCTAAAGCCCCAAGTGTTTTCTTTCTGTTTACTTTTATGCATTTGTTGTATTGTGTGTTTGTTCCAATCCTACATATTGAGGGCAATGTGTCTTTTAAGTGTGGATGAGGGTTTTATGCTTGTGTTTGTTTTCTTTGTTTTCTTTGTTTTTTTTCTTTGTTAGTTGAATGAATGTTTGTGTTTTTACTTTATTTTCGGTTACATTTTTTGAATTTTTTGCATGCTTTTGTCGTCTTTTTGGATTTGAAACCCCCATGTAACTAAACCAGCATGATAATATTGACCTTAGGACTAGAATTGAGCATTTACACATCACAAGCTCTTAACAAAAATTACATGTTTGCTCTTATATTTGTTCACTTAAAGAGTTTCCAAGGTAATCACAATTATACCAGGGAGATTTTGAGCTTCATATCATTGATTCTTTGAGTGTATCTGTGCATTTTGTGGTACTTCATAGTCTTGCATCATGTTGTGGGTGAATGTGCCATTAGACATGAGAAAACAATAAAATGATAGAGGCCCTCTTTTGACTAGTTTGAGCCTTTTCAAGCCTACCTAATCTTTATCCATTGTTAGCCCCTTTGAGCCTACATTATACATATCTTTTGATTGTAATTTTGAGCTTTCCATTGTTATATTTGTTCCACCTTTAGCAGGCAAACCAACATTTTCTGATTATGTTGTGAATTCTAGGTAGTGGATACATTTGGGTAATGGGTATAAATTTTTAAGTCTAGGCTTAGAAGAGATCTTCAACTGGGTTCGATTTTTAAGTTGGTAATGATTCTTTGATCTGGGTAGAAAAGGGAATGTTTGGAAATCATTATTGAACTGATGTATTATCAATCTCTTCTTCTCTGTGAAAAATTTAAAAAAAAATTAAAAAAAGAAAAAGAAAAAGAAAAAGAAAAAGAAAAAGAAAAAGAAAAGTGAAAAAGAAAAAAAAGGAAAGAGAAGAAGAAGACGTACTATGAGAACAGTGAATAAGTGTAGGGGGGATACTGAGGAATTGTGAAGATTTGAAAATTTTGATGAAGAGTTATATCAGTTTGGAAACTCTAACTCTAGGCCTAGAATATCCTTAAGTTTTATTGATGATAGTGTTGGATTGATGATATATGAAATAATTGAATTCTGGTTTTAAAGATTGATTAATTTTGAATTCTAATGGGTTATCTAGTTTTGGTAATGGAAACAAAGTTACGAAATAAGATGGGTAGTGGGATCTCTTTGTTGATTAAAGTATAATGGAACCATATATTTTGAGTTTCATTGGGTTTTTGGTCCATCATTATTGGTCTCTCACTTGCTTACTGAAGAACTTTTCATTTTAATCAAACATTTTTTCACTCTTGTTTATCTTGTTCTTGATTTTCATACCCTACCTAAACCCACATTTTAAAAGTCTTCTTGATTGCTAGATTGCTTATGCATGTGTAAATCTGACCCGAATAGGACATGCAAGTCGAATGAATTCCTGAATGCATGTGATAATTGAGTGTAAACACTAAGCTAAATACAAAGAGTATTGCAAACACCTCTCGGTAAGGATTGCTTTTGTATGTGAAGTGAACAGAGAGTCTCACTAGTTGTATAGTGAGATTTAGATGCCATTCTAGGTAATGTGTAAGTTTAGCTATGTGATCAATGAATATGATATTATTTATTTTTTGTCTTGTTTTCTTGCCGGTTCTGATCATCATGGGGAGGTTTTTTTTAACTTTTTGATTAATGCTTGAGGGTAAACATTGGGGAAATTTTATTACATGCTAATTATGATGATTATCTCTATCTAATTATGTGCTTTTAAATAGAGATATTACTAATTATGTGTCATTTTCTTCCTTTTTTGCAGATTTAAGGATTTGAATGAGAGAGAATAAGGATTCTAAAAACATTGGAATTGTTATGCAAAAGCTAACTTTAGCCCTAGAAAGAGTTTTGGAGCGGACTGCTTAAGTCTAGGTCTAGAAGGACGCAGTGCAGCAGAGGATCTTGAAGATGAAAACAAGCAGAGTTTCGGGGATAGAAGAGAGAGACGCGATTTGGACTGTCTCCAACTGCCTAGATAACATCGAACAAAGATGTGAAAGTCATCTTATCACACAAAAAAATTGACAATCACCGACGGTCCTATTCCGACGAACAAACCCCGCTGAAATTTACCGAGGGTATTTCAACACCTTTGTCATCGAAACCTAACAATTTTTTTAATAAATTAAAAAAACTACTCTAGTGTTATCGAGAGAAATGACATCTATTTCCATGGCCATTTCTGTCGATAACATGTTTTGATAGAGCGTTTAATATGCATAATTCTTCCCTCTTTTATATGCCTTTTTAGATCTTGATGCTACTAATGCTGCTGTGTTTCTTTACTTTTCACAGATCTTGGCTATTTAAGAGGAAAATACAAAAGGAAGTGTATTTTATCATTTTCTGGAAGGCATCGAGCAGCTAGGCCATGCAGTTGTATGTTCGCAGAAGGCAGCAGAGTCCTAGCGAGAAAAGGAAACTATCGCAAAGTATGAAATATCGGATTTGCTCATTAATTCCTCCAAGAATCCTTATCTCATTAGAAGACCATTGAGGAATTTTATTCCAATCGGATTAGGAGTTTTATTTGTAATAAACTATAAATACTTTTAGTAATTAGGTTTTATGGGGCTCTCCTTCTTCTAGGTTTTTGGCGTTGCCATACTTCGATACTTCAGCCTCCGGCACGTTTGTTCTTTCTTTCAATAAACCGGAGCTTTGCTCCGGCCGGTAATAAATAGGATTTCCTTCTTCTTCACTTCTTCTCTTTAATTATGCAATTTAATTAATTAATTATTTTTACTTTTAACATGAGCGGCTAATTCTCCCGTTCTTGGTAAGAATCGATTGAAGGTTGCTAGGGAAGCCACGAGGTCAATCTGTGCTTAACATATTCCTGGTCAATATCTATCTCGTTTAATATTTAATTGTCAATTTGTCTAGAATTAATTACAAGCCTGATCAACTAGTAATTAAACTAGAGAATTACAGTCATTCTTGTGGTTATAACTAACGCGAAGCTGCAGGATAAAAGTAGACAACCATTCTGGAAGTAATCGGGGTCCTGGTCTCATTCAGTTGGGTTGAACAAATCGTTAGGGTAGAGCCTCGAGCGTACTGAGTGTTGACGAGGTAATTTTATTGATATTGTTGACCCAGATGTTGACGAAATTGCTGACTTATTTTCAATGGACCCTCTGCAGCTTGCCATGGCCAATAGTGTCAACTTCACGGAAATGAAAAATCTGGAATCCAAATTTGTCACCCCACCAGCTCTACGAGAACAAGTTCAGTTATAAGTAAGCTAAAACTCCTCTGTCCTTCTCCAACTCAATCTCCTAAATAATCTCCTAAATAAATTATCCTGATTTGTTTTGAATAAAAATAGGAATTTAAAATATACAAAGATGGAAGGAGATCCTTAATAGGATTCTTAAATAAATATCTTCTTGGTCCTTCTCTATCTTGCTGGACAGTTGTGATTTGCCAGCTCTCAAGGCTCAACGCCACTGCTCATGATTCCTCTCTCGCGAATCAGTCTTGGCCGGAGTCTTGGCCAAGACGATCTGGTGGTGCGACACGTTGAATGCGAAGGAGTCTTGGCCAAGCGCTAGGCCAAGACTCGGGAAAACAGCTTCAACGCTCCACAAGTCATATTCTTCTATAAATTGCCTCCAGACTAGAACTGCTAAGATATGGGAAATACAAGGATAAATCAGTAGGTTTACTGCCCAAATAACAAGTAAATGGATAGTAAAAACATGATGAATTGCAATGCAATCAAATTCCCCACACTTAAACTATGCTTGCCCCCAAGCATACAGACTCAAAGACTCAAAAATAAAAATAAAAACACAACAAAACAGAACAGACACCATGACCCCAGAGTTATCTTTTCGGTTGTTCACCTCACCACTGAATTCACCAAGACACTTCCCTAAGCGACCCAATGCTAGACTAACAAGGACAAATCAATACCCTAAACAAACCTCATCCAAATGGTATCAAGACATCCTGCTAGATTTTGTTTATAATGTATAGGGGTAAAACTCACCACAGATTTGAGTCCCACCAAGTGCTATTCTATCCAATGGTGCCTAAAGACTAGTGTCATTTAAACCATTTATCAACAGTTTTTTTTTCTTCTATGCCCTTTTATTTTTACAGACATATCGCGTGCCCTTTCTATTTTTACAGGCATCAAATATAGACAGAGCTTGTTCTTTTTGGGCACGCAGAACTTCCACCTTTGCTATATTCTGCTATGACATTCTAGCACCTTTTTAATGTCTCACACTCAAACAGATAGAACAGCACACTCAAATCAGACGCAGCAAGCCTAGACACCCTAATGTTCGTTAAGTTTTTAAGCTAGACGCCCTTCAGACCATGTGGATAGTGTTTGTTTGGGTGACATTAGATAATATGCCACTTACGCATTGATCAAGTTACGCTCGTTCGCTTCCCTGTTACTAGAGGATTGTTTCACCTAGACAAGTATCTACATGCAATTTCAGTGATGGACTAAACAACCTATGTTGAAAACTGGGGGCGGTGTACACTCGATCAAAACAGACTCAAACAAGCATAAAAAAGAAGAACAAAAATTCATGCAAACAGCCATTCTTGTACCCTAGTAGAGAAGAGTTGCAACCAGCCTAGAAGGAAAGGGAGCACCCGTCGGCTAGGCGAAGTAGGTGACTAGTCTTGCGCCAGACTAGAAGAAATAAGTGATCTAGGTCAAGACCAGATTGACAACCTACGGTTTCCACAGGGAGACAACTTGGCCTAGGTACTGTCTTCCCCTATACCATTGAGGAAGCGAACAGCCATTCAAGACAACAGTCAAACGGATAAACCCTTTAACCAGCAAGGTGTCTCTTGGCTAGGATTATCAGGAAAGGCATCAAAATTTGACCGCACATCGAACACGTCAAATATAAGAGTGAAATAGGTATGGAAAAGGGGATAGAAATACAACTTATCACTGTCCACAAGAGTTTGTAGATTGTGGTAAGAGGATCGTCCATAGAGACATCTAGGAAATGTAGTTCTTGGTTGACTTCCTCGTCACTGGATTTGGTTTGGTAGAATCTGAAAATAAAGACAAAACAGAAAGAGGTAAAATAGTTCAAAATAGTATTGGCCAAAGGCTTGGCCTAGACAGGGGTCAAGATTGAGATAAATCAAATAAAAGGGAATTCCAAGTAAGGGTGATGTGAGAGCTTCTGTTCTTATGCTTCGATCATAGACTCAAGGGTATTCATCTCTTGATTCATAGTACTGCTATAGAGTGGAGGTACTCCTGTTCACTCCTGTCTTCCCTCCTCTTCAAATTACCTGGCGGATGCTCCCTTTCCTGATAATCCTAGCCAAGGGACACCTTGCTGGTTAAAGGGTTTATCCGTTTGACTGCTGTCTTGAATGGTTGTTCGCTTCCTCAATGGTATAGGGGAAGACAGTACCTAGGCCAAGTTGTCTCCCTATGGAAACCCTAGGTTGTCAATCTGGTCTTGACCTATATCACTTATTTCTTCTAGTCTGGCGCGAGACTAGTCACCTACTTCGCCTAGCCGACGGGTGCTCCCTTTCCTTCTAGGCTGGTTGCAACTCTTCTCTACTAGGGTACAAGAATGGCCAACTCTTGTTTCTAGTGAGTAAGCGATTAATTAAGCTCAAGAAATAAGTGAATACGAATCGAACGAGATTATTAAGGACGGTTTGATCTCACGAATACATAAGAATGAAGCTCATCAACCCTTACCAAGAATAGGTGTTTAGCTACTCATACTCATGAATAAAAAATAAAATTACTTTGATTGCATAAATAAAATAAATCCTAGATTCAAAGAATTAAATTCGGAGCAATAGTATAAAGTGGCGGAAGAGAGGAGAGGAAGAAGAGAATCACGAGAGGAGAACGAGTTCAGTTATAAGTAAGCTAAAACTCCTCTGTCCTTCTCCAACTCAATCTCCTAAATAATCTCCTAAATAAATTATACTGATTTGTTTTGAATAAAAATAGGAATTTAAAATATACAAAGATGGAAGGAGATCCTTAATAGGATTCTTAAATAAATATCTTCTTGATCCTTCTCTATCTTGCTGGACAGCTGTGATTTGCCAGCTCGAAAGGCCCAACGCCGCTGCTCATGATTCCTCTCTCGCGAATCAGTCTTGGCCGGAGTCTTGGCCAAGACGATCTGGTGGTGCGACACGTTGAATGCGAAGGAGTCTTGGCCAAGCGCTAGGCCAAGACTCGGGAAAACAGCTTCAGCGCTCCACAAGTCATATTCTTCTCTAAATTGCGTCTAGACTAGAACTGCTAAGATATGGGAAATACAAGGATAAATCAGTAGGTTTACTGCCCAAATAACAAGTAAATGGATAGTAAAAACATGATGAAATGCAATGCAATCAAATTCCCCACACTTAAACTATGCTTGCCCCCAAGCATACAGACTCAAAGACTCAAAAATAAAAATAAAAACACAACAAAACAGAACAGACACCATGACCCCAGAGTTCTCTTTTCGGTTGTTCACCTCACCACTGAATTCACTAAGACACTTCCCTAAGCGACCCAATGCTAGACTAACAAGGACAAATCAATACCCTAAACAAACCTCATCCAAATGGTATCAAGACATCCTGCTAGATTTTGTTTATAATGTATAGGGGTCAAACTCACCACAGATTTGAGTCCCACCGAGTGCTATTCTATCCAATGGTGCCTAAAGACTAGTGCCATTTAAACCATTTATCAGCAGTTTTTTTTTTCTTCTATGCCCTTTTATTTTTACAGACATATCGCGTACCCTTTCTATTTTTACAGGCATCAAATATAGACAGAGCTTGTTCTTTTTGGGCACCTAGAACTTCCACCTTTGCTATATTCTGCTATGACATTCCAGCACCTTTTTAATGTCTCACACTCAAACAGATAGAACAGCACACTCAAATCAGACGCAGCAAGCCTAGACACCCTAATGTTCGTTAAGTTTTTAAGCTAGATCTCCTTTAGACCATGTGGATAGTGTTTGTTTGGGTGACATTAGATAATATGCCCCTTAGGCATTGATCAAGTTACCCTCATTCGCTTCCCTATTACTAGAGCATTGTTTCACCTAGACAAGTATCTACATGCAATTTCAGTGATGGACTAAACAACCTATGTTGAAAACTGGGGCCGGTGTACACTCGATCAAAACAGACTCAAACAAGCATAAAAAAGAACAAAAATTCATGCAAACAGCCATTCTTGAACCCTAGTAGAGAAGAGTTGCAACCAGCCTAGAAGGAAAGGGAGCACCCGTCGGCTAGGCGAAGTAGGTGACTAGTCTCGTGCCAGACTAGAAGAAATAAGTGATCTAGGTCAAGACCAGATTGACAACCTAGGGTTTCCACAGGGAGACAACTTGGCCTAGGTACTGTCTTCCCCTATACCATTGAGGAAGCGAACAGTCATTCAAGACAGCAGTCAAACGGATAAACCCTTTAACCAGCAAGGTGTCTCTTGGCTAGGATTATCAGGAAAGGCATCAAAATTTGACCGCACGTCGAACACGTCAAATATAAGAGTTAAATAGGTATGGTTCTTTCTTGACAACTTCCATCATCGGAGGGTTTAGCCTCATTTGGGGTTGTCTAACTGTTTTCTTATCCTCTTCTATATGAATTTTGTTGGTAGAAATGGTTGAGGATATGCCCTTGATGTCCGCCAGAGTCCATCCTATAGCCTCTTTATGTTCCTTCAAAACGGTTGTCAATCTTGCCTCTTCCTCGCTGGAAAGCTTAGCTGAGATTATTACTGGTAGAGTTTCAGTTTGGCCTAGATAGGCATACTTAAGGTGTTCTAGCAACTCCTTAAGATCAAGCTTGGGTGCCTGCACAATAGATGGTAAAAAATTAGAATCAGACATGCTAAACAATGGACAATTTAACGATTCCTTCAACGGTTCAGTCTCATGAAGATCTGTTAAGATCTCCCTAAGATCTTCTCGGTTTCCCAATCGGTCTTCCAATTCTGTCAGTGTTTTAGCTGAGATACTTCTGCTTAAGACAAAATCAAGTGGGTCAGTAGCACTTAAGTCTGTGGTTTCTTCTTCAATAGGGTATAAAATATCAATAAAATTAACACTGTGTGTCTCATCCTGATATTTTAACCCCTCCTTCATAAAGAACTTAATCGTGCTCCCAAAGAATTCCAAAATGATACTTCATTCATAAACATCTATCTTTGCTCTAGCTGACCTAAGAAAATGTCTCCCTAGAAGCACATCTGTTGTACACAAAGGCAAGTCAGAATCCATCTCAACAATATAAAAATCGACAGTGTATATAAAATTATTGACTTGGACAAGAACGTCCTCTACTACTCCCTTAGGATGTATTACGGTTCTGTCAGCCAATTGAATCACCACCTGTGTTTCCTTCATTGGTCCCATTTTCAATGTCTCGTATTCTCTCAAGGACATCACGTTGATTCCAACTCCTGAGTTGCACAGAGCTTTTTCCACATTTTCGTTCCCTATCTTACAAGGGATAGTGAAGGTACCTTGATCTCCACACTTCTCCGGGAGTTTACTCTGAAGTACTGAGGAAACATTTTATGTAAGATTCACTCTCTCCATTCCTGCAAGTTTTCTTTTGTTAGTACAAAGTTCTTTTAAGAATTTTGCATAAGATGGTACTTTAGAAATTAAATCTAGCATAGGAATATTCACTGCCACTTTGCCAAACATGCTCATGAATTCCTTAGCCTCGTCTAATTTCTTCTGTTTGGAAGACTTGGGAGGGTAGGGAGGTGGAATCTCCACTGGTTCCAGAGGTTTTGAACCCTAATCATCAGTTTTAGCCGCTGGCTTGGCTAAGATCAGTTGCTCTTTCTCTGCTTCGGTTGGAACGTCAACTTTAGTCTCGGTCTTACCCAAGATTGGTTCCAGCTGAACTTCTGCTTGAATTTCTTCATCCACATCGACGTCTTCATCCTCGAAAAGCTGATTACGTATCTCCTTATCTGACTTGGCTCCCTTTCTTTCAGGTAGGACGCTTCCACTCCTGAGATTAATAGCACTTACATTGTGCCTTGGATTATTTTCTATGGTGGAAGGTAGTTTGCCACCTGACTCAGGTTGTTGCGTCTATTGGGTAAATTGGTTGATTTGCTTTTGCATTTCAGCGAGACTAGATTGGGTTGCAAGCATGAATTTTTGTAATGTCTCTTCTATAGGAACTCCCGTAATCTTAAGCGGTTGAGGTGCAGGGGGTAACAATGGGACATTGCTCTGATTTTCTCTAGGTGGTCTAGGTACGAAGTGTTGGAAATTTATGGGAGATTGTTGTGGCTGCTGTTGGTATTGTTGTTGTTGATTTGGTTGGCTAGGCTGAGGTCTATCTTGTCTCCACCTTAGATTGGGATGTTATCTCCATGAGTATTGGTTACTCTCATGTGGGAATCTAGGTTGTCCACTAGATTGTCCTTGATTGTAACCATATGCTGCATTTATTGGGATTGGGGCTGGATCACCCGGTTGTTCCACCATGTAACAACTATGGGTTGGATGATCTAGTTGTTGACAAATCCCGCAAACCGAAGGCATAGGATTTGTTGCTGCTACTGTAGTTTGTACCTGAGATGTGACACCTGTAGAAAGATTCATCAAAATGTTAGTAATCTTATCAAGCTTATTTTCCATATTTATAGCATTCAAAGAAGAAGGTGTAGAATTTCTCTCGGATGAGGCGTTGTTTTGGCAGTTGTCAGCCATTGTTTAGAGAAGTAATTTTGCTCTTGTTGGTGTAAGATCTTGAAGTGCTCCTCCAACGGCTGCATCTAACTTTTCCTTATCCTTCACACACATTCCATCATAGAAATATTGGATAAGGAGATGGTCAGCCACTCCATGGGTAGGGCAAATGTCTTGAAGGTCTCTAAACCTTTGATGATACTCGCTCAAACTCTCTCCTCCCCTTTGCTGAACGGAAACTAAACTTTTTCTGGCTGCCCCTGCCTTAGTCGCATTCCAATATTTGTTCAGGAAGGCAGCGGACATGTCTCCCCATGTTGTAATGGTGTTATGGGGTAAGCTATAGAACCAATTCTTAGCTGAGTCTTCAAGAGACCAAGGAAATGACTTCAATTTGGCTCTCTCGATTGTTACTCCCACTGGTTTTAGGGTATCACATTGGAGGTGAAGGTTCCTCAAATGGTTATATGGATTCTCGTTTGAGTGGCCATGGAACTTGGTTAAGTTGGTTATGATGTTTGTCTTTATAGACCAATCATTAGCCATCGGGGGTAGATTAATGCAGGAGTAGGCACTCATTCTGCCCCTCTGTTTTGTTCCCTCATTGTCTGTTCTTGTTGGTTTTCCTCCATGATTGGTATTGGTTTTTCAGCTGGGCCTGAATCTTGGCCTAGATTGTTGCGGGGACCAGATTCTGTTTGTGTCCCTGAAAATTCACCGTTATTCTTTCTCTTAGTTTTCTTTCTGTTTTGTGCTTCAGCTTTTGTAAGTTCTAGATTCAAAGGTAGTAAATCTTCCTTTAAGGACCTGGTCATCAACTGCAAAAGATAAAAATAAAAACAAAACTACAGGAAACACCATCAAAAGATCCCCGGCAACGGCGCCAAAATTTGATTGCGTGTCGAGGGCATCAAATTTGGTTGTAAAAAAGATATAGAAATGGGGTAGGAATACAACTTATCACTCGTCCACAAGGGACTCGTAGGTCATGATAAGAGGTTCGTCCACAGAGATCTTGTTGGGGTTTCTTAGTCTTGACTCGACTTCCTCGTCACTAGAGTTGAGGGGGTTTTGTTCCTGCAATTAAAGTAAACAAAGCATAAAAGAGAACAAGCAATAATAAAATAAATAGGCGATCTTAAGCAGAAGGTGATCTTATCTAAGATTGCAGATTGAGGTTGGTTGTGAACTGTCTTGAGGTAAACTCCTGGCAAGGGTGAATTCGTGAGCGTATTCCTTGTTTAATCGATCATCGACCTTTAGATTTTCTCCTTCTCTCTCATAACTCTGCTATAGATTGGGAGGAACCCCTTTCCAATCCTACTTTCCTCCTATTCTAATCACTTGGAGGGTACCCCATTTCCTAGTGATCCTGGCCAGTGGACACCTTGCTGGTTAAAGGGTTTATCCAATAGGCTGCTGGCTTGAGGCACATGCGTTTTCTCAATGGCGTAAGGAAAGACAGAGTCTAGGCCAAGCTACTCCCAACTCGGAGCCCTAGATTGTCAGCCTGGTTAGGCCTATATCGATTCAAGTTCACTAACCCCCGCGAGGTTAGCTTCCTACTTCATCACTCCGGTTTTACTCGTCCCCTTTGTGACTGGCTACAAATTCGTCGTCTTGCCTAAGATCGATCAAGTCTTAGCCTAGACGGGAACCGGTTTGTTAAAACAGAACTTGAGTCGATTATGAACGAGAGGATAATAAGAACGATCGGTCTCACGAATCACAAGAACGGTCACTCAACCCTTACCAAGAATTAGGTGTTTAGCTACTAGACATAATAATTAAAGAAGAGAATAGTTGAAGAACATGAATTAAAATTAAATCTATGATATTCAAAACTGAATAATCACAGAGCAAATGTTTACAAGAACTAGAAGCTGGAAGAAGGAAGGACTGTAATTGACAGCCTTCCCTAACCTTTAACAAGGTTAGAGTCCCCGCCAATTATGTTCCTTTCCAAATTCCAAACTTCAAATGCCTAAAAGATAGGGAAAAAATCCCAATTGTTTGAAATTAAAATAACATAAGATAAATATCTAAACAGATTGTTTTTGTTCTTAAAAGATTACATCTGAGATTTCTTCAAAGGGATGTAACAACCAGCTGGCTTCCTGATCCACTCCGCCTTTCATGAGTCCAAGATGATCACGCCTCTATCTCTGCAATCTTGGCCAAGCTTGCGGCTAAGATTGCCATGTTGTCGCTCAAGGCACCTGTTTCCTTCAATTCTGCTCTTAGCTGAGATTTCCTTCAAAAGACCACAAGATGACGTGAAAGAGATTGATTTTACCATAACCAAGGTGGTTTTAGATAGTAAAATCACATGAAAATTGATAAGATTCAATGTCAATCTTGTGAGATTCTGCGTCGTGTGCGATCGGAACGGTGGTGAATGGCGGCGAGTGTACCTGCAAGGCGCCGGAGGGGGAGCTCCGGCGTAGACACTCCGATGCTTAAGTTAGTTCGGGTTTTAAAAGTGGTAGAGGTTTCTCTAGGTGAGTCCCTCCCCCCATTGTGAAAAAGGGTGGGGTATTTATAGATCTGGACAGCGATACCTAGCGATATCAATGAGGGCACCGTTTGATGATGACGTCACAGGCGATATCAGTGGATGACGTCACGGGCGATGTCTGATGGGGCTGCCGGGAGCGATAACCTTGTGGGTCCCTAGGATGGGATGACGCCGTGCGTATAGGATTGCGTGAGTCCCCCCCCCCCCCCCCCCCCCCCCCCCCGCTGAAGGCGACCATCCTAGGAATCCTTCGCTGATCCCTAGGCGATACAGGGATATCCTTATGGAGCTCAGGGGGATTCGTTTCGATAAGAACCGTTTGTGCAGTAGGACCGTTAGGACTATCTCGATTGTTATCATAAGCCCAACTGAAAACGAGCCCGAGTGTTTACCAAGGGTTGTCCATGTCTGTCATCTTGAATGAAGGTTTTTGTCGCGAGGTGATAAGTTCGCAGGGTCTCCGAGCTTCTTGGATTATTCAACGTCGATAAGACTCAAGTGATGAGCTGGAGATTGAGCCTGAGGCTACTGGGCAAGCTGACTCCGACTTTCGTTCTTATCTAAAGATTCGTCCTAGAGGGATGCCCCTATCACCCTTGCAGTTGCGAGGTCATTACTCTCCGCCTGGCGGTATTACTCTGATTGGCCCCTCGGGGGGGACTTAAGAAGCCTCAGCTTATTCGAGTTGTGAAAGAGCTGTTGTCGGGTCACCGATAATATTGTCCAGGATATTCGACCAAGTCATACCGGGGACTGGCACATATTCCAGGTCCATTGTCCTTCCAAGTGTTCTGCAAACATAGGAAGGAGATAGATTCGTATATAAAGGTTAGTAAACTTTTGCACTTACAGAGGTTTGAGGTCAGTACGAGCCCAATCTTTCTTTTACGCTCAAGGAAACAGTGGTATCAACGCGGCTTTACGCCATCAGCTGCCTATGATTAGCGCGGCTTTATACCACCAGATGCCTGCGATGCTAGCGCGGTTTTACGCATCTAGGGCTACCTGTGACATCAACGCGACCTTACACTGTGGATACCGGTAGCCATATGGCCTTTACGTGATGGCCACCCGTGATATCGTATCTTTCGGCGTTTTTCTAGACCTTGTCTCGCATTCCTGCCGATATCTGTATTACGGACAGTATACGAACATTGCCCTCTCATTCCACTTTGGGCTCATCAGCCCTTGTGGTTATCGGGTCGGCTCGTCTTTTGAGGACCCCATTGTTCTTTCCTCCGAAACCTCCCTCTTGGAGCCTATAAATCAGGGAGTTTTTTCCGCCCACGTTCTCCTCATCTTTTCCAACACGCATCATGGATCATCTGACTAAGAATTTCCTCTTTTCCAAGGGCCATTCTCTCAAGAACCTTAATGATGGTGACGTCGGATTCCTGGAGAACATGCTGGTCAAGACTTCTGAGGACATCCTGGAGTTACAAGGGATGCTGACCCCGCTTCATTCTAGGTTGGGGGCTACCTCTCTGGAGGATTTCAGTCCTTTGGAGAGCGTATCGAAACTGGCTGCCTCCATCGCTCGGATCCAAGTGGTGATCGCCATGCTGCAGCAGCGCAAAGATATGCTGGGGTGCTGCCTGAAGGGAATGAGAGCCACTTCCCATGATCTGCTCCTGGTCATGGATTCCTTGAGGGACCTTCCCGAAGTGCCTGAGGACGCTGGCTCTGATGCCTGATAGCGGTGGCTCCCTTTGTACCCTTTTTCTTTTCCCTCTTGTTCATGTACCTTCCGGCCATTAGGCCATAATGAATAAACAGTTCTTATCATGTCGTCTTGCAACTGTTCTTCTTCTTCTTCTTTATTGCTCTCTTTGTCATTTTCCAATGAAGATATTCTCAGCCCAACTGAAAACGGTTCAGCTACTGGGTTCTTATTATTTGGCTGCTCTGCATTAAATACAAGTCGCTGTTGCCCTGGCAACTGATTGGGCAAATTTGCGGTTTTACTCGATCAGGGGAAAATCTCAACAGGCGTGGCTGCAAATCCACCTTTGTACTTCAGGATGTACACGTGTCTTTTCTCAAGAGTCGGGTTGGAAGATTAAAAGATCCTTTTTTCCCCCGTTTCCTGGCTATTTAAAAGGGGATTTTCCTTCCTTCATTATCATTTATCTTCTCGTCGTTTTTCTTTCCAACCAGTGTTAATCTCATGGCCGATTCTCATTT
The DNA here is from genome assembly GCA_963691705.1 of Viola odorata. NCBI lineage: Eukaryota > Viridiplantae > Streptophyta > Magnoliopsida > Malpighiales > Violaceae > Viola > Viola odorata. Next base: position 77,447,212 of record OY829537.1, read on the forward strand.
CTTAGATACGTTTGCACGGGATTCTCCACCAACTCCTCCGACCTCTCCTGATTCGGATGATCCTCCTCCGTCGCCCCCCTGGAGGCCGCCCGTTCGCCGACGGTGCCGCAAGAAGCGGAGGAAGGAGGCTGCGAAGGCTTCTAAATCATTCAATGACGCTCTGGCCACTTTTTCTTCGAAGGGGAAGGAAACATCCTGTCCTCCTCGCGAGCACCGCAAGAGGCTCCTTCTGCCTGTTCGGCTGTGGGGACGATGCCGCCGCCTGTTGAGGAGAAGTCAGATCAGTCATCTGCTCTCGTGGGGGAGAAGGTTGAAGAACCTTTTCCTTTCGCTGGTGAGGATGAGGATGATGTGGTCTACTGCTACGGCATCTCCTGGTCTGATGGGGAATAGATGGACGTAGCGCGCCTTTTTTGTAGATGCCGCATGGCTTCTTAAAATAATAAAGCTTTTATTTTCTTTCGTTCTTCCGCCGCTTTCCTTTTTTGTGTTTCCAGGATTATCGCGGGAGTAAGCCTTTCGCTTGGGGGCAACCGCTTTTCGGTTTTTGGTCAGCAACTGTCTTCTTCCAAAAGGCATTGATGACTGTCCACGCGTCCTTTTCCACTTTGCACGTGTTTTGCTTTCACAGGCTGTTCCTTTTTTAGGTTTTTCCTTTAAAAGGAATTCGCTCTTCTATTTTAACACTTTTCTGCTGATATTTCGAAATTCTTCGTATTTCCTTTCTTCTGTGCTTCTTTCTTCCCGAGAGATTTTTCTGCAATTGCTCGCCGGTGCCGACGGCCGATTTACTGGTTCTCTGCTCCAGGTATTTTGTTCTTCTATCGCCGTAGTTTTACTTTTCCAGTCCATTATGTCTTATACTATATCCTCTACAACCACCGAGAATCCCTTAGATCCCGAGGTTAGGAAAGCTCGTAGTATCTTTGATTGTAATGAAGTTTTGAGGGCTGAGTTAGAGGAACATGGTATCACTTTTCCTACGGGATATCGCCCCTTTATCTCTCTGAAGGATACCCGGCTTACGGATGCCATATGGGGGACGTTCCGGCTGGTTTATTTCAAGATGTTTACCTACGGGTTTCGTCTTCCACTTCATACTTCTCTAATGAAGCTGCTGAATCATCATGATCTTAATCCCGTTCAAATAACTCCCCCCTCCTGGTGTGGGCTTTACGCCTTTCTTCGTTCGTGTGAGATGAAGCGTATTTTCGCTCCATCGCTCGATCTGTTTCATACATTTTTTATCTTAAGGTGCCGCGGCTGCTTGATAGATATTACCCCTAGATGGGATGAGGATGTCATTCGGTTCTTCTGGCGGAACTTTCAAGGCTTCGAAGAGAACGTGGCCAACTGGAAAAACGGCTTCACCCTTCGCACACCCTCTCGGTACTGGCGCGGTGGGTTCAACCGAGTGATCACTGGTGCCGCTTGGCAAAAACCAGATGTGTTGTCCAGTATGGATGTATCTAATGTTAACGCTCTAATAGAGATAGAAGGGCCTTTCCGTATTCGAAAATTTGCTCAGTTCAGGCCTCTGTCAGAGTGTGCCGTTGGTGAGTTTTTTCTTTTATCGCCTTATCGCCCTGACTTTCTTGTTATATTTAAAACATTTTATCGGCAGGTAACGCTGAGGGACGCTCCTTTGGAGAAAACGACGTACCTTTGAACGTAGTGCCGCTTCAGACGTTACCTCCTTCTCCTCCCCCGGAAGACTTCAGTCGTCCTCCTATTCCGCCGCGAGGAAGAAGAAACAAGACTATCGTGACACGCAGCGCCTCCACCCGATCTTCTCGTTTTCTGGAGAATTGGCTGCCGCCTCGCGGTAAAGGAGTGGCCCCGAATAACCCTGTGGTTGAAGAGGTCGACAGCGATAGCGGAAGCATGGATACCGGTCCCGAGCTGCGTCATGCTACTCTTGCCCAGCGGAGGAGGCTTAGGTCAAGAAAAAATGGTCCTGCGGCGGAGTCAGCCGAGGATGATAGCGACGAGATCGCTGCCGAAACCGAGCGTCTCGTGAAGAGAGTTCACAAAGAGAAGTCTGACCCGCCGATTCCTTCCGTGGAGAAAGTCAACGGGGTTCCCACCGAGGAGGTTAACGCTCCGAGCGTTACGGGTCCTTTGCCAACGACGGAAGTTACCGAGGTGTCCTCTGCCATTCCTCCCAAAGTTCATGAGGCTTCAGCAGCGATGAGGCCATCTCTAGCGTCTGGCGGTTCTACTTCTCCAATTCGCTCCTTTATTCCGAATGTGAGTTTACCAGTTCCAAATCCGATTGCTCCTCCTACCCATCCCCCGCAGAAGCCTGAGTTTTTGTATCTTTCTTCGATTTCGGGCGTTGGTAATTCCGTGAAAAATTGTTGTCCCCCTTATATCGCCAATCTGTCCCCTCAAGGCTTTCAAGGCCCTGCCGCATTTCAGTTGAACTTGTCTTCCCTTGGCACCGACGGTCTTCGTACTTTAGGGATATCGGATCCATCCTCAAGAGAAGAGCCAGTGGGCCCGATAGTGGGACAAATGTTCGCTTCTTCAAAAGACAAGGAAGAGTTCTTGCAGCATTCTCCTGACGTACGGCATTCACGTCTTCTGACCGATATGTTGGCCTGCTTTCGTGAGCTGAATTACTTTTTCGATGATCAGCGGGATAAGGTTCCCCCTTCTTTTGATTTAAAAGGGGAACTGGATGCCGCCTTGATGAAGGTGACGGAGCTATCGCAGCTTCAAGAGCGAACCCGGGCGGAATTGGACGACTGTCGTGCTGAGCTTGCTGGAGAAAAATCAAAATGGAAGGCTAAGACAAACCTTCTAGAGGTGGAATTGGTGGTGGCTGATAGGAAGAATGTCTTCCTTTGCGAAGAGATAGCGTCTCGCGATGCAGATTTGGCCAAAGTACCCTCGAAGATAAACAAGACCATGGATATCTGCCTCTCCGAGTTTATGAATCTCTATCGCCAGGGAACCGTTAACCCGTCAGTGTTGGCCGATAACGCTTCCAAGAGATTGAAGGATTTGAGGGAAAGTGAGGGAAATCTCTCTTCTTCTATGAGAGGACAAAGGGATGAGGACCGCGATGCTTGCAAGGACCCATGATTGATCGGGATTGTTTCATTTAGAAGACTTTCTGTTTATTCATTTCTTTTGTCTTGTAATAACGCCCTGTTATGCGGCGATACATTTGCATTTTATTGCTTTTTGAACTTCATTCCGCCCTTCCGCGTTGATATAATGTTGCCCTTTTAATTAATGTCTTCTTGCGCTATCTCCTTTCTTGCGATATCATGCTTGTTTTTTCCAAGAGACGGTGCCCGCTTTTCAGAGCATTTAATGCTTGCCCTCCTTTCATAAGAAAATTCGCGATTGTACAGACACACGTGTCCATTTCTTCTGGCGCTACGAGCTAGCGTGCTTGAAAACTTTGCCTAGATCGAGGCGTTGTAGCGCCTTTCTAGGATTGTACTCATTACCTTAGTCTATTCCTTGTGCCGCTTCCACGCAATGACTGTGGCATCCGTCGTTTCGTTTAATTATTAGGGTTATAAAACCCAATATTTATTCTTTTCGTTTTCTTTTACCATCCTTTTTTCCCATATTTTCTTTCAGCCGTCTCATTTTCTCCCCACTATCCAGGGCTCTTCGAAGTGCTTTTCTCTGAAGGTATTTTCTTTCTCCTCCATCGTCTTCTTCATCTTTTAGCTTTTTAATTCTGCCATGGCTAAGACTCGCCGTTCTGAGTCGAAATCTGCCGATGAAAAAAGGATGGATATTACGGCCAGTGTTATCACCTCTGAGGCCGCTCTTCATGAGCATTTGGCCGCCCATAATGCTATCATCCCTGATGATTATAAGGCCAGTGTTGCCCCCGAGTCTCTACGTTTGAACAACGTTTTGACGGGCACTCGTAGGGTCATGTATGCGCAGATGTTCCGTTATGGTTTTCGCCTTCCCATTGACCCTTTTGTCCAGGAATTGCTTGTTGTCGGCGATCTGTCTCAGGCCCAATTGTCCCCAAATGCATATTGTTGTGTTTATGCTTTTTTGGACCTCTGTAAATACAAAAAGATTACTTCCCCTTCCCTTATGCTGCTTAAATCTGTTTTTAAGCTGATGAAATGTCGGGGAGTGATAACGATATCGCCCCGCTTCGACGATGACTCTCTTAAGTCCTTTACTTGGAAACTCCTCCATATCGAGTCTTCCATTGATGGCTGGAAAAAGGAGTTTTTTGTGGTAGATATTCCTGAAGATCTTTGTTCCTGGTGGCGATCTGGGTTTAACCAAAACGTGGATGACACCGCTTGGAGCCAACCAGAGACCCTTCCGCAGCGTGAACAAGGCTGGTTAAACAAATTACTCGAACTGAAAATCAGCGTTCACATTCGCCAAGTGGCTTGTCGAATGGACATTCGTGGTTGTGTTAAATGTGAGTGCTGCGTTACTCCTTTCTTTACTGTTACTGTTACTAACGCTGACGTTATTTTGTACTTTCGCGGCGACGGATCCCAACTATAAACCCGAGAGCGTAAGGAGACGTTTGAGGAGGGCTCAAGAGAGAGAGGAAAAAGAGAGAGACGCCTCCACGGAAGCAACTGATAATCCACCGAACTTCCGGCCGCTTCCGCGAGCGTTGTCCAAGTGTCCTCTTCGGCCGACATTCCTTCGGGCGTTCCCCTTGTGACCGTCGCTGCTCCTCCTGCTCAGACTTCTTCTTCTTCCCAGGCCTCTAAGGCCATTGCCAAAGGAAAAAAGAATAGAAAAACAAGAAGCGTTGCCGCTCTCACACCTTCTCCAGACGCGGCAGGCTCTTCAGAAGCGCCTCCTTCCAACACTGCTGCGGTAAGGGTACTTTCTAGCCGTCATAGGCTACATTTCCATTTCTGTTGTTGTTTAATTTCTTTCTTCTTTTCTTTCTGTATTTTACATTATATTCTTGGCAGGACACTATCGTTGTTGCTGCCTTCGCTCCTCCGTCAGACAACATGGAGTTGAGTTATGCGTTGACCGGTTTCAAGAAGAGACAGCGATTGGGAGACGAGGGCGGAAACCCCTCTTCCTTTACTACCGGGGCAGAGAATAGGTCCGCGGATGGGTTTGACTCGACGGCTGCTCCTCAGGGAGAGAATCCTTCAGGATTTTTGGGGAATCTAGGCACTAGCGATACCTTGGAGGCTTCTCCCCATTCTTTCGGGGCTTCCGCTCATGTGTATCCGCCCAATATGGGATACCAGGATGTCTCACAGGATTTCTCCAGCTATCAGCCTCATGGCGTTTATATCGCTTCAGGAGGTTCATCGTCACAGGTCCGCGCTCCCTTTTCCTTGGGTTTTCTTCCTTCGCGTATCCCCCTCCGGGACCGTTTTGGTGAAGGAGGAGCCACTTTTAACTGTGTAGTAGATCTCGGTCCGCTGAGTGGGCCCGCTGCGGTGACCCATCAAATTGGATTATTCGATCTCCGGAATACTGCTTTGACCGCGTTAGGGGGTGACGGCTCCGATGAGGTTACGGCTTTTCTAGCTTCTCAAGTATTGGCGTCTGCGCCAGAACGGGAAGCTTTTCTTTCGAGGTCTGTGCTGGACAGGGAAAACTCCGTACGCTCTTCTCTTTTTACCAACATGATGTCTTTCCATTACTGGGCGGAGGAAGTGCGAAGTCAAGCCGCTTCCCTCTCCTCCGCTTTGAAGGAATTGGAGCGGGAGCGGGATGAGAAGAAAAAGTGGCTGGAGGAGCACACAAATTTATTGTTGGCTCATCGGGAGCAAGAAAAAGAGCAATCTGCCGCCTTAACAGCGGAAAAGGCCAAAGTCATCGCTTTGGAGAATGAGAAATTATCCTGGGAGAATGAGAGATCGTCTCTGATCAAGGAGAAAGCTGCCCTAGAGGAAGAGTCAGCCGATAAGAGCATGTGGCATGTCGAACAGACTGCCATCACTTTGGTTGATTGTTTTGAGGAAGCCCACGGGGTCGACGCGTACAAACCCGATGAGGTCTCTGCCGCCTTTAAACGAAGATCAGGGAACATTAACGAGGAAGGCTTTCGCCAGGCTAAAGCGGCAGGCTGGAAAAGGAGGAACCCCGAAGGTTGATGCACTTTGAGGCTTTATCGCTTTTCCCTTAGTGACCAATCGTCATTAAGTTTTTGCTATTAGTTTGACCATCACCGTTTGTAGCCCCCCTTAAATATTTTGATATGTTCGGACAACTTTATCGCTGACTTTCTTTTTGTCTAGTTGTCTGTTTGCGAACTTCTTTCGCGTTATCTTCGCCATATTTATTCCATGCGCTTTCTTTCCCGAACAGACCCTTAGCGTTCCTGTCAAAATTACGGAACTCGGCCTTGGGCTAGCTTTCCCAGTGAGCCTGATGGTATCTCTTCTCATGAGATCCTCGCTCTTTCCGCTGCCCGAAAAGTATTCTGCGCATTCTTAATTGTAAATCATCAGTAACAAAAACATGTTACGAGAGACAGTAATTACCCGTAGGAGCCTTTCCGCTGCCATCATAGGGCGTTACTCTGGAACCCGTGGAGAATCGCTTTCGCTATCAGCTCTATACTTCACCAGGGATTACACATCTGGTTACTAGCCGGGATTTCACGATTCTCTACGTTTCCCTGTTTTCACGATCGGCCCTTAAGTGCCTCGTCTTAGTGAGCTGTCGGATCGGGACGGCTATCACAAGGCTAGGGAATTTTCACTTTTGGGCGTTGCCCTCGCATCTAGAACCGTGTCCTTCCTTAATGGCCTGGCTGCAGCAGCCCAGCCGTTAAGATAGGAGTCTTGTTTCTAGACGGAGTTTCTATTTTTTTGGGGCGTGCCTCTTCTTGATAGGCCGTCTCCACGAGAACGGTCCGTACAAGGAAACGATTTTTCACTCCCAGAGATACCGGGTGGTGCCCTCACTTAATGAGCCGTCTGATCAAGATCGGTCATCACAAGGGTAGGACTTTTCACCCCCGGGGGCGTCTAGGATCTTTCAATCCGACGCTATTCAAGGTATGTTGGGTAGTGCCCTCACTTAGTGGGCCATCTGATCAAGACCGGCCATCACAAGGATAGGACTTTTCACTTCCCCAAGATACCCCCTTTTTATCTGCACAAGAGCAATCACAAAAACCCACGAAAGCTCTCTCATCGAGCGTTAGTCATGGTTAGGGTCGGCTTAAATCAAAGGTGCAGATAAAATTAAATTCTAGCATAATATAGCTTCAAGCGAGCGATATTCCAAGAGTTGGATAGGGGTGTACCATCGAGTGTCTCCAGGCGATAGGCTCCTTTCCCGACAACGTGGGTGACACGATATGGTCCTTCCCAGTTCGGACTGAGTTTCCCCATTCGTTGTCCTGCCGCTCGCTTGTCTCTGAGCACCAGGTCACCAGCTTTCAGCAACCGCTCTTTAATGCGCCTGTTATGATATCGGGCCATCTTTCGTTTATAATGTTGCGTTTTCAGAAGGATTTCTTCTCGGACTTCTGGTAACGCATCCAGGTTAGCTCGTAACCTTTCCTCATTTAGTTCCTCGCGAAAGTGGGCCACCCGTAGGCTCATGGTTCCAATTTCTACTGGTGTGACGGCTTCGGTCCCGAAGGCCAACGCGAAGGGCGTCTCTCCGGTACTAGTCTTAACGGTCATGTGGTATGCCCACATCACGTATGGTAGCTCATCAGCCCATTTCTTTTTAGACCCTTCTAGATTTTTCTTAATACCGCTGAGGATGCTCCGATTGGTCACTTCCGCTTGCCCATTAGTTTGCGGGTGAGCTACGGAGGAAAAGCGTTGCTCGATTCCGAATTCTGAGCATTGGTCTTGAAAGAATTGGCTGGTGAACTGCGTCCCATTGTCGCTGACGAGGACACGGGGTACGCCAAATCTCATGATAACTTGATGTTTAAAGAAACGCCAAGTTTTTTCTGCCGTGATTGTGGCGACCGCTTCAGCCTCTGCCCACTTAGTGAAATAGTCTACTGCCACTATCACAAATTTCAGTTGGGACCTTGCCTTTGGGAATGGACCTAGGATATCGATCCCCCATTTGGCGAAAGGACAAGGGGCGATAATTTTAGATATTTCGGTGGCAGGTCGCTGAGGAATTTTAGCAAACTCCTGGCACTTAGGGCAAGCTCGTACATAATTGTGGCAATCTCTTCAAATGGTGGGCCAATAGAATCCGGACCGGAAGACTTGTGCCGTCAGGGTATCGCCTGACACGTGCATACCACACACTCCTTCATAGATTTCGCGCAAGGTGTGAAGACCCTCTTGCCCAGTTATACATTTGGCGGCAGGGTGAGAGAAACATCTTCGAACCAAATCCCCGTCATAGTACGTACAGCGGGCTGCCTGTTTCAGTACCTTCTTCTTTTCAACGGTATCCTCAAGCAGTTCCTCGTGTTTCAAGTATTTGATTACGGGAATTCGCCAGTCGCTATCACGTTCCTCCACACATAAAGACGCTTGCTCCTCCATGAAGGATGGTACCGATAGCTCACGATAATATATGTCCTTGGGTATGAACGCTTCCGGGTTTGCGGCCAATTTCGCTAGGTTGTCTGCTTCAGCGTTTTCCTCCCGGGGAATATGCTCAAAGCTGACTTGCATGCCCTCTTTCTTTATTTCCAACAGTTCTCGCTTCACTTTGGTGAGATATTGAATCATGATGGGTTCTCGGGCCTGAGAGTGCCCCAAGACCTGGTCCATTATTAACTTGGAATCACCACAGATTTTTAGACGTAGGTCTCCTGTTCTTCCAGTATCATGCCTTCCTTTAGAAGAAAGCTCCTTTCCAATTCTGAGCCCGGCTAGCAACGCCTCATACTCTGCCGCGTTATTAGATAACGGTTGTAGGATTCGGATGGCATATCGTATTTGCATATCATGCGGCCCATTTATAAAGATTCCAGCTCCAGCCAGCTCTTGGTTTTTAGCCCCATCCACATGGACGATCCAGAGATCCGTATAGGTTTCCGGGAATGGGAGATCCATATCGCCCCATTCCGCTTCAGGTACGCCTTCTAAAGGATCCTCTGTAAAGGTGCATTCCGCTATGAAATCAGCCAGGATCTGAGCCTTTACAGACGGTCTAGACTGATACCTCAATCCATACTGTTCCAATTTGAGTGCCCAGATCAACATCCTTCCGGAAAATTCAGGCTTTCGAAAGATCCTTTTTAAAGGCTGGTCTGTGAGTACGATGACGGCATAAGACTGAAAGTATCGGTCCATTTTGCGGGTGGCTTGTATAAGAGCGAACGCTATCTTTTTTATTCGGGCGTACCGCAATTCTGCATCTTTAAGAACGTGGCTCACAAAATAGACTGGGCGATGAGAGTGGTTGTCGTCGCGAACAAGGACGGCACTGACCACTTCGTCTGCAGCGCCAAGATACAAATATAAGGTATCGCCTGCCTCGGGCCTTGTCAATAATAAATCAGACGACAAATAATCTTTCAGGCCGATAAATGCTTCCTCGCAGTCAGGGGTCCACCCGAACGAAGCTTTTTTCCGTATAACTTTGAAAAAAGGGAGACACTTCTCTCCTTGTTTAGAAATGAATCGTCCAAGGGCGATGACTCGCCCTGTGAGTCTTTGTACTTCTTTGACGGTTCTGGCCGATATCATGTCTTGTATCGCTTTGATCTTCAAAGGGTTAGGCAGAATACACTTTTGGCTAACGACGTAGCCCAAGAATTTTCCCGTTTGGAATGCAAACATGCATTTTCGGGGATTCAGCTTCATGCGATACCTTTTCATTACATCAAAGACTTCCTTTAAGTCTCGTAGGTGATCTTGAAAACTCGTGCTTTTTACCAATATATCATCGACGTACGCCTCTACGTTCCTCCCAATTTGTTCTTCAAATATTTTGTTGGCCATTCGTTGGAACGTTGCCCCGATATTTTTCAATTTGAACGGCATCGCCGTGTAACAGTATGTGGCCTTTGGAGTGAGAAATGCAGTCTTTTCTTCATCTTCCCGGGCCATAGGAATTTGATGGTATCCGGAGTTGGCATCCAGTGAGCTTAAATAAGCGTATCCAGCAGTCTGATCAACCAACTGATCTATCCGAGGAAGCGGGTAACAATCTTTAGGGCAGGCATTATTTAAATCAGTAAAGTCGATGCACATGCGCCAATCCCCATTGGGCTTAGGAACAAGAACGGGGTTCGCTAGCCAGGTGGGATATTGAACTTCACGAATGAATCCTGCATCGAGGAGCTTCGCTACCTCTTTATCCACGGCCAATGCCTTTTCATTAGAGAGCGCGCGCCGCTTTTGCTGTACTGGCCTAGCCTCTGGGTCCACATTAAGCCGATGTTCGGCTATTTCACGCGATATTCCTGGCATATCCGCGGGTTTCCACGCGAAGTCTCCTTGGCATTTGTTCAGTAGCCGGGCCAGTTGGAGGTTTTCCGCTAGGCTAAGTTTTTCACTAATCAGGAAACTTGCCTCCTCTATTCTGATTGCTGGAACGGGCACCATCTTGTCCAGAGGTTGGGCACGCTTCTCATCTCTTTGTTCATAGGGGTCTGCCGCTATACACACGTACCTATCGCAGCTTCTTTGGGTCATGAGCGAATAGCATTCAGCTGCTAGTTTTTGATCACCCTTTATGGTTACCACCCCATCCCAGGAGGGGTACTTCATCTTCAGATGCTTCTGAGATATCACTGCGCCAAAGCGGTTAAGGAAAGGTCGTCCGAGTACGACATTGTAGGGCAAATTCAGATCCACAACAAGGAATAACAAGTTCTCTGATCGCTTGTAGGTGTCTTCTCGGAAATATATAGGCAGGGTAATCACCCCCGTAACAGGGATTGGAACTCCATCAACGCCGACTATAGGCCGTTTACTAGGTGTTAGCTCATTAGTAGGGCGTTTCATGAGGTTGTAGGCCTCCAGCGAAAAGAGATTCACCGCACTCCCATTATCAATGAGAGTTCTTCTGATTCCATGGCTAGCGACGACGGGCGTAACTACCAAAGCATCATTGTGTGGGTAGACGACTCCTTTCTCATCTTCTTCAGAAAAGGACAGTACCATTCGATCTAAAATACCTATCGCATCTCCTTTTTTCATCGTGCCATCTCGTGCGCGTTTGTCTCCTTTCAGGAACGTCAGCTGCTCTGACTTGTCCATATAGGGAGTTCCTCCCGCAATGATATTAATCATGGGGATATACTCGTCATCAACCATAAGAGCCTCCCTATCTTTCCCTCCGGGAATATTATCCTTTTGCTGGTCGTGAGGAGGAACGGGTCGTTCATCCGCCGTCCTTTTCATGAGATTATTGCGAGCATCTTCTCTTATCTGGGTGGCAAATTCTCCCAAATATCCTTCTTCAACCAATCGTTCTATCGCCGCTTTTAAGTCTCTACACGTCTCCGTGGAATGGCCTCTGGCTTTGTGAAATTTACAATAAGCATTTTCTCTTCTCCCTAAAAACACTCCTGGTTTTGCAGGCGCGGGGTAGCGGATGGGAAGGTTTCGCTGTTCCGCTATCGCTAAAATTTCGGCCCTTGGCACATTGAGGGAAGGAAAATCTGGGTCGTACGTTCGATTTTTATAAGAATCCTCGCGCCGCCGAGTGGGGGAGCCACTGGTTTTTCCCTTCAGAAAATTGCCCCTTTGTCTGTCAGAGGTCTTGGGGATATGATCCTTCCGCCTAGCGTAATCATCAATAAAATGGTCATTGGGTAGAGGCTTCGCAGGAGCAGAAGTGATTTGAGATGCCCCCTGCGGCACACTGTACGTTCGATCTCTGTTTTCTTCTTCTTCCATTTTCGCGTAATTGTGGGCTTTAAGTCTCAACGCGTCTAAAGTCAATGGGGGGTCCACCATAAGTGCATCTTTCAGCTTCCCATAACGGCAATTTCTTTTCAGAGCTTCTATAGCAAAATCGATAGTAACGCCCGGCGTTAAGGACATTTCCAGATCGAAGCGGCTGAGAAAATCCTTCAAGGATTCTTGAGGCATTCGCTGTATGTCAAATAACGCGGCGGCAGATTTTCTAATTGGAATTGCGGTGCTAAATCTGCTCCGAAATTTAGATTCTAACTGTAAGAAATTACTAATGGATCCACCAGGGAGACCTTCAAACCAGAGACGCGCAACGCCTGATAGCATCATAACAAATATTTGGCATAGCGCCGCATCGCTGTGGGTCTGAAACTGAACAAAATATTTCACTTTATTGATATGTGAGATGGGATCTTTTGTACCATCATAAGTGTCAGTGGGAAGCTTTACACATTGACTGACTCTGTGACGCCTTATGCGACGGCTAAATGGGTGGCCCGATGTATCATCAAGAATTTCACGCGCTTGACGCGGGGGAGACATGTCAGCTTGACGCCCTCTATCTCGCGGTTCTGGAGTAAGATGTCGCCTAGGAGATCGACTGCGACTCCTGCGCGAACGACTTTGATACCTCCGGCTACTGAACCTGTCACTGTATTCAGGAGACAAACTTCTGTGGACTCCTTCCCTCCGTCCGTCCCATCGGTTCCTAACCCTCTCAAGTTGCATGTCTCCTTGTAGGAGGAGACCTTGCGGCATTTGCGGTACATAAGCCTCTACTCTTCCTTGAGCAAGCTGCCCAGCGCTACTCAGAGGATTTCCAGCAGGTAAAGGCATCTGGAGGTTTTCTGAAAACAACGGTGACAAAGGTCGATCAGCGACAATAGATGGAGTAAACATGATGCGAGGAGGGTGACCAGATCCAGAAGCACCGGGAGTACCTCTTGCGGCCATTTCAGTCAAATATTCCAGCCGAGAACGAAGGGTCGCTATTTCCATTGCAAAAGGATGTTCACGGTTGAGTGTATATTCTCTCGAAAGAGGAGTGGAGAAGTCGGATCCCGCCATCTGAGATGACAAAATGTCTGTTTGCGAGGAGACCAATCCTCCAGCAATTCCAGCCGAATGGTCCAGAGGTCCTGAAATAATTGGTTGTGTCGTCATAGAGAGATCAGCAGTAGCAAAGGGAAAAAGCTGCCTGCGGATTTAGAAAGGGATATTAGAGGATGATGATCGGATCGACTCCGATCCTGTGATCATGACCGTTCCAATCTTCCGACTAAACGGAGCTTGGCTATTAAGGACGCTCACTTAATATACCAAAGCTCTCAACGAGAGCACCATTTGATAAGATTCAATGTCAATCTTGTGAGATTCTGCGTCGTGTGCGATCGGAATGGTGGTGAATGGCGGCGAGTATACCTGCAAGGCGCTGGAGGGGGAGCTCCGGCGTAGACACTCTGATGCTTAAGTTAGTTCAGGTTTTAAAAGTGGTAGAGGTTTCTCTAGGTGAGTCCCTCCCCCCATTGTGAAAAGGGGTGGGGTATTTATAGATCTGGACAGCGATACCTGGCGATATCAATGAGGGTGCCGTTTGATGATGACGTCACAGGCGATATCAGTGGATGACGTCACGGGCGATGTCTGATGGGGCTGCCGGGAGCGATAACCTTGTGGGTCCCTAGGATGGGATGACGTCGTGCGTATAGGATTGCGTGAGTCCCCCCCCCCACGCTGAAGTCGACCATCCTAGGAATCCTTCGCTGATCCTTAGGCGATACAGGGATATCCTTATGGAGCTCAAGGGGATCCATTCCGATAAGAACCGTTTGTGCAGTAGGACCGTTAGGACTATCTCGATTGTTATCAAAAATAAACGTCAATCAGGTATGACCCCCTATCGACTTGTCTATGGTAAACCTTGCCACTTACCCGTCGAGATAGAACATAAAGCCTTCTGGGTCATTCGGAAGGCCAATTTCGACCTTGACGAGGCTGGGCAGCATCGTTGCTTGCAAATCCAAGAGTTGGAGGAGCTTAGAGATGACGCATATGAGAATGCCCTCATCTACAAGGGCAAGACGAAAGCCTACCACGACAAACTTCTTTCTCACAAGTCCTTCACTATTGGACAGAAAGTCCTGTTATATAACTCTCGTTTGAGGTTATTTTCAGGCAAGCTGAAATCCAAATGGATAGGACCCTATGTTCTAACAATTGTCTACGACCATGGCGCCGTCGAAATTCGGAGCTTGGACACCGGAGTCACTTTCAAAGTCAATGGACACCATCTCAAGGCATTCTACGAGGGCTTCAAGCCATTCATCACTGAGGAGATAGATGTCGCTGACCCACCTGACCCACTTTGATATTAGTCACCAACGTCTAGGCCGGGACGCTAACTGCGGCGCTTTGTGTGAGGCAACCCACGTTTCTCTCTCTTCCCCTATTTTTCTCTAATTATTTTATCCTTCTTTAAATCCCTTGATTTTCTCCATCCCTGAATCTATTCCCTTCTCTCCCTCATTTATTTTATTTTATTTTAATTATTTCCCCTTATTCCTCCCCTTTCTTTTATTTTATTTTCTTTCCTTTTCCTTATCCCAACATTAATTCCTTTTTGAACTTTGAATTTCCTGATCAGGATAGTGAAAGGAGCGTGGCAGTTGGGCTCTTCAATTAGGATTTGATGGGTCCCAATCACAAGCCGCCACATCCGCACGTGGGCAACGGCTAGCAGCTGGCAGCCATAAAGGGAGAACGTTTTCTTTCCTTTTCTTTTCACTTTCCACTTTACCTTCCATCTTTTTCCTCTTGCTTTTTAGCTTTCTCTCCCCCTACGAAACCTCTGCAACTTCTCCATGGCCCGCTCCAAGAAAAGTGTTGGACACTCCGACCTTCCATCTGGTCGTCTTTCCCAGGGCGCCCCGACCGCCACCACTCCCATCACTCCTGCTGCAGCCGGCGTCTCTGTCGTCGCTGGCACACCACCACCCACCACCACCAGAAAATCCCTACAGACTCACTCCACCCCTCTCTCTTCACCAAAGCAACCGCTGTCACAACCACTACTTCGGCCGCCAAAAAGCCACCGCCCACCCCAAAAGTCGCTAAGACACCAACAGCTAGACCACTCCTTACCTCTCCATCCAAACCCACTCCTCCTCCACCACAACCCACCCCCATTCCTACCATCACCATGACTCCACCAAAAGCCCCTGCTGTCGACATCGAGACCTCGTCTGGGAGTACGAGACGGACACCAGCGAGTCAACCGACTCCATTGAGACAGCCACTACCGACCAACTCGCTCCGTCGACTGCTGTGCCGCCGAGTGCCTCCGGCAAAGCGACTCTTCCTACCTCTCCAGAGGAGTCGGGCGAGGAGGACGAGGAATCCGAAGAGGGTTCCGGTAAGGAAGGGTCCGACAAAGAGTCGAAGGAGGAAGAGGATGAAAACCCTACTAGCCCGACAACCACCATAGTCGCCCAGAGCACCACTACCACTCCAACGTCATACGCTGATGTCCAGGTCACAATATCTGTGCTGGTGCCCAGCGGTTTTCCCATGGGTTGCATCATTACATATCGTGGCCGCCTGATTGAACCGGTATGTTACACCGAGGGCAAGCCGAAGATGGTGAAGCTTCTGATTCCCTTGGACGACGAAGACGATTCCGAGGATGCGGAGTTTGTACCTCCCGCAACCGAAACAACCGACGACACCTCCATGGACATGAAGGTCGAGGAGCCGTCTCCCGTTCGCCCCAAACGCAAAGCCCTCCCCCCCCCCCCCCCCCCACACCATCCGCCTCTTCAACCCAGGAAATCGGCCCACACTACCAGCAGCTCGGCCAAGACGTCTATTCCCACTCCAGCAGCCTGTTCTGCCCATGCCAGAGCAGGCACAGTCGTGCCCTTCGCCCAGGTAATGCCCGATGTCTCTCACCTCCATGGTTGGCTGGACTTCCCTAATAAGCCCAACAATGATAGGTTGTTAGCTTTGCATGGTATTTTCGTCGCCCCTTATGCTAAACTTGATCTTGAATTCTTAGAAAAAATGGGTATAGCTGCTAGGGTAAATGTTTTGATTGATAATATTGGTTGGCGTGTTTTGTTTGACTTTGAGCATCCCACATTCCTTGAATTAAGCCATGAATTTTTTACAACTTTTTGGTTTGATAGTGCTAGGCTTAAACAAAAAGGTAAAGGTAGCATGCATCTAGGGGCTGATAAGGTGGTTAATTTTCGTTTGATGGATGTTTGGGAGCACCTGTCTATTGATAAGTTTAATGGCATGCTTGGCTTTGCCAAGGAGTCTGATTTGGGTGCCCCGTGGTATCTCGGTGCATACGCTGCTTACCCTCCTGAGTTTGATGTCACCAGTACCTTCAGGGAGCTTACTGGCAATCCTTCTGCCAAGTACAGCTCTCGGTGCTCTAAAGGCCATGAGTTGCGTGACCCTGCCCTCCGTATTCTGCACCGCTGCCTTGCTCTCAACTTCGTGAGCAAGATGCAATCCTCGGGCACCCTCTCTGTCCAAGAATTATTTTTTCTATGGTGTATGCATAACGGTCATAAGGCCAACCCAGGATACTGGATTGCTCATGAACTGTATGCTATTGTTACTTGTAACCGCAATCCCATTCTTGGTTCCCTTATCACTCGCTTAGCCGTTGAACAACGTCATCTTGATGTTTCCAGCTGTGACCTTTTTATTCCCGTCAGTTTTAAATTACTTGATGCTCGTACCCTCGATGGTATGGGCCATTAGCACTTGACGGGTCGTGTTTTGTCTTTCAGCAAAGGTTACATTGGCGGCGCCAAGCGAGTTTGGAGCGCCCATAATGGTGGAGCATTCGAATGGCCAGACCTCATCGCAGCTTCACCTCCTCCCTCCCTTGTTCCTCCACTTGGTGATGAGCGTCCCGGGCAAGCTAATGTTGGTATCGCGACTGATGCCCCTACTGCTTTTGATATGGATGACACGAATACCCTCCTCAGGACGGTCATTTCACTTCTCCAGAACCTCCCTGATGAGCTAGCTTCGAGGTTGCGTCCTCCTGCTAGCCCTTGATTATCTCCCCAAACTCTTCTCCATTTGCCTTCGGGCTATTTTTGTACTTTAAATTACCCCGGTGCACACTTTCTTTTCTCCCTATCTCTCTCCCTTTCATTTGAACTCCGTTGGTTGATTCCCTTCTCCACACCGAGGACGGTGTTTTGCTTTAGTGTGGGGAGGGATTTCATACTTGTTTGATTTGTTTTTTGTGCATTTTTAGCATGTCTTGCATGACTGCATGATTACTTTCGTATTGCATGACTGTTTGCCCTTGCATTTGCATGTTTTGACCCGATTTGGGATTTTCCCACAACCTATTTTCAACTGATTGCACTACCCCTGTTTTGAATCACCTTTGATGGAATGCACAGAGTAGGCCCACCATACACAGACACTTCACCCACTGCACCAAAATCGATTGCACACCATATTGCCTGTTAACTCTTATAACTATGTCTTGCCTGGGCTGCTTGCAATCACTGTACTTTGCCCTGTGAGTTTTTGAGCTTTCATGCCGATTTTCTTTTGAGTGGATGCATGATTGTGTGCTGGCTGGATTTGCATGAGACCCATGAGTATAGGCATGTTTAGACGTGGGAAAGCAATGACGTGATTAAGAGCTTTGCAATCTTCTTTGTTATCTTTTTTCTTGCTTTTTATCTTCTCGCCCTTACTGCTCAACCCTTTATTTTACCACCCTTCTGACTACTTGAGACATTCCTTTATTTTCTTAGCAGGCGAGAGATGTCCTCTGGCAGTGGTAAGGTGGAACAGAGAGAGACAACATCTTTGATGTGGGGGTATCGAGTTGCTAGATCGAGAAGCTGAAAGCAGACCAAGAAGCTGGAAGCAGATGCAGAAAGCAGAACTATACATCCAACTGCTAGATCGAGATGTTGAAAGCAGTAGTATGGCCAGCAATTGCAGAATGCAAAAGAGAAGCCGAAAAACTCTAGTGTGGGGATACCGTACGACTCGGCCTAGACGCTAAAATCAAATCATCCAAATAAGCAACATGGAAATCAACTGCTAGGCCGAGACATTCACATCAGTCATATACTGGAGATCAGATGCCCGAGGAAATTTTGCTACTCCAGTTCAAAGGTCCAAAATAAATGTATCCACTCCCTTTTGTTCTTCTTCAAAAAAAAAAATTAATAATAATTTTAGCTTTGAGCAAAAGGGAGTACAAATCAGGACTGGAGCAAAGCACTACAAAGATCAGAAGACCAACGACACTTTCCAAAGAACAGAATACCCCCACTCTCCATCAGCGCTCTCTGTCCTGCCCTCGCCACTGCCACCAGGAGGCTCTCTCACCAAATTGTCTTTTTCCAGCTAAGAAAACCTCTATCCTTCCTTCTCTCTCTTTTGAACCCTCTTCTTCAACATATTCTCTTGCTTTACCCTTGCAAAATTTCTATGATCATATGATTGCCTATGCGTATGTCCTCCGTACTCGGGTCGCTATTGCAAATTTGGTTATATGCATTATCATCCGCATTGATGAGTGTAAACACCTAACTCTGTTTCCGAGCGTGAGTGACAAATACATTATCCGGTGAGGATTGCTTGCAGCAGGCTGACATAGGAAAGCCACTCTTCTGGTTTCGTTATTCTTTAAGAGTGGTGCAGAGTTCATCTAGGCTGGAGGGTGGCGTACTGCTCGGTCGAGGCGTAAGTGGAGGCTGTCAGTATTCTGTGTGTTTGGGTTGAGGCTGTGTTCCTAACAAGGTGATGTTTTTAAGTTTAATGCTCGAGGGCGAGCATTGGGGTAGTGTGGGGATGTTTTATAGAGTGTTTAATATGCATAATTCTTCCCTCTTTTATATGCCTTTTAAGATCTTAATGCTACTAATACTGTTGTGTTTCTTTACTTTTCACAGATCTTGGCTATTTAAGAGGAAAATACAAAAAGAAGCGTATTCTATCATTTTCTGGAAGGAATCGAGCAGCTAGGCCATGCAGTTGTATGTTCGTAGAAGGCAGTAGAGTCCTAGCGAGAAAAGGAAACTATCGCAAAGTAGGAAATATCGGATTTGCTCATTAATTCCTCCAAGAATCCTTATCTCAGTAGAAGACCATTGAGGAATTTTATTCCAATCGGATTAGGAGTTTTATTTGTAATAAACTATAAATACTTTTAGTAATTAGGTTTTATGGGGCTCTCCTTCTTCTAGGTTTTTGGCGTTGCCATACTTCGATACTTCTGCCTCTGGCACGTTTATTCTTTCTTTCAATAAACCGGAGCTTTGCTCCGGCCGGTAATAAATAGGATTTCTTTCTTCTTCACTTCTTCTCTTTAATTATGCAATTTAATTATTTATTTGTTTTTACTTTTAACATGAGCGGTTAATTCTCCCGTTCTTGGTAAGAATCGATTGAAGGTTGCTAGGGAAGCCGCGAGGTCAATCTGTGCTTAACATATTCCTAGTCGATATCTATCTTGTTTAATATTTAATTATCAATTTGTCTACAATTAATTACAAGCCTGATCAACTAGTAATTAAACTAGAGAATTACAGTCATTCTTGTGGTTATAACTAACGCGAAGCTGCAGGATAAAAGTAGACAACCATTCTGGAAGTAATCGGGGTCCTGGTCTCATTCAGTTGGGTTGAACAGATTGTTAGGGTAGAGCCTCGAGTGTACTGAGTGTCTCGCCCTAGACGCGTCTTACCCCCTCTTCATGGGCAGCCGAGTATTGTCTCCATAAGCGTACCTTGGAGGACGGCGGACTATCAAGGTTATCCCATAAGCGTACCTTGGGGTAGCTTTTATTATGAAGGTAAGCAGGGGACCTAAGCGTACCTGGTCCCTATAGCGCGTCTATCAGCTAGGGGTAGACAATACTTGCACCAATGACCAGCTGACCATAATTGCAACCGGATACAGATTCTTACTGGGAATCTTCTCTTTATTGATTTCTTATCTCCTTTAAGTTCCTTTATTACTGTTTTAGGTAACTGATAACCAAACAACCATTCAAAAACCCCCATTTGTTACTTTTCTGTTAGATTTCTTTGTTTTACGAACTGATTAGAGTGTTAACCCTTAATCCCTGTGTTCGATCCTGTTGCCACTATACACAATTTATTGTGCAATTGATTGCAGGTTTTTATTATTATTTTTTACGGATTCGACAACCGATCATGTTTCAACAAAGGTCCTTCGAAATATTTGGGCGCTAACCTAAAATGTTGGCGCCCTAACTTAGCGCGAAATGTTTTCGACGGTAAGGTCCTTCAAAAGTGTTTTGACCGCTTTTGGTCTGTCGAAACATTTGGGCGCCAACGAAAAAATATGGATGCCCCAACTTAGCGCGAAATATTTTCAAGGGAAAAGCCTGTTGAAAATGTTTTGATTGCTATACTCGTCGCAAACGTGATAAGTTTTCGACAGACTGTCCGTCAAAAATCTTTCTTCTTTTGCGACCGAAAAGCTGTCGAACAAGGAAAATTGTTTTTCTACGGCTTTGTCCGTCGAAACATATTTCTTTCCGACGACTTTGTCTGTCACTATGTAGTTTTAGGGCTTATGGTTTGTGTTTTAGGGTTTAGGGTTTTCGACAGCACATTCCGTCAGAAATTTAATTTCCATTCTTTGTGCCATTTTATTATAATTGTTATATTTAGAATATATATTAATGTACATTTTAAAAAATATGAATAGTCCTTAATTACTCATTAACTTTCAAACTAAATAGGTTGTACTACATACACACATTAGATTGATATCATATTTATATATAATATGCAATTCTTTAAAAATATAATATATATGATATCAATCTAATGTGTATATATAGAAATCTTCCCTTCAAGCTCATCTTGGAGATTTAATGCCCACTTGCACTTATAAACCATTTCATCTTTTAGTTCCCTTTACAATGTGTTATTCTTCTTCCTTCTTTGTTTATTACAATCTATCAACATATACTATTGTTGCATGTATCAGTAACGTTATGATTAAGTGTACGTCCTTACTTAAGTTGGAAAATATTTGTGTATTAAATTAATAATTTAAGGATATTCTTTTAGGCTTAATGATTGAAGAATGATAAAATTTCATATATGAAATGAAGATAAGCTTTCAAGTGAATTGATATTTAATCATATGTGAAGCTTTGAATTTGATGATAAAATATAATTTATTTATATTTTGAAAAAAAATGCTTAGTCATATTAATTAGAGTTTTAACTATAAAATATTTATTAGATAAGTGTCACTATAAAATATTCTGCTTATACTCTCTTTGCAAATATAGTTATCTAAAAATATTATATAATTAAATATAATTTTAACAATTAAAAATGTTTAAAAATATGTTTTGTTAAGTTATATTTAATTATTTATATGAACATATAAAAAAATTAATTATATAATTATTTTTTTTATAGAGTTCTAAAAAATATATTAAGAAAAAAAACCAAGAAAAGATGTTAAGTAAAAAATAAAAGGGATGAATCAAATTTGTTATGCAGCAGAGATGACAAAGGAGCACGCACGCGCGAGACGTCATGGGAATCCGGAGAGGAGAAAAAATGGGAGAGGGGAGCGCGCCTAAGAGGAGGGCGCGTCACATGCGAGGGAGAAGCTTGTGTGATGCGCTACACGTCACACGAACTTTCACATTATTGAAAATAACACGAGCTCTCACCTTTATTTATATAAAAAAAATTAATAATATAATTGGCCCTTTTATTATTTTTCTTAAAAGAAATAAAAACTTATTATATGTCCAAGCATTTTCATCAAATTGAAAATTTAAAGATATTGAACCCGTTTTTGACTTCTCTCCCGAAAATAAATGAAATGCCTACGAATAGAAACAATTAATCATCATCAGATAGGATTAGGTATTATCCATGATTCATTCTCTCTTTTTTCTTCAGATTTGTATAGTTAAGGTTCGGTGAAGAACATAGCACTTTCTTGTCATATTAGTATATATAATGTGTTAGATTACATGAAAAATTGTATGCAGTAATAAATATATTTTTATTAAATTATTTTATACATTCTCGTGATATTGATTAGAAAAGGAGGGAAGAGAGAAATTATCAAGTGACTATGTTTATTTTCTTAGGGAATCGAAGATGGAATTATTTTGGATGTTGTGAAAATTAAAGAAATGGTTACTTAATATAATTGATTTTATTTCCTTTTATAAATGAAGTATATTTCTTTTTTTTTGATTTCTTAATTGAGGGTGTGACCTGTTTAATTTGTTAACCTTTTAAAAATTCTTTAAAGATCTAACGGTCAAGTATTATTTGCTTTAAGTGCTCAAAAGTAGGCTTAGGTACAGTAGAAAAACCCCAAACGAAGATGATTCGAATCCTTAATGGACGACAATATGGTCCCTCATTGAATACATTTTTGCCATATTGGTCCATCACTTGTAAAACTGTAGCGTCATTCGGCCAAGAACAAATATCCCCCTTTCTAACTGGTCCTTCTTCTGACGAATGCCCTTGTTCACATTTCACTTTAAAGTTTAACTCAAATTCTCAAAATTTACGTCACTCTTCTCTCGTTACATTTGAGGTAATAATAATAACAGATTATAAAAGAGAGAAAACATTCAATTATAAATTGGATATGCAAGATGGCCAGTACTGTAATGTATTGAAGTTTATTGAATCATACAATTTCTGCTGGGAAGAAAACCATGTCATTTTGGTTGAGCATTTGTATCGTCTGTTGAAGTTGCTGCCGGAAGAGATGTTGGCTTAAGGATAATTTCCACATTGTCATGGACTCCTTGTAGCAGTAGCTCGCCATCATACGTCAGAAATTTCCGTTTCTTCGCTGCTCTTAGGGTTCCAACCAATGCTTCAAATATGTTTGCACATCTATCGTCATGAAACAGCACGCCAAAAGTGACCTATGAAGCAGAGAATAAAATTCCACAATCAAAACAAAAGCAATTTAAGCCTTCCAAAGTAGGTTATGGCACCGATATGTCAGCTGCTTCAATATAAGTTGGGAATGAAGGACAAAAGACTTGCATTAACAATTTCGTAAAACAATATCGTTTTTAAGAACAGTATGCCTACAAACTAATACATGATCAGAACAACAGCAAGTTAGACCTCCATAAGTAACTTATAGCCGCTTCAATATAAGTAGGGAATGAGGGACATAACACTTGCATTAATGATTTCATAAAACAGTATCGTTTTTCAAACAATTATGCCTACAAACTATGAAGCAGACAATAAAATGCATGATAAAAACAACAGAAGTTAATATTATTGACTCGCACAATATATTCAGCTGCTTCGATATAAGTAGGGAATGAAGGACATAAAACTTTCCATTAACAGTTTCGTAAAACAGTATAATTTTTAACAAATTAGGAAGCAGACAATAGAACACATGATCAAAACAAGTTAGGCCTCCATAAGTAACTTATTGGCTCTCGCATGATACTAATTCAGCTGCTTCAATAGAAAATGGGATGATAGATGAAAAGCTTGCATTAAGCAACACAATGGAGGAAGCCTTCAAGAGCAAAAACGGATCCAAACCACAAATACCACAAATACGCAACTATGCATTTGAATTTATTTTTGTTGACAGGTAGAAAGGTATTATGAATTTGATTGATTCGATCTAGATGACATTGATTTTGGTGAAGAATCGTTGTGTGATGTTCATGAGGGCTGATCCAGATGAGAAGGCCACAAAAATGAGGCATGGGCTTCAGTTTCATTCAACAGATTTTAGCAGTTTGATCCCAAAGAACTCTATATGCAAATCCTCTGCTTTGGCAACCAAAGACGCATCAAACTAGCGTCATGAACCTCTAGTTTATGAGTATAATCAGCCACCCTAACATTGTTTTATGGGATTACTGAGGTATAGCAAAAACAAGTTGCTAATCTAGTCTAACTGGGATGCCAATCATGTTGGCCTATTCTAAGATCCATACGCTTTTGTTTTACAGCACCAATTATTAGAGAAAAGAACTGACTACATAAACTTTCAAATCAGAGTTGGGTTTTCCTTTTCAAACCCTGATTTCTGCATTTCAAGACTTATCCACACATACTCGAAAACAGAATCAACCTAACAGCAAACGAAGCTGGTTGATCCCTCTCCTCTCTCTGCCTCCCATTTTTCTTACAATTGACCCAGAATATATATGATGAATCATAGGATCCATTTAATCATAGGTTTTCCAGAACACGTAGATCCCATTTCAAGCCAACAGAGATGATCTAGATTACAATATCGAATGTTAAATTACCTTGTAAGAACCATCAGGTTGGATCTTGCCAAGTCTCTGGATTTCTTCTTTAAGTCGCCCGACCTCCTCCTCCACATTCATGGATTCTCCTTTCTTCCTCTTCAATATATTATCTTTGTCGTAATTCCTTTGAAATACTCTCTCTCTGATATCTTATCCAAGTTTGGCAAGATTTTGCAAGACGGAAAAGAGAGGTTTGTAGAGAAAGTGATAACAGTTCCTTACTTATGTGGTCAATAATAAATTTTGGAAATTAAAATTATTAAAAATTAACAATAAAGAAATCAAATAGAGAAACTATATAAAAAAATCTATAATTTACGTTATTCTACTTTGCCACCATATAATTTAAAAATGAGCAATTTAAACCTTATAGTTTTTTTAGAATTATAATTTAATCTTTTATAATAATTCAAAAAATAAAAAAATAATATTAAAAATTAAATGCAACATTACGTATACTACTCCCTACAGATTTTTACTATTTATAATACTTGTCATTTTATTTTTTTCGAAGCCAATATTTTGTGCAAATGACAATTTTTTTTTATGCATCAACCCAATTTGATGATGGTGTTTTAATTTGAGTGAAAATTGAGAGTAAAAATGAAATAATATGGAATAAAATAAGATCAAAGATCATGGTGAAACGAATTTTTACTATCCTAAAGATTATTTATTTTGCACCGAAGGGAGTATATGATTTATAAATAAAATTGGTTGGGTGGGGCGGGCGGGCGGGCGGGATGTCAATTCCTAATTTTGGTGAGGAATACAATTAATAAATGGGGATAAATAATTTTATCTTATGTAATTATATAGCTGATTATAATAAAACGCATTGGCTAAATAAATAGATATATGTCAACTGAATGTCATTGTTTAACTCAGGTGCCTAGGCCTAGGCATGAAAGGGCGCGGGCTCTTGTGATGGCGAGCTAGGCACGGGCCCTGCCCTAGCACTCTCGGTCCGACCTCTTCAAGAAGAAAAGTGATGGATGTTGCTCACACCCCACGAATGACTAGAATCTTCTTTAGGGGCAGGTACTAGCTCGGGTGTATAGCGCCCGACCCATGTCACAACAGGGCATGGGTGTTGGTCTCGCAGGCTTGGCCGTCGAGCACATTGGAACGACCTTATGATAGACACGATATATTTTTTTAGTTCTAAACAATATGTATATTTAAGTCTATTTTAATAGTACGGTTCATTTTATAAATTCGCATCGAATTAGCTCATTAAAGAGTAAAGTGTTTTGAACAGATAATTTTTTTTATATACAAAGATGATTATGTATCCGTTACTTAAAGGATTAGAGTATAAAAAAATTCAAGTGACGGATATAAAATATACAGGGAAAATATAAATATATAATTCACTTAGTTTTTTTTTTTAAATAATATTTTTTTTCCAAATTAAAATTAGACATCATATGAGTAGTTTTATTGGACATGGAAACATTTGGGTTTCCAATTGTACAAGCGTGAAAAGCCCAACCCAGTAAAAAGCCCACCTGGCAGGCACCACCTCAAACCAACATTAAAAGAAGGAAGTACTTAGGTCCTGTTTGTTTTGGGAATTTTCTTTCAAGAAAATTGTTGGAAAGTAATTTAAGTCAAGTAAAATCAATTCAAAGTCAATGGAAAAGTTATGTATTGTTTCCGGGAAACCAATTCTTCTCATTTTTCAGAGGAAACCATTTTCTTTCATTTTCCTATCTCCCTCTCTCTTCCATAAAACACTGACACAAAAAGAAATTGATCTTCTTGATCTTTCTTTTAATCCAAACAAGTTATAGTAAATAATAAAAAAATCTTTATAATTAGATAAACAAATCTAGATTTACTTTCTTTTTTTGTAAGTTTTTTTATATGGACACCATGAAAAGTTCATGGATTCAATCACAGCTTGCTTCTTTAAAGCATGAACCTTTGGATCATTCAATATAACTTAAATATTTTTGAACTTTTATTTTTAGAAGTTTCACAATCATTTTCATAATTATTATTTAGTCATTGATTTAAAATAAATAATCATATAAAGTTATATCATTTATGCTAGGAAAACCTATATAAAAAATTTACAATTTATAAAACGTTTCTTTAACTTTATAATAGTTTTAAAATGTAGGGGACAAAATGAAACGTTTTAACAATTAAAATAAATTATCAAAACGTTGAAAAAATTACATGTTTTTAACAAAAAAATGTAACAGATCTATGAAAATGAAAAAAAATTAGTTTAAATTTTATTTACACTTTGTTTTTGAATTTTTTTCTTCTATAATATTTTTAAAAATTCTTATTATTTTTAAATTTTTTAGTGAAGTAGATTCTCTTACATCCGTTACATTTTATTGTCTTTTTAGCTTCTATAATAGTTTAACTTGCAATTTTTACGAAATTATAAGGTTTATATTGCAAGCTTTTGAACTATAAGACCCAACATGAAATAATTTATAAACTATAAGTTTTTTTATCTAATTTTTCCTTTATGTTGTCATAATCTCAAACATATTCTCATTTTTAAAGTTTGTATGAAATATGCGTAACTTTTTACCTCGTATAATTATCAAAAAGTATTTTACAGCATCTAAATATAGGAAAATAACTTATGAGAAAGTATTTTCCTACTACATCTAAACACCAGAAAGTATTTTCCAATCGAACAGTCAATTAGTAGAAAATAATTCATTTTCCTTAAAAAACATATTTCATAGCAAATATTTTTGTCAGATAATTTATTTTTTCGCCATTAATTTAGTGAAATCCTGAAGCAAATTTGTTTATCCACCAGTGTGCTTTTAGCTTGTAGCTCAGAAATTGGTATGCCGTTGTAAATTGGTCTGCAAACGATGGTACTCTCTAATCTCTACCTCGCATTTTGTTAAATGTTATGTAGCTCACCATTGTTTGAAAATGAATCATGATCAGATACCCTTTACTATCCTATACTCGTGTGTACTACAAAAACGTAGTACTGTTCGAGTAAGCTTCCCCTCTCCTGCAGGGAAGCCGGTATGGGAGAGCCTGACGTTTCTCCTGGAGGGAAGAAAGGAGGCAGTACCTATCACTTCCTTAGAATCTCGTAATGACTTGCTCTTAGTTAGGGAGAAGTATTACCAAGTTGACTAACATCATGTAATTCAACATGTCACCAATTCTGTTCCTTTTAATTCTTTCATCTTTCTTGACATCTTTGGTTTCTCGGCCAAACTACAGTTTCATTTTTCACCACGCACAACTTTTCTTAAGCTCTACAAATGGAACCGCAGGCTCAATCGCACACTACTACCCCACAATGATTGTCACACCAAGCAAAGTCCCCTAAATTCATTCCACAATCACTTGTGATAATCCTAGGATCGGGATGAGAGTAATTTTGTAACTTGGCGTGCTGATATGGATGATCTCCTTGCTCCTATGTCACCTGCAAAGCGTCGGAGGGGGTCTCCGACGTAAAATCTCCAACGATTAAGTTAGTATCATGAAGATTGTGAGCAATAGGGAGAGTTACAGCGATAGTTATCGGGTTTAGGTTGGGAGCTTCTTGTAGGGTTTGTGTGGATGTATGTATATCTTTCTATGTGGGTATATCCCCTTGTGTTCATATGTGGGGGGGTATTTATACCCCTACCCAGCTTGGTTACTTAGGACAAGTGGGGCTGATTGGGCCTGATTTGTAGTGGTTTTACCACTTATTCTTATGCATTTTTGAATGGTAATTCTATTGATTTCAGTTGAATTCGATGACAATTGCAAGGAACTGATCTAGGGAGGAATTGAGCAAAGAAGAATCTAAATAGAGTCAAATTCTGGACAGAAATGGATCTGGGTATAACGGACCGAATCTTTAGATAAAGGAGGCATCCAAACAGGGAATTAAAGATACGAATGGAAATCCCAATGTGTTAGCTAACTCTGGTCCAAATTTGAAGCCATTCAGACGAGTGGATCGTCAGAAACCCCTAGCTGACATTTTCGCTGATAGAGTCCTACTCTGACTGGGACTCTCAGGCACATCAGGAGACTTCGACCGAGACATTCTTGCAATGTGAGACCCAGAGCAGGAAGTAAGAGGTTGTTCCAGAATATTTAGGATGTTATCTTTCATTTCGGACAGGTTTCAGCTCATTTGGACAAGCGAATCAAAAGATACCCAGTTCGACATTTTTGCGCGCAGAGTGATGCGGCCAGCACATTACAATTTGGAGACTCAGCCCAATCGAGAGCCCAACAGTGCGAATCACTCCACTATCATTCCAGAACCTCTCATTGATATTATTATATATTTTATTTAAGATATTTCTAGGATTGGAAGTAATTTCCTAAATAGAACTCTTACCTTTTTAGAATTAGGGTTTTGTGTGCCTAGTGCTTAGTATAAATAGAACCGCTTGGTTCCATTGTAGGGGAGAACACCAAGCAAGGAACGATGGCAGCAGCCACCCTCTTCTTCTCTTTACCTCATTTTTCTTCTTTCCTTTCTTTTCTTCTTTCCAGAACAAGAAATAACTTATTCTTTCCTTTCCTTTCTTTCTATTTTCCTTTTCTTCCCCTTTGCTCTCGTTTGTTTTCTTTCTTCTTTCTATGTGGTGATGGTTGTGTGGCGGAGGTGGGTGAGTGGAATTGTTGAGTGGTTGTGGATCGGTAGAGATGGGTGATGGTCGGGGTGATTAGTCGGATGAATGGATAATGGCTGGTCGGATCGTGGCGGTGAGGAGATGGTGACGGTGATGGGTTTTTGTGGTTGAGGCAGTGGAGTCGTGGTTGGTCAGCGGGATGGGTTTGTACCGGCGGTGGGGAGATCGGGGCTGCTGTGGTGTGGTGGTTGGGGCTGCTGTCGGTTGATTTTTTTGGTGGTTTGGTCGGGTGATTGTGTGGTGGAGATGGGTGGATCGTGGTAGCGATTGAGGGAGAGGAGATTCAAGGATGATGATGGTTTAGGGTTTTGTAAGGATTTGGTCGGGTCTGACCCGTTGAGACCCGACCATATTCGGGTCAACATCAGACCCGATCTCGACAAAAAATGGGTCAAAATACCCCGGTCCCGACCCGAAACCCCGGGTCCGGGTCGGGTCTTCTGGACTCGGGTCCCATTGACACCCCTAGAAATAATAGGGTCGCCACTTCATTGTATGTGTTATTTTTTTCGTCTGAACCGCTCACGATGGTGCGACAATAATATTGGAAATATAATCGGACCAATTTTCGTGAAAAAGTTATATTTAGTGAACCTAAAAACTACTTTTAATTAATACTATTCAAATTTTGTGATACTAATTTTAGTGTAAGAATTACTTCGGAGAGTGTTGCTACCCGAATTTTGACATCTTGTCATAGCATTTCCGCATTTTTTATCATTTATCATATTATTAACTTTTTAATATCAAACATATTTTATTACTATTTTCGTTCATTTACTACTTATTACTAGGTCGTTTGGTGTTATTTCATTTTATTCCATTTTTTCCATATTTTACTATTTTTTTCTCATTAGAACTTCTATCAGTTCCGAGCGAGTTTACTCTGACTATAGAACGAACTTTTTCTTGTTTACTGTTTATTATTTATTTTGTTTCATTTTTATTCTGTATTTTAGCAATTTTTTATACGAGCTTTTATTCGTTTCAAACGAGATTGCTTGTACCATTAGCTCGAACCAAATAAATAAATAAAACTCACTTTTTATCAACCTTCATCATCCACCGTTGGATCGGTTTGAAGATGGGAGTCAAACAGATCAACGGCTCACCTTCATCATCTTCATCACCTTCCAACACCGACTCACCTCCTTGCTCACCACGTCTTCCTCGGCCTCCCCCCAATGCAAATCATCATCACCAACCTCCCATCGCCACTCGCCCTTGCTCACCACGTTTGCGACGACCACTCTCTCCTTGCTCACCACGCTCACTCGCGGCCACACCCTCTATAAATACGACCAGTCCTCACCACCAAATCGGGACCAATTCACGCACATTCCTTCTCTCTAAATTCTCACATTCTCTCTCCCTCTCAGCAAGCAATCCAAGCAAGGTCAGTTCTCTGTTTCGTTCTCAGATCATTTCATTTTTGCCTTTAATTAATTAATTGGCTCCTTTAATTAATTAATTGCTCTGTTAATTTAGTTATTCCGTTGTTCAATTTGATTGTCTGTTTTGGTTTGTTTTAAATTGTTGTTTTGAATTAATTTGCTCGTTCTTGGTTTGACAAAATTAATTACTGTTTTTGTTAAATTGATTGCTGTTTTTTGGTTTGGTTAAATTGCTGTTGAGTTATGGTTTGATTGTCTGTTTTAGTTGGGTCGGAGTCGTGTCTTGTCCTTGTCCGGTTTCGTCCTTGGTCGTCGGCAGTGGCGTCGGTGACCCAAGGAAGAAGATGAAGTTGGGAAGAAGAAGGAGGGAGTCGGTCTGGTTTAAAAAGAAAAAAAGGGAGTCGGGCTGGGCCTGGTTTGAGATGAAATGAGTTGGTCATGTGTCGGGGTTGTTCCTGGCCCATCAGAAGGAAAATGCGGGTTGTTGGATTTTGGGTAGTTGTCTGACATTTCGGGGCCCAATAGGTTGTATTGTTAGTTAAAGTCCATTGCTTTATTTTCGTGCTAATCAATTGTTCGTTCGTAATGTTTAATTAATTACTTGGCTTGCTTTTAATTGTTAATTAATCATTTGCTTTTAATTGTTAAGCTAATTATTTATTTTTAATTGTTAATTGATTATTTTGCTTGCTTGGAATAATTAGTTAAATGTTTATTTGTTTATTTATCATTTATTATTACTCAGACTAATAATCTCGGATTTGTAGGGTAAATCAATCGGTACCCATTCGCAAGTACACCTTTCTCACCTTTTTATTTATTTCAACGCTTTCCGCACATATATTCATATGCATGATCATTTAGAAATGTTAGAACTCGAATCACTTCGTTTGCATGATAATTAAATCGGAACTTTTATATCTTTTTTTAACATGATTTTAAACACCTCTTTCTTTTAACCGGTAACTTTTTTTAGGATGAGACTCGGGTGTCTAACACCTTCCCGAGTCTATAAATTGACGTTGTTCTCGGATTTATACCCTTTCTTTTGTGCCTTAATTATTTTATTATATTTTTTTCCTTTTTGTCAAATTTTTAGGTTTTCCTAAATTTTAGAAATAAATAAGATAACGACTTCATTATATCATATGAGACATCCCTTTTTTATCTCACATCCATCTAAACCGCTGACAGAGAGCAAAAGATTTGGTGACGCTAATTAGTACAGGAATTAGTTTTGGAAATCAAAATTAATAGTTACTATTTTTTGAATAAGGAAAATGCAATATCATCGCATCCGAGCAAGGAAAATCATTAACAAATCCTACTCGAATACAAATTCATAAATGAAATCTCAATCAAAAAAGGAGTCTAACTCGAGCCGTCTCTGTCTTTCCACCGCCTCACTACTACTATAAATATTAGCTTTATAGCTAGCTAGGTTAAAACCATCAATTAGGTACTAAAAAAGTTGGAGTCGTAAGGTATGTATCATCATTTTTTTTCTTTTCCTTTTTCTTTTCCATGTTTTCGGTATTCTTAATGCTCCTACGAAAGAAATTATTCTTGTTTTATCGATGTTATTAGTAAAAAAATCAACTATTTCAGTATAATTTTTTGAATTCTGTAGATTATTTTTTTATTGCACTTCAGCCTCTTTTAGGCATATATGAGTATGACCTATCTAAAAAAAAATTCAAATTCTTCCATTATTTTATATTATTTTCATATTTTTATCCCCCAAAATCTCTTGCCTTTTATTTAGTTCACCTAGGGGAGTTGGCAAGTAGGGGCGTCACACCTCTACCTCCTCCTCTACTTCACAATGATCCTTATAATTTTTTATCCTTTTAAAATAAATTAGAGGGGAAGGAAAAGAGTTGACTCTATTTTATAATGATCTGTATACTTTTTATTCGGAAGGAACGGGGGATGGGGAAGGAAGGGAGTTGGCAATTGAGGGCGACGTAACACTACCCCCTAATTGAGGAGTTGGCAAGTGGGGGTGACGTACCACCCTATTTGTATTTGGAAGGAAGGGAGTTAGCAAGTGAGGGTGACGTAACACTACCCCTTTTGTAATTGGACTGGGAGTTAGCAAGTGGGGGTGACGTACCACCCCATCTGTATTTGGAAGGGAGGGAGTTAGCAAGGGCAACGTAGTGACGTACCACCCCATCTGTATTTGGAAGGGAGGGAGTTAGCAAGGGCAACGTAGTGACGTACCACCCCATCTGTATTTGGAAGGAAAGGAGTTAGCAAGGTCAACGTACCACTACCCCATTTGTATTTGGAAGGAAGGGAGTTAGCAAGTGAGGGCGACGTAACACTACCCCCTTTGTAATTGGACTAGGGAGTTGGAAAGTGGGGGTGACATACCACCCCATCTGTATTTGGAAGGAAGGGAGTTAGCAAGGGCAACATACCACTACCCCCTCTGTAATTGGAAGGAAGGGAGTTAGCAAGTGAGGGCGACGTAACACTACCCCCTTTGTAATTGGACTAGGGAGTTGGCAAGTGGGGGTGACGTACCACCCCATCTGTATTTGGAAGGGAGTTAGCAAGGGCAACGTACCACTTCCCCCTCTATAATTAGACTAGACTAGCAATTGAGGAGTTGGCAAGTGGGGGTGACGTACCACCCCATCTGTATTTGGAAGGAAGAGAGTTAGCAAGTGAGGGCGATGTACCACTACTCCCCTCTATCTATTTGGAAGGAAAGAACTGGCAAGTGAAGGCGATGTACCACTACCCCCTTTGTAATTGGAAGGAAGAGAGCTAGCAATTAGGGAGTTAGAAAGTGGGGGTGACGTACCACCACTCCCCTCTATCTATTTGGAAGGAAGGGAGCTAGCAATTGGTAGCGACGTTGGAAGGAAGAGAGTTAACAAGTGAAGGCGACGTACCACTACTCCCCTCTATCTATCTGGAAGGAAGGGAGCTGGCAATTGGAGAGTTGGCAAGTGGGGGTGACGTACCACTACCGCGTTATGTATTTGGAACACTACTCCCTTCTATCTATTTGGAAGGAAGGGAGTTGGTAAGTGGGGACGATGACATACCATTAGCCCTTCTTTATTTTACAATGATCCTTATACTCTTTTTATCTTTTTAAAATAACTACTCCCTCTGGTCTTTTTTTATTTGACGTGATGTTTGAACTATTAGTTCAGTATTTTAGGAAATTCTATTTGAAAAAAAACAAGGACTTTTATTACTTTTGTGGATAGAATTGCTTTCCCAATGTCTGTAATCATTGTCTTATCATACTTTTTACATGTGTGTAGGTTTCGGCCATATATCCTAAACCATTGAAAAATATATATACCGTATATATACCAAGTCATGGTCTTATTAGATCAGTTGCGAGAGAATGGAGTTTCTCGAAGGTCCATGGCCAATCACTACAAATCATCTAATCGGGTGGTCCATTTTTACTATGGAAGCAAGAGGCAAAATCTTGGAAAAGAAATTGCCTCTAGAGGATACCTTCAACCTCCTCCAAGATGGAGCCTTTTCAAATTAGGACGTGAGAAAAAAATTTACCCCCATGTTACCCCAAAAATTCTGAAAAGGTCCACCATAAAAGATTTGAATTTGCATTCTGCTTCCGATGCTATTTTTCGAGCTAATATGTGCAAGGATGTCAAGCTGTCATATAGGCATAGTCGCGCTAAGGTGGAGGAGCATGTTGTTCGAGCTAACTATATGAGCATGGATGTTAAGCCTCACGTTTTGGTAGAGGAGGCTGCTAGTCGTGCTAAGGTGGAGCAAGATGTTGTTCGAGCTAATTATATGGGCAACTCTAGTCGTGCTATGGTGGAGGAGGATGTTGTTCAAGCTAATTATGTGGGCAACCCTAGTCGCACTAAGGTGGAGGAGGTGATTTTTCGAGCTGATTATATGGGCAACCCTAGTCGCGCTAAGGTGGAAGAGGTGGTTGTTCAAGCTAATTATAACACGCGCGAAGATGTTAAGCTGGTTATATCAAATAGTAGTTGTTTTAGAAGCTGTAGTCGCACTAAAGTGGAGGAGTTGTTGAAGGAATTCCACAAAATGCTTAAAGACAAGTTGAGGGAAGATTCTTTAAAACCAACAACCATGAAAAGGATGAGTGTGCTCATCAATCTGACTATGACTCTAATTAGAAGAAAGTCAGTGAACATGGTGAAAACTCTAGGACATATTCCTGGAGTTCGTATCAGGGATGAATTTGAATTTCGAGCTGAGCTCTATTTGATCGGTCTTCATCGACAGTTCACCAAAGGCATCGATTTCTTGAAGGATAAGAATGGTGTTCTATTTGCCACGAGCATTTTGGTTACTAGCCGAGGATTTTACGACAATTTCATAGACTTGCGTAATGGAGTTATCATTTATTCAGGTGAAGGTGGGAATCCAAATTGTGCACTGAAGGGTCCGGTTATGGATCAGAAACTTAGGTATGGAAATCTTGGATTGAAGAACAGTAAGGAGTATAGGAAACATATGAGGGTTGTTATTAAAAGAAGCCGAGGAAAATAGGATCCTTACGTGTATCATGGTTTATATATGGTGGAGAAGTATTGGAAAGTGAGGAAAGGGGATTTTGGTACTTCCATTTTCAATTTTCAATTGAGGAAGATCGCAGGCCAATCTAATTGTTTTTAAAGATCGAGCTCCATTCAGCATAACTCTGCTGATCTATCTATCTATCCGTGTCGTTTTGTTTTGCAATCGTGTTTTATTACATGTGAGGTGATTTAATATTTATCTTCCAAGCATGCTTTGATTAAATAAAGTGGAAGTTTTAGTTTTTGTTCTCTACATAAGTGATTCAGTCATTAAGGAAGGACCAGTCACACATGCATGATGATCAAAGACAATAGTATTAACATTTTCATACGTTTCTTCTTAAAACAATTAAAACAAAATATAAGAATTTTAAAAAGTAATAATAATAATATATCAAATTAAAAGTAAAAAAATGTTTTATTTTTTCATGTGAGAAAAAAGAAGTAAAAGTAAAAGTTATATTTTTTTAAAGCCTAGTCTAAAAAGAAAAGAATAAAAATGCTTCGAACTGTATCAATTAATTTAGGAGGAAGCCATAAAATAACCTGGCCTTTCAATTTTAACACATTGCACATATTTTTTAAATTGTTTTCAAACCTATTTGACTTTTTTAAAAATTAACTTTAAATTTAGCTGACATGCAAATTTATTTATTTAAATAAATGATATGAAAAAAAAAATCTCTCTCCTCACGCCATATAGACTCTGACGTGGCATAAAAAAAGAATTAAAAAAATAAAAGTAAAATTATTATTTTAATTTGGGAGAGGAGGGAAAAAAGTACGGAGAGATATTCTTTTAATTTATATTTTTTATTAGGTTATGCCACGTTAGTATCTATCAGGTGTAAAAAAAAATCATGTCATTTCTTTGAATAAATAATTTTCACTGTTAGCTAAATTTAAGGGTAATTTGAAAGAGTCAAATAAATTTTTAGACAATTTTAAAAATATAGGGTGTTCTGTTAAAATTGACAGACGTAGAGTTCTATTTGACTCAATTATAAAATTGGAGTATTTTTCAGCATTTGGTATAAACATGTACTCCCTTCAATTTTTTATAATTATTTTTTTAACTATAATCACACAAACCAAAGTAATCATTTATTTCGGTTACAAATACACTCTATTAATTATCTCTCTTCATTATATTAATTACTTAATTTTAAATTAAATAATAAAAATTAACATGTTTTAAATTAATTGAGTTTAACTTTATAACGTATGAAAAAGAAAAAAACTATACAATTGAAAAACATCAACTAATCCCTTATAAATTATACATACAACAACTATTATAAACATTTTTCTTGGCCAACTAAAAAATTTGGGTTTTTTCCATTAATTTAAACTTAAAGAATCTAATGATAAAAACTCGGACACATGTAGGGGTGTCAATTCGAGTCTGCGAGTCCGGACCGGACCCGACCCGACCCGGCTAGACCTGAAGACACTTGGGTCGAGACCAGAACTGATCCCGATGAAAAATGGGACCAAAATTCCAGTCCAGGCCCGGCTAAGAAGCCGGGTCCTGGGTCCAGACCCGGGAAAAATGGACCCAACTCTTTTCTTTTATTATTCTTTTTCTTTTTTCTTGGGTTGGGCTCCCAACCCCTCTCTCTTTTTTCTTCTTTCCTTTCTTTTCTTCTTTACAGAACAAGAAATAACTTATTCTTTCCTTTCCTTTCTTTCTATTTTCCTTTTCTTCCCCTCTGCTCTCGTTTCTTTTCTTTCTTCTTTCTATGTGGTGATGGTTGTGTGGCGGAGGTGGGTGAGTGGAATTGTTGAGTGGTTGTGGATCAGTGGAGATGGGTGATGGTCGGGGTGATTAGTCGGATGAATGGATGATGGTTGGTCGGATCGTGGTAGTGAGGAGATGGTGACGGTGATGGGTTTTTGTGGTTGAGGCAGTGACGTAGTGGCTGGTCAGCGAGATGGGTTTGTGCCGGCAGTGGGGAGATCGGGGCTGCTGTCGGTTGATTTTTTTGGTGGTTTGGCCCGGTGATTGTGTGGGGGACATGGGTGGATCGTGGTGGCGATTGAGAGAGAGGAGATCGGAGGATGATGATGGCTTAGGTTTTTTTAAGGTTTGGTTGGGTCTGACCCGGTGAGACCCGACCATATTCGGGTCGGAACCAGACCCAGTCCCGACCAAAAATGGGTCCAAAATATCGAACCCGGTCCCGACCCGAAACCCCGGGTCCAGGTCGGGTCTACGGGACTCAGGTCCCATTGACACCCCTAGTTTTGACCAATACGACTATTTTGACCCAAACATCTATCTTTACCCAGACGACTATCTTTACCAAGATGAATTTCCAGATTTAGAGGCAGCAATCGTTATCAAGCCATGCCAGCTCCAATACCATTCTGAAACTTCACTAGAGTAGGAGTTGAAGGTCTTTGAGGATTATCATTGCATTGAGCCAGAGGAAAGCGTGAGGAAAATTGAGAAAGAGATAGAAATGGTCATCAAACCAACGTCGGTTTTGTGTGAAAGGGAAGTTCTGAAACTTTTTAACTTTATTAATCATTTTATTGAATCTCCCTACACTCACAACCAATTTTTTCCATTTATTTTGCAGGAACCCAAATTGGAAATTGAATCATGTATTGGTTCATTGCAAAATGCCTTGCTTTGAGACCATGCACTATATGGGATCATTCTCATCAAACTTCGGGCATGGAAATCATTCAGTAGGATTGGTTGATGAGTGTTGCTCGAAAAGTCGAGTCTAAGACTATAAACAAAGACGCTGCTTGGGAGGCAACCCATGTTTTTATTTTAGTTTGTTTTGTTTTGAATAAATGAGGCTCTGGAATCTAATAATGATTTCTGATTTGAAGCTCGAAGACCAAAGGACGACGCTCTTCTAGACCAAACTCCTTCAAATCTTCATTGTTGCCTAGAATTGAGAAGTTGCTTTTAGGTCTGTTTTAAAAAAAAATCGGCATGATTTTCTTTTAATTTTTGTGTGTTTTCGCATGATTTGTGTTGTTGTCTTTCAAGAACCAGACTCATCTGCATCTAAGCATAAACCTTATCACATAGGAAGCAAAGACACTTGACTACTTAACCCGATATTTTATTATTAAGGCAATTTAATGGGTTAACATTTCCAATGCCTGTAAGATGCATTTTCCTAGTATTCTTTAAATATTCTTCATGTGCATAGTTCCATGATGCTGGTGCTTACTTTTGATTCAATCGACTCCCTTTGATACATATGACTACCAATCTTTAAATTTTGCTCTAGTATTCTAGCCTTAGTAAGCTGGAGTATCCAAAGAACTACAAAAATAAATTGAGAGCATCAAAGAAAAATAGCAATCTGTCCTGGCATTCTTGCATGATCAAGTGGGAATGGCCAGGAAACTTCGCAAGGAATCAAAAGTCTTCTCAAAGTTGTCTCCTAGCAAAAGCTGAGAAGAAAAATTGAATTAATTTATTTTATTGCTTGAGTATTAGCAGTCTTTGTATCCAAGGAGTTATGATTCTTCAGTTAGCACCTGATCATGGCACTATATAGATGTAGCATGTTTGGGGTATTATAGCATGTTCCGTACTCTCTGTTGTACCCTCCTTTCCAGCCCTTTCGGGGGCTCGATGTTACTATTTGACCTTCATTTCAGCTTTATTTGCAGATTAGCATCAAAGGAGGGAAAAGATCGAAAAGAAGCAATTTGGGAGCATTTCTGAGGATTTCCAGTTTCGAGGCCTAGAAGACCGAGCGACGTCAAGACCTCGGCGCGAACCAGACCAGCGCGCAGTCGCAAGGCCTCGGCAGCTCTGAGTCCTCTACCCCGGGTTTGATTAACTTTAGGCTAGCCAACAAATGGGAGCACTTGACTATTGGGGAATTTAACTGTTGGTTAGGTTTTGTGACTAAAAATGAATTAAACACACCTTTATACAAAAATGCCTTGACTGTTATTCCTGCTGTTTTTGATGCCACTGCTGCTTTTTGTGAGTTAACCAATAAGTCTGATGCTAAATATGATACTAAGGGTAGTAAAGCCCATGAAATAGCTGATCTTGCTTTGCGTATCTTGCACCGATATCTAGCCCTCACCGTTTCCGCAAGATTTGGTTCCTCGGGGCAGATATCTGTGCAGGAACTCTTCTTTTTATGGTGCATGAAACACAAACGTAGGGTCAACCTAGGCTTTTGGATAGCTTCCGGTGTATTGCATGTTTTGAATGGTGGTCGTGGGCCTATTTTTGGTTCGCTTATCTCTCTATTTGCTGCGAAGATGCGTAAAATTGACTTGCCTGCTAGTAGCCTTTCCGAGCCCTTGGCATTCAAGGATTTGGATATCAGAACCTTGGATGTCATGGGCCATTTGTGTCTCTCACGTGGTGTGGTGAGTTTTTATCCAGGTTGTGCCCCGGCATCAGAGAAAGTTTTCGGGACCAAGAATGGCGGCATTTTCGATTATCCAGATCTCTTGGATCCCCATTCCAATGCCGCCCCTCAAGCCCCCGAAAGCAAGCGGCCCAAACAGAAGCAGTTCAGCAAAGCAGAGCAAACCAAGCACCAAGTCAGCCCCCAGTTCCTCTCATTGTCTATGACCCAACCCAGACTCGACTTCTCCAGCTTATTCTGCGGGAACTTTAGGCTTTGACGGCTGAAGTAGCCCGCAGCAATTTGCCTCCGCAGTAACCCACCATCAAACATTTTCACCCCAGCCCCCGAAAAGGGCCCTCCAAACAATTATATTTATTTTATTGTGTTGTACTTATATAACTTGAACTCTGTATTTTGCTCTCCCCGCATTGAGGACAATGCGCTGCCTAAGTGTGGGGAGGGTTTTATTTAGGCCCTTTGAGTGTATGATTGCATGTTTACTTTTCCCGCTTGTTGTATGACTGTATGTTTTGTTTTTCGGATTTTATTTTGCGGCTTTTAGTTTAGCCATGCTAGAAAAATGCAGTTTTCAAACCCTCATTGTTTGCATGCGTCTT
Organism: Viola odorata; assembly: GCA_963691705.1. Taxonomy (NCBI): domain Eukaryota; kingdom Viridiplantae; phylum Streptophyta; class Magnoliopsida; order Malpighiales; family Violaceae; genus Viola; species Viola odorata. Next base: position 77,486,876 of record OY829537.1, read on the forward strand.
TCACCTTTTTTATGCTCAGGAAGACATGACATCCATCGCAGTTGCGCCTGAGCATGCATTTTTTAGGCCTGCTAGCCCTTATATCCATATCTAGGCCACTACACCAGTAGTCACAGTTTGATCCCGTGAGCATTTTCGAGCTTCATGCCCTTCATTTCTGAGTGAAAATGCTTAGCTAGGCACAGTCTAGGTTTGCATAATATCCCTGGGTATAGTCACTGTTAGACATGGGAAAGCTTAAATGTGACGAAAAGCTTCACATCAATGTCTTTTTCTTTCTCTTCTCCCCCTCTCTCTCTCTTTTCTTTTCGAGCCCCCGACATTCCCCTTCTTTTCATATTCTTTCCTGACCATTTGTATTTTCTTGATCTTTTTCCTTGGCAGGTGAGGTAGCGATTATTGAGGGTAACGTCGAGGGCTAGACACCCAAAGAACGCGCAGACAAGTTCAAGTGTGGGGAAGCAAACAAAAGCAAAAGACTTCAGAGCAGAAAGCAGCAAGCAGAGATCTAGGGCAAGAAAAAGCAAAAGCTCGAAAGAGTTTCTAGCCCTAGATCATTTAAGTGATTCGACCCCCGAAAAGTTCAAGTGTGGGGAAGCGAAGAAGAACTCACCATCGATGCTGGAAACAGATCAAGGGCAAGCGCCGAATGAAAAATCAAAAGTTTCATGCCCCGGAAGAATCAAGGTTTTGTAACTGGTCCATGCCCCCTCTTCAAAAAAAAAAAAAAAAAGAAAAGAAAAGAAAAGAGAAAGCATTTAAAATTCAAAATAAAAGAAGGGGGGCATTAAGCAAGCAAAAACAGTATCCGCATCTGAAGCCTCAACAAGATCGTTTTCCTGCCCTCGAAAGAAGACCTCTGTCTAGCCCCCGAAACATCTCGTGCCCTCAATGAAAGCTGCCTTGCCACTTCACCTTTTCCTAAGCCAGGGAATCCATCCAGGTTATATCTGGTCCTTTCTTTTCTTTCCTTCTTTTCTCCCCTTATTTCTCTCCTATTCATCTCCTACTTCTCTCCCTCTCACATCTCCATCTCTTTCTGTCCTATTTTCTTTCTTTTTGCTGATACGTTGTTTTCCCGATTGTTGATTGCCCATGCATGTGCTCTACAGTACTCGGATTGTTGTGCAAACTATGCCTGTGTTGTGCTATTTGCATTCATGAGCGATAGCCCAAACACTTGTTTTATTCTGAGAATGGGTGCAAATACATGACTTGTGAGGACTGCTGGTGATTGAGCTAGATATGGGAAAGTCTGGTTGGTAGGGTCGTTATCCTATCGGCCGGATGCAGGTGCTTTACTAGGTCTAGAATTACTCTGCTTAGGTGTAGCTTGTTGGTTGGTGTGCTGATTCTGGGTTGGTAGTTGAATGCGTATGTAGCGAATGAGGTGGTTTTCCAGTTTTGTATATGCTCGAGGACGAGCATAGGGGCAGTGTGGGGATGTTTGATAGCATGTTCCGTACTCTCTGTTTTACCCTCCTTTCCAGCCCTTTCGGGGGCTCGATGTTACTATTTGACCTTCACTTCAGCTTTATTTGCAGATTAGCATCAAAGGAGGGAAAAGATCGAAAAGAAGCAATTTGGGAGCATTTCTGAGGATTTCCAGTTTCGAGGCCTAGAAGACCGAGCGACGTCAAGACCTCGGCGCGAACCAGACCAGCGCGCAGTCGCAAGGCCTCGGCAGCTCTGAGTCTTCTTCTAGAGAAAGCATCTTTTAAGGATCCGCACAGATTCCCAAGCGGTTCCAGAAGATAGCAGGCGTATCAGGAATCCCAGAATATCCCTTTTGCAAGGACGCGTGCTGTCATCTCCTCATTGCCCTTAGCGGTTTTGTCTCCTAGTTAGCATTAGGCTATATAAGCATAGTTTTAGGGTTTTTGTAAGGACGGCTGTCCAAGGGATATTTTCACACATTAGTTTCAGCATTTTAATTTCTGGGAATCAGCTCCTTCTTCCCATCAAGAACAGCCTTTGTCTTTCCTCTTCGATTATTATTAATCTACCGGTTTATTCTAATCCTCTTCTTACTTTTCTTGTTTATTTGTTGTATGATCTCATACACCTACTGTTTATATTATAGTATGAGTAGCTAAGCACCCCTTTCTTGGTGAAGGGTGTTTCTCAGGGTTGTAGGGTGCGGCTAAGAGGTCTAATGCATGTTTAATATATTCTCTTGTAGTACATGACTGTTTACCGATTTAATGCCATGCTTGTCTAGGAATGTTAAGAGCTTGATCATCTATTAGTATTTCTGTATGAGTAACGTCATATTCCAGTGTTATAACTAACGCGAAGCCCTGGAGTTTGAGCAGACACCTAGGGGAGGCAGCGCGAGAGGCCTCACCTAGGGGTAAACAGGAATCTAGGGAGTGATACGGGTCTGACAAACCGAGCTGTCGCGCCCTAGATCTGTCTTACCTCTCCTTCATGGGCGTTCAGAATTTAGCCTCCCTACTTCAAGCCCGGATAGGCCGGACGGTCAAGGCTACCTTTTGATGACAAGGGAGGTAGCTGGGAGGATGGCTGGACATCAAGGTCACCTCATATGTGGAAACGGGGGGTGACTTTTATCTAAGAAGGTAAGTAGGGGATGCGGTGTGGAAACGCGGTCCCTATAGTAGATCTGCACGTGAGTCTAGAAAACTTCTGCACCAATGACTGGCCGCCCTAGAAAACAACCCAAAAGAACACCTTTCGCTAAGATCTTTTCTCTCTAATTTATATCTCTTTTACTTTCCTACGCTTGATTTTCCGTTCACTTGATCTTTTACATTTCGTGCCCTGGATTGCATTTTACTTTCGTGCCCTAGATAAATACTTTACAATTCTGTTTTGTTAGCTCCCATACTCTGCGTTGATTAATTTATTAATCAGCATAAACCCCCCCGCCCCCGGTATTGTTACCTGGATTAGATCTGCGCTTATTACATTGTCATACATTTCCATTAACAAGTTATTCCTTCAATCTCTGTGGTTCGACCCTGTCTTGCTCTGTACACATTAATTTGTGCATCTAGGCACGAGGAAAATATTAGTATATTTGAGTGACGATCAAATTTTGGCGTCGTTGCCAGGGATTGAACGGTACTAATTTTGTTTTTGTTTTCTTGTATGACCAGGAGATCTGCGCCTGATCTACTACCTCTAGACCTCGAACTGACCAGAACCGAAAGAGGACTTCGGAGGCAAGCACAAGGAACCTCTGCTAAGCGTAGAGTGATCCCGTATCCTGCCCTCGATATTTCCCCTTCTAGTTTGATTGCACAGGAATGCCAACCTTTCGTGGACCTGACCTCTCCCCATCATAACCCCGAGAACCCCATACCTGATCCTTTTAATCTTCCAGCAATGGTAGATTTGGCCCACAATGACAACCGTAACAACCATAACAACCGAGAAGACCAACCACCACCCCCAGAACAACAAACCATAGACAATTTCCATGCAACCCCTGATATGGCCAGTAGCTGCATCGACTGGCCCAACGTCCCTCATGACTGGACTTTGAAGTCAGCCGTACTTCACCATCTGCGTACTTTTTGGGGGGTAGCTAAGGAAAATGCTCTTCGCCATCTGCAACAACTCCATTCCATTTGCGAGGCCATGAAACCTGCTAATGTCAGTATTGAACAAGCTAAGCTTCGCGCATTCCAGTGGTCTCTCAAAGATGATGCCCTTGATTGGTATTATGACCTGTCAGCGAGATCCATTCGTTCTTGGGCGGATTTATCAAAGATCTTCACTGAGAAGTATTATCCAACCTCCATTTCCAACACCACGCGCAAGCAACTTGTCTCTATATTCCAAAAGAAAGAAGAAACTCTAGACCAGTACTATGAGAGATTCCAGAAGATGCAGTCTAGCTGTCCAGCCCACAACCTTACCGAGCATGCCCTGGTTCAATATTTCTGTGAAGGCCTTAAGGCCCATGATAAGGCGTTACTCAACGCAGCTGCCGGCGGATCTCTTACTGCCCTAACACCAACCGCAGCTCGAGCAACAATCGAGCTCATGGCCAAGAACATCTCTAATGAGCTTACCAGCAATCCAGGCCAGGATGTCCAAGTAGCAGCCCTTCAGAACCAGATTTCATCCCTAACGGGAATGTTCCAAAATTTCATGACGGGACAACCCGCTCCTGTCAAGGCCTGCCAGATATGCAATTTCGTGGATCACCCCACGGATGCGTGTCCCCACATCCCAGAGGAAATCCAAGTAAATGCTGCAGGCCAAATTATCCCGGTCTCATACGCTCAGAACTATAACCAGGGGTGGAAACAATCGAATCCAGGTTGGGTCCCAAATACGCAACTTTCGGGGCCTAGCCACCAACCGCATCAAAACCCTTATGGAAATCCTCCTCCTAATTTGCAGAATTTCAGACCCCGTCCCGCCTTCCATCAAAATCAGTATCAACGCCAACCTCCTCAGGACCAGACCCTCGTCCATCCTCCAGACCAGACTTGTGTCCAGCCCCCGACTGTTGAAATGCAAAAAAATCCCGAGCAGCAGAAGGAAATAGATGAGCTTAAGAAGCAAATGAGTGTGGTAACTGCCAAATTACAAGAACTAACCAACCATGGCAGATTACCACCCCGAACAGAAGCGAATCCAAAGCACAATGTCTGTGCAGTGACCCTGCGTAGTGGAGCGACCTTGAACCCACCTGAGCCTCCAGCCCAGGATGTTGAAAATCCCCCAGAAGCTGAAATCCGGCCTAAACCTAAAACCAAGCTCCCCAAGGTCCCTAGAATCGTGGAAGTCACAGAAGACAGGATCCGTTCCCTTAGAGGTTCACCACGGAATGACCCCAACCCACCGGAATTCACTCAAGAGTACATTCATAAGATCCTCGAGCCTCCGTTCCCTCACAGATTGGTCAAGACCAAGAAAGATAAGGAGGATCGCGACATCTTTGAAATGTTCAGTAAAGTGGTTGTAAACATTCCTCTTCTCCAGGCCGTGAAGAATGTCCCTCGATATGCCAAATTCTTGAAGCAATTGTGCACAAACAAGAACAAGTTCATTGAAGTTAACAAGATCAGCGTAGGAGCCAACGCTTCAGCGCATATCCAACGACGAATTCCCCCGAAATGCAAAGACCAAGGCATGTTCATAATCCCTTGTCGAATCGGCACAGTGGATATTGGCAAGGCCATGTGTGACCTCGGAGCAGGAATCAATGTCATGCCCTTGATAATCTACAACAGTCTAGGCCTCGAACCTCTCGTACCTACAGACCTCGCAATCCAGCTTGCTGACAGGTCTATCATTCACCCCGAGGGTATAATCAAGGATGTCTTGGTCCAAGTGGGAGAATTCTTGTTCCCTGCTGATTTCTATGTAATTGCGATGGAGAACGAAGACGCCACCAAATCCACAGATGTTCTGCTAGGCCGTCCCTTTCTGGCCACAGCCCGAGCAAAGATAGATGTCCATGATGCTACCATCTCCCTCGAATTTGATGGAGAGATCATCAAATTCAATATGCTAGAAGCCATGCGCTACCCCTCTGAATTTTCTAGTGTCAATTATATTGATATTGTGGATCCCCTTGTTGGGGAAATTGATGATATATATTCTACTGACCCCTTGCAATTTGCTCTTGACAGGAGTCTGACACCAGCCCTTCTAGATGCCGCGGCCTCGACACTTCCTATCCCACTTGAGTTACATTCTGTCGTCGCTGCCCTAGAAGAGTGTCCTGTTGCTCAGCCCGAACCCCCAAAGCAGTCTCCTCAGCATCCAGGCCATGTCAAGTTATCTCCTTCTATTGATCAGGCTCCAGCCCTAGATCTTAAGCCACTGCCTACCCACCTGAAATATGCCTATCTAGGCCCTGACAACTCTCTGCCTGTCATTATCTCCAACAAGCTTGAAGACCCCGAGGAGTCTAAGCTCGTTTCTTTACTGAAGAACTTCAGGCAGGCCATAGGATGGACCATTGCGGATATTAAGGGTTTGTCCCCAACATTATGCACTCATCACATCCACCTAGAAGACGTGAGCAAGACTATTCGCCAGCCCCAGAGACGACTTAATCCGCCTATGATGGACGTGGTGAAGAAAGAAATTCTCAAGTTGCTAGACGCGGGAGTTATCTACCCCATCTCAGATAGCCCTTGGGTCAGCCCTATCCAGGTCGTGCCCAAGAAAACAGGAATAACCATCACCATCGGACAGGACGGCGAATCCATTCCTACACGGATCCAGAATGGGTGGCGGGTGTGTATTGACTACCGCCGCCTGAACTCTGCTACACGAAAAGATCATTTTCCTCTGCCCTTCATCGACCAGATGCTGGAGCGCCTAGCCGGTAAAACTCATTACTGCTGCCTTGACGGATACTCTGGGTTCCATCAGATTCCAGTTGCTCCTGAAGATCAGGAAAAGACTACCTTTACATGTCCTTTCGGGACCTTCGTATATAGGCGCATGCCCTTCGGTCTGTGCAACGCTCCTGCTACTTTTCAGCGCTGCATGGTCAGCATCTTTTCTGAACTGGTTGAAGACGGAATCGAGGTCTTCATGGACGATTTCACTGTCTATGGGAACTCTTTCGACGAATGCATGAGCAACCTGCAAAAGTACATAGAGCGATGTATCGAGACAAATCTTATCCTGAACTTTGAGAAATGCCATTTTATGGTGGATAGAGCCCTGGTGCTCGGCCATGTTATCTCGGCAAAAGGGATTGAGGTCGACAAGGCCAAGATAGAAGTAATAGAATCCCTGCCCTACCCCTCCTGTGTCCGCGACGTGAGATCTTTTCTAGGCCACGCTGGTTTTTACCGAAGGTTCATAAAGGATTTTTCCAAGATTGCCCAGCCCATGTGTCACCTGCTCCAAAAGGATGTGTCCTTTGAGTTTAGCGAAGCTTGCAAAGTTGCTTTTGAGATTCTCAAAGCCAGGCTTATCTCAGCCCCGATTATCCGTGCCCCTGACTGGAAGCTACCTTTCGAGGTCATGTGTGATGCCAGCAATCAAGCCCTAGGCGCTGTTTTGGGCCAGAAAAAGGATAACGAGACTCATGTCATCTATTACGCCTCCAAGCTCCTAGATCCAACCCAGCAGAACTACACCACCACGGAGAAAGAACTTCTGGCAGTTGTCTATGCCCTAGATAAGTTCAGACAATATCTGCTCGGCACTCATGTCCTTGTTTACTCAGATCATTCGGCCCTTCGGTGTTTGCTGACCAAGGCTGACGCCAAACCAAGGCTTATCCGATGGATCTTGCTCCTACAAGAGTTTGACATCGCTATCAAGGACAAGGTAGGGAGAGAGAACCTGGTGGCAGATCACTTAAGTAGACTCCCAACCCAAAAAGATAATTCGCGAGAGCCAATATGGGACACCTTTCCAGACGAGCAAGTGTGCCTAGCGCAAGCTGTTTACTCCCCATGGTTTTCCGATATTGCCAACTTCTGTGCTACAGGCACTTATCCAGCTGATGTCACTCCCTCCGAATGCACTCGAATAAGAAGACAAGCTAAGTACTACATATGGGACAGCCCCTATCTATGGAGACACTGTTCAGACCAGATCATCCGTCGATGTGTGACCATGGACGAGGTGCCCTCGATCCTTAAATTTTGCCATTCGGAAGGAGGTCATTTCGCAGCCAAGAAAACTGCCCTGAAGGTCTTGGAAGCAGGTATGTACTGGCCAACCCTTTTCAAGGACAGTTACATGTTTTGCGCTTCATGCCCCCGATGTCAGGCCACTGGAAATATTGGGGCCAGAAATCAGATGCCCTTGACGAACATTATAGCTTGCGAGATCTTCGACATCTGGGGAATAGATTTTATGGGCCCCTTTCCCAATTCCTTTGGCAACATCTACATCCTGTTGGCCGTTGATTATGTCTCCAAGTGGGTTGAGGCAAAGGCCACCCGAACAGATGACTCTAAAGTAGTTGTGAACTTCCTCCGCACCAACATCTTCAACAGATTTGGTACCCCTAGAGCGCTGATCAGTGATCGAGGTACCCACTTTTGCAACCGGGTTGTGACCTCTCTCTTGGCAAAATACGGAGTCCACCATCGAACATCCACTGCTTATCACCCTCAGACCAACGGTCAAGCCGAGGTCTCGAATCGTGAGATCAAATCCATCCTAGAGAAGACTGTTAACCAGTCTAGGAAGGATTGGAGTTTGAAACTGGGTGATGCTCTCTGGGCCTACCGTACAACTTTCAAGACCCCGATAAGGATGACCCCATACAGACTTATTTATGGAAAACCGTGCCATCTCCTAGTAGAGATAGAGCACAAAGCTTTTTGGGCCATCAGAAAAGTGAACACGGATCTAGGCCTCGCTGACCAACACAGACGCCTGCAAATTCAAGAGCTCGAGGAGTTAAGGGATGATGCTTACGAGAATGCCCTGCTCTACAAGGGCAAGACCAAAGCCTATCACGATCGGCATCTTCGCCCCAAGACGTTCTCAGTCGGATAACAGGTGTTGTTATACAACTCACGCTTGCGACTCTTTGCTGGGAAGTTGAAATCCAAGTGGTCAGGACCTTTCGTGGTCACGAAAATCTACACCCATGGGGCAGTTGAAATTCAGAACCCAGACACTGGAATTATTTTCAAAGTCAGTGGCCAGAGATTGAAACCATTCTATGAGGGTTTTCAGCCCTCGATTGTTGAGGAGGCTATGATGGATACTCCACCTGTCCAGACCTAGAATATCAGAGCACGTCGAGGTCCCGACGAGCAAATGGACCACGCAAGAGGCATTTCATATGCCCTCTGAATCCTTTCTCTCTCCCTTATCTTCTCTGCACCTTTTAGGATTCTCTGATTTTTATTTAATTTTATTCCGTAATATTATTAACTGTGTATATCCCTTTCATCTATGATTTTATTCCTTTTTATTAGCTTTAACTCCCCTTTATTCTCTCTTTTTGTCCATATCTTATTCCAACCAACTACCTTTTTGAAATTTAAAAAGATGTTTTCCTTTTTGGCAGTTGGGATACGCTCAGACATCGTGCGCCGCGTCCAGGGCGCCACGTGGCCTGACGAGCGCAGCTGCAGCAGGCTCATCAATGCAAAAGCTACGCCATTTCTTGGCAGATGTGATTTCCTTTGTCTCTCCCACGCTCCCATTTAATTTTCGCTAATATCAGTTTCAACCCTATCACTTTCTCCTTATTCTCTCACCAAACACGCAACCCTATCCTCTCACTTCCACCACCATCTCCTACACTGTCTCCTCTCCAAACACCATCAATGGCTCCCAAAACAAAAAAACTGATCCGCAAAAATGCTGCTGGACCAAAGCCAGTAGGCACTCCCAGCCCCGTTCCTTCCCGATCCAGATCACATTCAACCACACCCAACTCGGCTTCGTTCAAAACAGCCTCTCCACCGTCCTTAAACCCCATCCTCATTCCCTCTCCAACGGCTACCTCACCAGCAACCGTGGAGCAGCTCAGGGAGTTTACTCCCGTGGAAGACGACATCGAGATCATGGGCTCCATTCCTCCAACCACCACGACCACTAGAGGCGGCCGAGTGGTGAAGCTCCCCCCCGGATCATCCAAGGCCAAATCCCAATCTAAGCCACCCTCGGCATCAGCCAAGCAGTCACCTCTCGACGCGGCTGTAGATCGATTCGTAGCTCCTCACCACTCCTTAACCGTCGAGGAGGTCCTTAAGGACATCCAAATCTCCGACGAGGAGCAAGAGGTTGTGGAGGAGCAAGGAGAGCCGGGTGGAGGCCAAGACAATGAAGACCTCGAAGGAGTGGAAGAAGGAATAGGGGAAAGCGGGGAGGCAGAAGGCAGCGAAGAGGAAGTGGATCTCGAGGCCCAGAGAGTGGCAGAGGAGGAGGAGAAGAAGCTGCAAATAGCCGCGGCAAGATCAGCGGCTAAAAAGGGAAAGTCCAAAGCTCCCGCAGCGGAGAAGCCAGTCACAGTGGTCCCCCCAGTAGGTGCCAAGAGAAAACTTCCTACCTCCAGTGCCGGAAAGCCCTCGAGATCGAAGAAACCTCGAACCCCCAAACTAGCAGAGAAAGTCGAGGCCGAGACCCCAGAGCCTTCATCTCTCGCTAGGTCCAGCATCCAATAGGTAACTTCCGACCTTTCTTCACCCCATGAGTGGATTATCTTTAATGACAAGCACTCTATTGACAAGTTAACTATGCTGAATTCCAAGGGCGTTAGCTCATGTGCGCGCCTAGATTTTGATTTTCTAGCAAAAAAGGGTATTGAGTCGAGAATTAGGGAATATGTGGCCAACATTGGTTAGGAATTTTTTTTTATTTGGAGTATCCGACATATGTTGAGCTTTCCCTAGAGTTTTTCACAACTTTTTGGGTCGATGGGACTTTTAAGCCAAAGGGCAAAGTCGGTCCGAATTCCTCTACCCTGGGTTTGATTAACTTTAGGCTAGCCAACAAATGGGAGCACTTGACTATTGGGGAATTTAACTGTTGGTTAGGTTTTGTGACTAAAAATGAATTAAACACACCTTTATACAAAAATGCCTTGACTGTTATTCCTGCTGTTTTTGATGCCACTGCTGCTTTTTGTGAGTTAACCAATAAGTCTGATGCTAAATATGATACTAAGGGTAGTAAAGCCCATGAAATAGTTGATCCTGCTTTGCGTATCTTGCACCGATATCTAGCCCTCACCTTTTCCGCAAGATTTGGTTCCTCGGGGCAGATATCTGTGCAGGAACTCTTCTTTTTATGGTGCATGAAACACAAACGTAGGGTCAACCTAGGCTTTTGGATAGCTTCCGGTGTATTGCATGTTTTGAATGGTGGTCGTGGGCCTATTTTTGGTTCGCTTATCTCTCTATTTGCTGCGAAGATGCGTAAAATTGACTTGCCTGCTAGTAGCCTTTCCGAGCCCTTGGCATTCAAGGATTTGGATATCAGAACCTTGGATGTCATGGGCCATTTGTGTCTCTCACGTGGTGTGGTGAGTTTTTATCCAGGTTGTGCCCCGACATCAGAGAAAGTTTTCGGGACCAAGAATGGCGGCATTTTTGATTATCCAGATCTCTCGGATCCCCATTCCAATGCCGCCCCTCGAGCCCCCGAAAGCCAAGCGGCCCAAACAGAAGCAGTTCAGCAAAGCAGAGCAAACCAAGCACCAAGTCAGCCCCCAGTTCCTCTCATTGTCTATGACCCAACCCAGACTCGACTTCTCCAGCTTATTCTGCGGGAACTTTAGGCTTTGACGGCTGAAGTAGCCCGCAACAATTTGCCTCCGCAGTAACCCACCATCAAACATTTTCACCCCAGCCCCCGAAAAGGGCCCTCCAAACAATTATATTTATTTTATTGTGCTGTACTTATATAACTTGAACTCTGTATTTTGCTCTCCCCGCATTGAGGACAATGCGCTGCCTAAGTGTGGGGAGGGTTTTATTTAGGCCCTTTGAGTGTATGATTGCATGTTTACTTTTCCCGCTTGTTGTATGACTGTATGTTTTGTTTTTCGGATTTTATTTTGCGGCTTTTAGTTTAGCCATGCTAGAAAAATGCAGTTTTCAAACCCACATTGTTTGCATGCGTCTTTCACCTTTTTGATGCTCAGGAAGGCATGACATCCATCGCAGTTGCGCCTGAGCATGCATTTTTTAGGCCTGCTAGCCCTTATATCCATATCTAGGCCACAACACCAGTAGTCACAGTTTGATCCCGTGAGCATTTTCGAGCTTCATGCCCTTCATTTCTGAGTGAAAATGCTTAGCTAGGCACAGTCTAGGTTTGCATAATATCCCTGGGTATAGTCACTGTTAGATATGGGAAAGCTTAAATGTGACGAAAAGCTTCACATCAATGTCTTTTTCTTTCTCTTCTCCCCCTCTCTCTCTCTTTTCTTTTCGAGCCCCCGACATTCCCCTTCTTTTCATATTCTTTCCTGACCATTTGTATTTTCTTGATCTTTTTCCTTGGCAGGTGAGGTAGCGATTATTTAGGGTAACGTCGAGGGCTAGACACCCAAAGAAAGCGCAGACAAGTTCAAGTGTGGGGAAGCAAACGAAAGCAAAAGACTTCAGAGCAGAAAGCAGCAAGCAGAGATCTAGGGCAAGAAAAAGCAAAAGCTCGAAAGAGTTTCGAGCCCTAGATCATTTAAGCGATTCGAGCCCCCGAAAAGTTCAAGTGTGGGGAAGCGAAGAAGAAGTCACCATCGATGCTGGAAGCAGATCAAGGGCAAGCGCCGAATGAAAAATCAAAAGTTTCATGCCCCGGAAGAATCAAGGTTTTGTAACTGGTCCGTGCCCCCTCTTCAAAAAAAAAAAAGAAAAAAGAAAAGAAAAGAGAAAGCATTTAAAATTCAAAATAAAAGAAGGGGGGCATTAAGCAAGCAAAAAGAGTATCCGCATCTGAAGCCTCAACAAGATCGTTTTCCTACCCTCGAAAGAAGTCCTCTGTTTAGCCCCCGAAACATCTCGTGCCCTCAATGAAAGCTGCCTTGCCACTTCACCTTTTCCTAAGCCAGGGAATCCATCCAGGTTATATCTGGTCCTTTCTTTTCTTTCCTTCTTTTCTCCCCTCATTTCTCTCCTATTCATCTCCTACTTCTCTCCCTCTCACATCTCCATCTCTTTCTGTCCTATTTTCTTTCTTTTTGCTGATGCGTTGTTTTCCCGATTGTTGATTGCCCATGCATGTGCTCTACAGTACTCGGATTGTTGTGCAAACTATGCCTGTGTTGTGCTATTTGCATTCATGAGCGATAGCCCAAACACTTGTTTTATTCTGAGAATGGGTGCAAATACATGACTTGTGAGGACTGCTGGTGATTGAGCTAGATATGGGAAAGTCTGGTTGGTAGGGTCGTTATCCTATCAGCCGGATGCAGGTGCTTTACTAGGTCTAGAATTACTCTGCTTAGGTGTAGCTTGTTGGTTGGTGTGCTGATTCTGGGTTGGTAGTTGAATGCGTATGTAGCGAATGAGGTGGTTTTCCAGTTTTGTATATGCTCGAGGACGAGCATAGGGGCAGTGTGGGGATGTTTGATAGCATGTCCCGTACTCTCTGTTTTACCCTCCTTTCCAGCCCTTTCGGGGGCTCGATGTTACTATTTGACCTTCATTTCAGCTTTATTTGCAGATTAGCATCAAAGGAGGGAAAAGATCGAAAAGAAGCAATTTGGGAGCATTTCTGAGGATTTCCAGTTTCGAGGCCTAGAAGACCGAGCGACGTCAAGACCTCGGCGCGAACCAGACCAGCACGCAGTCGCAAGGCCTCTGCAGCTCTGAGTCTTCTTCTAGAGAAAGCATCTTTTAAGGATCTGCACAGATTCCCAAGCGGTTCCAGAAGATAGCAGGCGTGTCAGGAATCCCAGAATATCCCTTTTGCAAGGACGCGTGCTGTCATCTCCTCATTGCCCTTAGCGGTTTTGTCTCCTAGCTAGCATTAGGCTATATAAGCATAGTTTTAGGGTTTTTGTAAGGACGGCTGTCCAAGGGATATTTTCACACATTAGTTTCAGCATTTTAATTTCTGGGAATTAGCTCCTTCTTCCCATCAAGAACAGCCTTTGTCTTTCCTCTTCGATTATTATTAATCTACCGGTTTATTCTAATCCTCTTCTTACTTTTCTTGTTTATTTGTTGTATGATCTCATACACCTACTGTTTATATTATAGTATGAGTAGCTAAGCACCCCTTTCTTGGTGAAGGGTGTTTCTTAGGGTTGTAGGGTGCGGCTAAGAGGTCTAATGCATGCTTAATATATTCTCTTGTAGTACATGACTGTTTACCGATTTAATGCCATGCTTGTCTAGGAATGTTAAGAGCTTGATCATCTATTAGTATTTCTGTATGAGTAACGTCATATTCCAGTGTTATAACTAACGCGAAGCCCTGGAGTTTGAGCAGACACCTAGGGGAGGCAGCGCGAGAGGCCTCACCTAGGGGTAAACAGGAATCTAGGGAGTGATACGGGTCTGACAAACCGAGCTGTCGCGCCCTAGATCTGTCTTACCTCTCCTTCATGGGCGTTCAGAATTTAGCCTCCCTACTTCAAGCCCGGATAGGCCGGACGGTCAAGGCTACCTTTTGATGACAAGGGAGGTAACTGGGAGGATGGATGGACGTCAAGGTCACCTCATATGTGGAAACGGGGGGTGACTTTTATCTAAGAAGGTAAGTAGGGGATGCGGTGTGGAAACGCGGTCCCTATAGCAGATCTGCACATGAGTCTAGAAAACTTCTGCACCAATGACTGGCCGCCCTAGAAAACAACCCAAAAGAACACCTTTCGCTAAGATCTTTTCTCTCTAATTTATATCTCTTTTACTTTCCTACGCTTGATTTTCCGTTCACTTGATCTTTTACATTTCATGCCCTGGATTGCATTTTACTTTCGTGCCCTAGATAAATACTTTACAATTCTGTTTTGTTAGCTCCCATACTCTGCGTTGATTAATTTATTAATCAACATAACCCCCCCCCCCCCCCCCCCCAGTATTGTTACCTGGATTAGATATGCGCTTATTACATTGTCATACATTTCCATTAACAAGTTATTCCTTCAATCTCTGTGGTTCGACCCTGTCTTGCTCTGTACACATTAATTTGTGCATCTAGGCACCAGGAAAATATTAGTATATTTGAGTGACGATCAGTTAGGCCTTGGTAATACGACTTGGAGTTAGGAATTGAAGTTCTTGAGGATTCTGTGTGAGAAGTTGGATGCTTGGAATTTGATGCTTTCTGGTTTTTTATGACATTGCTTTTTTATGTGGTTTGCATCTTTTGTTTGTCTTATGCATGAGGGCAAGCATTAGCTTAAGTGTGGGGGGATTTGATTGGGCCTGATTTGTAGTGGTTTTACCACTTATTCTTATGCATTTTTGAATGGTAATTCTATTGATTTCAGTTGAATTCCATGACAATTGCAGGGAACTGATATGGGGAGGAATTGAGCAAAGAAGAAGCTAAATAGAGTCAAATTCTGGACAGAAATGGATTTGGGCAGAACGGACCTAATATTTCGATGAAGAAGGCATCCAAATAAGGGAGTAAAGATATGACTGGAAATCCCAATGTGTTAGCTATCTCTGGTCCAAATTTGAAGCCATTCGGAAGAGTGGATCGTTAGAAACCCCTAGGTGACATTTTCGTTGACGGAGTCCTACTCCGACTGGGACTCTCACACGCGTTAGGCGAGTTCGATCAATCCGTTCCGGCTATATGATCTCGGACCAGGAAGAAAGAGGTTGTTCCCAAAGCTTTCGGATGTTTTCTTTCATTTGGGACATGTTTCAACTCATTTGGACGAGCGAATCAAAAGTTATCTAGTCTGACATTTTCGCGTGCAGAGTGACGCGGCCAGCGCATTACAACTTGGAGACTCGGCCCAATGGAGAGCCCAACGTGAGAATCACTCCACTATCATTCCAGAACCTCTCATTGATATTATTAGATATTTTATTTAAGATATTTCTGGGATTGGAAGTAGTTTCCTAAATATAACTCTTACCTTCTTAGAATTAGGGTTTTGTATGCCTAGTGCTTAGTATAAATAGAACCGCTTGGTTCTATTGTAGGGGAGTGACCGGCGCCGACGAAGCGCGTCAAAAATAATATATCCTGATGCCTAAATGCACAAATTAATTTACGTACAGCGGTAACAGGGTCGAACCACAGGGATTAAAAGGTGACAACTTGCCCTAGATGTATGACTAAGACAAATGCAATCAGATAGTAACACAAAAGGGGGGGTTTATTGGTTAAACTGGTTAACCAAAGAGGTCGAGGGCAACACAACTAACAAGGACAAAAATAATGAAATTAACAGAAATAACGATCATAAACAAAATAAATAGGAAATTAAATGAGATAAAATCAAGTGAGGAGAAATCTTAGCAAGGGATTTTCTTAGGTTGCGTCAAGGCCTAGTCAGTCATCGGCGCACAAATATTCTATTCTTATGATATAGACGTGTTATAAGGACCAAGTACGTTTAGGCCCCCTACTTTCCTTCGTAAGAGAAGTTACCTCCCGTTTTCACATATGAGGTAGCCTTGACACTTCGTCGTCTTCCCAAGCACGGGGCGGGGAGTCAATACTCAAAGGCCTATAAAGAGGAGGAAAGACACGTCTAGGGCGAAATACCTCTCAGCTCATCAGACTCGCGGCATCACCCTAATTGGTCGCTTGCCCTAGACAGAACGGACCAAGCTAATGACAATCCGTCTAATGTCTACTCTATTCTAAGGCTTCGTGTTAGTTATAACCAAAGAAATGACAGAGATCTAAGAAGGTAAACTAGCAGGTGATCAAGCTCCTAATAAAACCAACTAGATCTAACAATGAAAATGGCAAGCAAACAAATACCAGAATAAGAATGTATAAAGTGCGATTAGACCTCGTGACTACCCTTTTGCAACCCTCAAAATACCCTTCCTAGGCTTATGAGCTTAGCCGCTTATGCTCATAAATAAATAAATAAAGACAGATTTAATATAAAGCATAAAAAAAAGATACAATAAAGGGAAATAAAAACTTAATAAATACTTTTAGCTCCGGTTTGAAGAGTTGATGGTCAGCGACGGCTACAAAAGGGAGTGACAAATCCCAAGAAAAACTCCACAGAAAAGTATGTGAGCGGCTGCCCCAAAAAGGATTTTTATGATGTCCTAAAAAACCCTAAAACTCAGGTTTAAATACCCTCTTAGCTCACAAAAGGACAAAATATAGCTAAGAGGGAGGACAACCCACACAAGGAGCGTGTTCCTTGGTCCAAAAGGGAATAGCCTAGAATCTGTCAGGCAAAATCTGCATGGAATCCCGTGCGAATCTTTTGGGAATCTTTCTCTTTGGTCAGAATTTTGCTGATGTACAATAGCTAGGGCTAGACGACTTGATCATCAACTAGGGCTCAACAGCGTAATAGCCAGCTAGGCCTCGTCGAGCTCTCGATGCTTTGGGTTCCATAAGATTCCTTCCAAATAGCGCCTATTTTTGTATCCTTCTCTCTTTTAGCCCAGAACTGCAAAAATAATGGAAACAAGGGCAAATCAACAGTATCATGCTAGAATAAAGAGTGAAAATGAAGAGGAAAATATATGTAAAACGCACGCTATCAGGGAGCATACCAAGCAAGGAAGGACGGCAACAGCCACCCTCTTCTTCTCTTTACTCTAATTTTAAACTGACTTTTATATATTTTATATAGTTCTATCGATTACTTCACCTTGCTTATCTTTCTCTAACTAATCTATTCTTCTTAGTAGATGCATATTAAGCATGAGTATGAGTATGCATGAGACCTAATCGTTCTTATTAATCTTTACATCGGCATTTAATTGATTTCGTGATTATTCTTAACGTATTTTTTGCATGGTTTTGGAAGTAGCTAATCTAGAATTGACTAGATCACGCAATAGTCATTCTTCTTAGTGTCTCAGCCGTAAGCCCAAGAAGATCGAAGTAGACTCCTATGCGTTATTAGGTGTATCCAGGAAACGGTAGGGGGAAAGGTTAATCAGATCCAGTCCCGATTGATGCCCGAGGATACTAGTCTGGAGTTGTCTTCCCCTAATCCATTGAGGATGATTGCGCCGTAGTGGTGTAATCGACTCAAGCCAGCTGTGATACGAATCCAGGAGTACCTTTTCCACCTTACGGACCAATGACTCCCGCGAGGAGTAAGGAGTTGCAAGCGCGACTTTCACAACTTATCTACAAGGAGTTACAGTGCGAGACACTCATCGAAGAAGCCATGTTACGCGAGAGGAGTCTGCGCCTTGTGACGCTTCTCATAGCCCACCAGACTGGAGATGACGTGATCATGTCATCCCTTGGCGTGATCACGCCCAAAATAGAAGCATGGGCGGAGTGCAGCTTGGGGATGGCGTGATCACACCCAAAATAGAGGTGTGTGGCGAGATTGAAGGTTGCTTGACGTGATCATGTCTAGCCTTGGCGTGATCACGCCAACGAGACTCTGTTTTACACCAAGAAGGAAGTTTCCAAGTTTCCTTTCTTTTAATTGGTTATTAATTAAATTAGTTGGATTTATTTATAATTACTTTAATTAATTAATTAAAAGTTCAATTAGAAGAAGGACTTCTATTGTAAGGATTTAGGACTTCCTATTTAAAAGAGCCGTCTTTTTCATTGTAACGTTATGTTATCTTTTTAATCAAAAATTCAGAGAGTTTTCTCAATTGTTCTTCGCGAACCTTGTCCCTCATTGAGTTTGAACACTCGATTAGGATAGCAAGTAAAACCCGAAATTTCATCCCCATTGAGTCATCGCCCGAGGTTGATATTCACAGGTTGAATATAGGTCGAGGGATCGAGTCAAAAACCTCACTTGATATCGATTAGGTTGGTTGACACAAGTTGTCTTCAGGTCTAAGCTCGTACTTGTTGAGTTTATCTTTCGCATGTGAAATCCAAGCCTAGAACTAGATCGGAAAATTACTCATTACGCATCCTACACAACTAGGATCGTATCAGTTGGTAGCAGAGCAAAGGCGTTCTAAGGTTTGGTATCCATCTTTATGTTTTCAGTTTTCTTTGTTGAGATTGATTCTTCTTCTACTCCGATCTAAAATCAATCTCCTTGCATCCCGTGTGTTAGTTAATTGTGTGTCGAGTCGATCTAGGGTTTCTAGATCTTGTTTATGTGCGTTGTGTCAACAAGTCGTGGTTGCAATTTGTGAGTCTTTAAATTCCGTTCAAAAAAGTGTCAAAAATACCAAAAAGAGTCATTAATTTAATTGTTATTTAGTTTCATTCCAAGAGTAAAAAAATTAAATAAATAAAAAATATCTGAGACAAAAGAAACAAAATATAAAATATTAGAAGAAATTTTGGAACGATTGCAAAAAGAATCACTCGATTTGGTGGAAGGACACAAAAGATATTGAAGTTACAAGTTGCTAGCCCTAAATCGCACACACTGTTCATTCGCGAGCTTTGCGAATTATTTGAGTTGCTTCGAGTCCATTTGAGCTTTTATTGATTCCTTAAACTGATTTCTACTCCAGTTAAGTGATTGTTTAGTTAATTGATTTTGTGACTACTCAATTTCTTTGCATCCAAACTTGTTTCGAGCTAGTTGTCTTTGCGCGTCTTGTTGGAAGCTTTTCCCTTGGAAATCCCGAGTCACTAATGTTTGCGTTGAACAATTGCAGGAAATTTTGAGTGAATTTTGTGAGATTATTAGAGAGTTTAAACTAGGGGTGAACATTTGACCCGCCCAACCCGCTGACCCGAACCGACCCGACCCGTCAAAAACACAAAAAACTACATAACTGCCCATATACAGATACATAACCGACCCGCCTAGTTAGTGGCGGGTCGGTTCGCGGGTCAATATTTCATAAATCGCAAAATAACTGACCCGACCCTAACCCTAACCCTAAGTATATAAGCATCTCTTTCTCATTTCTTTCATTTTCTTCTCCATTCCCAACCCGGCCATCTCTTTCTCTTTCACCCCACCACAAACTTCAATTCCCTTTTCATCTCCAATCAATACAGCCATCAAAAGCAGCCACCTCACCCCATTTCCCATTTCCCATCCCGCCCCATTTCCTAACCCTAAGTACCCGATTCCCAAAGTAAGTAAGAACAAGTGTTTTTGCTGGAATTTGAGACAGATGCACTGCACCAGTTTGTAAACATTTTCAAGGATCTCCTTCTTCTCTCCCGATCCCGATCTCCTTCTTCTCTCCTCCATCCCGATCCCGATTTCATTGTTGTTTCAGTGCAAGCATCTATTGCAGCAAACACCTGGGTGGTTAGTGGATCTCCACAAACTAAGAGTATGGCACCTAAAATTTTGTGTTTTACAAGGTGATTTAAACATCTTTTTTGTGTTTGTGCTGGCACATGTAAAACTGTGGAAGTCTGGTTTTTGTGGGGTGTCCTTGTTCATATAGAAGCATTGAGGCTGACAATTAATAATTCACACAGTATGTAGTCCAGTGGCATCCATTGATGTTGTATCATGTTTGTTTGTTATTATTTTGCTGTGGCTTCTGGTGATGTTTTTTTCCCTTGTAATCCTGCTGTCATGCTTATCTGGGTTATGCTTTTACTGCTTACTGCACATAATTTGTACATGAAGGTTGTTTTCTGCTTGTGTTATTCCCATCTAAATTGATCTTTCTGTTTTAATGACATTCATGTGACAAATTGTAACTAATCTGAAATTTCACTTAATTCTTGTCAGTTTTTTAAAAAAAAAAATTAAAGCCCGGCCTATTTTTTGAGGCCCAGAATATACCTGCCAACCCGTTGATAACCGATCCGACCCGTCACACCCGCGAACCCGCGGTTCTATGTGCCTATAACCGACCCGAACCGACCCGCTAAATTTCGGGCGGGTCAGTGGCGGGTTGGGTCTATAACCGATCCGACCCGACCCAACCCGTGTACACCCCTAGTTTAAACACGAGAGTAAACACGTGAGGGAGTGCTAGGATTAGTGCAATTTTATGTCGTTTGTTCGTGTTGTGAGATTGTAGGAATGTCAGGAGAATCAGAGAAAGTTGACAATTCAGACCTTGCTATGGTCCTCAAGAATCTGACAGCAAGGTTTGACGCCTTGGAGAATAGGTTGAATGAGTGTTCCGACAAGAAGGAAGAGAAACCTACTCGACACTTCACCCAAAACCTTAATCTACAAAATACTCGGCATGTGTATGATTTGCCTCGACAAGAAGGGGATCACAGGGGATTGTTTGGAGGATTACCCGAGGATTATGTTGGTGAAGGAGATGAAGAAACAAGATTTGGAGAGGAAGATTCCAGTTTTTTAGGGCAAGGATGATCCGGACGCTTATCTGACATGGGAGAGGAAGGTGATACGAGCCCAGCAGCCGAGGCCCAAAGCCCACGAGGCTACGCTAGGAGGGCCGCCACCAAGGGTCGAGACATAACCGCCCTGATCATCAAAACCCTTTGAGCCGAGGAGCGCAACATGAAGGCTGCAACCCAATGGAGCCTTTGCCTCTACGCCAACGACTCGACTCTCAGCCATAGGCCCGAGTCCGAGCCCGTACCTGGCTCGAAGGCCCGCTCAGGCCTCGCCCGCGCACACCACCAAAGCCACGGCCGAGCCCAGCGCCAAGGCCTCGCTCGCGCATATCGCCAAGGCCGCAACCGAGCCCAGCGCCAATGCCTCGCTCGCACATGTCACCAAGGCCGCAACCGAGCCCAGCGCCAAGTCCTCCCGCGCGCATGTCATCAAGGCCGCGGCCGAGCCCAGCATCAAGGCCTCAGCAAAGACAAGCGCCAAGGCCTCGTCAAAGCCGCGCGCCAAGGCCGAGCCCATCATCAAGGCCACGACCGAGCCCAACATCAAGCCCGCGGCCGAACCCAAAGCCAAGGCCACGGCCGAGCCACGTCATGCCCCATTAGCCACGCCTAGTCACTCAGCCAAGCGGGCCCGCGCCACTCATGAGTAAAGACCCCTTTGTCCAAAGGCGCTTTGGGTAATTCCCCTTGTAAATATCTTGGCTATAAAATGAAGGACTTGTCTTCATTTTAGCCTTGCTTTTGATTTGAGATTTTTATCTTGAGTCTTAAGCCAACCTTAGACTAACTCTAGGAGGATCTTAGATCCATTTCGTCCACCCCTTCCATGGTGGCCGGATCGTTGCTTTCTTAGAAAGCTTTCCCGTCTTGATCATCAAGACCACTCAAACGCTTGTACGAGCCTTTGAGCTTATGCATAAATAAACTCATCTCCTTTCATCTTAACAAATGTTTCCTTCCATCATACACTACCCACCGCATCCGCTTTACCAAAAAACCATCCGATTCAAATCCTAAGTCACGATTTGCCCTAAAGCCAACCGCGCCAAAGACTAGATCCGTGCTCACCGATGAAGGCCGAGCTCCTCAAGGCACTTGGGCCTTATCAAAGGTTGACTCGATCTTCCTGTGTCATAATTATTCAGAGGATAAGAAGATTAAATTGGCCTCAGTATAATTTGGCAGTTATGCGATCCATTGGTGGGATCAACTCATTAAGAATAGGCAGAGGTGTAGAGTCGGTCCAATCCCCACTTGGGAAGAGATGAAGATCCATATGAGGCAACGGTTTGTACCCCCTTATTTCCACGGCGACCTTCACCAACGGTTGCAAACCATGACACAAGGAAGTAAGAGTGTGGGGGAATATTTCAATGAGATAGAGATAGCGCTAGCTAGAGCGCAAATGAATGAGGACGTCGAGGCTACAATGGTAAGGTTTCTCCATGTTCTTAACCAAGAGATAAGTAATGCATTGGAGCTGATGCATTACTCGACGCTAGAGGAGATGTTACACATGGCCATTAAAATAGAGAGACAGAAGAAGGCGACAAGGTCTTCTTATGCTATTTCCAGTTTAGTCAGTACGAGGTCCGTACCATGGGAGCAAATGTGGTGGAAGAAGGGTGGTAAGGTTGCAAGAGAACCACCTAAGGTCCTACCATATAATCATAGCACCAAGAGTACGACTAATACTCAAGTATCTTTTAGAAACAACAGCAACAATAACCCTTCCTCAAATTCAACTAATAGGGTTCCGACCAGAGATATTATATGTTTCAAGTGCGCCGAGAGAGGTCATAGGCAAGCCGAATGCCCTAATAAGCGTATCTTGTTAATACGGGAAAATGGTGATCTCGAATCGGATGATGATCAAGAGGTTGAGGAGACCGAGAGGGTGGAGGGAGAAGTTGAAGAGGATAGTTCGGATGATAGTGAACTTAAGGTCTTGGGCTATAATGTCAATCTAGTAGTTAGGCGCAATCTCAGCGCTCAACCCAAAGCCGAGATATGTGAAGAAGAACAACGAGAAAATCTCTTTCACGCTCATTGTTGGATCAATAAGAAGGTATGTTCTCTAATCATTGATAATGGTAGTTATATGAATTGTGCAAGTACATTATTGGTGAACAAATTAGGGCTGCCAACCATGAAGCATTTGAAGCCTTATTTGTTGCGATGGATGAACGACGGTGGTGAATTGAAAGTATCACAACAAGTGTTGGTTGAGTTCTCCATCGGCAAGTACAAGGATGAAATCCTTTGTGACGTTGTCCCAATACACTTGAGTCATATTTAACTTGGGCGACCGTGGCAATTCGATAAAGAAGCCAACCATGAAGGAATAACTAATTGGTACAAGTTGGTGAAGGATGGGAAGAAGTTCACCCTTGCGCCTTTGACACTGATGGAAGTTTTTGAGGATCAACAATGGTTGATCAAGTCATATGCTGAGTATGAGATTACAAAAAGAATTGAGAGAGAAAAAGGAGGGCTGGATGTTGACAAGAAAGAGAGAAATCAAGAGAAAAATAGCTCACATGAAAATAGAGAGCATGTGGAGAGAAAGTGTGCGAAAAACAGCCCCCATGAAAAAAACGAGCATGGGAAGAGTGAGAGTGAGCAAAACATCCCGCATGAAAATAGAGAGCATGCGAGAGTGGGTGAAAGTGAGAAAAAGAAATTGAATATATTCGCCAAAGGAAGAGAAGTGAGGCAAGCACTGATTTTACAAAAATCCAATTTTTGCGCAAGCCACCCACTAATTCTTCTTCATTTTAAATCATTTTGCTTGAATTCTTCTAACTCTAATCCTATCAATTCTATGCATACTAGTATTTCTAATCTTTTGCAGGAGTTTAAGGATGTGATGCCCGACGAGATGCCTCCGGGTCTGCCACTTATTCGCGGGATCAAGCATCAAATTGATTTTGTGCCTGGCTCAACTATCCAAACCGGCCAGCATATAAGAGTAACCCCGAAGAGACAAAAGAATTACAAAGGTAATTTTATGTGTTGCTGAGCCGCGGCTATATGAGGGAGAGCCTATCGTCGTGCGTCGTTTCCCAAGAAGGACGGAACTTGGTGCATGTGTGTTGATTATCGCGCAATCAACAAAATTACTGTAAAGTATCGACACCCTATACCTCATTTAGATGACATGTTAGATGAATTAAGTAATAGCCAAATATTTTCTAAGATAGATTTAATGAGTGCTTATCATCAAATTCACATGAAAGAGGGTGATGAATGGAAAACGGTTTTTAAGACTAAGTATGGGCTTTATGAGTGGATGGTCATGCCGTTTGGATTAACTAACGCACCTAGTACTTTTGTGAGATTAATGAATCATGTTATTAGGCATTTTATTGGAAAATTTGTTGTAGTGTATTTTGATGATATATTAATTTACAGAAATCCATTGATGAGCATGTTTCACATCTTAGAGAAGTTTTTATTACACTACGTGAACAACAATTGCATGCTAAGCTAACCAAGTGCTCTTTTGCTTTGGAGCAAGTTAGTTTCCTTGGTTTCATTGTCAGTGTAGAAGGTGTGAAAGTTGATGAAGAGAAGGTCAAGGCGATCAAGGAGTGACCGACTCCAAAAAATGCGAGTGACGTGCGCTCATTTTACGACCTTGCGAGTTTTTACAGGCGGTTTGTTAAAGATTTTAGTACCATCATTGTACCTTTAAATGAGCTAACTAAAAATACTGTGCCTTTCAGGTGGGAGCAACCGCAAGAGGAAGCATTTCAAACACTCAAGGAACGCTTAGCTTCGGCGCCCGTCTTAGCCCTACCGGACTTCGACAAGGTGTTTGATGTGGAGTGCGATGTGAGTGAGCTCAGGATTGGTGTTGTGCTGATGCAAGAGAAGTGCCCCATAGCCTACTTCAGTGAGAATTTGAAGGATGCTCAACTTCGATACCCGACTTACGACAAGGAGCTCTACGCCCTTGTGTGCGCACTCGAGGTGTGGCAACATTACTTGATGCTGCGGGAATTTATTGTCCACACGGATCACCTTAGCTTGAAGTACCTCAAGGGGAAAGGAAAGCTGAATAGACGCCACGCGACTTGGATGGAGTTTATTGAGTCCTTCCCCTATCATATCCAATACAAGCAATGTAAGGACAATGTAGTAGCTGATACGTTATCGCGAAGGTATGTCCTTCTATCCTCTCTTAGCGCTAAGCTACTTGGGTTTTCACACATTATTGAACTGTACCCTACTAATTTTGATTTCGGTGAGATATATAACACATGCATGACTATGGCCGAATCTCAATTTTATAAACATGAGGGTTATTTATTTAAGCGCAAGCGCTTGTGTGTGCCCATGTGTTCATTAAGGGAATTGTTTGTGCAAGTGTCACATAATGGTGGGTTAATGGGTCACTTTGGTGTGACTAAGACTCTTGATGTGCTTAAGGATCACTTTTACTTGCCCCATATGAAATGCAACGTGGTCCGCGTCATTGCTAAGTGTCTAGTGTGCCGAAAGGCCAAATATAAGGTGGCCAGCCATGACGAGTACATGTCATTACCCGTACCTTCCCATCCTTGGACCGATCTATCCATGGATTTTGTTGTGGATTTGCCTAAGTCTAGGCAAGGGAAGGATAGTATTTTTGTCGTAGTGGATAGATTTTCTACGATGACACATTTTATTCCTTGTGCTACTACTCATGATGCGACTACTATTGCTGATTTTTTCTTTAAAGAACTGGTACGTTTTCAAGGCATACCTTTGTCTATTGTCAGTGATAGGGATAGTAAGTTCCTGAGCCATTTTTGGCGCGTTTTGTGGAAGAGAATTGGTACAAAATTGCTTTATTCTACATCTTACCATCCGCAAACCAACGACTAAACAGAGGTGGTGAATCGAACCCTAGGTTCCTTGTTGCGCACATTGGTTCGTAAGCATGTGTCTACATGGGTAGAATGTTTACCATTTATTGAATTTGCTTACAATCGTTCTATTCATTCTACTACTAATTATTCACCTTTTGAGCTTGTGTATGGTTTTAATCCTATGACACCCTTGGACTTGATTCCTTTGCCTTTAAGTGATGTTTCTAGCTTAGATGGTGCGAAGAAGGCAGATTTGGTGAAAA
The DNA here is from genome assembly GCA_963691705.1 of Viola odorata. NCBI lineage: Eukaryota > Viridiplantae > Streptophyta > Magnoliopsida > Malpighiales > Violaceae > Viola > Viola odorata. The sequence goes on from OY829537.1 coordinate 77,512,758, forward strand.
AGTTACACGAGAAGGCCAAGCACAACATAGAGCGAATGAATGAGAAGCTGGCGAATAAGAGGAATGAAGGAAGGAAGACGGTTTCCTTCAATGTAGGGGATTGGGTGTGGCTACACTTACGTCGGGAACGGTTTCCAGCCCAACGTCGTGGCAAGATGTCTGACAGAGGCGACGGTCCATTCCAGATCATGGAGAAGATCAACAACAACGCCTACAAACTTGATTTACCTAGTGAGTATGGTTTCGTGAGTGCCACTTTCAACGTGTCTGACTTGATGTTGTTTGATGTAACTGATGATTTTGATGCGGCTGATGCTGATGCGGATTCGAGGGCGAATCCTTTCCACGGGGGAGGGAATGATGCGAATCCAAGAGTACCTTTGCCACCTTCCGGACCAATGACTCGCGCGAGGAGCAAGGAGTTGCAAGCATGCCTTTCACAACCTATCTACAAGGAGTTACTGTGCGAGACACTCACCGAAGAAGTCGTGTTACGCGAGAGGAGTCTGTGCCTTGTGACAATTCTCATAGCCCCCAGACTGGAGATAACATGATCAAGCCCAAAATAGAAGCATACACGGAGTGGAGCTTGGAGATGGCATGATCATGCCATCCCTAGGTGTGATCACACCCAAAACAGAGATGCGAGGCGAGATTGAAGGCTACTTGACGTGATCACGCCAACGAGACTCTATTTTACGCCAAGAAGGAAGTTTCCAAGTTTCCTTTCTTTTAATTGGTTATTAATTAAATTAGTTGGATTTATTTATAATTACTTTAATTAATTAATTAGAAGTTCAATTAAAAGAATGACTTCTATTGTAAGGATTTAGGGCTTCCTATTTAAAAGAGCCACATTTTTCGTTGTAATGTTACGTTATCTTTTTAATCAAAAATTCAGAGAGAATTTTCTCAATTGTTCTTCGCGAACCTTGTCCCTCATTGAGTCCGAACACTCGATTAGGATAGCAAGTAAAACCCGAAAGTTCATCCCTATTGAGTCGTCGCCCGAGGTTGATATTCACAAGTTGAATATAGGTCAAGGGATCGAGTCAAGAACCTCACTTGAAATCGATTAGGTTGGTTGACACAGGTTGTCTTCAGGTCTAAGCTCGTACTTGTTGAGTTTATCTTCCGTATCCGAAATCCAAGCCTAGAACTAGATCGGGAAATTACTCGTTACGCATCCTACGCAACTAGGATCGTATCAAGCTGCCAACTCGGTAAACCCTTTAACCAGCAAGGTGCTGATTGGTAAGGCATCATCTCTAAACGTACCTGAGATGGTGTTGATACATGAGGGAAGTAGGGGTCATAAGCGTACCTTGATCATATAGCAACTCTGTAGATTAAAGATGAATATCTTTGCATCCATGATTGCAGCTCATATCTCATCGCTTGCCAAGCCTCTACTAGGAATTCGCCTCATATATTTGATTCCCGTTTCTGGATTTATGTCTTAACCAAGAATCCCATTCTTGGCCAAGACTGTTTATTTGCTTTATTTATTTTTCTGTCTTCAAAACAAACCCCTATTCACCTAAGTGATTTAATCTAGTCTTTTATCTTATTTTAAGACTAACCATTCTCTATGGATTGATCCTTTTACCACTATTTGAAATCTTTTGCAAGTACTGATAAGTTGTAATTTATTTTTGGTGGATTCGACACCCATCAGGGGCCTAGGGGCCGGAACTGTCAATGCTCCAAGCGGTGCATTTAATGGCTTCAAGTGGTGCATTAAAAGCATCACCTCCACCATAAATGCCATCACCTCCGCCATTAAATGTCATTACCTTCGCCGTAAATACTCTCACTTTTGCCATAAATGCAACCCAGTCAGTGATGATTATTCTCGACCTGTGCGTGCCACGTGGCTTGGACTAAGATAACGGTTACTGACTTCACCCGATATCTTCCCTGTTGTTCCTTCCCTGTAAGGTACAAACCTGTCGGGGCTGGTAAGTAAACGACATAGCCGGTAGAGATGATCTTGGCCATCGTGGGACCCCCATTGGTGATGAGTAGCTGGTAGTGTACCCGTTATAGACTCTGTTGGTATCTTACTGAGCCAATCCACGTGGCCTTAGTCAGCGGAACTAAGTCAAAGGACCAGTTGAATGACCAAAATACCCCTGGCATTTCTCCATGTATTATCAAAAGCCCAGCCGAAAATGAGTCCGAGTATTTACCAAGGGCTACCGTTCATTGATCGATGGCGCATTAACTTCTTTAGAATAATGCCATAAATGCTCTGTGAGATGACGATTTGTTATTGACATATGCAGGCCTACGTGTCCTCTTCTCCTCCTTTCATATATAAAGTAGTCGTTAGGAGTTGGTGTGGTACACCGCTTCGGATTCCGCAAAAAGCTGTAATTTTTTAATTTGAAGAGTTTGTGTTGCGGGCGCGCGGGTGAGTAATAAACGCTGCCACGTGTTGAGTCCCTATTGGATGCTTGTCATATGTCACCTCCCGATAGGGTACTCATACGGTACCAAAAAACCCACGATATATATATAGGATTTTCTCTTTCTTCTATTCTCACTATTCATCTTCATAAATTTCTTGAAAACTCTCCTCTCACTTTGTCGGTATTCTCTCTGCTCCTAGGATTTCAATCTCCAATCAGATTCTGGTCGACTCTAAATTTAAGTGTTTGCCTTCACCGCCAGGTATTTACCAGTACCATTCCCTTCTTTGATGATTAGTACTAGCTAGCTCTTCCCCTTAGCACCCAAATCACAACCATGTATCGTGTCCGTCCCCAAATCAAGCCAAAAAGTCAGGCTGAAAAGGAGATTGAAAATATTCCTTATGTAATCACCGATGTAGGGCAGTTGTGGTCGGAACTAACATTTTTTTGGGCTTCTTTTTCTAACAATTATACTGTGTACCTAGCCGGTAGAGATGTTAGGCTAAACACCACGTTAGGGGAAACTGAAGGGTTTTGTACACCAAAATATTTCAGTATGGCTTCTCTCTTCCCCTTCATTCCATGGTTAGCAATATGTTGAACCATTTTGATCTAAACCCTGCACATATAACCCTGAATTTTTGGTCTGGCATATATGCCTTCATTAAGATTTGCGAGTTAAATGGTATCATTTCCCCTTCTGTCACCCTGTTTCGAATTTTCTTTCAACTATACTACCGGGGGGCCTGATCGCTATCTCCCTTCGCTGGGACGACGAGGTAGTTCGGTCTTTTCTACAAAAAATTTAGAAGTTTGAATCTTTGGTGCCCGGCTAGAAGGATCAATTCTTCATGATTGAGCTACTGTCTCCCCAATGGCGCTCGGGATTCAATCGGGTGGTCACCGAGAGGGTTTGGGTGAAACCAACCGGATATACAACGGCAGTGCGAGCCCAAGTAGATAGGTTGTTGGCTGTCAACACACCCTTCCACACCAAGAATCTGGCTACCGGTACTAGGTTAACGGACTTCCAGATCGGTAAACTTCCGCTTAGCCTTTCTACTTTCAGAAGTCTTCCAACTCTAACTCTGTCTTATCTTTGCAGAAGTTACATCCGAATGGATACCAGAATCTCTACGCAAGAGAACGAGGAGAATAGAATCATCTTTTCCTCAAGTAAGGGTTCTTCTGGCTGGAGCAAGGGGAGTTGTCGGGGGGTCTTCCTCTCAAGCTGGGGTTGTACCGATAGTTCAATCCTCTCTATCCACTTCTGCCTCCACCGAGATACTGGACTTTGATATTAAGCAAGAAGTGGACTTAGCGGAGGACACAATCGAAGCTCTAGTTCATTCAGCCGAAACTCGTCTTCTAGGGGATTCCAAAAGAGTTGCTCCTAGATCACCTTCTTCCTCCGAGGATATGGACCCCACAGAATTCTTGCGATTGGCTTTCAGGAGGGCGAGTAAATGGAGAAGAGTGGACGAGGAAGCCGTAGCAGTTGGGACTCGAGATCCTCTCTCTGTCGCTCCGATAGGTCCGTCTAATTTTCTAAATCTATCGATGGAGCCGAAAGAAGTTGGCAAAGTAGAAACCTGAGCAGCCGGTATAATCCTCACTTGCGAAGTGGAAGCCCCGATAGTTTTCTTCTTGGAATCCCTGGTTGTTTTCCTCTTTATAATAAGAGAGACTCCTGTTTGAGTAGGACCTGAAGCAGTTTTCTTGGCCTTTTTGTGTAGTAATTCTGGTAACCAACCGACAGGTATTTCTACAAATATCAAAGACAATATTAGAGTTAGAAAAATCTAGAATATGAGGAAAACAAGCGGAAACTCACCAACTCGGCATTTTAATAATGAAACACTAATAGCCAGATTCCTGGTGTGGAATGGTGTGTTCACTCACAGTAATCTATCGGCCTGGGCACACTTTTCAGAAGAAGTCCCGGTTGGTTTCTGCCAGGCTTTTTTAGTAATGACCCGGTTGAACCCAGACCTCCATTGGGGTGTTGGCAACTCTATCACAAAGAAGCGATCTTTCCACCCATGAACTGAAGATTCGAACTTCTGGAAGTTCCACAGAAAAGGTCGGACTGACTCTTCATCCTAGTGAGGAAAATTATATATCATATGTTAGCCCAAGGGCAACTTACTCTTGTTTTGATGATTTTAGACACACAAACTAATTAATATTACTAATGCAATTTGAAGTTAAAGTGTGTGTAGTTTGCGATGGAACGAATAAGAGGCAACAAATCAAGATATCGCAAGCTAGAAGATCAAGTGTACATTAGGACTTTAATCATGTAAGTATGATTCAAACTAGCATTTGATTTATGTTCAAGATACCTCAAGGAAAGTTTTCAAAAAGGTTTTGTGCGAAAACGTTTTTTAAAACTCAAGATAAGGAACTATCTGTTCCTGGCGGCATACCGCCAGGAATGGTTTGTGTCTGGCGGCATACCGCCAGATTCGGCAAAATGAATTAATTCCGAAGTGAAGCTAGCGGCATACCGCCCCAGCTATTTCGTTTCTGGCGACATGCCGCCAGAGCCCAGGAGACAGGCTCCAACAGCTATGTTTTCCACTATAAACGGCTAGTTTTGAATTCCTTAATTCATGGACGAATGTTTTCTTACTCTACACTATAAATACTCATCTTAGATGAGTTATTAAACAACAAGAACAACAAGCAACACAAGAACATAATCATAAACTCAAGAAAGCTCTCATCCTTTTTCAAAGCCAAAATCTGAATTTTTGCAAAGCTTACAAATTCAAATTTTCATAACGCAAGTTTCACTCATCCGATTTTACTCATTCTTGCGTTGGTTTTTCAAGTAAGTTTTAAGCTTTCTACTGAGGTATTCTTGTTCATTTATTGGTGTTGATATTTGAATCATACATAGTTTATTTGTACACCAATTTGTGTTGCCATTTAACCACTCTCTTGTCAAGTTATATTGATTGTGATAGGTTGTGATTGAGCCCGGAAAAATCACAGTGTAAGGTTGTTGGTGAACCCGTGAAAACCAAAGTGTAAGGTTTATTGGTTGAGCCCGCAAAAACCAAGGTGAAAGGTTTATTGGTTGAGCCCGGAAAAACCAAGGTGTAAGGTTTGAGTTGAACCCGTAAAAACTCAAGGTAAATAACGAAGTGGTCGTTATTCAAAATCCTAAGAGGAGGACTCTTAGGTAGTGGAGTACAATTCATTGAGGAATTGGAACCACTATATATCCTTGTGTTTTTACATTCTATTTCCGCACTCATATTTCCTTACATTTTGTGTTAGAATTTTATTTGCCTATTCACCCCCCGTCTAGGCCGTTTATCATCATACTCTTCCAGTAGTATAATTGGAAGAACATCCGTAAGAGGGTAACGAAAGGAGAAAAGATGTCGTCTAATTCACAAATCTTGAGAAAAATATAAATCCCAGACCAGGAGTTTGGGGTAATTTTTGTTGGGTTTAGATCGTATTGATTCAGCATGGTACTAACCATCTAATTAAGGGGAAGACGGAAACTATACTGGAAAATTTTGGTGTATAAAACCCTTTGTTTACCCCTCAAGGTACTATTCAGCCTAATATTCTCACCCGCTAGATGAATAGTGTATTGGTTAAAGAATGAGGCATCAAAATTGGTTAATTCTACCCACAACTCACCAACATCAGTCACAGTTGTGGGTGTTCTCTCTATTTCCATCTCAGTCTTACTCTGCGGTTTAATTAAAGGTCTAGTACGAGCCATGATTCCTATATAATTCACAAAGGATAAGAAAGCAAAGGTTAAATGCAAATACCTTTCAAAAAGCAAAGCAAAACGGAAGTCGGTGCTTGGTCAGAGTCTGGTCGAAAATGAAGACACTTGAAAGAGGAGTAAAGAGTTTTGAATGAAGGAAAATAAGAAGCTGAATGGAAGTAAAGATTGAAAAGGAAGGAAGGAAGTGCGATTTATATCCCTATGCACCACATGAACCATTTGAGTACCCTATTGGAAGATGACATGTGGCAGAGGAGCCAATTAGGAGTCAACACGTGGTGATACGAATTCCAATCGGCCCGCGTCTGCTATACCAACTCTTCAAATTCAAAACTGCAACTTTTATAGTGTACGAGGTGATCACTCAACCGTCATCAAACGGTTATATTATTTTCAAGTGGACAAGAAGATGTCACATAAGCACAGCGTGTTGAGAGTAATCATCATAGCCCACAATACATTTATGACGGGTTTTGGAGCATTTAATGCGATGTCAATCAATAAACAAGGCTCAGGGAGAGTAACGGAAGGAGAACCACGAAAGAAGAGTAAGGAAAGCCCTTGGTAAACACTCGGGCTCATTTCTGGTTGGGCCTCTGATAATACAAAATGACATCCTAAGGAAACCCCAATGGTATTTTCGGGCTTTCATCACCAATGGAGGGGTCCCGATATATACGATAGCCAAGATTACATATACCTGCTCTACTAGGTAAGTATAATACGTGTACGATATATTAGAGAAACTATCGGGAAAAGGGATAGGTAACGGTAGTGGCAGACCAAGTCCTTGCGACCCGTGTCCAAGGGACCCACAGGGCGAGGATATAAATACCCCCCCCCCCCCCCCCCCCCTTTAAGAGACAGGCATTATCATATAGGAAAAAGAAGTTGTAGAGGAATGGGAGTATAATCTGTCAATCCTTATGGGATCATGACAAAAACTGGGTTCTTTGATGTTTATGGCTTGCTGGAAATAGATTTGATGAGAGATTTGCTTTGTGTTTAGTGAAAGAAATAGTATATATTGGTTTAAAGAATGAAAAGGGAAGCAACAAATTATGTCAAGTAATGTTCTGCTAAAAATCATTTTTCATACCCCTCTATATTATTGATGGGATTAGAAATAGAGAGAATAGAAGAATTGGTGTTTCAAGAAATCTGAGGGAGAGAGTAGTAAACATGGAGTGGGTGATGTGGCGTCTGACTAAGCGATGCAAATTCCAATTTTTAAAATTTTTTGTATTGCCAGTACAAAAAATAACTTTCATAATTTAAAAATAGACCAATTTACATTGAAGAGATGAATTGAACTAATATGGAGATAAATAAATAAAAAAATAAAAAATGCAGAGTATTATTTTAAAAAGTTTAAACACAAAATTGGCACATGCACTTGTATTGATTGAGACATTTGGCACCTCCTACTAACACCGTTCACCGTCAACCGTTAAATGCTGATGTGACATGCCACGTGGATTGACACGTCATCAACATGATGATGTGTCAATCACATCAGCAAAACTTTTCCTTTTTTCTTTTTCTTTCTCTTTCTCTTTCTTTTTTTCTTTTCTTTTTTTTTCTTTTCTTTTTTTTTCTTTTTCTTTTTCTTTCTTTCTTCTTTCTTATCCCTCCCATCTCATCTTCAGCAAAATCATCTCCTCTCAATTAATCCACCCATTTCATCTTCTTCCTCCTCTCCACTGCCAATGTCGATGATCCAGCCAAACCCAAACCACCACAATCATTTAATTAAACCCATGTACAACAGTTAAACCCAAACCAAACCACAATTAATTAATTAATTAATTAATTAATCAAATACCCCCATACAATCAACAATTAATTAATTAAATGAACCAAGCAGCAAGCATCTTCTTTTTCCAGCACCGGCGGCAAAGCGATAACAGCTCCAGCAGCAAGGCGGTAGTGACTCCAGCAGCAGCGAGGCAAGGCAGCAGCGATATTGATGAGACATTGACGCAGGAGAAGCGTTCGAGGGAGGAGAAGAAGGCGGAGATGACAGAGGAGCTCACCCAATTAGCCACGCTGTTGAAATTCTCCATCGAAATAATGTTGTTGTTGTTTTCGTTATTGTTGTTGTCGTCATTGTTGTTCCTGCCGTTTTCCATCGTGGAAGAAGGGTCTTAGATTTGGAGAGGAGAATTGGGGATTTTCTGATAATCCCAAACCCTAATTAGAGAGAGGGTAAATAACTAAAAAATGGCGGGGAGAGATGAGAAAAATGTGGATAGTTTCAGCTTTGATGGTGGGTGGATTAATTGAGAGGAGATGATTTCGGTGGTTTGACAGAGGTGGATTTGGAAATGAGAGTGTGTGAGGGAGGAGGAGAAGAATAGTTTTTCTGAAGGTGAGATGGCAGGGAAAGAAAGAAAAAAAAAGATAAAAAAATAAAAAGTTTTGCTGATGTGATTGACACATCATTATGTTGATGACGTGTCAGTCCATGTGGCATGCCACATCAGCATTTAACGGTTGACGGTGAACGGTGTCAGTAGGAGGTGCTAAATGTGTCATATGTTTTAAGTGCAGGTGTTTTTTAAATTATTTTATAAATAGAGGTACCAAATATCTCAATTAATGAAAGGACAGGTGACAATTTTGTGTTTAAACCATTTAAAAACCCATTAAACCTAAAAAGCCCAAGTAGTTCAACTTAAGGTTTTTTTAAAAAATTATTTTATGTGTGTCCGGCTGGTGTTCGGCAGTATTGGCCCATTAATGGGTAAACGGGCCTAAAACTACAATCACCAACGGTTGTATGATTTGTATCATCAACCAGATTTATACTACGAACACTCCAAATAACAAAAAGAAGAAAAAAGAAAAGGAGAAACAATGAAGAAGGAGCTCTTGTTCACTCTCGTCGTCTTCGCGCTCACTCTGTTAGCTTCATCTCTCCACGCTTTCCAATCCGACGAGCTTCTCGTAGACGACGAAGAGTTCGGTTTGGAGGGAGCTCCTGTTCAGCGCTCCTCCCCTGATTCCACAATTACCAGATCATCCCCTACTCCGTCTACAACTGCCGCCACCACCACCTCCCGGAGGAAGTTTTCGGATCTGGATTCAGACTCAAAGATCCAATTCCCTCTCGAACACGCCTTCGAGGACTCCGATTTCGTTCCTGTCGGCACCTTCTCCGCCCGCCTCAAAACTTGGAACCATGGCGGCCAGGTCCAAGCTCAAATACTTATTTAGTCGTGCTTTACTTCTGTCTTTCGTTCCATGGTTTTTTGCTGGTTATTGTTGGTGTTTTAGTTGAATTTGGTTATTTAATTGAGTTCATGAGGTAGGGATCAGGATTTCGCTATGGTCCTTATTCCAAAACTGAATGACATAGAATCTGGGTACTCTCTGGTAATTAGTGGCCGATGGGCTGTGAAATTATGCAGAAGAAGAGCTAATCCTCCCTTGTTATCAAATAAGCCTAGAACTATCAGTATATATCTGCATGGAGATTACCAAATAATACTACAATTCATGTGTTAGGAAATGTTACAGGATGGTTAAGTACAACTTACAGAAATCATGCAAGTTTAGAGTCACAAATTGTAAGAGTTTCTCAGTTGACTGTGTTTTCCGCGAAGTTTCCGAAAACTGTGCAAGATTTAGGCTCTTATTTGAATATTGTTTTTGTTTCCGTGTATTGGATCATTCATTTGTTTGATTTATTTGTTTTTCTGAAGCCGTGTCATACTCAACTTTGTATGGTATCCAGTGAGGCAGTATATCTGGCTTGTTTTACTAGATGAATGAAAATCCCGTTTAATGTTTATTTTCTTTTATCTACCTGCTACAGACACTGACGAAACTAAGGTTTTCAAGAAATGATTTCTCAGAACTAGAGAAAGAAAAATTTGAAGTAATGCTCTCAACTTCTGGTTCCTTGTTTTGGTACTCGAGAATTGGTGTTGTGCAGTTATTTGATTGTTGAGATGGTGTCTTTTGCAGAAACTGCTAGAAGCTGATGAGTTCTATAAGATAAGACTGCCATCAAATGTCTTGAGCCCTACTGGGAGAGACTATGTCATCTCATCTGTGAGAGCAGTAAGTTGCATGCGATCTAACTAACTGAGTGCAACTTTTAATAGGTCTTTTACTTTTCTGGCTGATCAGCTGTTTTATTTTGTCTTTGTTACTGTTTGCATAAATGAGTTAGGAAAAATTGATGCTGGGTGATTTGAAAGGCTGCTTAAGATCTGAATAACGGAACACCTCAACTCAACTAAGACTTCAGCTCTAACTTATCATGTTCTGAATTGTATTTTTTAGAACAAATTCTTGGTGTCTCTTATTCTCTAGTATCAATCTCATACTTGGTATTTCATATCTTTTAGCATCAATACCATCCTTTTGTAATATCAATCCCATTTTCAGGATTTTACTGTTGATTGATATAGGCAAGAAAATAGGATTGTGAATTTGTTACTGCTTGACTCATTTTGTATTCACTTATTTGTCTCCTGTTTATCATAATGATTGTTGTAGTGAAAATTCCAATTTTATTAAAACCTTTTTCTTTTGTTACAGAGATGTCTTACAAGGGATGGCCTGGATGAGCACTTTGTTATACATATGGTAATTTTTCACATTACAGCCAGTGGACTTTTTCTTCCTTTGTCTCCTTTTTCTTCTTTTTTGTATATGTGTATTTTGTCTTGGGTTGTGGTGTGGTCTTACTGCAGAGGTTAGACTTTGATTAGTGTTTGTTCTTTGGTGGCTAATTGTTTATGTGGTCCACTTAATTGGGAATTATTGTATCTCTTGTGTTTGCTCATGCCATTGTGTTTATCAGGCGTCAAGTAGAAGAATTGAACTTAACTAAATTAAAATGATAGCAACAGCTGAGAGTTAGGTGAACAATTGAGGAAAATTGGTGCTGAACCTTCAGTATTTTGCACACTTTTAGTGGAGATGCATGTTTATGTTTACTTTGGCTTCTTTTTACACATGCTTGAGAATTGTAAACTTCTCTTGTTTTCCTTGCATTTATTCAATTTTAGTGGCCACCATCCATGTGCTACATAGTTTTGTTAACAGGGAATCTGCAGTCTATTGGGCTATCTTGGTGTTAAGTTGGATGTGTATGGTTGCTAGATGCTGTAAATTGAAGAGTGGATGGATTAGATGTAGCAATAAACAACTATTGGACTGCTATGATGATTACAAGAAAGCAAAGTTCTTACATTTGTCTCTTTATTTTTAATTTATTTCAAGCCTGCTCTCTTATGGTTTGCTGTAGGAAGGTGTTCATGTCTTGGCTGTCAACTACGGTGCGCCTGGAGCATGTGCCTTTCCTAGGCAATTGAAACATGTAAGTCACCCCCTCCCCCAAATCCCCCTAAAATCCCATGTTGAAAGCTACTAATTTGTTAATCACAAGTGAGAGTATGAGATTCAGTAGTTGGCTTACATTTGTTGCATTGTTGTTGGGCTGTTATTTTAGGTTGAGGACTGTGAGCTTGATTGCTTCCCTAGTGGGCGTTTCAACCATTTTTATGTCCTTGTTTACTTGTTGATTTAGTTGTATTACTGTAAGGGATTTTATCTTTTTTTCTCTTTCTTTCCAATGCAAAGGTTTATCTTCAATCAACTTTGGTAAGTTTCTTTTTTCTATTGCATTATCTAACACGTGCATGTTTTTCTTCTCTTCTGCCTGTAGCCAGCAAAGTGGTCTTTCAATTCACGTACTCTTTTGAAGAATAGCGAGCAGGTACCCAGGTAAATACTGAAGACAGCTGAAGGCCTTACCTTACTACATGTATTGCAAAAAAATTATCCGCTTGTTGCCCCATGATACACTATTTATCTGTTTCTATGTATACTTTCTTTTCCGCAGAACACCAATTTTTGCTGAGGTCACACTTGGCGGAGAAAATGGAGAAGGTGAACTTATACCACCGCCAGAAAGGTCCTTCTGGGCTAAATATGTAAGTATTCAAAATTAGTTTCATAACTTTGGCTCTGGACACTGCGTGTGTTTTTGTTTATCGCTCAGTAATAATGAGTGGCATATATATATATATATATATATATATATATATATATAGCATAAGTTGTCGTTCCATTTGCATTGTCGAAGAAAGAAAAGGAGAAGCTAAACAGATTTCATTGCTATTTTTCTCTTTCAGTGGATGTACCTGATCCCTCTTGGGATCATAGTTATGAATACCATGAGCCAAGCAATGAATGTTCCTGAGGAACAAGCCACAGGCCAGCCAGGTGCCCCAGCAGTTGCGGCTACACAGCGTAACCCAAGTTCTGCCGTTCGAAGACGATGATGAGTTTTTAAAGTGTATGCATTCTCAAGATGGGTGCATTACTTTCCGACACTGACATGGGTTCAGATATACGTCTCTTTGTTCCTTACTCATCGATAGAATAAACCAATTGATGTAAATTTTCTAGCGATTCGTTATTATTTCCACAGGAGTGCAATGGTTCGTTCGGAATGCTGAAACTTTAGTACAATTGAAAATTCTCGGCGTGGATTGCCAATTTTGTGATTGATATCTTAGTAGCGGATTTAGTCATCAAATGATAAACAATCCACATGTACTCTTACAGTCTTACTTTTACCATTGGCTTGAAGTTAAATTGCAACTACAGTACATTTCTTTTTGCTAAAACTAATACAACTTTAACGTGAGGAATCTAATCAATTTGGATCTGTCATTCCACTGTCCACATCAGCATCTGTTAACGAAAAAATTACTATTATTATTGACAGATGCTGGATTGGATTCTTGAATATTTTGTTATGATCTTTGGGTGGAATGGATTCTTGAATATTTTGTTATAATCTTTGGGTGGTGGTGAGTTACTTGTCCACTAATTCTTTACCAAGTATGTACTTTCAATGATTGTTTTCTTTGGTTCAGAAATAAGGTACAGACTACAGAGTTTACACAAGTGATTCAAATATTAAAAATATACTCATTAATTACTCCGTTTTCTTTTAATTCACATTTGGAGGGACTGGGATCGATTTTTCACCCTACTTTTGCGTTTTAGACAATTTGAACCTCATTGCCCTCCGTTATTTACGAAAAATCCAATTACTAATTTTGGGAGCTCTCCTCTTCTCCTGGCCATCGCCCTCTCTTAGATAACGTTTGGCGTTCCGGTTCTACTCGGGAAATGACTTTCCCGAGTAGAAAATCGGAGGAGTAGGTGTTTGGTAAGGCCAAATTGACCTCGCCTCCCACAAATGCTCCGGTGGAAGAGGACTTTACTCAAGAAGTCCTTTTCAAGGCAAGGCCAAATTGGCCTCGCCTCCCACAAATGCTCCAGTGGGCAATGAAAAGTTTGGAACTTATCCCTCCTATTTTTTTTTCCATTTCATTTTAATTTTTTTACTTTATATAACCAACAAAATAAATTAAAAACTATCACAATAAAATCTCTACCTCAAGATAAATAATTGTAAATCCACTTTTTCTATTTTTATTAATTTTTTAAAAATGGGTTTTATACCCTTTATGGTCATTTTACATCCAAATCATAGTTTTGAAAAACTGTTTTACCAAACACCTCAAGTATCTAACTTTTCCATTTACCAAAAGTCATTTTTTCACAGAACTTTTCCCACATAATTTTTCCAACTAGAACCGGAACGCCAAACAGACCCTTAGGCTCTCTTTGGCCTTCCGATTTTCTGGTTAGAAAAGTTCTATGTGAAAATCACTTTTGAAAAAATCAGTATGTTGTTTGGTAAATATTTATTAAAAGTGTTGTGAGATACAAGAAGTTGTTTATAGAGGCCGTTTGGTATGGATTCATTTCATTTAAAATGATAGAATTCATTTCATTTAAAATCATTTGTACCAAATCATTCGTTTGGTATAATAAGACGCACGAGAGTTCAATTCTCGTTAGAATTGAACTATAAATTTTAATGAAGAGTAGAATTCTACAACAAAAAGGTACGATTGTTGAAGAATTCAGTTGCCTCTTTTATAATTAATTATGCTATTACTTAAATACCCTCTGCAAAACATATCCATTCCCTTCTCTTTTCCTTTTCACGCAGAAGGTTAAACAGCGAGAGAGATCGTGAGAGAGAACGCACGCGAGAGAGAGAGGACGAAGAGCAATCGAGAATTCCCCTATCGTATTCACAGGTTTGTGCACTATCCCCCGATTTTTGGATTTGATTTCTAGTTCTAGGGTTTATTATCAAAAACATGAATTTTCCGCTCCCAGTTACTATTTTTCATCATCACTGCTCTTCTCAAGTTTGATTAGATCACAGAATTTGCTGGTACTTTCAATTCCAAACTTTTCTTATGAATTTTTTGTGTGGGTATCTAGGAAAATGTGTTTTGTGTTCTGGGTTTTGCTCCTTTGCTAAAACATTCAATATGTTTGTCTTTTAAATGACTATCTCAATCATTCTCATTTGGTTTTCCTACTGTCGCGGAGTTGCTTGATGACATTTCTTTGTAATTCAGTGAATTCGTTAGGATCATTGTAAAAGAAGCTATAATTTCCTGTTGATGCAATGTCAAAAGTAGGATTGCATAACAGGAACTTTGGAAGAGGACGGGGAGTGGATGGGGTGGGGACAAATAAAAACATATAATTATGGCTAATTGTTACCATGTATAGGAACCTTGGATGTTATGGAGTGAAGTTTAGTTACAACTGAGTCCTCTTGTGATAGTTTTAAGGTGCCTGGTAACTGTCGTGGACTGTAAACATTGGAGACAGTTAGTATTAATCCATCTACTATTTTACTTTGATTTTGTGATATCTGATTACGGAATGAATAACGAATTGGAGCATATTTTTACTTGAAAGATACCAAAGTGGCATCCCATTTTGACTTATTTGCTCTCTCTTTTTTTCAATAGCTTCCTTTCTCCCTTACCCTGCTGACGAAATTAAAAGTTCTCCATCATTTGATAAGATAACATTGTAAATGCATTCTTGCTTTAAATTCTAAAACCTAGAGCACTGAAAGCTCAATTCATGCATTTTTTTTTTATGTTGAGAACATATTGCCTTAAGGTATGGTTACTTAAGCATATACCTGATGTACGTGCTTACATAATTTGGTGTATACCACAGCTGTCTTGGGGCGTCTTCCTGGGACCACAGTTTATAGAAACATTCAACAGTATCCAGAAGCATATACTTGCAATGGAATTGTGATTGTACGCGTTGATGCTCCTATCTATTTTGCTAATATAAGTTACATCAAAGAGAGGTAAAATTTATGGTTTAAGTTATTTTAACCCAAGATTTCCTGTCATTTATATACTTCCTTTCCTGTTTTTCAGTGCCAAAATTTGCATCACTTGTTAATTCAGCTCAATAGAAAATTTCCCCTTATGCATATTTAAATCTCTATCCTATTATGCAGTTATGCACTCTACTTGTTTTCTTTTTCATAAGCATTTGAGTTGTTTGGATATAATTCATCAAGATTTCCTTCCAGATTGCGAGAATATGAACTTGATGTTGACAAATCTACCAAACGTGGACCAGAAGCTGCAAGAATTTATTTTGTGATCTTAGAGATGTCACGTAAGTTACTATCTTGGTTACTTGTTTCTGGGAAGTGCTTATACTGTATTGTCTGTGACCCATGCAAATGTCAGTATATATCCTGCAAAGTAAGAAATATTAGGTGATGGTGGAGAACTTTTTGCTTCGTTTTATACCTTGTTTCAGTTTCAACTCATATCAGGGTGAAATATTTTATTATTGACAAGCAGCAAGCGATGTTTATGTCATTTTCTCCAGTTGTTCAAGCTTCCTGGTTGGAAGCAATAAATCAGTAAAAAATATTATCAGATAAATAAATTAGTAAATTGAAAGCCTATTATTCTGTCTTTTGCTTTCCAGAGGAGTAAATTTTTGGAACTCCCAGTGGTATAACTTTTCTACTTCCTGCATAGTAGCTTCTCCTAGTAATGGTTATTGTTGTTGTTGAAACGTCTCCAAAAATCAGGCTTGAATTCCTTATCCAATAAGTAAGAAACTTGTCTATATGTTTGTTTCAGTTTGTTTAAGTTTCTTTCTTGAGGTTATATTGCTAAAAGATTGCTACGATCTTTCTAATTTTCATTCCTGTCTTACGACTTAATTTTGTTTTGCTATGATGCAAGATTCTCTTGGTAGACTTTTGATGTAGTTTTTCTTTTAATGCTGCTGTAGATACTATGGAAAATGTTAAAAAGGATACGATACTTGCTCTAGTTGCTTATGCAGGCTACTTAGTATGGCTCTATAAAAATGCTAATTACATAGATAGGCCAATTAGTAGCCCTAGAGCACATAGAGAAGCAGTACGTAGGGAGTTGATGATAGAGTTACAAACGAATAACAATGCTCGTTGTGTACTACGCATGGGGTTCGATGCGTTTACAGAACTAGTTTCAATTCTTCGTGACAAGAACCTCTTAAGAGATACTAAATTCTCTTTTGTTGAAGAACAAGTAGCTAAGTTTCTATACACGATAAGTGGTCAATCAAGGACCCGTTCAGCAAGTTTTTTCTTCCGTCGCTCGGGAGAGACTGTTAGTCGTCACTTCCATCAAGTTCTTAAAGCAATTTTGAATCTTGAGGATCAATTTTTGGTACAACCAAATGGATCTTCAATTCCTAAAAAAATATTAGAGGATAGTATGAGGTTTTATCCTTATTTTCAGGTATAATATTTTTCCTCTAGTCAATACCTATAGTTTAATAATCTAAATATTTTTTTTAAACATGAAACTCTTAACAATTTTTTTTGTATATATAGAATTGTGTTGGTGCCATCGATGGGACGCATATTCAAGTAAAGGTACCAAAAGATAGTATTACAAGATATAGAGGAAGAAAGGGATACCCTACCATGAACATTTTAGTAGCATCCTCCTTTGATCTAAGATTTACTTATGTGCTCCCCGGGTGGGAAGGCTCGGCTTCAGATTCACGAATCTTAGAAAATTCTTTAACTAGGGAACATAAGTTGAAAGTTCCCGAGGGTAAGTTTTTTAACTTATATATATTTTCTAGTAGTTTACTAAAACCTCAAAATTGTCATTTAACTTATTTTTTCTAATTAATTAAAGTTTTTTTTATAGGTAAGTTCTATTTAGCCGATGCAGGTTATATGTTAAGGTCGGGGTTTATCACTCCTTATAGGAGTACTCGTTACCACTTGAAAGAATACTCTCAACGTCGTCCTGAAAATGCCAAAGAGTTATTTAACTTAAGGCATGCGTCGTTACGTAATTCTGTTGAGAGATCTTTTGGTGTCTTGAAATCAAGATTTCCAATTTTATCTCAAGATGCAAGGTATGATGTGGATACGACATCAGACATTGTGTTAGCGTGCTGCATTTTAAATAATTTCTTGATGAATGTCGATCCGGATGAAGAGTTGATTGCACGTGTTGATAGGGAGTTAATGCATGTTGAGGCTGAAGATGAACACTTAATTGGAGGGGCTGTTTCTAGAGGTGAAGATGGTAGAAGAGGAGAAATGATCAGAGAAACAATAGCTGCACAAATGTGGCATGATTATGTCGCTCAACATTAGTTATTTAGCTGCACAAATTTGTAATGTGAGCATGAATCTGTCCAGTCTTTCCTAATTATGATGGTATGACTGTTATACGAGTTTCTTATATACCTTTTCCAAGCAAATGTGGTTGTGTCTGTTTAAGTTACGTGCTTGTGTGTGCAGCTATAAACATATAAACAGCTGCTTGTGTGGGAGAGTTGTAGAGAACCTTCTTTTTGTGGACTCACATTTCTTTATACTTTTACCTGTTAAGAATTGTCCTTATTGCTCAGAAATTTGTTTATGGGCATTGAACCCTATTAAATTGGCTAAAAATTGTCTTCACTCTACTCATTTATTGGAAAGAAAAATTGCAGAAATATTGTGATGAAAGTTGTGGAATAGTTGCATAATTTTTTCTTTTTAATTCAGTGCTTATAGGTCTGTCGTTTTATTCATAAATATTTATTAGATGGTTTACATAAATGATAATGGTAACTCGTAGATGCACAATTTAATTCCATTTTATATTTGATTACATTTTTATGTGAACATTATGCATAATATAGTATTTAATAATTATTTATATATACAGTAAAGTTGATGTGTTATTGTATTACTAATTAAAAAAATTAAATGGGTAAATATAATAATAAGTTGCTAATGAATGACAATTAAAGTAACCGGCAAACAATTTTATTCATATTTTATGAGTAAATTTTAATTTAGGGGTATAATGGTCAAATAAGTAAAATGAAATCATTTCTTAGTTATACCAAACAATTTGTTCATTTCAATTCAATTGAATTCTTTCAATTTTATATTGCTATACCAATCGCTAGAGTTCATTCATTAATTCAATTCAATTCAATTCTAATTGAACTCTATTAATGAAATGAATTGAACTCTAGCATGATTTGATACCAAACACCCCCATAGTGTTTGATAAAAACTGCGGTTAAAACTATACTTGGAATGTGAAATGACTATAAATGACATAATGCAATATTGAGCAATATTGATCACTATTTTAAAATTTTACATATATAAATAGCAATGCAATATTGAGCACTTTATTAGTAGCCAATCTTAATATTTAATAGCTCACCTGATTTTATTCAATAGTAGCATTGCAAATAAAGAGGAGAAAAAAAATAGCATTACAAATTAAATAGTTGTCATTGTTTTATTTTTACTTTTCTTTCAAAAATGAATGAAAATATGATAAAATTAGTGGGCATTATTCTTGTTTAGAAAATTCATTAGTCTTTCTAAAAAAAATTAGGATATTAAAAAATACATTATTTCGTCTATGATTTCTTGCTAATGATATAAGGATTTTTTAAATTATTTGTGATTATATAAATGACATGCTCCTGGAAACTAATTTGTTTATTTATTTGCACATAAAAAGGAAAGCTAAAATAAGAAACAATTAAGTAGCATTAGACATTTCAATGAGATTAATCTGAATTCTGAAAGTTCAAATGTCAAGTTAGCAAGATTATCAATTGCTTAGAGAAGACCCAATTTATTTTGTTTTTTTTATTATATTAAATAAAAACATTACTCTCCAAAGTACAAATATATCATATTCAAAATTTCACTAAGCAAATATGATAGAAAATTTTATCGAAATTTGTCTAGAATGGATTGACCCTGAAACATTACCTCCTAAGAGAAGAAGTTAAACACTATTATAGCCATTTCTTCTTTTTTCAATCTTCTTCCAGTAAAAAACGGCTTGGCTGACACTTTTGGGGTGATGTCCACCAATGAAGCTATAGATCTCTCTTTTCTCCTGGCTGGTAATGGATCCGGGGATTCAACTTCAACAGCTGAAGGTAGAGGCTCTTGAACTGAAGATGTCTTCGTCAACCTTAACAGCCTTTTCTGTTTTGGGAGCAAAGATTTTGACCCGTAAATCTTGCAAGTTGTGGTCTGCCCTGTGGATTAACATAAACAAAGTAGTCAGTACACATCGAAGCCTGTTCTGTGCTAAGATTTGTGTCCATTTTCTTTATTTTAGCCATCTTGCAAGAAATAAAACATCAAAAGTGATTTAAATTATAGTGCATGAAAATAAACTCACTAGATCCTATATGCTAGAAAACCATACGAAATTTGTTTGCAACTGAAATAATAAGCAAGGGAAGAAAATCAACCTATAATCCTGACCTAACAGGATTGGTTTGCAGCAGGATGTGAGTTAGACCAGAAACAAATATCACTTAACTATCAATTTCTCAAGCACATTGATGGGTAGAGGGAAGAGTTGGTTCCATACAATGCAAAGACCATTCGTTCCTTTCAATCAAAGCTAATTTCTCTCAAGGAAAGGGAGTGATTGACAAGAATTTCCATAGGATGTTAATCTGGGTCGGGTCTATGTGAGGGCACGTGTGAATCTCTACTTTATATATATTCAGAAAATAAATATTTTTGCCAAATAGATATGTCATGCATAAGTTAAGTAACAGGAATTTACTACTACTTGGAATCAAGATTTAAACAAAAGTAGCAATATGACTATCCATACCAGTATTAATCACATCTCCTGAAGCTTCAACATCCACATCAGCAGCAACTCGTTTTCTTATCTTCCTATTTTGGGGAGAGGCAATTGTTGCTTCTGATTGCGAATACTGGATTACCAGCATTGGTCCAGTTGCAGCTTCACTATGCCCATCAAACTCAGAAAGAACATCAAAAGCATGCAGCTTCCAGTCCAAAGTTGGTGTCACAACAACACTAGCCATGCAAACATTTCCATGAACCTAGAGTAGCCAGCCTAGTCAGGTTGTGAAAGAGAACAAAGACTGTGTTACAGTTCATGCCTGAGACAATTTGAGAACACTTACAAGCTTACAATCATTATTCTAAAAGCTTACACTTACAAGCGTACACAAGTTTTCTTCCTTTTCTTCCCTACAGCAGCTTGTGCTTTGAGCAGGGCAAGGCGATCGGTGTCAGTAGGCGGGAATGCAAGAAGAACTTTAGAAGTGGCACTTGTGCCAATATTCTCTACGTGAAATAGATTCACACCCAATATCCAAAATTAAGTACTATCCAGAATTCAGATTTCTCAATGACCAGCTACATATCACTGTCCTAAAATGAGTCAAAATCCATCTAAAAACCATTTGTTCATCATGCAGTAGAAGTTCCTAAAGCTCCCTTATCCTAGCTACATGCAAGGTTTTCTATTCCAGTCAACTTCAAACAAAGCACAAACAATACCAAGTAACTTTACCAGATCAATTAACAAGCACCCATAAAACCCATTTGTATTTTGACTAATCATACATGCAAAAATGTGGTATCATACCCAATGGCTGTCAGACGGTGGGGAAGTCACAGACTCATAAATCAAATGTCTAATTGTCATTCCAAAAAAACCATCAAACATAAAAGGTAAACATCTGCACTTGTTCATACATGCCCAAATAACAAGTAATCTTCCTAATAAAACCTACCCGATTGGGCAGATGTAAAATGATAACACAACCGTAAAGCTTAAACATTCAGCATATTATTAACGAGTTAAGAAAAAAACTTAAAATTTTAAGCATTAATTGAATCATTTGAGAGAAAAAATAGTACTTTCAAGGTCAAGAAGGCCTTAACAATACGAGAAGTTAGGTCAATCTGTGACAGAAGAATCAGTAAAATTAATCAGAAGAAATCACAAGCAATAAGCAATGAAAAGGTAAACTACTTCATTTGGAAATGGATCAGCTTACTCTGCGCTCGGCGTTGAGGATTTGGATCTTGTCGGAGGAAGAGGAGGCGACGGCGGAGAGGATGGAAAGGAATGCGAGGATGGAGAGAGCAAGCGCGAATCGAGCTCCCATGTCTGTGTTTTGACTGAAACTGAAAGAGTTTTCGGTTTGCAGAGTCTTTGTGGAAGATGAGAGGTGAGTGAGTGAGTCCTTATTAGGTGCCGCGGTGGTGAGTCCAGGAGCCCCAAGCGGAGGAATGGTGAGTGGCGGTGAAGGGTGAGTAGATCAGGTGTCGCGGTGAGGGTTGACGATGGTGCTGTGGCGGTGATGATGGAGGAGGCCGAGAGGGAGAGATGGTGAGCGGTGGTGAGGAGGTCGAGAGTGAGAGAAGAGGAGAACGAGGCACTTGTGTGAAATGAGAGTGATTTTGGTAATACTGTAGTTATTTATACGTGGTTTATTTATAATTAAGATGGAATGCCCTCAGTATTTTTGTCCAAATAAAAAAAGAGCCAGCTTCCCATATTTTTCCAAAACCAAAGGTCTTGAGGCTGGTCCTTTTTGCTCCTTTTTCAATACCTGAGTTTTTCTTGGTTTGAAAAATGGGTTTCTCAAGAAGCCCATTTCAGAAGGAGTTAACCAAACAGCCTCTTAGGCTTTCTGGGGTAGAACTAAAACCTCAAACCAGTGTTTTAAAAACCGAATCGACCTGACGGTCGGACCGGTAAATTGGTGACCCAAGAAGGAGTTCGGGTCGGTTCAGCTTTTAGACTGGACCTGCAATCGAACCGGAAAAAACCGATCGACTCGGCCGGTTTTTACCAAACTGGCGAACCGGTCGACCCGGCTGGGTCGATATCAAACTAAAACGACGCCGTTTTGGCCAAACCAAAACAACGTCGTTTTATTTTTTATTTTTTTATTTTTTATTTTTTTCAACATGGAAATTTTGATGGCCCGACCCATTTCAAGCATGGGCCGGCCCATTATAGACACCGGTTCAATCCGGTTCAATCATCTAAGCTCGAACGGTTCGTTGAGTGAACGTTTCACACTTTACCAATGGGTCAATCCGGTCGAACCCCGGTTGAATCCGGTTCAACGGGTCAGCCGGGTCGGTTTTTAAAACTATGCCCCAAACAACCACTTAATAGTTAATACTCTCAAATCTCTCTAACCCTGACCATTAGTTGAAGGAGTAATAGCATTTAGCCCCCTGTACTAACGCGAAAAACAGAAACTTCCCCTCAATTTTTAACTTTTTATTCCACCTCCCCTGCACTTTAAGTCAACGCAATCCGGGTCCATTCCGTTAGATTGACTAACGGGCTGTTAAATGTTACCCAGACAGTTAGTTGCAAAAAAAAAAAAATTATTTTCTTTTTCTGAAAAATAATATAATTAATTTAAAAATTCAGAAAAATAATGTATTAATTTAAAAAATTTAGAAAAATAATATAATTAATTTAAAAAATTCAGAAAAATAATGTAATTAATTTTAAAAAATAGAAAAATAATGTAGTTAATTTAAAAAATACATAAAAATAATATAATTCCTTCCTTTATTTTTCCTTTTAAATCTAAAAGTTTCCCAGTTTATTTCCAGCACTTTAACTTTTAATATTATCAATTAATGCCTCAACTATTTTATTATTTATTTACTAAAATAAATTACATCCTTTTTAATTCATTCCTTCACCCTTCAATCTCTCTTCCAAACCATCATGGATTCACTCCTTCCCTTCCTCAGGTACAGATCTGAAATTTTCCTTTCATTTTCTCTAGAAACAAACAGTACCGTTTGACATTTTTCACCCACTGCTACAACCCCCACCTGGAACCTACACTTTCTCATGGAAACGGAGTTGGAGATCGTTTACGGGTACAGATTTTGGACTGCGATTGGCTTGCCAGGTGCTTGTTTTCCGTTTGTAGTGAATTGTCAGATTGTGTTGTTGGGTTGCAATTTAATTTGTCATGTTGGGGTGCTTTTGCTGCATTTCATGAAAGGGGGCTGCGAAGGAATTTGGCAGAGGATTTGGTAGAGGTAGAGGGAGAGGGAGAGGGAGAGGTTGTTGTGGTTGTTGTTGCTGTAAATCTGGAATAAATTTTTTTTTTAAACCTGTTCTTCGTCTCCAATCGCAGATGCAATCTAATATCTATCATATGGCCATATGGGAATATGTATATTTTCCCACATTTGAGTCGCTCTTCTTTCTATCTCCAGATCTAGGGTTTTTATTTATTTTTTACATAATCTTTTTTAAATTTCTAAAAATCTATTTGATGTTTTATAAATGGAAACGGTATTGGAGATGAGGTGGAGGAGAGGTTAGGTAGAGGTGGAGGTCGTGGCAGTGGGTGAAAAATGAGGATGGTGGAGGTGGAGGTCGTGGCGGCGACCGGTGGTGGTGGGTGCTTGTTTGCAGGTGGCGGCGACTGTTGGTGGTGGTGGTGGTGGCGGCGTTGATGACAGTGGTGGCTTTTCCATAAAATTTGATTGTTAGATCGGATCTAAATGGAAGAACAGTCTAATTTTTGATCTGGAATGGAATGGAAGAACAATCTATTTTTTTTTAATAGTAAATAGATTAATTTAATAGGAAAAAATTGAATGTTAAAAGATGGAATTATGGAGTTAAAGAAAAAGATGAATTCCATTTTTTTTTAATTTATAGAACAAAGAAAATATTATTTTGATCTGGATTTGCATTTTTTAATTTTAGATTAAATACATTATTTTTTTGATTTTTTTTGTAATTTATAAGAAAATAAGATTTTTTTTTTTTTGAAACTGGAACAACCGGTTTTTTTTTTTTTTGCAACTGGCTGTCAAGGGTCATCCTTGACAGTCTGTTAGTTTGATTGACGGCAGAGGCTTGGATTTGTGTGACCTTTAGTTTAGGGACCTCCATTTGAATTTTTTTAGTTGAGGGGTAGTTTGTGTTTTTCGACTATAGTTTAGGGGTTTTAAACACTATTACCCCTAAGTTGAAAACCCAATTAATCTCACGCTAATTTTTGGCCTAATTTTTGAAATTTCATTCGAAATGAATATTTCCCTCAAAACTCATTCTTCAAATCCAAGTGTGTTAAACTGTCAGTTAACACACTCTGTCCTCATTCTCCATCTCCGTTCCATTCCATTATGGAATTTAGGGTTGAGTCTGAATCAACCAACCCAGCTGCGGATCCAATTCATCCTCCACCTTCCCAAAATGACAACGAATTGAATGAGGAGCTTGAAGGCGAAGATGACGATGCATCCCCTGACATTCCAGACCTGAATGAAGGAGCAGAGGCCAATCCCGAAATTGAAGGTTTGTTGTTGTTTATGTATCCAATTTATTCGTTACCTCAAATTGTCTGTTCCACAGTGCATCTCGTAAGTGGTTGGTTTGGTGGTCCATTATTGTAGGAAATAATGACGTTGGTCTACATCGATTCAGGAAGGAGCATGACAATGAGGGTAGACTTGCAATGTATGAGGTGCTTCTCCAAAAAAGCATTGATGGAAAGTTGAAGAGAACAATAAACAAAGAAGTGGTAGTAATGTTTGGTGTTTCAATTCGAACAATGCAACGGTTATGGAAGAGGGCAAAGGATTCAGGTAACCACAATTTTAGACAAAATAGGGTTAAGAACTGTGAGAGGAAAATGATAGAGGTTGATTTGGATATGATTAAGGAAATTCCATTTAGTGAGAGAACGACATTGAAGTCTTTAGCTTTTACCTTTGGGGTGTCTAAATCTTTTCTTGTTAGGAGAATGAAAAATGGGGAAATACTGCGTCACAGCAATGCAATTCACCCATCTTTGAATGCTAAGAACAAAATAAGTAGAGTTGAATTTTGTCTAGACATGATGGATCCTAAGTTTTTGCAAATGGAAAATGTGGTGCATATTGATGAAAAATGGTTTGTAATGACCAAAAATGGTCAAACTTATTACATTTTGCCATGTGTCGCACCCCCTTTTTCGTTGAAAAATGACTTTAAGGTTCGGGACGGATGCTAAGCATAAATGGATGCTTCGCATAATACAATGAAGTCGCCACCCTAATTTCTAAGGTTTAGGGAACCTAAGCGTCATGGCATAAAATAAAAACTAAGGCACAATTGGTCTAAACCATTGAACAAAGGTTCGAGGTCGTATTGTGGACTTGGGAAGGTGTTAGGCACCCAAGTCACACCCTTAAAAAGGTTACTGGTTATAAAATGAGAGGTGTTTGTTATGTTTAATATTTTTGACAAGAAAACTAATAATCGAAGCATGTCAACCAATTCTTCCCAAGAACTCAAGTCACTTTCCAATCATTTACATAGGCCAATGATTGGATCATGTCAACAGAGTCCGCTTACCGAATCAGGACACTTTCCGATTATTTAACATTTTTGGCACGATTTGGCCCTCAAAGGTGACGTTACATCTTAGCATATTCGTTGGGACATGTTATTTCCGATCGGGACACGAAGGACGGGGTTACCGTTTGTTCGTTATGCTAGAGCGGACGTTCCCCCTTTTCATCGAGCCATGCATGATTAATTAATTAATTAATTAATTACTACGTGATCCTAACATGAATAAATACTAACATCATACATTTTTATGAATGCACATAACCGTGTGGGATTCGAAGCCACCATGCTCACATATCAATATATAGCAATTAATTTCATGGTATAAACAAAGCGAGTGATTTAAACATGTAAGCATGTGAGTTGATTTTATCATGCAAGCAATTATAGGTTTTTTAGCATTTTTAAATAACATGTACACAAATAAAATTTGCAAAAAGACATTGAATAAGTAAAAGAGGCTAGAAAGCGTACTTGCGTTGCGTGTTCTTGATCTTCCTTGCAAATTGAAAGCATTAGCGATGTTTTCAAAAATAAATAAATAAGAAAAGCACATGCAAACATTTTATTAATTTACGAAAAGTAAGCAAGTAATTAAATAAAACATGGCATAGCAAGTAAACAAATCATTTAAAACGTGCAAGCATTTAATTAAATAGAACATGGCATAAACAAATTATTTAAATCATGCAAGCATTTAATTAAATAAAACATGACATAAACAAATTATTTAAATCATGTAAGCATTTAATTAAATAAAACATGGCATAAACGAATTATTTAAATCATGTAAGTATTTAATTAAATAAAACATGGCATAAACAAATTATTTAAATCATGCAAGCATTTAATTAAATAGAGCATGGCATAAGCAAATTATTTAAATCATGCAAGCATTTAACTAAATAAAACATGGTAAACACATCATTTTGCTCATGGCATATAAGCATACAAATTATTCATGGCATATTAGTATGAAAATTGTTCATGACATATATGAAACAAATTACATATGGCATATACTAAAATTATACATGGCATACGAAAATTATACATGGCATATGAAACAAATTATGCATGGCATACGAAAATTATACATGGCATATACGAAACAAATTATGCATGGCATACGAAAATTATACATGGCATATACTAAAATAAGTGAGCCCCACAAGGGATTTTTGGACATTAAAAAATGGGGGCCAAGCCCAAATTTTAATTTATAACAAGTACGCAACTTAATTAAGTAAAATATGGCATTGTTAATAGACAAATTATTTAAAACATGTAAGCAATTTATTAAATAAAATATGGCATTGAAAGCATACGAGCATGTGAACAATTCATGCGATATTAATACTTAAATAAATAAACAATTTATCCGCATGCAAAAATTACGAGAAATTAAACACGAAAGTTTTACGAAAAATTAACCGTACGCATACGAATTTCAAATGGGCCTGGCCCACTTCCTTGGTTGAAACAGTGGCTGGGCTTGAGATTAAATCAAGCCCAACTTTCATTTAAAACCAAAATGGGCTTGTGATTAAATCAAGCCCATCACCTTTGCATTTTTTCTTTCCCGCCACCTCTTCTTCTTCCCCAACCGCCAACCACCATGGCCAAGAATCAAGTTCTACACTTCAGCCATTCTTACCCAAAATGACTCCCCTAATTACTCTATCAAAACAGTAAATGAAAGCAACAAAAACAGCAAGCAAAGCAACTCAAAAATAGTAGTAATTTCCCATGGGAAGGTTGAGTTATTTAACTTGCATAAATGGCTATTAATTAGCTAGTGCATTATACAATTAAATTGAGGTAAGGAGAGCATAACTAACATGAAAACTAAGCATATGAGGCAAGTTTTAACAAGTTATTCATGCATTATAAACAAAAATGAAAATTAAAGAGAAAACTAAAGTGAGGAAGCTTACCTCTCCGGGAGAGCAATTTTAGCCAAGAAGGTAGTGCAAGAAAGAGAGTTTAAGAGGAGGATTTGGTGCCCTTGATTTGTTGCGTGAAGCTTGCTATTTATAGAGAAAGAAAAAAAGATGAAGTCGGTTGTGTGTGTGGTCGGGGTTGGCCGGATCGGTTGTGTGGCCGGGGTTGATTGTGTGGTTGTGTGGTTGGGTGATGAGCAAGCTAAATCATGTGGCCAAGAGTGATCAGATGGGAGGTTGTGATGATCTAAAACGAGTTGGCAGTGAGTTGGAGGATGAGAATGAATTAAATGGCATTTATGTAGAGTTTATCTCATCTTCGGGCACGAACGGGATATTTTTGGCACGAGCGAAATTGCTCAAAAATGAAAATAAATCCGAGCCGAGGGTACAACTATGTGTAGAAAAATAAGGCAAGAAAACTAATATACAGTGAAGAAATGCGAAAGTTGATTTAACGTATTTATTTTCTCTTTCGGAAGTGTCAAAACGTTCGCGCGCAAAATAAATGTCCTTACGACAAAAATTGAACAAAACTGAACGCGGTGGCGTGAAAGAGAAAAATAGTACGTAATTATCAATTAAATAAATAACGCGTTCGACCCTAGGTTTCGAGAAACTTACTCGAGACCGAAAGAAGTTCGCAAAAAGACAGTTAAAAATACGAAAAACTAAAAAGACACGAAATGACAAGGAATATTAAACAAACTAGCCTAGGACCAAGAATTGACAGGAATTTGAACTAGACGAGCTATTAAATGCGATAAACATAAAAATACGTAAACGCGTTGACGAAAACCAAAAAATACAGTTTTAGTCGAAAATACGAGAAAAATACGAAAAATTTAAAAGACATGAAATGACATGAAACATTAAAACAAATAGTTCTTGATCAAAAATCGATTGAAATTTGACGTAAATGTGCTATTAATGTGACGTGCAATGAAACGAAAAAGTTGCGACGTAAGTCAAAATTCGGGTAGCAACAGTTGCCCCCTCTTTACTGTCTGATAAAAAATACAGTGTAACTGGGACTTTTGATTAGCAGTAAAGACGGTTGCCCCGGTTTTTTACCACGTTTTGAATTACATAATAACTGGTTGAGGTGTGAGATTATGCATGAATTGGAAGATAGTCACTTAAGTAATAATTATGCAGAAATGTAGAATTATGTGAAGACATGGTTTGCTCAAGGAGGAATATTTAGGTAGACATGCGGAAAAGTAGTCGCTCAAGGAGGAGTATTTTAGATAGACATGAAAGTAAGACAGTAAAGTAGTCGCTCAAGGAGGAGTATTTAGATAGACAGGAAAGTAAGACAGGAAAGTAGTCGCTCAAGGAGGAGTATTTAGATATAGTATGCGAAAAAGTAGTCGCTCAAGGAGGAGTATTTAGATAGACAGGAAAGTAAGACAGGAAAGTAGTCGCTCAAGGAGGAGTATTTAGATATAGTATGCGGAAAAGTAGTCGCTCGAGGAGGAGTATTTTAGATAGACAGGAATGTAAGACAGGAAAGTAGTCGCTCAAGGAGAAGTATTTAGATATAGTATGCGGAAAAGTAGTCGCTCAAGGAGGAGTATTTTAGATAGACAGGAAAGTAGTCGCTCAATGAGGAGTATTTAGATATAGTATGCGGAAAAGTAGTCGCTCAAGGAGGAGTATTTAGATAGACAAGAAAGTAGTCGCTCAAGGAGGAGTATTTAGATATAGTATGCGGAAAAGTAGTCGCTCAAGGAGGAGTATTTTAGATAGACAGGAAAGTAGTCGCTCAAGGAGGAGATTTTGGTTGGCAGAAAGGTAGTCGCTCAAGGAGGAGATTTTGCAGAAATGTAATCGCTCAAGGAGGAGATTTTGGTTGGCAGAAAGGTAGCCGCTCAAGGAGGAGATTATGCGGAAATGTAGTCGCTCAAGGAGGAGCTTTTGGTTGGCAGAAAGGTAGTCGCTCAAGGAGGAGATTTTGCAGAAATGTAGGATTATATAAAGTGAGGGTAACACTCATACTTCGTACGTTTTGACAGAAAAAGTAAATGAGAGTTTGAACATACCTTTGGTTCGAAGCAACGTACCTTTGCTCGAGCCTTCTGATGGCTCAGCGTGAATTCGCGAATGGTTGTCTTGGAAGGCCATTCCGCTCTTCACGACTTGATTTGGACCTTGTTTTGATGAAATCCGCGGCGAGGGCATTACAACGACATCTTTATCGAAGACCCATGGTTGAGGAGTGGTAACGTTCTCCATTCCATTTGTTGATGGGATTTTGATGAAAATCCGAGATGACAAGGGCTTTACAATGATGTTGTGATCGAAGACCCATGGTTGAGGAGTGGTAACGTGCTCCATTCGATGTTGATTGGATTTTTTCCCGAAAATCCAAGGTGTGGGTTTTACAATGATCCTTCATCGAAGACCCATGGTTGTGGTGATTCCGCCAAAGCATATCTGTATCCTGTAAATGGGAAGGAAACAAACACGAAGCAGCAATAGATGGAAAAAGGAAAGAGCAATTGATAATGTAAGAAATATCAAATAATCTTATATTTATCCTATGGCTTGCCCCCAAGTGTTTGGAACGAAAATGACCTCTTTGTTTAAGAGGAAATAAATTCAAGTGTTTTTTTTTTTTGAAAGATGCGTTCAATTTCGTTATAAAACATGATTGATTCAAGTCTAGATAACGTCTGCGTCTTGTTCTGGAAATAACGACCTCAAGAACAAGACTTTCCCATGACATGTAAACGTAAGCAACCCTCACCGGATGTTAGTGTTTGTGCTCACTCTCAGAAAACAAGGCTACATGTTTACACTCCTAAAAATGCAATAAACATACCATAAAAATTAAATTTGTAATGTCAATCCAAGTGAATAAACTTCTAATGAAGATGCACATGCATGGGTTTGCTAATAATCGAAAGGACTTTGCGAGGGAGGAAAAAGAGGAATTTGTAGAAAGGTATTGTGCTTTTTTTTGGCAAAAAGGTTTTAACGAGTTTGTGCTCGACGACTGATTGCGATGAGGACAAATTGCGGTGAACGATGTTTGACGACTTGATCATGGTGAAAGCAAAGTGCTCAAATTCTTGAATCTTGTACTGTAGATGTTCCTTCTGGATTGTTTTGAGGGCATCATGCCCAAGCTCTTCAACATTCGCAGGAAATGAATTTTTTCCTTTTTGAGATCAATTTGATGTTTGACCTCCTATTTTCTTTGTATGTACTTGCTTCGGCTGTTGTTTTGTTGATTTTGTTCTTTGAACACTTTTATTTATATTTATTATTATGGTGTTTTGTTTTTTTTTTTTGTGTTTTGTTTTGTGTTTTATTTTTTTATTGTGTTTTGTGTTGTGTTTGTTTTTTTGGTTTTTTTTCGGTTTGTCATCCTCTCTGTCTTTGGCAGAGGCCTCCAAGTCTTATCGTATTTGGCCTTCTTCTGACGTTGATTTGTTAGCGATCCTCTGAGGGCTCCCTTGACATTCCCTTTCTTGACGTGTAACTCCAATTCAGCGGTCTCAGTCAAGAACTCGACTCACTTGGTAAAAAGGCTTTTGGGTGTTTGGTAGAGTTGTACACGGTGTACAAAATATGTGTTTTGAGGGTAAAAAGGTTAAAAATGAAAATGTGGAAGAAGAGCAAAAGCAAAGTCTAATATCATCTTACCGCTATCCCATGTCTGATTGTTCATGTACCCTGGATATTATGCAAATCTAACTAGCACCTAGTTTAGCATTTACACTCATGAAGGAAAATAAGGCGTGAAGGCTCAAAATACTCACAGGGATATGTTCGTGTTTGTTTACATCTAAACATGTCATGGATATAAGAGTTAACAAACAAGATCATGTATGTTTGTATAATTTCTAATGAACGCACAAGTTAAAAACGATGAATGTGCTTGATTTAGAAATGTTCAAAAATGTGGGATTTTCAAGCCAAGCAATATCTATTTATTTTAGTTGTTGTTTTTTTTTTGTGTTTTTTTTATTATTATTTTATTTTTGGCAAAAACTATGAATTTTAGTAGACATGACGCACACACTCTTGCAACAACATAAATTGCGGAAATTCTAAAATCGTGGAAACGTAAATTGCAAAAACAGAAATTACGGAAACGGAAATTGCAAAAATGTAAAAGGATAACTGAAAAATGAGCTTGGACATTTTTTGATACCTTCTTTTGGTCGTTACTTCACTTGCTTGCCCCCAAGTTTACAAGTCTCGTTGTACCTGAAATGTAAAATCATGGAAACACGAATTACAAAAACGTAAATTGAGGAAAGGGAAACTGTAAACGTAAAGGACAACTTCCTTGAAAAATGAGCTTGGACATTTTTCAACGCATTCTTTTGGTTGTAACTTCATTTGCTTGCCCCCAAGTTTACAAGTCTCGTTGCACTTCCTTGAAAAATGAGCTTTGACATTCTTCAATGTCTTCCTTTGGTTGTAACTTCATTCGCTTGCCCCCAAATTTACAAGTCTCGTTGCACCTGAAACGAAGAGATAAGAAGTTCGTAGGGAAAAGGTACACCAAGATGTTGAATTTAAAAAAACAGAAATATCGAAAAGAACACGTGGGTCGCCTCCCCGAGAGCGCCCTTGTTTAAAGTCGTAGGCTCGACTATGTGTACGACTTCCCTTCATATCTCCGTCCTGGGAGCCATTGTTAACCTGAAAAAGATAAGTGAAAAGAAATAAAAGTCAGTATGAGCGATGCCATCCCGAGGCCTCTACGCTGCTCGTTCACTCTTCCGGCCACACTTTCACTTGACACTTTTAAGGTGACTGGAGCGACGACACGTCTTGAATCGGCTTTCTAGGTAAAGATACGAAGGAAGCTTTTATTCATTCCAACGACGTAACATGATCTTGGATGCTACCAACGAAACCCTTGAGGCAAACCGACATGAGTGGCTAGAGTTTAGCTTGCTCGAAAAATCTCTAAATGGGTTTTTTGAGGGATCTGTTGCTTAGAAAAATTTGATCTTTGGTACAAGCATACTTCAACCCGAAGCCAACATCTTTCGTGTTTTGACCGAATGAAAATTCTGAGCTGAACGCATTCATATTGGCCGAGACAAAAGATCGCATGGCTGAGACCAAGAAAACTGTCCTCCTTATGCCCAAATTATTTGTGAGCGATGCGCTGCTCGAAAAAATCCCATTTTTGGCATGGAAATTCTTCGAGGTGTTATGAACATCTTTCGCGTTTTGCCCGAGAGGGAACTCTGAGCAAATCATCTCCCTTTTGGTCATGGAAAAAGATTGCGCGGCTGAGGCCAAGTAGAGTAGTTATCCTCACACCTAAATTATTTTCGATAGATGTGTCACCCCGAATGCTCTGAAATTTAGTGTGAGCATACTTCAATGTGTTTTGAACATCTTCCGTGTTTTGGTCGAACGGAAATTCTGAGGCCATCGTATCGATATCGGTCAAAACAAATGAGCGCGCGGCTGAACGGATGATTTTGGAGGTGAAAAAATGATTTTGGAGCCGAAGCTAGCATCATGCCGCTAGGGGCCAGGCGGCATGCCGCCAGAGATGGCTTTTCGCGGGCCTTGCTTTTTGACTGAGGTGAACTGCTCCAAAAATCCTGAAATATGGTAGGGACACACTTCAACGTGTTACGAACATCTTTCGTGTTTTGGCCGAACGGAAATTCTGAGCCGAACGCATTCATATTGGCCGAGATAAAAGATCGCACGGCTGAGACCGAGAAAACTGTCCTCCTTATGTCCGAATTATTTGTGAGCGATGCGCTGCTCGAAAAAAATACTATTTTTAGTATGAAAATTCTTCAAGGTGTTATGAACATCTTTCGCATTTTGGCCAAGTAGAAATTCCTAGCCAATTGTGTTGATATTGGCCAAAACAAAAGGACGTGCAGATGAGACCGAGTAGAGTAGCTATCCTCACGCCTAAATTATTTCTGAGAGATGTGTTGCCCCGAATGCTCTGAAATTTGGTGTGGGCATACTTCAATGTGTTGTGAACATCTTTCGTGTTTTGGCCGAACGAAAATTCTGAGCCCATCGTGTGGATACCAGCCAAAACAAACGAGTGTGCAGCCGAAACTGCTAGGTGAAAATGAACTTGAAGAGATATGGAGCCGAAGCTAGCGACATGCCGCCCGGGCCAGGCGGCATGCCGCCAGAGATGGCCTTTCGTGGGCTTTGCTTTTGGCTGAGGTGCACTGCTCCAAAAATTCTTAAATTTGGTAGGGGAGACCTTTAATGTGTTAAGAACATCTTTCGTGTTTTAATCGAGAGAAAGTTCTGAGTAAATCATCTCCATTTTGGTCATGGCAAAAGATCGCACAGCTGAAGCCGAGAGAACTGTCCTCCTTATGTCCAAATTATTTGCGAGAGATGTGCTACTCGAAAAAATCCAATTTTTGGCATGGAAAATCTTCAATGTGTTATGAACATCTTTAGTGTTTTGGCCAAGTGGAAATTCCGTGTTGATATTGGCCAAAACAAAAGAACGCGCAACTGAGACCGATTAGAGCAGCTGTCCTTGAGTTTAGAATATTTTTGCAAGAGATTGGCTGCCCAGAACTTTCTGAAATTTGGCATGGGTGAACTTCAATATATTGGGAACATCTTTCATGTTTTGGCCGAGTGGAAATTCCGAGTAAATCACGTTCATATTGGCCAAAACAATAGATCGCGCAGCTGAGCGGATATTTGGAGGTTGAGGAAAAAATGATTTTGAAGGGACTTTGGGCCGAAGCTAGCGATATACCGCTAGGGGCCAGGCGGTATACCGCCAGAGACAGGTTTGGGAGTCAATCGCGACTTTTAGCGGTCTATGCTACTCGGAAAATTCTGAAATTTGGTGAAGGTATTCTTCAATATGTTATGAACATTTTTTATGTTTTGACCGAGTGGATAATCCAAGCAAATCATCTCCATTTTGGTCAAGACAAAAGATCGCGCAGCTGAGACCGAGAAGGAGCAGCTGTGGCGTTCTAAATTTTTCTTGAGAGATTCATTACTCGAAAAAATCTGAAATTTGGTGGAGGTATTCTTCCGCCTGTTATTAATATCTTTCATGTTTTGGCCAAGTGGAAACTCCAAGTAAATCATATCCATTTTGGCCAAAACAAAAGATCGCGCAGCTGAGACCGCGAAGGAGCAGCTGTCTTCACGTCTAAATTATTTGCGGGAGATGTGTCACCCAAAAAATCTGAAATTTGGTAGGGATACACTTTAACTTGTTGCCAACATCTTTTGTGTTTTGGCCGAGGCGAAAATCCGTGTAAATCGTGTCGATGTTGGCTAAAATAAAAGAGCGTGCGGCTGAGCAATATTTGGAGGTTGAGGAAGAAATGATTTTGAAGGGACTTTGGGCCGATGCTAGCGATATACCGCTAGGGGCCAGACGGTATACCGCCAGAGACAGGTTTGGGAGTCAATTGCGATTTTTTTCGGTCTACGCTGCTCGGAAAATTCTAAAAATTTGTAGGGATATACTTCAATGTGTTATGAACATCTTTTATGTTTTGACCGAGTTGAAAATACAAGCAAATCATCTCCATTTTGGTCAAGACATAAGATCGCGCAGCTGAGACCGAGAAGGAGCAGCCATCCTTGCGTTAAATTTATTTTTGAGATATTGGCTGCCCAGAAATTTATGTATTTTTGCATGGGTAAATTTCAGCCTGTTTCCGAC
Source organism: Viola odorata (assembly GCA_963691705.1). Lineage (NCBI taxonomy): Eukaryota > Viridiplantae > Streptophyta > Magnoliopsida > Malpighiales > Violaceae > Viola > Viola odorata. The sequence goes on from OY829537.1 coordinate 77,548,145, forward strand.
ATCTTTCATGTTTTGGCCGAGTGGAAACTCCGAGCCAATCATCTCGATCTTGGCCGATACAAAAGATCGCGCAGCTGAGACCGAGAAGGAGCAGCTGTCCTTGCGTTCTAAATATTTTTTTTTGCGAGAGATATCTGCTCAGAAAATTATGAAATTTGGTGGGGGTGAACTTCTATGTGAGACAAACATCTTTTGTGCTTTGGGTTAAATAGAATTTAGAGCCAAACGCATTCATATTGGCCAAGGTAAAAAAGGTGTGCGGTTGAACCCAAAATAACTATTTCTTGCGTTCTAAATTTTTTTTGTGAGCGTGCTTTTTTATTTCCAAGGTCAGTCCTTCGTGTGTTTTTTCGTGGGCTTTATATGTGGTTCATTTTGGGAGGAAGGTTGATTTGATTGTAGGCGATGGCCGTTTGATGTCTTTTGGATATGTGAGAGAGAAAAACGCATTTCGTAATTATCCGAATAATTACGAATTTTGTCATTGATATTTTTTCGTCCAAAAGGGGTTACAACCATTACAAGTTGATTAACTATCTAGATCTACCCAAAGCTAGTAGACAAAGTCTAGGAACATTGTTACATGGGGTAAAAAAAAAAAACCAAGGAACAGATGCTTGATTCTGAAGGTGTCAATCTTGGAAGTCGGGATCCGTTTGCTCATAAAAAAATGTTCTAATGACGCAATCTCTCCTTTTTGCATCACCATTTCCTCTATCCCAATCTTGGCCGTAATATCGGAAATGAAAACCGGATTTCAACATATCCCCTCGTGCAACTTGATTCCCGAAACTTCTTACCCCAAAAAGTATCAAGTGAAAGTAGCGTAGGCACTGTCATTTGAACAAGCAGGATGGGTCTTGGGGAAAGTAAAACAGAGTTCCAGTATTAGTAATTTGCACAAAATATGTTACTAGGTTCTTTACATGCATTACTAGATTAGTGCGAGAGAAAAAACGTAGAAAACGTGGTAAACCAAGCCACGATAAAACAAGTATGATGCACGTGATGGGAGGCTTTTGACGTTAACTAAAGTTCTAACGGCCTGAAGGTTCCCGACGATACCATAGAATGGTCCAAAAAGTGTCGTAAAGCGACCACCTATTCCTTCCCACGAACTTGGGTCACTTTCCAATCATTTACATAGGCCAATGATTGGATCATGTACACCGAGTCCGCTCACCAGAATGGGGCCAACCGTCCGGCTAGCTTTAAGGGTTCGAGCGGGTTGGGTTTCGAGAACATTACCCAGGACTCGTGTCCCAGGGTGTCCTTACTCCCCGTCCTAAACTTATTTGGTAAGGCGACCCCTGGGTGTAGGGCCTATGCATGCAATGCGTATGACAGTTGATCAAAGTAATAACAAATAGTCACGAAAATAGTTTATTAAAGCAAGTAAGAAAAACAAATACATTAAAAAAACCGGCTTCGACCCTACTAGTCCCCAGTGAAGTCGCGAAACTGTCGCACCCCCTTTTTTGTTGAAAAATGACTTTAAGGTTCGGGACGGATGCTAAGCATAAATGGATGCTTCGCATAATACAATGAAGTCGCCACCCTAATTTCTAAGGGAACCTAAGCGTCATGGCATAAAATAAAAACTAAGGCACAATTGGTCTAAACCATTGAACAAAGGTTCGAGGTCGTATTGTGGACTTGGGAAGGTGTTAGGCACCAAAGTCACACCCTTAAAAAGGTTACCGGTTATAAAATGAGAGGTGTTTGTTATGTTTAATATTTTTGACACGAAAACTAATAATCGAAGCATGTCAACCAATTCTTCCCACGAACTCAAGTCACTTTCCAATCATTTACATAGGCCAATGATTGGATCATGTCAACAGAGTCCGCTTACCGAATCAGGACACTTTCCGATTATTTAACATTTTTGGCACGATTTGGCCCTCAAAGGTGACGTTACATCTTAGCATATTTGTTGGGACATGTTATTTCCGATCGGGACACGAAGGACGGGGTTACCGTTTGTTCGTTATGCTAGAGCGGACGTTCCCCCTTTTCATCGAGCCATGCATGATTAATTAATTAATTAATTAATTACTACGTGATCCTAACATGGATAAATACTAACATCATACATTTTTATGAATGCACATAACCGTGTGGGATTCGAAGCCACCATGCTCACATATCAATATATAGCAATTAATTTCATGGTATAAACAAAGCGAGTGATTTAAACATGTAAGCATGTGAGTTGATTTTATCATGCAAGCAATTATAGGTTTTTTAGCATTTTTAAATAACATGTACACAAATAACATTTGCAAAAAGACATCGAATAAGTAAAAGAGGCTAGAAAGCGTACTTGCGTTGCGTGTTCTTGATCTTCCTTGCAATTTGAAAGCATTAGCGATGTTTTCAAAAATAAATAAATAAGAAAAGCGCATGCAAACATTTAATTAATTTACGAAAAGTAAGCAAGTAATTAAATAAAACATGGCATAGCAAGTAAACAAATCATTTAAAACGTGCAAGCATTTAATTAAATAGAACATGGCATAAACAAATTATTTAAATCATGCAAGCATTTAATTAAATAAAACATGACATAAACAAATTATTTAAATCATGTAAGCATTTAATTAAATAAAACATGGCATAAACGAATTATTTAAATCATGTAAGTATTTAATTAAATAAAACATGGCATAAACAAATTATTTAAATCATGCAAGCATTTAATTAAATAGAACATGGCATAAGCAAATTATTTAAATCATGCAAGCATTTAACTAAATAAAACATGGTAAACACATCATTTTGCTCATGGCATATAAGCATACAAATTATTCATGGCATATTAGTATGAAAATTGTTCATGACATATATGAAACAAATTACATATGGCATATACTAAAATTATACATGGCATACAAAAATTATACATGGCATATACGAAACAAATTATGCATGGCATACGAAAATTATACATGGCATATACGAAAATAAGTGGGCCCCACAAGGGATTTTTGGACATTAAAAAATGGGGGCCAAGCCCAAATTTTAATTTATAACAAGTACGCAACTTAATTAAGTAAAATATGGCATTGTTAATAGACAAATTATTTAAAACATGTAAGCAATTTATTAAATAACATATGGCATTGAAAGCATACGAACATGTGAACAATTCATGCGATATTAATACTTAAATAAATAAACAATTTATCCACATGCAAAAATTACGAGAAATTAAACACGAAAGTTTTACGAAAAATTAACCGTACGCATACGAATTTCAAATGGGCCTGGCCCACTTCGTTGGTTGAAACAGTGGCTGGGCTTGAGATTAAATCAAGCCCAACTTTCATTTAAAACCAAAATAGGCTTGTGATTAAATCAAGCCCATCACCTTTGCATTTTTTCTTTCCCGCCACCTCTTCTTCTTCCCCAACCGCCAACCACCATGGCCAAGAATCAAGTTCTACACTTCAGCCATTCTTACCCAAAATGACTCCCCTAATTACTCTATCAAAACAGTAAATGAAAGCAACAAAAACAACAAGCAAAGCAACTCAAAAACAGTAGTAATTTCCCATGGAAAGGTTGAGTTATTTAACTTGCATAAATGGCTATTAATTAGCTAGTGCATTATACAATTAAATTGAGGCAAGGAGAGCATAACTAACATGAAAACTAAGCATATGAGGCAAATTTTAACAAGTTATTCATGCATTATAAATAAAAATAAAAATTAAAGAGAAAACTAAAGTGAGGAAGCTTACCTCTCCGGGAGAGCAATTTTAGCCAAGAAGGTAGTGCAAGAAATAGAGGTTAAGAGGAGGATTTGGTGCCCTTGATTTGTTGCTTGAATCTTGCTATTTATAGAGAAGGAAAAAAAGATGAAGTCGGTTGTGTGTGGTCGGGGTTGGCCGGATCGGTTGTGTGGCCGGGCTTGATTGTGTGGTTGTGTGGTTGGGTGATGAGCAAGCTAAATCATGTGGCCAAGAGTGATCAGATGGGAGGTTGTGATGATCTAAAACGAGTTGGCAGTGAGTTGGAGGATGAGAATGAATTAAATGGCATTTATGTAGAGTTTATCTCATCTTCGGGCACGAACGGGATATTTTTGGCACGAGCGAAATCGCTCAAAAATGAAAATAAATCTGAGCCGAGGGTACAACTATGTGTAGAAAAATAAGGCAAGAAAACTAATATACAATGAAGAAATGCGAAAGTTGATTTAACATATTTATTTTCTCTTTCGGAAGTGTCAAAATGTTCACGCGCAAAATAAATGTCCTTACGACAAAAATTGAACGAAACTGAACGCGGTGGCGTGAAAGAGAAAAATAGTACGTAATTATCAATTAAATAAATAACGCGTTCGACCCTAGGTTTCGAGAAACTTACTCGAGACCGAAAGAAGTTCGCAAAAAGACAGTTAAAAATACGAAAAACTAAAAAGACACGAAATGACACGGAATATTAAACAAACTAGGCTAGGACCAAGAATTGACAGGAATTTGAACTAGACGAGCTATTAAATGCGATAAACATAAAAATACGTAAACGCGTTGACGAAAACCAAAAAATACGGTTTTAGTCAAAAATACGAGAAAAATACGAAAAATTTAAAAGACATGAAATGGCATGAAACATTAAAACAAATAGTTCTTGATCAAAAATCGATTGAAATTTGACGTAAACGTGCTATTAATGTGACGTGCAATGAAACGAAAAAGTTACGACGTAAGTCAAAATTCGGGTAGCAACACCAGGTGAAAAACCTCATGTTAGAACTACAAAAAGTAAAAAATTCATACCTAAAATCATGTTCTTAGCTGCTATTGCTAGGCCTAGGTTTGATAGCCACTGAAATTGTACATTTGATGGGAAAATTGGGGTATCTCCCTTGGTGAATGAGGTTGCAACTGTTAGGTCTAGTGCAAATAGGCCTACAAGCACCTTAGAACTAAAACCAATTCCTAAAGTGTCAAGAAAAATTATGAGAAAGTACATGGTTGAGAAAATATTAGCTGCCATTAAAGAAAAATGGCCTAGGGATAGTTTGTTGGATCCCCTAACCCTCCTGATTTGAATGTCTTGGACCTTAGAAAATTTTCGAGTCATTCAGTCATTACAGGAGAAGGTGTGTGCCAGGTCAACAGTGCAGTTGATAAATGTAGTAGCCAAGTCTTTTGATGATTTTTCTACCAACAAATCTAACAAGATTTTCTTGACATTTTAATCCTGTATGATTGAGGTTTTGCGTATGTTTGGATGCAATTCATATAAAATCCCTCATATGAAGAAAGAGCAGTTGGAAAGGCAGGGCATTCTCCCATCAAGATTGCCCTGTGATCCAACTATTATTGTAGCTGCAATAAACTTTTTGAACCATTGAAGCTTAAGGTTAATATTCTACCCATGAGCCTTCCTTTTGTGTATTATAGTAGTAATATTTTTATCCCTTATTAATCAGTGTGTATTTGATTCTGGGCTTCATTGGTTGGAATTTTTTTGAAAATGGACAACATGTTTTGGTTGATGATGTTGAGTTTGTCCACTGCATTGGATGTTTTTGTCATGGATGTCAATAGTGGTGAAGTTCTACTATTAGTGTTTTGAGATTTTGCAAGAATATTTGGTTGATCATCTTTTCAACCATGTCTCTGTTTGCACAGGTAATGGTAATATTTTTCCATTTATTTGGGTTTTCAATTGACACCCTCCATTTTCGGCCCACAATTATTTATTTCTTGCTAGTTATGTGCATTTCAGTCATGAATTGTCATTCCATTTGTGGCATTGATTCCTTTAAATGAAAAGGGAACGATTAGGTCTAATCTACAGTTTTTGTGGCATTAGATTCCTACTGGAAACGGTTCACTTCAATCCATGTGTTTGAAAAATACTGAAAAGGAAACTGAACCAGCTTTTTAACTTCCCAATCTTGCCACCTATTCGACCCAATCCTGGCCTATATTTATGTAATCGTGTAAGTTTTTGAAATTTGAAAACCTAAAACTCCTCTCCTATATATACATGCAATCCCCTCTCCTACCATCTACACCCTTTATTATCTTCCTCTTCCTAATTTCTTGCTTTTGTGTAGATTAATTATTTTGTATTTTATCTATTGATCTTCTTGTTTGTGAAGTGTAACATGAATGCACAGAAGAAGTAAGTTGTCATCAACACCATGAGAGGAGTCAGCGCCCACTTACATGATGATGTAGTGGTCCTTGAGCACAAGATATTACAGACTCAAAAGGACATCAACCGTCTACAGGCAAGAGCTAATGAATTGAAGCAAAAGAAAGATGGAGCTTTTGTAGAAGATGATAATGAGTATATTCTGGAAGCTGTCTACACAATTGGGGACTGCCAAGTTGACCTTTGATACTATCCCATGATGTGCTACGAATATCAGAATCATGCGATCGACCTCTCTTATAAAACTTCAAGATGTTATCTTTCGATTGGAACAAGTTTTAACCCATTTGGACGAGCGGATTGAAAGTTATGCCAGTCGACATTTTCTTGCGCATAATGGACGTGGTCACGCCGTCCCTCGGCGTGATGATGACCAAAACAGAAGAAGCCACAACTTGACAGATGGGTCTCGGCGTGATGACGACGAAAACAGAAGGTTGTCATCTGTTTTCTGAGTAATGACGCCCTGTCACGAAGTAATGACGTCCGAGACTGCCAATTTTTGCGTCAAAGATAGAAACTTTCAAATTTCTATTTTAATTAGCTATTTTATTAATTAAGTAAATTAGTTTGGATTTATTTTAATTAATTAATTAGAAGTTCTATTAGGAGAAGGTTTCCTATTGTAAGGATTTAGGGTTTCTCCTATTTAAAGGAGTCACCTTTTCATTATCAGTTAAGTTATTTTTCAATCAATTAAAATAAAGAGGATTTTCCCAATTGTTCACGTGTGAACCTTGTTGCTTCTAAAGTCTGAATGCTTAAGTTGATTTGCAAGTAAAAGACCGAGAGTTCAAACCCCATTGTTTCGTTTCACCTAGGTTGGTATTCACAAGTTGAATACAGGGTTAGGGATCCGAGTCAAGAACCTCGATTGTTTAGCTTAGGTTGCTTAACACAGCACAAGTTGCTAGGAGGGTTAAGCACTCAAGAGAGTTAATTATTCCGCATTCCAAAAATCCAATCCTTCGAACTAGATCAGAAAGTACTCGTTACGCATCCTACGCAACTAGGATCGCATCAACCTTGGCATTGCAATTGCATTTATGGAGTAGAGGAGGACTGCTCTGAACATGTCTCTGCAGACCGTTAGGGCTGCTACTGATGCCCTCAACCAATTTGGGTAGAGTAATGCTAATTTGTAGGAATGAACAAGCGGAAATAACAAGCGTCCATGTCATTCCATTTTTACAAAATTGCCATCCCATTATATTTATAAAATTGCCACCCTATTATATTTACAAACTTGTCATTCTATTCTAGGTTTCCTCCTCCATACCCAAGCGAACTTTATTCCTCCTCCCTCCTCTATATCCATCGTCACTTTCCCTCTCCCGCAACGCAGCACCAATGGCCACCACACCAAAGCTCATCCACCATCCATCGTCACTTTCCCTCTCCCTTGCGCAACACCAGCGGCCACCACCACACCAAAGCTCATCCGCCACCACCACCAAAGCACATCCGCCACCACCACCAGTGGCCACCAACACCAAAGCCCACCCCCACCGCACCGCTCAATTGCCACCACCGCATCCGCCACGACCAAATCGTGAGCTCTCTGTTGCCCAAATTTTTCATTAATTTTTCAGTCTTTTGTTTGTTTGGTTGCTCTGGAAATGAATGATTGTTGCGTTCAAGTGCTGCGCCTAAATTTGGGGATTAAGGATTTGTTGCATTTCCACAGCAATCATCTATTTCCAAAGCAACCAAACAAACAGAAGACGGAAAAATTAATGAAAAATTAGGGCAATAGAGAGCTCACGATTTGGTCGTGGCGGATGCAGTAGGGGTGGGCTTTGGTGCTAGTGGTCGTGGCGGATGCTCTTTGGTGGTGGCAGCAGTTGAGAGATGCGGTGGGGGTGAGCTTTGGTGGTGGTGGTGGCGGATGAGCTTTGGTGTGGTGGTGGCCACTGGTGCTGCGCTGCGGGAGAGGGAAAGGGACGATGGATGACGGATGAGCTTTGGTGTGGTGGCCATTGGTGCTACGTTGCGGGAGAGGGAAAGTGACAATGGATATGGAGGAGGGAGGAGGAATGAAGTTCGCTTGGGTATGGAGGAGGAAACCTAGAATAAAATGGTAAGTTTGTAAATAGAATAGGGTGACAATTTTGTAAAAACGGAATGATGTGTCCGCCTGTTGTTTATGCTTGTTCTACAAAATAACATTACTCTTAGGGGAAATGATGTCTCCATCCTCCGATTGCTTGCCCGCAATCCGATTAAGGTCCTACACTTTCGTCGCCGATGTATCCACCACTTTGATGTCGCTGTTCACTTCTGCTTCATCAATTCCATCGACCGCTGCCACAACTGTCGTATCCTCCTCCATTGGGTCATCGAAATCAATGATGCTCTCCCTCTAGGAATTTTTCTAATAATTGACACCCTCCATTGTTGAAGAAGGAAAATGAAGAGAGAGGATGGAAAATAAAATTGAGCTGGCAAAAGAGTGAGGGAACAACAAACAAATTTAATACACCCAATTTTTGGGTGTAAAAAATAAAATACTCGGTAAAAAAAGAAGAAGATCAAATGTAAAATTTAGAATCTAAGAATAAAAATTAATGTGTTAACATTTTGGTAAACTATGTAAAAAACTTGTAGTTTACAAAATATTCAGTTGTTCCTCTTTTAAATTTAAAACTTGTAGTATAAACTCTATAGTTTCTAAAAAAATTACAATTTTAATATTTCTTGTAATTAAAAACATATGATGAAAAATTAAAAAATTAAATAATAAATAAAAGATTAACTAATAACTATGAAAAAGTTCACTTAATTCATTGAACTGATCCAAGATTCTAAAAGTTTTTGAATGGTCTCTTTATGCAAAAAAAGAGTTTTTTTTATAAGCGGAGGTGAAATTTTAACCTAGATCCTGAGCTCCTATTGGTATTTTTGTCACCAACTAAATAACCAATAAACTATATGTACATTCACAAATTTGAGAATTAAATATTTAATTACTAAATTAATTTAATAAAATAATATTTAATTATCAAATAACTTATAAAATTCTCAAGGGCATAATATGGGCTTGTATAATTAATTATACATGGGCATTCATGAGAATTAAATATTTCACTTAAAATAATATTTAAATATCAAATAATTTATAAAATTTATAAGGGTATGGGCTTGTATAATTTTGTTGTTGTTAAATAATAATAATAATATACTTTTATGAGACATCATTCTTTTATGCAAAAGTGTTAATATGTTTAATTATACTAATAATTAAATAAAAAAGGATTAATTAAAAAAATAAAAACTACTACTATCTTACTCTACTCTTCTTGCCTTTAAATCTTTATTATTAACAACTATTATCATTAATCTCATTATTGCAATTAATTATTTCTAATCTTAGGTTATATTTCATATATACTAAAAAATAAATAATGCACTAAAACATTTTTAATAAGTAACAAATTTGAAAGAAAAAAAATCCAATATTATATTACATTAAAACTTTACTGTTATTACGGTTAATTATTTTCAATTAAAATCTTACTATATATATAAATTTACTAATTTGAGACTCATAATATATTATAGTATTATTTTAATAATATATTTTTATTACTCTAGTATTTATATTTTAAAATTTAATTAATAATATACCCTCAACCCCTCCTCTCCTCTTTACCAGCAGGTCCTCCACCAACTGATAATTTATTTGTTGAGCATCTAAATTCCTTTTGAAACTAGTTGTCTTTGCGTGTCCTTTTTGGAAGCCTTTCTTGAAAATTCTTGAGTCCTTGGCGTTGCTCGTGAACAATTGCAGGGAAGTGTGAGCGATTTTGTGAGATCAATAGAGTGTTTAAACACGAGAGTAAAAATGTGAGGGAGTGCTAGATTTAGTGCAATTTTACGTTTTCTATTTCCGGTTGTGAATTTCAGGATGTCATACCGTTCTTCAAAAGATGAGAAGTTTGCCTATGAGAGGCGAAAGAGGGTTAAAGAGATGAGGCTTAGGTTTGGGGATCAACTTGACACAAACCTTGGAAGCATGAGGATGGAAATCCCTTCCTTTGGAGGAACGGATAATCCACATACTTATCTAGTATGGGAAAGGGAGATCCAATCGATCTTTGCTTATTATAAATATTCGGAGGAGGAGAAAGAAAAGATGGCATTGTTTGGGTTCTTTGGGTATGTCATTCATTGGTGGGAGCAAATCAATAGTGATCGGATAAGGCTTGCGGCCGGACCGGTTCGAACTTGGGATACTATGAAGACACTAATGAGGCGACGATTCCTACCCGCCCACTGGCAAGATCGGCACTATGAAGCGCAAGGATCACAACAGAGGCACTATGCTGAGTATTATGATGCGCAAGGGTCATTGCATTATGATGTGCATAGGCCGCCACCAGGGCTATGCAGCAATGATCGCAAGCAGAGGGACGACCCCAATACCTGTTTGGCGAGCAATGTTCCTTCATCAACTCGTGTGCGGACGTGAGATATTCTATGCCAGACATGTACAGGTCGAGGGCACACTTCGAGCCAATGTCCCAATAATCGAGTGATCATTAAGGACAGTGGTGAGGTTGAGTCAGCCAAAATAGTAAAGAGTGATGTCTCTGATCAGACTTGGTTTGAGCGTTTTGCTAGTCTTTTGGAGAAGCTTACACATAAAGCAGACCACGGATTAACAAAACAACTTCAAAACAACCCCCATGAAAAGAGTGAGCATGGGTTACGAGATGATATTGGTACTTGTGAAAAATGAGAGTTGAGTGAGAGTACCCAAGGGAGAATAATTCCAAGTGCATTGCAAAAGTTCAGTTTTGATAAAGGGTGTTATTCTTTGTCGAAACAGCTAAGAATTCCTAATCCTAGCTCATTTGTTTTTACTTCTTATTGTGTAACTTCTTTAGGGCAGCGAAAGAGAAGTGTTCTTGAGGAGAAGAAGTATCCTAAGTTACTGCCAAGACTGTTAAGTGTCAAAAGTGAAATGGCGCTATCTAGATCAAGGTGTGAATATGGATGGGGTCATGGGCAAGATAACCTTAGGTGCGCATTGAGCCAATCTCCGAAAACCCATGAGATTGATGGATACTTTGATCAAGTTCATGGATGGTTTAACGACAAATGTGCCAAGGTTGGTCATGGTGCAACGGTTCCTCTAGTTGAGTGCATGGATCTGTCAATACACCATGATACGTTTCTTATTGCAACAACATATACTATTTGTATGAGTATTAACTATGGTATTCCTTTGATGAGAGTCGAGATTGCATATGTGTCATATAGTATTGCTCGTATCGATGTATTTTTCATGGAGGTTGTGTTTCTTTTCTCTTGCATTGTGCACAATTCGAGGATGAATCGTTTTGAAGAGGGGGAGAGGGGAAAGAGAGCAATAAGGGGTTCATTGGTATTATGCACATTTGTAGAGGAGTTCGCTTGGGACAATCCATTCCAAGAAGGGCTACAACAGGTTTATGAAGTGAGCTACAAAGTATGCTTGTTCAAGGCGTCACAGAATGTGTGTGTTGTGAATTACACACTTTGGCAACCACGGAAGCGCAAGAGATGGCGAGTGTACATTGAGTATGGAATGGATGGACTTTCTTGGACAGATTCCGCTGAACAAGATTCGAGGGCGAATCTTTTCGAAGAAGAAGGGAATGATACGATCCCAGAATATGCTACAGACTTCAGAATCGTGCGATCGACCTCTCTTATGAAACTTCAAGATGTTATCTTTCGAATGGAACAAGTTTCAACCAATTTGGACGAGCGGATTGAAAGTTATGCCCGTCGAGATTTCTTTGCGCAGAATGGACGTGATTACGCCACATCCCGACGTAAGCACGCCAAGAACAGAAGCAAGTACGAAGCGGAACCAATCCTGGCGTAATGACGCCATAAACAGAAGCATAAGTTGATGCTGCGAGCTGCTTCCAACTTGCGCTAAAGGAAAGAACACCTTGACTTTCCTTTAGTTGGTTGGTTTTGGAATTTAATTAGCTATTTATTTAATTATTTATAATTAGTTTAATTACCTAATTAGGAGTTCTATTAAGGGAAGGTTTCTCATTGTAAGGATTTAGGGTTTCTCTTATTTAAAGGAGTGACCTTCTTCATTATTGAAAAAAAAGTTATTTTTTAATCAATTAAACAGAGAGGATTTTCTCAATTGTTCACGTATAAACCTTGTTGCTTTTTAAGTCCGAACGCTTAAGTCGAATTGCAAGTAAAAGACCGAGAGTTCAAACCCCTATTGTTTCGTTTCATCCTAGGTTAGTATTCATAAGTTGAATACATCGTTAGGGATTCTTTGTTCCCTTTATAATTTTTTATCTCTTGTAATCTGGTCTTGGACAGTTTTGTCATTTCTGAGTCATTTTCTTTTTATGACTAGAAATTTTATTATGACTCTTTAATAAAATTTCAGCTTATTCAAAAAAAAAAACAGGTCCTCCACCTATACCCACACCTCCACCATTGCAACTGCTCCTCCACCACCAACGGCTCATTCAAAACCCTAATTAATAGCTTCCCTCTTCCAGTTCTAGAGACTCATGTGGTTGTCAATCGTAGTATCTCCTACATCGCCGCCGATCTCCGCGAACCCGTCATGGAGTACGAAACGACGAAGATTCAGTCCATTTCCTGCTACACTCTGCACTCTCTCAAGATCTGAGGTCTCGGTTGCCAATGCCAAACCAGTTTCTGAGAGGGCAGAGGTTAGGTTGGGTTTGCCCAGCAAAGGACGCATGGCCGATGACACTCTTGGTCTACTCAAGGTATGAATTTTGACATGTCACCTACAACTCTACTTTTTCAATTTACATTTGATTTTCTTTAGTGAAGAAAGGAATGAGGGGTAATTGGAATGAAGAGAGCATTTGAGGTTTAGCATTTTTTTCTGTTCAATTCTGTTACTTTTTAACGATTTTAATATTTCTGTTCAGGACTGTCAACTATTCGTGAAGCAGGTTAATCCTCGACAATATGTTGCAGAAATTCCTCAGGTCTTTTACACTTGTCCCTTATTCAAGCCACATGGTCATGATGCATGATTGTGTTGTTAAGGCACAAACTCTGACTTGTTTAGAGTTCTTGTGTTTCTCTTGTTCCTCGCGTGTTCTAGCTTGCTGTGTGTATTACCATGTTTTCAGTAGTCATAGCCCTCCTACTGTTCCATTTATTTATTTATTTTTCAGTTGTAAGTGGCACGCTACTGTAGATTAATGCTGTGTTTGCATTGCTCTTGCACAGCTGACCAATTTGGAAGTATGGTTCCAACGACCCAAAGACATCATACGAAAGTTGAGATCTGGAGACTTGGACCTTGGAATTGTGGGTTTGGATACATTTAGCGAGTATGGAGAGGTAAGCAGTAGGGCACATCTTATTAGTAAGACAGTGTTTCATTTGACTGTCATTAGTTAATTGGTTCATTTGGAGGCTTTATGGACTGATACATTCTGGAACTTTAAGTGGGTTACTTTGCCTATGGGCAAGTGCATTAAAACTTGAAGTATTTTTTACTCTTGGATTATTTTTAATCTAGAAATCTTGTCAGGGAGATGAAGATCTTGTCATTGTTCATAATGCTCTTGGTTATGGAGACTGTCGATTGTCCCTTGCTGTAAGTTTCTACTTTTGCATATCTAGCCAACTCCAATTTTCATTTGGATCATCTTTTAGCTGGTTGATCGTCAAATATCTTCTAATTTTAATTGACATACGTTTTTCGCCTTTTCAGATTCCTAGGTATGGGATCTTTGAAAATGTAAATTCTGTGAAGGAGTTGGCTCTAATGCCTTACTGGACAGCTAATAAGCCTCTTCGCATTGCTACTGGCTTTACTCATGTATGTTATTTAGAAGCCCGTGCTAATTTCTTGGAATTTTTTGGTGTCACCTTAAGTTTCTCTGTCATTAGTATTTCACCTTCTAAAACTTCAAGTTTGGTTCCTTAGTTGTATGAAAAAACAAAATGGTAGCATCTGGTTTGTGTAAATCCTCTGGTATTGATTTGGTGCCTTGTAACGTGGAAACTGTTTGACTAAACAGTACATCAAGGACTTGTAGACAAATTGCTATTTGGTTGTTATTGTATTTACTGGTTATGTGGTCCACTTGGTTTATTTCTGTTTTGGCTTTACACACAGCTCGGTCATAAATTTGCTCGTGAGAGTGGATTTGTTCATGTGGAATTTTCAACTGCTGATGGAGCACTGGAAGCTGCCCCTGCGGTGAGATATAATGCTTAACTGTAATGTAATGGATTCTTCCTTAGAAAAAAAAAGGAAAAAATATTTGAATTTAAAGTGCTAGTGTAACTTCTTTGAGTCTTTTGCTTATAAGTGACGACTTGATGGTTTGATCCTATAAACTTTTGATTTCCATGAGCATTTATAATTTTTTTATGACTGCTGCTTATAAATCGTTGTTGCTAATTCTTAGACATAGAAAATGATGTTTAAGTATACACATTTGGAAGTTAATTTTTTTGATATGTTGTGAGCATCAAATGATGGTTACATTTAGTATACACTAAAATTCTGACTATGGTTACCTTTAGTTCACTTTTCTTGGTTAAAAGTTGTTTTAGTTCTCATTTGGGCCATAGGATTTTCATAGAGTGGTCAATGGTTCAGCTCTTAATCTAGAAGAAGATAATTGAACAACACAAACAATAACTATGTCAGTTTACTCTCCACTTTTCCTGCTAGGTGGCTTACTTCTTAAAAGTTTTTTAATGCGTGTCTATGTTGTTTAACCATGCATGAATTTTATCAAGGTTGGAAGATGAACCCAAGAAAAAGGGGACTGATATATCCTCCTAGAAAATGTTCTTCATGTATTAAATAATGATTTTCGACTTGCATTTTCATTTGTCGATTGGGATGATCTTCTTATCTTATTATTTTAGATGGGGATAGCTGATGGGATTTTGGACCTTGTGAGTAGTGGAACGACACTGAAAGAGAACAATTTGAAAGAGGTTGAAGGTGGAGTTGTATTGGAGAGCCAGGTGAGTGTCACAGTTGCTGATTGACTTTTTCAAGCATGCAATCTTGTTTTTTAGAAGATTAGAAACAAAAAAAACAAAAAAGATTCTCAGAAACAAGTTTAGAAGCAAGTGGCTTATCATTACCCCTTCACTGCAAGTTGTCTGAGTAAAAAGTTGGGTTTATCTCATTCTCCAGGCAGTTCTTGTTGCAAGGAAGAAATCTTTGATCCAGCGGGATGATGTGAAAGACATAACAAAAGAGATTCTAGAAAGGTTTGAAGCACATTTGAGGGCAGTTGGTCAATTCGCGGTCTGTGCCCCATGTCCCTTCTCCTATTTTCTATCCTCCTTTTCATTCCCCGTTCTTTGATCCTTTTCTACCTCCATCTTCCTTAATCCTTCTCACTTCATGTTTCCACTTCTATCTTGGCAGGTGACTGCAAACATGAGGGGAAGTAGTGCACAGGAAGTGGCTGCACGAGTACTGAGCCAGCCTTTATTGGCCGGATTGCAGGTAGAAGAGAACTTCCGCTGTCCTGTATCTCCAGTCCTTACATTTTTAAACCTTGACTCGTAATGCTAGAATTTGGTCATGTTGCATCCACCTTTTTTCATTTTAATTTTAATTTTAATTTTAATTTGATCAATTTCTTCATTCTTTCTGTTTCCACTTTGATGGTCTGGTAGCATGCTAATTGGAAGTATTTGAACTCACGGCTATTCCATGTGACCCCCATTGCGTTGAGATGCTTTCCCACCCTTTGCTTAAAAATTGCAAGCTCTCATTTGTTTCTTATATGGTTGCTTGCAGGGGCCTACTGTCTGTCCAGTTTACTGCCACCAGAGTGGAAGCATTGATTACTATGCCATAGTCGTATGTGTGCCAAAGAAGAAACTTTATGAATCTGTACAGCAACTGAGACAGGTGAGTCATGACTTGTAATGTAGAGTTTCATTAATGTGTATTCAGCATCTCCTTAGAAGTTTGGGGTTCATCTCTCTCCCTCGTGCTGCATTGCATGAACTCTAAATCATTTTATTTGATGAATTCTATGGTAATCATTGTCTAATGAATTTTACTGCTTGTATCTATCTTGACTCAGATTGGAGGCAGTGGTGTTTTAGTTTCCCCTCTAACCTACATTTTTGAGGAACAGACTCCAAGATGGCAGGAGCTTCTTTTGAAACTGCAGTCATAAAGGAAAAAAACGTAGCTGCAGTGTATAAAATTATAAGCCGTTTCATTTCTCGTGGGCTCCTGCAGCAAATTTTTCCTGCACCCTTTTCTCAGTAACTATCCAAAATCCAATCTAAATGTTGGACAAGTACCTTCGGCATATCTTATAGATGTGATTGAGGGGAGGAAGAATCTATGGATCATGTTAGAAGGTTCTGAATTTCATGACTTAGTTTATATATTGTGTTTTGGAGTTTTAACCCAAGTTTTGTAGTTGTGGTTTATAACCCTTCCCCCCATGTACTGTATTAATGTTTTGTATGTACCCTAGAATGATTGGTTTCCATTTTAGTTGTATGTACAAGACGAAGGTAGTTTCTTGCAAATTAATGAATTGTTATAAGTTTGCCCTTGCACAAATCTTTGCCTTGTGGTACTGTGTTTGGAACTTTGTGAAAAGGGAAACAAAAAGTAAAAAATGATTGCAATTTGCAGGTAGCAATTTTCCAAGGCTGTGTTATAGTTGGAAAGCAAAGGCAAGGAGAAAGTATGAATTATATTAGACCATTGGAAGACCTACAAAGTTTTGTAGGTCCACAAGGTATCCAGTTGATATTAAATAAACATATTAAATCGTTTGAAACTGAAATTGGGATCAAATTCGGTTTTTTAATTATTTTATATTTTATACAATGAATATGGATTTTTATATTCTATTAAACCATTAAACTATTTGACTCAAGAACTTGTGTAGTTTGATATCCGGTTGAATTTTGATAATTCTACGTTAAATATCTCTATAATCCCTCACCAATGACTTAACCTTAGTGGTTTTCCTTTGCTCGTAAAAACGGACATTTAACCTAATGTAATCTAAGATTTCTTTCTAAAAATGCATTGTTTGGTATGCATAGAACTAAGGAATTTTAGAAATTTAGAATTGACTTAGGAAAACTGTTCTCCCTCAACAAAATAAAAGTCAAGGAAAAATGATTTATTTCCAAACATGTGGTATTCTAAGATTCCATTGAGAAGGAAAAATGAACAATATTGTTATGATAAAACTATCCCTTACAAGTATGTGTTATATCTAAATAGGTGAGCACCAATATTCTAATGGTAGAGTCCAGAATTGTGGTAGGAAAATGGTTGATTTCAATTTGGAGAGAATTAAAGACATTCCACTGAGAAAGAGAACAACATTAAGGTTTCTAACGGGAGCTTTGGGAGTTAGTAAATCGTATCTGGATGTGAAGTTGAAAGAAGGTGTGATTAGGCGACATAGCAATGCGATTCATCCAACATTAACTGAGGAGAATCTGAGGAGCAGAGTCAATCATTGTCTAACATCCTTCGATCCAGCAACAGTGTCACACGATCCAACCTCTTGAATATGAAAAATGTTGTGCACATTGATGAGAAGTGGTTCTACCTAACTAAGAGGACACATACATATTACCTTGTGCATGATGAAGAAGATCCAGTAAGGACAATAAAAAATGTCAATTTTATTCCTAAGTTGTTGTTCTTAGTTGTTGTTGCTAGGTCAATATATGATTGTAATGGCTCTTGTACATTTGATGGTAAGATTTGAGTTCTTCCATTAGTTCGTAGTGTTGTTGCTGTTAGGTAAAGTTAGAATAGACATCGGGGTACACTCGAGTTAAAACCAATTTCTAAAATCAGCAGGACAACAATCAGGGAGTTTATGATTGAAAGGGTGTTACCTGCCATTGCAAGCAAATGGCCTACACAGCATTATAGAACACCTTTTTATTCAACAAGATAATGCCCCAACTCATATAACCACTGACGATATTGATTTTTTGAATGCAGTTGAGCTAAGTGGAATGAATGTGACTCTCACATGTTAACCTTCTAACTCCTCTGATTTAAATGTGTTAGACCTTGAGTTTTTTAGAGCAATTCAGTCTCTACAGAGTAAAGATTGCTCTAGAACTGTCTGCACTGGTTCTTGTTGTTCAGCAAACATTCTATGTTTTTTCTGACAGGAAAGCAAATCATGTCTTCATTACTCTGCAATCATGCATGATTGAAGTACTAAAATGTGGAGGCAATAACACATATAAAATTCCTCACTTGAAGAAAAAGCAGTTGGAGAGAATGGAAACTATTCCACTAACTTGGAAGTGCAGGGTAGAGATTTATGGTCATGCTTTACGAGAAGTTTCTCATCAATAAAATTGGTAATTTCCTGCATGTTTTTGTTACTTCTATTACTTAGAATGCAAGTAATAATTTATCTATAATTTGTGCAGGTTTGAAGTGTTAAGATAATTTTGGGCAGAGGGTTTTTTGTCACCAAGGTAAGTCTTTTTGGTACACTGACATTGTAGTGAAATATCAATTGGCAATATGGACAGTATGCTTCATTGGTTGTACTTTAACTGTTACTGCTGGAAGTATCCATAACCACTTTTTTGGTATGAGAATTACATGTCCACAATGTCAATTGCTAATCTAACATTTCAGTAGAAATATGCACATGTAGTGCATATTTGTAGGACCTATTTTTGTATAGGAAATCATTGTATATTTTGGTGCAGCATAGTTTGCATACTTTTAATTTTTTGCTGGCTTACCGGGTAAACATAGCACATGTTGTGCTACACAGATAGGAAATTATTTTGGTATAGGAAGAATTGTTGGGTATTGAGAATTTTATATACCTATAATTGAATATATTAGGAGTATGAAATTATTTAATTCTCTTATGTCCTTAGAGTTCCTAGTAAGAGTAATTTTTCATTGTTCCCTCTGTTTCTATTATGTTAGGATGTGTGCTTGATTATTTGGATTTGATCATCCTATGTTTTCCTTTTATACTTTAACCTTAATGGCAGCAAGAGTGTGTAAGTTGTCATTTGTCAATAAAGCTTTGTTAATATGTTGGCTGACATTTCCTTTGTTTTCTATTTATATCATCCTCTAATTTACTTTGTCCTCTGTTCACCATTTTCTCTCACATACTTAGGGTAACAATGGTGTAAACTGATGTAATTAATCTGTCTCTCCTTCTCCCATGTCAGTTAACTGCTACCTAATTTGACTGGTTTAATTTTTGAATTTATGATTGTTATATTGAATCGTTGTGTTAGATATTACCATTACTTATGATGTAATTAATAAATGGTAATCTGAATTGATAAGAGGCAACGACTGTACTAGTTTGGTCAAACTCCTAATTCACCTAATCTTGCTGGCGCGTGAGGAGAAAAATGTGGGATTCTCCTTCTGAAATAAATATCTTTTCTGAAATGTTTCCATTTCCAATACAACATCTGCCTCAATAACTTTATTTCCCTTGCAGGTGCAGAGACTCCTGCCGATTAATCAACCAATCAAAGTGAAGAAGAAGTTTCCATAAGTCTGCAGGACTCAGCACTAGAGTCCTATAAGAAAGATGTATCAAAGTCTTCAGAGAACACACCAAAGCTAACTTTCCTCTATTCTTATCTTCTTGGTTTCTCCTTCTTCTTCTCTGTTTTTTGCAGGTTGCATAATGGATCCAAGGGAAGGCAGACATACTCTCCAGGAGACTGGAGAGATTAGAGGAGGGATGAACATGGCAGGGGTTGAGCTGTAGGGGCAGCTCAATAAGTTACAGGAAAATATCCTCACCCTCAAGGAGCTGGCTGCCAGACTGAAAGACATGAGAGATAATATCACAGAGGAGGATACAAATGAGGGGGATATGCTCCTTACAATAGGCAACGCCCTAGTCACCTGAAGACGCAGAGGCGCATGGTGGAGCTGGCCACCAACAATCTCACTATAACTGCCAGACAACTTGACAAGTTTGGCAATAAGGTGGCTAGCATCCCAAATGCCTAACTTCATTTGGTCATGTTCTTCTTGTCTTTAAGCTCCCCCTCCATCTTTATGTCCTTCTTCTTCTCTATTTTTTCTTGTTTTCCTTTCCATCATTAATAAAAACAGTTTCTCTACTTTTAGTCTTAAACTTAATTTACTTTTATTATATGTGAACTGGTTGAGTAGTTTATTATGGTGGATACTAGTAATTGCTTTTAAATTCAAGATGCAAACAGTATTAATGAACATGTACCCAGAAAACTAAAACGCTTGTGCAACATCAACACAACCGTTTGCACTCCTAATTTACAGTACACAAACATCAAAAATTACCCAATTATAGGTTGGAGAACATGATCAAATAGAGAAATCTACCTACAATTAGCCAGTATATGTACTAAATAACCCTAGTAGGGGTTGAGTTACAAAACTCATCAAAATTATACAAAATGTTAACCATGTTCAAGAGGCAGAGAACACATCTAATGGAATCAGGAAGAAGCAATCGCAACATTACAATAAACTCTCTTTCTCGGGTTGGATCATCAAACTTCCACCTTCCTTCAAAGTCCCTAGCTTCACTTATCTGTGGAGGTTGTTCATCCAAATAGAAAGACACCCCCCATGAACAATCCCAGAAATAGAGGCACAATCATCAATAGATGCTTCCTCATTTAAATCAATATAGAGAAGGGGCTTCTCAGGAGGAACCATTGACACTTTCTCTACACAATCACTAACCCTAGTAATAGTTATACTTCCGTCAAATACAAGCCCACATTCCACTTCATCATCCACAACCTTCAATGATGAAACCTCTTTTTCTCCTCCTGCCTCTTCCACACAATCTTCTTTCTTATATGTGTCCTCCACAATTTCATCATTATCACATTCTACTTCAATGGCGAAACCTCTTTTTCTCCTCCTATCTCTTCACACAATCTTCTTTCTCATATGTGTCCTCCACAATTTCATCCTTTTCATATTCTACGCTTGCAGCAGAAACATCTGACACATAAGCCCGTTGCTCTTCCACAACATCAATGAAATCCTTAACGAACATGTTGCCCGAATCATCAAATTGAGAAGCGCTGTCAAACTGTGAATTGTCGAAATAAACACCCACAACACTCTCATCCATCTTTGAAACAATTTTGGTTCTTCTTCTCAAGTTTTGTTTTAAGTAATGACAGATGATGAAATGGTTTTTCTTCTCAATTTGCTGTCAATGATAAGAAAGGACAAAGTCCTCTGTTTTGTGCCATCCCTAAAATTTTCGTTCCTTCCAAATTTTCAGCCTTCGGCTTTCCCTCTCATTTCTGTCTAATCATTTGCATGACGCGTAGTTTAGGCCGAATAATTTGTAGTTTGAAAAGGTAATTTTGGAAATAAAAAAAGCAGTGTCAGTTAATCGTGGACAGCGATTTACGACCCAAACGTCCATTAAAAAAGGACGGAGGAAGTATATGAAAGGAAGAACCAGTACTAAACAAAAAAAAAAACAACATGGAGAATAGTATGCTGGGAATAGAATGGAACATTTGGACTACAATAAGTGGTCAGACATTGAACACAGAAAGAAAACTAAGGACATCTATCATACTACAAATATGCAGAGGACTATGAAAGAAAGCATACCCTACGACCGTGCTCCTCTGCAAAATACTCTCTGTTGACATCGCTCTTAGGAATGGCATCATTGGAATTGATACCGGGTTTTCTGTGTGATCTTAATGCAGTAGGAGTAGGACCGACGTCACTGATGATTTGGATGATGAAGATGAGGAGAATGAGAGGCTTTTCCGTACAAAAACTTTAAAGCATGCAGGCCATTACAAGCGCTGGCTTCTTGGATCGCCATGTTATGTTTCATGTTAATTTCAAAGCTCGACGTAAATCTAATCTTGGCTCCGAGTCTAATCTCTTCTTTGCTGAATTGGAGATTCACGGGGAAAGAACGAAAGTCCTAGTTTGTTGTGACTTTTTTTACTCGTTAATCACCAGTTTTCGCATTCAGGGTTGTATTTGAAGTAGCTAAGTGCTAAGGTAGATGTTATTTGCTGCAGAAGAGATAGAACCTGGCTGTCCTGTTTGTTCCTATGACGAGGATAAACCACTAATCACCCGGTCAAGGAGCGCTTCCCTTGTCGTCGGCTTTTCCAAGATGGCGAAGCGGTTGCAAGGGCCAGCTGCTGCTCTTCATCTGTCGAGCCTGATCGACACCACACCTCCTGAAAACTTTAATGTTCACGATTTGCAAGTGTATATTGCGCTTGAATTGAAGTGACAAGTCAAGATTTGTAATGGTTGCTTACATACTGGTGTGATGGAATTTGGTTGGCTTAATTATATGTGTTGGTCATGTTTTAGTCTTTGCTTCACTTCTAATATCTAGTCTCACTCTTGAATGAAACAGGAGAAAAAAAACTAATTGTCGTGAAACATTTAATCAAAATAACTTGTCATTTCTCCTTAAAAGCTACTTATAATAGCACCACAAATTTCATACATGAAAAAGCCGCCATGGATCTGTTTTGCGGTAAAGGATGAAAAGGTTCAAACCATCAAAGTTACAATCCATAAGCACGAATTGTATCCTGAGAACACTGAGAGTACGACCAATACCTTAGCTAATACATTAGATTCATTGTTTTGATGTTCCTGCTTCTCCAGATGCTGCCGGCGGAGGCCCAGAAGTTGCAGCTCCGTCAGGAGCAGTCCTGTGTGGTGGTTGCGCTGGATGGTGGTAATGCTGGGTGGTTTGTGGAATTTGCGGTGGAGGCCTTGCGGAGGGATATGGTTGAGGGTACTGCTGATAAGGTTGTATTGGAGGCATATATCCATATGGTGGATAAGCTTGGTGATAGTGTCCATGAGGTGGTGGAGGCATACCTTGATAAGGATAGAGCTGCCCTTTCTGCTGCTCCATTCCAGGTTTGTTGTTGCCAGATCCTGATGGTCCATTAGGGGGAGCTTCTTGAGATGGAACAAGGGCACCCATTCTCTGAGGATCCATTGATGGATAAAAGGCTCTTTCCTGCTGAGGTGGTGGAGGGATGTTGAAGTAGTGCATTGTTGGAGGCTGGTCCAGAGTACCAGGAGGCTGCAATTGGTTCTGCTGTTGAGATATGACTGCCCGAGGTAACAAGCCGCTATGTGCCACTGCTGCCTGCTGCCTCGCTTCATCAGAAACATCCGTCTCAGGTTTTGGTACTTGAGGTCTACCCCACATCAGCTTTAGCCTCAGACCCTTAATTACTAGCTTGTTGGAGAGCTCTTCTGCAGCCTTCTCAGCACCTTCTCTGGTTGTGTAGGTTACAAACGCAATTGCTCGTTGAGTCACCATTTTTATGGATTCAATTTCACCATGAACATAAAAGTTATCCCTTAAATCCTGTTCTGTGATCCTTGCATCAAGCCCACCAACATAGAGGGTTCTAATGCTTTCATCCTCGGGAGGTTCCAGTGAGGGCATTTCACCGGCCTTATTGAGTAGTTTCAGTGCCACAGGATCATTCACTCTGCAAATATATACAAAAAGTCACATAACCGTGAATTAAAAAACCCGTTAAAAAATCATGTACTTCCTACATCACATGCCTATCTGCACCATTGAGCAGGTTGCCAAATGGGGTATACATATATGCATTCCTTTTTAAAGATGCTAACCATGATGAAATTAAGCTTAAGGAGTAAATGTGACATTCAGCAGTCAATACCCATACAATTGCATGGAACATTACTGTACATGAGCTCACACAAATTCTTTAATACTTACTATATATGACTGTAAATAAAGAAAAAAAGAAGCACATGAAAAATAGAACAATAGAAAGTCAAGACAGACCAGCATGCTGAGACACAAAGCTTTAAGTAGTCCACCATGAAGAAAAGCATCATGTGAACAATTTGATGTAAAGCTACGGTATATGTAACTACCCAGCTCCACTTCACTAAGTCATCCCACTAAAGACATGACAGGTACCAATGACAAGTAACTGCATTATAAGATTGTGGATTCCACCTTCACACTAAAATTCCCAAAATTTTGTGAACAGCTTCTGCCACAAACAATAAAGGAACCAGCTAAGATTGATTGATTGGTAAGGGAACTGAAGGAATTATGTTTCATGTTTATAAGGATCACCGACACGGAAAAAATTCTAGCAAGAGCAATCTAAACTCTGGACCTTTGCAGAAAGTACATCAAATAAAGTGAATTCCAAAGGTAATAACAAAGTCCTTTAAAGTATTGGAAATTCAATTTTGAAAAACCAACTGCTTCGAAACCAACAAATAGGAATACAACTAAGGGACTCAAACCTGAGAGCTACATCCTTGCCGTGAAGGAAGTACCACAAAGCTATTGGTTATTGATATGAACTTAAATCATACAAGTTTAGCAATAATGATCACATGGCAGAGAAATTAACAACAATAGCAAACAAGTGCGCATGTGAGTCAGTGGGTTGGTGCATGAAGGAAGGGAGAGAGAAAAGAAGACTAATCAGTACCCAGATGAAGAAAAACACTTGCACTTACCCGTAGTAGCGGTCTTTAATATTTTGCTGTGATAACTCCCCTGTTACGGGCATCTCGTGTCTGTAAGGGCACTCAGCACCTCTTGTACACTCACCCCTCACATAGAAACTACAAACATGTGCTCGGTTACGTTTGTAGTATGGTGTTGTCCTTTGGAGCTTAAGAATAGTGTCATTAGCCCGTGCTTTACCGAATGAAGATTCATAATCTATACCAGCCCGTGCCTGCATCAAGCATAACAATATCAGCTTAAGTTATTATATGAAACCAACAAAACTGGATTTCTCTAGCAATTTACATCTGAAGAGATGAAGCCCCAAAACCATAAGCATCAATCCCTCAATGGTGCTAAGTAGATTAGAGGATGACCACTACATTAATATTTTACCGCTACATAATGGAAAAATTATAAGATATAAAAGAATTATAACCTTTCCCTCAAATTCTTAGCACATAAATGAATTGAATAACCAGACATTGCTATTAAACCAAAAATAAAAACAACAGGGGGAATAGCATGCTGGGATAAAATGGAAAATTTGGATACAGCAGAAATCCCATTATGGAAGCACTGCAACAACCTTAGTCGTTAGCCATTGAGCACAGAGTACAAAACTAAGGGCATGTATCAGCAAATAGGGTATATACACAGCACTGTTGTAAGCACGCATACTAAAACCATTACCTAATTAAACGAATACAAACAATATTCCCCTAAGCCAAAACCATGTTATAGACTTAGGAAAAAGAAAGCATACCTTGCGGTCGTGCTCCTCTGCAAAATACTCTCGGTTGACATCACTCTTAGGAATGGCATCATTGGAATTTATACTGAGAGCAGTATCTCGAACCTGAACTGGCAAGCCATACTCTAGATCCAGCAGACACACTTGGCAAACATTTTTCAACTTGCTACATGTTTGGCAAATTTCAGTCTTTTTGTATCTTGCATCCCGACCAGGCCTCCATCTAAAAACCGTGAATGGTCGTGTGCATATCTTGCATTCCTTATCGAATTCAGCTTTCGTCTGCAACCACAACAAACCCAAATCATTAAAAAGAAGATAAAAGAGAACACATTGAAATATATAAAATAAATAATCCATCCCCATACTCTTAAATAATTTATACATACCATTCTCACATAAGGGTTGTCACCGAGACAAGACTCGCATATAATCGGAAAATCAGAGCGTTCCCATCCATCTGCTTCAAGATCTCTTAGCAATCTGTGTGCCATGTTAGAGTAAGCGGACACCACTCGATCTCCCCCCTTTCCTTTTGATGGCAGTTGTTGAACAGCTGAATATAACAAAGGAAAACTTAATTTTTAAATAATCCAAAACGCATGTGACATTGAAAACACTATTCCAAACACAAAAGCAGAAGATGAAGATTGCGACACAGGAGACGAGAGGGGAGAGGAGAGTACGGCTGCAATTGAAAAAATTAGGGCTTTGGACGGCCACGGAACACCGACCTCATAAAGCAATAATTCGAAGACTCATGAAACGCAACATTAAATGAGACTAAACAAAGAAACTCACCTGTCTCTCGGCAAACCCTGCTCTTCGTCGTCTTCCTCCCTTGCAAGTATAGATAGAAGTCGAGGGGAGAGGAGGGAAGGGGAAAATAAAAGTTTAGAATAATAAATTGGAGAAAAAAATCATATATATATATATATATATACCACCAAAGAGAGATGTGGTTATGACATCTTAATTTCAGTCCCTATTAATTTTTAGGGAAAAATATTTTTAGCTCCCTCAAGTTTTGGTCATCAACTGATCACACGTTAATCCTTCCGTTACAAGTTCTACCGTTAATTGTTGAATTGACACTAGTGTAATTTTTCCTTGGACTTATTTACCCTCCTCACATCTTTGTTATTTGTCCTTTATTGTTTATTTTTAGGTAGATTTTTTGTCTTTTATTCAATTTCTCTTCATTAGCTCCATGATCTTTTTTTTTAAACTCATTTGAAAAAGAAAAAAAACGCAATAAATTTTTCTTGTCTATCTAGTTTTTAATTTAATAATTTGGAATGATAATTATAATTCCAACTTTAATACTAATAAGAGAAGAATAAAAAAACAAGTAAAAGTGCACGAGCAGAAAAAAAATATCAGTTAAATTCATTTAAAAAATAATCCTTAAATGAATCGGTGATGAGGCAATGAAAGTGATTAGATCTGATAATTCATTGCTGAAAACGGAATCCGGAGGCGGAGGAAGAGTAGTCGTGGCGGCACCACCATCTTCAGATTCTTCACCTCACCCAAACCCCATGTCATCTCAGATTAGATGGATGAAGAAATTAAAGTAATAGCAGTGAAATATGCCTCAAATTTATAGCAATTTGCAAACAAATTATAAGAAATTGGCTAATGAGAATGAAACAAATAAAAAATGAGAAGGATGGAGTTCGAGGAAATGAGAAGATTGAGTAGTCAAACTTTAATTTTAAATGAAAATTTTGGGGTGGGTTCGGGATGAAGAGAGGCGAGTTGGCGTAGAGTGAGGAAAAAATAAAATAACATTCTCATGCTTCTCTCCCGGCATCATCTTTCGTTAACATATCGAAGTCATTCTCATCGGTATAAATTTTTTGAAACTAAAGATTTAGAATTCAACACAACTCTAATTAGGGATGGCAATGGGTACCCATACCCGTATACCCGCCCATAATTATACCCGCTCATAATTATACCTGTTTAAACGGGTATAATTTGGGTATGGATAATACCCGCATTTATAATTGCGGGTATAATTGGGCATGGTACCCGCACAATACCCGTAAAATACCCACATTTTTTTCGACTTCCTAAGGAAAATTTTTTCCTTGGTTTTGTCTCTCTCCTTTCTCCTCTCTCTTCTTTCATAATAAAAACTCAATCTTCTTCTTTAATACTTTGAACAAAATAAATTAAAAATTATAAAAACATAATCTTTATGTCAAGATGAGTAATTGCACATCCACTTTTCATATTTTTCTTAATTTTTTTATAAATGGGTTTTATGGAATATGATGCTATACAAAAATAATATAAATAAAATAAAATAATAGTAAATTTTCGCTTAATTATAATAAAAAAATTGGTTAAATAATTTTATTAAGTTAAATAATAAATAAGTAAATATAATTGGATATCCATTACATACCTAATTGGGTATTGGGCATATTGAGTATGGATAATAATGGATATTTAGTTGCGGGTATGAGTTGAGTATTTACCCATCCCCGCCCATACCCGCCCAATTGCCATCCCCTATCTCTAATCCAATGATATCGAACATCAATATGCTTCAATCTAGAATGAAACGCAAATTCCTTACCAAGGTGAATTGCACTCTAACTCTCACAAAACAACACATACTGATCTTGCTTAAAACTAAGTTTTTTGACAAATTTCTTCATCCATAACATCTCCTTGCAAGCCTTAGTAGCAGCAATAAACTCTACTTCAGTAGTAGAAAATGCCACACATTTTTGTAACCTTGATTGTCAAGCCACAACTTCCTTTGCAAGGGTAATCAAGTAACCAGATGTAGACTTGCATGAATCCACATCACCAGCCATGTCTGCATTTGTGTAACCAACAAACTTAGTCATACGACCCAAGCGCCTCAATGAAGATGAAGGCGCGAGTTGAAGGGAGCAACCGGATCTAGCCTCGCGCATGTATGGTTTCCTTGAATCAGGATGGATGAATACGAGATATTTTGAGGGGACAAAGGAGTTTAGATGCAGCAGAATATAATGGAGGAAGTTTAGAGGCGGATTGATGGTGACTTAAATGGAACTTTCTAACCGAAAGGAACCCTCCTCACAACGATGGTGAGACAACCTCCTTACAACGATTAACAAAGGATCTCTCTTCTATAAATTTACCCCTTAAGAACAAAGCTTAAGGAGCCTAATTACAAGGAAAGATTAAGGATACGCAAGGATTTCGGCTCAAATAGCCCCGGCTCCAAGAACCCTAATATTACCTAGCTAAAGGTTTGGCCTTAAGGTCTTATGATGGATATCATAAGCAAAATCAAAGACCCCTATAAATGAGGCTAAGTCCTTCAATTTATAGATGCGTTATTTACAAGTGAAAATACTAAAAACACCCATGGACAAAGGGTTTCCTTCTTTGGGGGCCGCGACCTTGAGCGTGGGCTTGAGGATAGGCGCTGATGGGCCTCGGGTGCGCTGGCCATGGGCCGCGGGAGGGGATGCGAGGGCTCACGCTGGTTGGTCGCTGCGCTGGCTGGGTGTGCAGGCACGGGCGTGCGATGGCCAGGCTGAGCTCACGCGCACGCTGGCAGGGCAGGGCACGAGCGTGCGTAGGCAAGGTTGGGCTTGGGCGCACGCTGGTAAGGCTGTACACAGGTGTGCGCGGGCACGAGAGTGTGATGGCAAGGCCGGGGCACGCGTGGCTTGCGATGGTCAGGCGGGGCACGAGCCTGTGAGAGCAAGATGGGGCATGAGCCCTCGAGAGCAAGACGAAGCTCGGGCCTATGAAGGCAAGATAGGGCGCGGGCCTGTGAGGGTAGGACGGACGTGCGAGGGCACGGGTGCGGGTGAGCGATGGCAAGGACGAAGGGCGAGGTGAGGGTGATGACTTGCGAGGGCACGGGTGAGGTCTGGAAGTGGACGCATCGGGGCCCCAATAGGCCGTCGCCTCATGAATATCCTTCTCGGCCTTAGGCGTCGATAAGAGCCTAGCGACTAAGGTCGGGCTTCTCGTAGGGCCTCGAAGGTAGGCTTCCGTGGTCGTATCATTCCATCCGCCTTTGAAGAGATTCGTCCTCGAATCTATAGGCTCAATACCATGCAATGCCAATCGGGCCAAGGCATGGTCTCGGCTAGTGTAAACACACGTAAACCCCTTGATACAATCCTCGAGAAAAATAAGCCAAGGCGGCTCCCTTTCATAGGCAAGGCATAAGGGCACGGACGAAGGAGACTCAAGAACAACCACAGCTAGGCCAAGGCGGGAAATAGAGGTGACTCGGGTCAAGTGCGGGCTCCAAGTAGACAGTGATGAGGCATAGGTGCTATGGACACCCAAAGAAGTGGCAGAAGAGGTCCGGGTAAAGTGCGGGACCGTGAGCTCAAGTGAAGGCGCCGAAAATGGAGAGAAAGGTGCTCGGCCAATGTGCCCAAAACCAAGAAGGAACGGGTCCAAGAAGTTAAGCATAGGCACCTTCGGAATGATGGAAAAATCACTCCCAATGGACCAAAAATTGCGCTGCAACGCAAGACAATTGACGACTTTCTCATGACAGCCCGAAGATAACTCACTAGCCATACTTGTACTCTTTTCGCTCCCTATCTCCACAACGTCATTGCTCGAAGAGACCGCAATGAGCTTTCTGTAATGGGAACCAAGCGCTCCTTTAAAGGATGAGAACCGAATGGAAACACCTCATCCTTTAGAAATGGTGGCGGCTCGGCCGATTCAACACTATAAGGAACTCCATGCTCCTCACACTCCATTTCAATCAATGCCCCTCCACCAAGTAGCTTGAGCTCTCGCCCTATGCCTCGAAATACCTCCCGTGTTTTCGCGATCTCTTCCATGTAGGTCCTAAGTAACGCCTCAAGCGATTCCAAGGTGGAAGGGCTAGGAGCATAGTGAGGCTCACATGGCTGCCGAGATGGGAACTCTTGATGAAGAGGTTGCCTCTGAATAGAACTATGGCGTAGGGCATCATGGAAAGGACGTGCCCGGTGAGGGGGGTCATAGCCACGTTTCGCGAGGAATGCGATGCTATCATGGAAAGGACGTGCTCGGTGAGGGGGATCATAGCCACGCTCCGCTGAGAATGTGATGCTATCTACGGGCGCCCCTCTATAGTGAGTTGAGCTACGGACACCATATGGAGGTGGCACTACATAAGAAGAAAAGGGGCGGTGTGGGGGCTCACGTCGAAGGTGCGGGGGCACATGCGCTTACCTAGTGGAGGCGGAATCAACCCGGCGTTGATGTTCACGGACATAGGCATACGACGAGGGGTCATGACCAAGGATTGGATAGGGAGCGGAACCTAGGTCATAGCTTGACGGGTAATGGCGCCCACTACCCGACTCATGAAGATCATAATCCAACTAAGAAGAGTATGTGGCACAAGAATGACTGTCTAGGCTATCAACCACATAAGACTAAGACCCATGCGGCGTCTCATTCCCATCGGCGTAGCTCTCAGCATAACAAGAACCGTCCTCCCAACTTGTGGCACTAGCATAAAAAGAATCCTTTTCCCAAGAGGACCCATCATCCTCGAAATAGCTAGACATAGAAAGTTACCTACAAAAGAAAACAAACGCAAGTGCTAATAAAAATATTAGTCTCTCCCTCACGTGTTTCACTCGTGTTTGCCACTCTAATATACTCACACTTTTCTCTCACTCTCTTGTCTCAATCACAAACCAATCACCTTAAGCTAGTAAGACTCTACGAATCAACTAGGGCTCATGGAAAGCAAGACAACCAAGGTAAGAAAGAAAGGCAAGGAAAGCCGCAATAGTGCCCAAGGAAAATGGAATTAATTCGGACACTAATTGGGCTTAGAATAGAGTAATGACGTGTGGGAACAAAGAAGAAGACACCAAAGCACAAGCTACTCAAGAAGAAAAGAAAGAGCGAAAAAGAAAGCACAAAAAGAAAATGCAAAATTAAAGCCGAACTTGTGTTCTTCACACAAAGGCACCTTTAAAAACGTTGTAAGTCACTTCATATGCACACACACAAGTAGTCTCTTACTTTTGACTCAATTATTTCTCTCTTTTTTGAATTGTAGGAACTTGATCACTATTTTTATTTTTTGATTTGATCTTTCTTTTAGTTCCTTTACCTTGGATTTTCAATTTTTTTTTTATTGAGTGAAGAGAGCTCACTTGTATGACATGTAGTCATGAAAGAAGAAGTGAAAGACAAGTAGTTTTTCAATTGAGAAATTTATCACTAAATGCCAAATATGTGTGAGGTGGCAAGTCAAAGTGATGTGTCAAGTTTTGTGTGGATGACAATGCAAGTGATGTGGCTATGCATGACAAGCAAAATGTGTGTAAGGATACATCCCTAGGGCCGGCTAGTGAGGGAAGTGAAGTAGTGAGCAAGTTGAAAAGCTTGGCTCACAATGAAAGTAGAATACTTGGCTCATAAAATAGTGATGTGGCCGGCTAGGAGAAGAGACCAAAAATGTTGGACACTAGCTAGCAAACAAGCAAGTCCACATAGCTCTCATGGCTCATCATCGAAAGCTCCAAAACATAGTAATAATCCACTCTTAAGAATATGATATTTCGGAACTTAAATGCACACAAACACAAAACAATTCAGCAATTATATTTCTCCAAAAATCAGCACACTAGAAGACAACAATTTCCTCAAGAAAATCAAAATTTTTAAACTTAATCGAAGTCATTCCTACGGTAGAAAATAATTTTTTAACCGTAGATATGGAACGAAAAGAAGTTTGAACCGTGGGAACACAAGGAAAATGAGTTTTAACAATTTAGTGGAACGGTTGTGAAAATGGAGAAAAACAGAAATTTTGCGACACAAAAAGAAAGAAGTTCTACGGTAGAAGAGATGATTCTAACTGTAGAAATGAAGAGGAGAACAAAGAAAACCAACCTAGAGGACGAGGGCACTCCGCTACCACTTGATACGATCCAAGCGCCTCCATGGAGATGAAGGCGCGAGTTGAAGGGAGCAACCGGATCTAGCCTCGCCCACGGATGGTTTTCTTGAATCGGGATGCATGAATGCGGGATATTTTGAGGGGACAAAGGAGTTTAAATGCAGCGGAATATAATGGAGGAAGTTTAGAGGTGGATTGATGGTGACTTAAATGGAACTTTCTAACCGAAAGGAACCCTCATCACAACGATGGTGAGACAACCTCCTTACAACAATTAACAAAGGATCGCTCTTCTATAAATTTACCCCTTAAGAACAAAGCTTAAGGAGCCTAATTACAAGGAAAGATTAAGGATACGCAAGGATTTCGGCTCAAATAGCCCCGGCTCCAAGAACCCTAATATTACCTAGCTAAAGGTTTGGCCTTAAGGTCTTATGATGGATATCATAAGCAAAATCAAAGACCCCTATAAATGAGGCTAAGTCCTTCAATTTATAGAGGAGTTATTTACAAGCGAAAATACTAAAAACACCCTCGGACAAATGGTTGAGCGTGGGCTTGAGGATAGGCCTCGGGTGCAGGTGGCCATGGGCCACGGGCGCGGACGCGAGGACTCACGCTGGTTGGTCGTTGCGTTGGCTGGGTGCGGGCTGCCTGGGCACAGGTACGGGCGTGCGATGGCCAGGCTGAGCTTGGGCGAACGCTGGCAGGGCAGGGTATGAGCGTGCGTAGGCAAGGTTAGGCTTGGGCGTGCGCTGGCAAGGTTGGACTTGGGCGCATGCTGGTAAGGCTGGGCACGGGAGTGCAATGGCAAGGTCGGGGCACGCGTGGCTTGCGATGGTCAGGCGGGGCACGAGCCTGTGAGAGCAAGATGGGGTACGAGCCCTCGAGAGCAAGACGAAGCTCGGGCCTGCGAAGGTAAGACGGGGCGCGGGCCTGTGAGGGCAAGACGGACGTGCAAGGGCACGGGTGCGGGTGAGCGATGGCAAGGACGAAGGACGAGGTGAGGGCGATGGCTTGTGATGGCACGGGTGAGGTCTGGAAGTGGACGCACTAGGGCCCCAATGGGCCGTCGCCTCATGAATATCCTTCTCAGCCTTAGGCGCCGATAGGAGCCTAGCGACTAAGGTCAGGCCTCTCGTAGGGCCTCGAAAGTAGGCTTCCGTGCTCGTATCACTTGGGCCCATCACTTACAAAATAAAGACTAAACTAGGAGTACCACGAAGACATCACAAAATCCACTTTACAGGTTCCCAGTGAGCTTTTCCTAGATTGGAGAGACAACGACTGACAACGCCAACTGCATATGCAACATCAGGCCTTGTACACACCATGAAATACATCAAACTCTCAACTATTGAGTGTTGCTACCCGATTTTTGACGCATTTTCACATTTTTATCGTTTATCGTATTATCAGCCTGTTTAAATTCAATTTCTATCGATCTTCGATCTTTGGCTGTTTATTTTAATATTTAACTCCATTTCATGCCATTTTAGTTTTTCGTATTTTTTACTGTCTTTTTGTTTGAACTTTTGTTGGTCCCAAGAGAATTTCCTCGGACCATAGATCAAACACTTTCATTCTTTAACTCAAAATTATCTACTCTTATTTTGTTTCGTGTCATCTCATTTTATTTTGTTCAATTTACTTGGCTATATCATTTTTTTTCGTTCAAACTTTTATCGGTTCCGAGTGACTAAACTCAAACCGAACTTTTTCTTTATTTATTGTCTACTGTTTATCTTGTCGCATATTCTATTATTTGTTGGTTCGAGCTTTTATTCATTTCGAACGAGTTCGCTCGTACCGTTTCCTCGAACCAAATAATTAAACTGTGCAAGCCCTTCATCATCCACCATTGATCTGTTGACCAAGCAAAGTCAACCAAGATCAACAGCCAAGATAAATCAAGGCCATGCACATTTTCTCCTTCGTGTTCTTGGCGCAACCGACTCCAAAGTATCCCTGCAAGTGCCTCGTCGACGTTGAATCATCATCACAAACCTCTCATCAAGAAGTTTCCATTAATCCTCAGCCACACACCCCAAACTTGCCCCTTACTCCGACCACTACTCACGCCCGTCGCCTACGCGCGCCTCCCTCACCACACACTCGCAAGCTTCACGCCTATAAATACCAAGCAACCCCGCAACAGAAAGGGGGGGACCAATTCATGCTCTCGTCCCTCATTTTATTCATGTTCTCTCCCTCTGCTTTGCTTTCAATTTATTTAAATTTTGTTCTTTTATCATTTTTCTGCAATTATTCCCAAGCAATTAATCGTTCTTGTTCTTGAAGAAATTAATTATTGTTTTACTCTTAATTAATAGCTGCTATTGTTTTAAATTAAATTCGTGGATTTTCTTCGTCGAATTGCGTGCCATTTCAAGTTAATTTCAAGCATTTTGTTTAATTAAAATTAATTCATTTTTATTTAAATTGAGCACTGTTTTGAATTAATTAATTTGTTGTGTTTGCTTGGTTGAGTTACTATTATCATAAGGATCATTTTGGCTGGGGTAGCGGCGGAGTTAGACTAGTCGACGTCTCCCTTAGTCGCTGGCAGTGGCGCCGACGACACAAGGAAGAAGAAGGAGTTTGGAGGGAAGGAGAAGGTGACGGGCTCGTTTAATTTTTGGCCCTGGTTGGTGATGGGTCGCGCCATTGCGCAAGCCCAGGTGAGGGAATGAAGAAGAGAGGGCCAGCAAGCCCATCTATTGGGCTGGGTTGGTCTGCCTTGGGCCCAGGTTCTCGACCCAGTGGGCAGAGCCCAATTTTGGCCCGTCGTTTTTTCGTACCGATTTATTGTATGCTTGTACTGTTTAATTAATTATTTTTGTATGCTTTTAAATATTTAAATAATCATTTTGCTTGCTTTTAATGGTTTAATTAATTATTTTACTTGCTTTTTAATTGTTAATCATTTTATTCAATTGCTTGATATTTATTTTACTTGTACTAATAATCTCACTTTGTAGGGTAAAATCAAATACACGCTCGCAAGTACACTTTTCTTATCCCTTTTATTTATTCAAATCTTTCCGCATATACATTCGTATGCATGACTATTTAGAACCGTTAGAATTTAAAATCAATTCACATGAATAATTTGTTTAATCACTCGCTTTGATTGCCATGATTAAATGTTTATTCCATGCGTATTAATACATGCGTTTGGTGGCTTTGATCCCACACCTCGGTTTATTTTTCGCATTTATTAAATTGGTACTTTGATAGTTATGCATGATTAGATCACTTAGTAATTAAAATTTAATCATGTATGGCCCGATGATGAAAGAGGGGTTCCCGCTTTAGTAAAGGTTAAACGGTTAATTTCGTTAATTAATCAGTCCCGACCCAACGAAAAATACTAAAGCGACGATTCCTCTGAGGGACACCTTACTTGTTTTTAAATATTTTATTTAAAACACCTCTTTTTTTTTACCAGTAACCTTTTTTAGGATGTGATTCGGGTGCCTAACACCTTCCGGAGTCCATAAATCGACCCCGAACTGTTGTTCTCGGGTTTAGACCTTTTTTGCCTTAGCTTTTTATTTTTTATGCCATGTCTTTAGGTTTCCCTAAACCTTAGAAATAAATAGGGTGGCGACTTCATTGCATTATGCGAGGCATCCTTTTATGCTCTGCATCCGTCCCGAACCTGTTAGCGTAAAATCAAAAAAAGGGTGCGACATTAAGGAATATGGAACCTTTTCCATCTCTTCTTTCTCTTCATAAATGGAGGGACATTGATTATTACTCAACTTAAAATGGATAGTTAAAGGAGAACTAATCATCTTAGCTTTGTCCATATTAAACCTTTGGACAACTTTCTCAACATACTTCTCATGTGACAAGTACAACTTCTTTGTACTTCTATCCATATTGACTTTCATACCAAGGATCTATAGGGTTTTAGTCGTAATCACAGCAGAAGACTTGTTATAAAAACCCAAACAGGAACTAAGTCAGCGAATATAATGTATGAAGATTAGGATTCAAACAGTGTACCTTATACCGGAAATAGAATCGTTGGAGCCCCAAACTAAAAATCAGAATTTGAATGGAGGAACCGTCAGCAAGAGATCGAACCGAACCAACAGGTATTGCTTATATCGACGAACACCCTCTATTGGTATCCACACAAATGAGCTGAATATTTGACAGAAATGGTCTACTAGTACCGAAGGAAGAAGGATTCACAATCCACTAGAATACAACTCCTTGCATTTTTCTCCTTCTTGGTGTTCAGTTTTCTTCTCTAAGAAATCTGAAAATGCTAATAAAACTAACACCTAAACCTTTAGGTTTACATCCTTAACTATTTATACTAGGGTTTCAACTTTTAGTTAGTTACCAAAGTACCCTAATAGTTATATGTAGGATATATGTTAGATATTATCAAATAATATCCTAGTAAAACTACACCAAGTCAATACTAGTTGCTAAACCAAGCACTACACAAATAGATGACATCTTCACCACAAGAGAGAAAATCTCTTCAAAATCAATACCTTTTCGCTTACTAAAACCTTTGACAACCAACCTAGTTTTGTACCTAGGCAGTGAGGTGTGTTCTTCTTGCTTTATTCGAAACACCCACTTATTTTCAAAGCCCTCTTACCTTTTGGTAATCTTACTAACTCAAAGGTAT
The DNA here is from genome assembly GCA_963691705.1 of Viola odorata. Lineage (NCBI taxonomy): Eukaryota > Viridiplantae > Streptophyta > Magnoliopsida > Malpighiales > Violaceae > Viola > Viola odorata. Next base: position 77,585,158 of record OY829537.1, read on the forward strand.
TATTCTCATGCAAAGATTTCATCTCATCTTGCATAGCAACAAACCACTCATTCTTTCGGTCACCTTCCATTACTTCTTTAAAGCATTCTAGTTCTCCCCGTTCAATCAACATCACATAATCATGGGGAGAATATCTAGTAGACGGTCGTCAATATCTAGTCGACCGTCAATCTCTTATGTTCATGCATTCATTGATTTAATGCCAATATTGTTCATGTTAGATTTAAGTCTGGTCATCTTAATCTCTAATCCGAATAATTAACGTAGTTCCCAAAGGTTGCGGATTACAAAACCTGAAGGATAAACAAACAACTAGATCGATCTTAGTTCAAGGCTCTTTGAGACTAGAGTGAATGCATAATTAGGTCTAAAGGCTATAAGTATAGTTATAAGAATAACTAAAGGCAAAACAGACCTCAACGAATATAAAATCTTAGTCACACTGCGGGAAGCTCAGGTCAAGTCAACAGTCAAACCTATAAGAAAACTTCAAGACATATCAACAAGTTATATGCCTTTATTCATCAGCAACATCATATAGTACACAATTAAACTTATATCTTAATTCTAGTAATCTTATTCTATAAAATTAGACAATTTTACTTATATAATTGAGATAAAAAAAATACTTTTTAAGACATACTCCCTCCATTCCTAATTAAAAGTCGGATTGAGGTTTGAAGATATATTAGAAAAAAGATTGTGCATAATTTTTAAGGGTGTTTTTATATTAAAAAAATTATATCTCTCCTCCATATAAAATGATTTTAGCTGACTATACTATAAATTGACCAATGAGCATTGAAAATATCTCATTAAAAAAAAGACACAATTTATGAATCACTTGAAAAATACAAAATAAATGGTAAAATAATTCAAAAAATTATACAAATTTAAAGGAAATTATAATAAATATGGGAGAGTTCACTTCACTAAAAAAATAACGAGAATTATTTTTTAAAATATTTTAAAAATATAAATTAAAAAACAAATTGTAAATAATTATTATTTTTTTCCATTTTATTAAATTCTACCATATTAGTATCATAATTTTTTGCAGTTTTTTACTATTTGTTTGAATTTTTTAAGAATTTAAAAGGTTAAAATTGTAACTTTTAGGTAACTATAAGGTTTATATTTTACCGTTTTAAATATAAGAGGTTAAGTGGAACATTTTGTAAACTACTCCATATAATTTTTACCTAGTATATTAATTATTTTTCGGGGGTATTAAGAGAGTGTTGGGATTGTCGATCAGCCCAACCCATTTGCTGTATAGTAAGACCATCAGCAGCAGGGGTGCAAATGGGGAGCAAATGAGGAGCAACTGAGGAGCTGATGGTGCAGCAGGGGAGCAAATTCCAGCGTGGATAGTCCGGGGACCAAATTTTGGTCAGTTATTTTATTAAAAAAAATATATTGACAGTCATCCATGGCGCGCTGCCATTGGATAAGGGTGTTAGTTTTTTTTCCCCCTCATTTTTTAAATCGATTTTTTTATAATAAATACTGAAAATAATTTTATAAAAAATATACCATTATTTTTAATTTTTTGAGATCTATAAATTGAGACTAGGTTTGTATTATTTGGACACTAAATTTTTTTCGAGTTTTTTACATTTTTTTCCTTTTTTAAATGCTTCTTTTCATAATAATTACTCAAAATAATTTTATAGCATTATTTTTACACTTATTTTTAATTTTTTGAGATCTATAAATTTGGACACTAAAAAAAATCAGACACTTTTTTTTCATTTTCTTCTTTTTTAAATGATTTTTTTCATAATAATTACTCAAAATATTTTAAAAGTAAAACATATTTGAAAATAAAAACACACAATTTGAAAATAAAACACACAACTCGGATATGATTTAACACACAATCTAAAAAGAAAAGAAATTATGAAATTTAATTAATTTATATTAAAAAAATATTATTTATTATTTATTATATTATAAAAAGTAATTATTATAGTAATTATAAATTTAATAAGAAAAAGAAATGAAAAATATGGTGGGGTATATGATAAATGATGTGGAAGGGAGAGAAAGTTTTTAACACCCTGAATAATCCCCTGCTGTGAGCGCGTGGGTGTTAAATGCTTTTTGGTTGGGTGTTAAGCTGATGTGGCAGTGAGAGAAAGTGAATAACACCCTAAATTTAACACCCGCTGCTGTGGATGGTCTAATAGGCAGGCAAGTGGAAAATGACTTGTCATGCTCAAATCAAATCACTTCTCTGTAACTAAACCCTCATTTACTCCTTGTTTCACGATCATCCTTGCTATCATGCGCCGGAACTCATTTTCTCCATTGTTGCCCCCGTTCACGGCCATTACAAATCCCTCAAAAAGTCCAACTCAGTTTTGTGATCTTCCAGCCATCTTGATGATGGACATTTTCATGAGATTGCCGATAAAGAATTTATTGAGTTGTCGATTCATTTGTAAAGATTGTGAACAGATGTTGAAATTATATTTTATGGTTTAAAATTTTAAAAATTAAGTACTTTATTATTTATCAAAGACATGGTCAACCCAAGTGCTTTGATATGGTTGCAAATATCATGGTATGATATTCTATGATATTGTCTAGAGGTGTCAAAACGGGTCTGCGGGCCGGACCTGACCAGACCCGAGACACCCGGGTTGGGACCAGTCCCGGTCCTGACAAAAAACGGGACCAGAAATTGGTCCCGGTCCCGACCCGACGGGTCCGGGCCGAGTCTAGGACCAGACCCGGAAATTCTTTTTTTTTTCTTTCTTTTTTTTTTCTTATTTTTTTCTCTTCTTATTCCTCCCTCTCTCTTCCTGCGCAGACCTCACTCTTCCTCTTTTCTTTTTTTCTTTCTTTTTTTCTCTTCCTCTTCCTCTCTTCTCTTCCTCTTTTCTTTCTTTCATTCCTTTTTCTTTTTTCTTTTCTTTCCTCTCTTTTTTTCTCTGCTCTTAGGTTTAATTTGGGTTTAATTTGATGGTTTGATTTGTTTTGGTGTGAGGTTTAATTTGATGGTGATGATGGGTGTCTGTTTCGGGTTTTAAGAGGAGGTGCGACGACTGTGATGGTGGTTATATGGGCAGAGGCAGTGTGTGGTCGGGGCTGGGTTTGGTTGTGGTTGAAGAGGTGGTTGGCAGTTTTGGCTGGTGGTGGTTTCAGCTAGAGGAGATCGGGTCCGTGCCGTATGTGTGTGTGGCTGTTTTAGCTGGTGGTGGTTGTGTGGGCAGAGGCTATGAAGTGAAGAAGAAGACGTGAAGAACGAAACGAAAGAGGGAAAAAAAATTAGGGCTAAGCCTAAATTAGCCGGGTCTCGGGTCTGACCCGGATAGACCCAGGCCCGACCCGAATGGACCCGGAAATTTCAGGTCGGGACCAGACCCGATCCCGAGATAAAACGGGACCAAAAATTGGTCCCGGACCCGACCTGAATTCCCGGGTCCGGGACGGGTCTGCGGATTTCGGGTCTGGTTGACAGCTCTAATATTGTCCTTGCTATTTGTGTCAAGATATTATATTAACTATATATTAAATAGATATATGTTACTGTATATATGGAGCGGTGGTTTTATGTAATCTATAATAAATGATTTTATAGTTTTGGAGAATTATTGTGAGCATATGGGTATTCGTCGGTTCGGGAAGCTTTTGGTTGCACCCAAAAGTTTCAATAATTGTCGTATCTTCAAAAGAGACGTCTATCATACTACCCCGTGCAGGAAGGGCGCTTCTTCTATGAGGATAATGCTCTATGACATTTCTATCCTTATCTTTGTTATTTAAATTATCTATTTTATCAAATATACTAGTTATTTATTGTGTCTATTATTCGATCTTTTCACATTATCAATTATGAATTTTGATGTATATTAATCTATATTAATTAGTAATTTATTATTTAGATAATACACCAATTTTTCTAACAATCTCAACGATGAAATTTTGGGGATTCCCTTCGGGGTTTGAATAGTAGAAAGAAAAAATGGAAGATGAACAAGTATTGTTTTAATCACCAGAACCTATTAAAAGAGACGAAGAAGAGCGCATAGTATTACTTTATGAGGTTATCAATATGTTCTATAAACATGAAATACACCGGTAAGACAGAAATGTGATTTTGTCACGATTGCAATATAATGGTAATTTAATTGTTAACTCTTAAAGTACGTTAATCTAAAAAATTTCAGCCTTTGTTAATTAATTAATAAATTATAATTCTTGATATATACTACTCCCTCCGGTCTCGATTAATTGTCATTTTACTATTTCAGCACGTATTTCAAGACGGCCGGAATAGTAACTATATGATCTTTGTAATAAGGAGGGAGTATAATTTATCGTTGATTAAATTGTTAACTATAAAATTTATTGGATACTCGTCAACGAGAGTTATATGGTGCATATTTATGAAATCAAGTTATTAAAATGGAATTAAAGATTTAATTTAAATTGATATGAATGTAATCTGTGATGGTGCAAATCAGACTTGGGCAGTCAAATTATTATAACGAAACCGTGTTGGTTTACATAGAATAAAAATTGGAGTGATTGTGTTGATGACTATATTAATGGATGAATTTATTTGTATAAATAAATTGTTAGTGAGCTAATTTTGCACTAAGTCCCAAATCAGGCACTATAAATTCATTTGCTTAAATATTAATAATGAGGAATTTACTCGTCTTCAGATATATTCCCGATGGAAGTTACTCCTTTCAGGGCAAAATAAACGTTGTTTTAACCCCGGACACGTGGCTTAAGAAAATGATTGGTGGGAAGAAAACGAGGCATTTTTTGACCATAGTACCCCCACCCTCCCTAGCTATTTACAACTGATGGTTGGCTTAATTCTGAGAGCTGCTGGCTTGAAACCGGCTGGGTTGATGCATGTTGATGGCTTGAAACCGGCTGGGTTGATACAAGTTGATGGCTTGGGGAGATGGAAGACGGAGACTCAGCTTGGCTAGGTTACGGGCTTGGCCTAGCAGATTTGAGTATCAATGCAATTCCATATATAGTTGCTTCTACTTTTACATTTCCAAACGAGTTTTTGTTTGATAAATAATCAACACGGGTGAATAATTATAATAGGCCATTAAGTATAGACTATGCACTTAAAATTTTACTTTATTTACTTTATAAAATTTTACTTTATAAAAAATTCGGATCAAACCCGAAATAATTAATTTATTTCTCATGTTCTTTTTAAGTTTTTATTTATTGATAATATAGTATTTTTTATATTTTTATTTCGTATCATTTCTTTTATTCTATTTTATTTCACATTTCGGTATTTTCTGTTCGAGTTTTTACCAGTTTTGAGCAAAATTTCTCGTCCCGATTAGCTCAAACCGAATAAATAAATAGAAAACTTTAATTTACCATTGTGCCATTATAATTAATTTGGTACAACTTTACTGTTCACCTTCTTCCTCCTCTCCTCCACACAAACCCAACCAAATCAGCCAACCACCAATCCTATGCCTCAATTAAATCCAATTCTAAGTCCCCTCCCAAATTAATTCCAACTCCAATTCCAATTCCAACACCAAAACCAAACCAGCACCCTCCAGAAATTGAAACCCGTGGAGAGGGAAAATGAAAATTGAAGATGAAAATTGAAAAAGGAAAAGCTTCCGTTCCCACGCAAATTTCGGATTCAAACACAAGAGAGGGGGAAAATGAAAATTGAAAAAGGAAAAGCTTTCGCTTCCCCCGCAAATTTCATTTCAAACACAGAAAGAGGGAATCGAGGAAGGCAGTCGAAGTCGAAGCCGAAGTCGAAGTCGAAGTCGAAGTCGTCGTCGTCGTCACCAGCGCAGGCAGGTAGGGGCACCCTCGTCTTCTCCAGCCCGGGGATCTGAGAACGACATATATTGGGGGACTACTTTTCATCGCTAAAATGACGATTGTAACGCCCCAGAGGGAGTATAATATTTAATACAAGCTTTCTAATGCCAATACTCTATGCATTTTCTTACAAGTATTTTTGCAGGTGGTTTAAATTTGTGCTCATACAAGAGGTATTTATATTATAACTATATTTATTTATTTATTATGATTATGATCATAAGAATGAAAAAAAAAGTGATATTTTATAGTTGCTATTATATCTAAAATAAATTGGAGGATTATTTGAAATATGGGGGTATTTATAATTATGTCATTTATTTGAAATGTGGGGGTATTTATAATTATGTCATGAAGTTACTAATATTTTTGTGAGTCTTATGATATATCAATTACTAGTGTGCAATTGAAATTAAAGTTGTGACTTATATAAGTTATAAAATTGTCGCACCCCCTTTTTCGTTGAAAACGAGTTTAAGGTTCGCGGCGGATGCTAAGCATAAATGGATGCTTCGCATAATGCAATGAAGTCGCCACCCTATTTTTCTAAGGTTTAGGGAACCTAATGTTATGGCATAAAATAAATAAACCAAGGCACAATGGTCTAAACCAAAGAACGATGGTTCGAGGCCGTATTTATGGACTTGGGAAGGTGTTAGGCACCCAAGTTACATCCTTTAAAAAAAGGTTACCGGTATGCGAGGTGTTTTGAAAATGTTTTGAACATGTAATTGGGCCCTCTAAGGTGACGTTACATCTTAGCATTGGGTTATGTTATTTCCGTTTGGGGGTTCGAGGGATGGGGTTACCATTTTGTCTCGATGCTAGAGCGGACGGTCCCCCTTATCATCGGGCCATGCATGATTATCTAGTTACTAAGTGATCTATCATGGCAAAACTATCATTGTATATTTTTATGAATGCACGTATGGTTGGTATGACCTTTGGAGCCATTATGCATATCACTTAACAAGAAAAGCATTTAATTTCATGGCAATTTAAACGCGAGCGATGTAAACATGTAAGCATGTGGGTTGATTTTACTCATTAGCAATTCTATATGTCATGCGTACAATTTGGTGGTTTTAGCGCTTCCTAAGTGGTCATGCATGCGATAAGATTAAGGCTTTGGACCTTCGTGTGAACATTCAAAGAAACGTTTTAAGGTAATCTTACCTTTTGGACGATCCCCGATTGACGACAATTAACATAAATACTCTTAGGTATACAAACATACACGATGTTAACTACTTAGCTAATTATTACAAACCATAATTTGAAATAAAAACTACTTACCTAATTATTACAAATTGGAGGTCGGAATAATTAACGTAACTAATTATTACAACAATTGAAATATCTAATTATTACAACAGATTGTTAACGAGTAATTACTTTTTACAACAAGTGAAGATAAGCAATTAATTGTTACAACAAGTTTAGTAAATAATTATTACTCCATACATGCGCTTAAAAATAATTGATGATTAATTATTACATACGAAATGCGTGAAAATGAGACTTTCAATTTTAATGGGCCGGGTTAGGCCCATACTTGGTTTCCTAATTTTTTGGAGATTATGCATGCAAATTTCTTACGAAAAACATTTAAATTAACTAAAGGAAAGTTAAAACGTACTTTTCGGTTGACGATTCAAAATTCTACCTACAAAATAAAAGTGTTAGTACGAACTTAAAGATAATAAATAATAAAAGCGCATACACCATTTATTTCATACGAGCGGTCATAAAAACAAATAAACATCATGCGAGCACTTTATAATTTTTTACAACAAAATTGGCACTACACATAACAAATAAAATATCATGTAAAACATGCAATTTAAAATTCATGATAAATTACATGTTATAAGCTAAATAAAACCTCATACATGGCCCAAAATAAAATAAACACATCATACATGCATGTAAACATTCTATGTGAATTTAGCAAGTCAAAACATCATGCGAGCAATTTAAATAAGTTGACGAAAATGGATCGAATGGGCTCACACAAAGGGCTGAAATTAAAACAAATTAAAGGGACACATAGGCTTGGCCAAGCCAAGCCCATCAGCATTTAAAACAACAAGGGACGGGCTGAAGCCCGTCACCTTCTTCTTCTTCAACGGGAACAGCCACATGGCTGTTCTCCTTCTTCACGTCGCCGGCCACCATCGCCGGCGACTCAAGCTTCCAAAACCACTACGAACAACAACCACAACAGCCCAGAAATTACCACCTCCAGAACAGCAGTGCAACCCTCCAAAAACAGTAGGTAAATAGCAAGCAAAACAACAGAAAACAAAACAGCAAGCGATTTCTCAGAAAAGGGAAAAAACCAGGCACAAAACAACCCCGATGTATCACACAAAAACGCCTCCTAACGTGCAGGGAGGTAGCACGACTACCCTACAAACAAAACCTATCAAAAACTAGACCAATCCGTCCATAAACCATAAGCAATTTTAACATTGAAAATTAATACGCATTAATGCCAATAATTCACAAATAATTAAATCAAGCAGTAAGCAATTAAATTGAAGCAAGAACAGACGATATTACTTGACAATAAATCATTTAAAACACGTTTAGGCTAGTGATTGAATTGATACATGCATAGAACGAAAATTTGCGAAGAGAGAGGTTAGAGAGAGAGAGCTTCTCTAACTCACCTAGATTGCTTCCTTTGCTGGTTTGATGTTGATGATGAGTAGGTGCGACAACCCGTGCCCGCGCGATGGTGAAGAGCTTGCTATTTATAGGACAAGGCTCGGAGGAGCATGTGGTGAATTTGATGCGCGTCGGCGTGGGCTCGGGCTTCAACGACGAGTGGAAAAGGAGCAGTTCGGAGTGGTCAGTAAGTCTTGTGTTCAGTGGCTGGGAAGAAAGGAAAGCTTCTCTTGATTGGAAAGGCTATGGCTCGAGGTAGAGTGTCCTTGAGTTTGCGTTTAATGCATGAGGAAAATGAAGGAAAGGTGATGATGAAAATGCCTCACGGCCGTTGGATGAAAATGCCTCACGGCCGAAAAATACGAAAAAACTAAAAAGATACGAAATGACACGGAATATTAAACAAACTAGCCTAGGATAAAAAATCGACAGAAATTTGACCTAGACGAGCAATTTAAATGTGGTAAACATAAAAATACGAGAATACGTTGATGAAAACCGAAAAATACGGTTTAGTCGAAAATACGGAAAAAATACGAAAAATTCAAAAGACGTGAAATGGTGTGAAATATTAAAACAAATAGTCCATGATCAAAAATTGATTGAAATTTGACGTAAACGGGCTATTAATGCAACATGCAATAAAACGAAAAAATTGTAACGTAAGTCAAAATTCGGGTAGCAACAGTTGCCCCCTCTTTACTGTCTGATCAAAAATGCAGTGTAACTGAAATTTTTGATGAGCAGTAAAGATGGTTGCCCTGAGTACTTACCACATCCCGATTACGTCGCAACCTGTTGAAAGAGAGAAAAACGTAAGTAGTAAAATGTAAATGCTGCAGGGCGAGGGTAGCACTCGCGGTCCATACAATTTGACAGAGAGTAAATGACGTAGGGAGAGGGTAGCACTCGCAATCCATACGTTGACAGAAATTTAAATACGTAGGGCGGTGATGTGCACTCGCAGTCCATACGTTGACAGAGATTTAAATACGTAGGGCGGTGATGTACACTCGCAGTCCATACGTTGACAGAGATTTAAATACGTAGGGCGGTGATGTACACTCGCAGTCCTTACGCTGACAGAAATTTAAATACGTAGGGCGGTGATGTACACTCGCAGTCCATACGCTGCCAGAAATTTAAATACGTAGGGCGGTGATGTACACTCGCAGTCCATACGCTGACAGAAATTTAAATACGTAGGGCGGTGATGTACACTCGCAGCCCATACGCTGACAGAAATTTAAATACGTGTTTGGAACTTACCTTGAGTTCACAGCATCATACCTTTGGTCGGATTATTGAGGAAAATGTCTCTAATAGTGAGGAAGATGGCCTTCTCGGCTATTGAGGAGGGTGGTTTTCTCTCGAATTTACCGTGTGAACTCAGACACTGAGGAAGATAGTCACCTCAGACATTTATCTACTTTTGAGGAAGATGGTCACCTCGGACATTTATCTACTTTTGAGGAAGATGGTCACCTCGGACATTTATCTAATTTTGAGGAAGATGGTCACCTCGGACATTTATCTAATTTTGAGGAAGATGGTCACCTCGGACATTTATCTAATTTTGAGGAAGATGGTCACCTCGGACATTTATCTAAGTTTGAGGAAGATGGTCACCTCGGACATTTATCTAAGAATAACATGACTTGAAAGATATAGTAGTAGATAGACAATGAATTTAAATGACAAAGTGTGGGGAAAGCAAGTCTTACCTTGAACTTACCGTATGGATTAAAATTGATTTGAACGTGAGGGAGCGTGATCCGCCACATGAATTTGATTTAGGAGTGGTAACGTTCTCCATTCGAATTATTGATTGGATTTTAATGAAAATCCAAGATGAGGGTATTGCAACGATGTTGTGATTGAAGACCCATGGTTGTGTTCCAAAGAAGCTTATCTGTGTCCTGCAAATAGGAAGGAAGAAAACACCAAGCGTTAGCCATTCTCTTTTGATATAACTGGGCATGACACATAGCGGCCAAGCGTTTCTCCGAGATGAGATTCAATTGCTCATATCTCACTCTTGCCCAATCTGACTCTTCTACTCCTGATTCAGCCAAGACTCTGAGGGAGGGAATCTCTACCTCAAGTGGTATCACTGCCTCCATGCCGTAGACCAAAGAGTAAGGGGTCGCTCCCGTAGAAGTGCGAATTGCGATCCTATAAGCGTGTAGGGCGAAAGGAAGCATGTCATGCCAATCTTTGTGGGTGACTACCATTTTCTGGATGATTTTCTTCAAATTCTTGTTTGCGGCTTCAACCGCGCCATTCATCTTCGGGCGGTAAGGTGAGGAGTTGCGGTGTTTCATCTTCCATTGTTGGCATAGATCATTGATCATCTTTCCATTTAAATTGGTACCGTTATCGGTAATGATCATTTCGGGGACTCCATAGCGGCAAATGATGTTCTTCTAGATGAACCGCATGGTCATCTTTTGAGTAATGCTTGAGTAAGAAGCGGCTTCTACCCATTTGGTGAAGTAATCGATTGCCACCAGGATGAAGCGATGACCATTGGAGGCTTTCGGATGAATCTGACCGATGATATCAATCCCCCACATCGCGAAAGGCCAAGGCGATGTCATGCTAAAAAGGGGTGCCGGAGGGACGTGAAGGTGGTCCGCGTAGACTTGGCACTTGTGGCATTTTCGGAAATAATCAATGCAGTCTCTTTCGATGGTGAGCCAAAAATAACCTTGCCTCATGATTTGCCTTGTCATCATATGTCCACTAGCATGCGTGGAGCAAACCCCTTCATGAATTTCGGTCATGATTTTCTTAGCTTCGAGAACAGTGACGCAACGAAGTAAGGCCCCATCCGCCTTTCTCTTGTACAACACTTCGCCATCAAGGTAGAAGTCCAAAGCCAAACGTTGGAGGGTTTTCTTACTACTTTGACTCGCCCCCGGCGGATACTCTCGATAATTGATGAACCGGACCAAATCGTGGAACCACGGATTCCTGTCGGGCTCATCTTCCAATGTGGCACAGCAGGCCGGTGTTTCTTTTACTTCCACCCTCAATGGTTGCAGCATTATCCCGCATTCTAATTTGAACATTGAGGCCAAAGTGGCCAATGCATCCGCGAAGCGGTTCTTGTCTCGATCGATTCGGTCAAACTTGGTTTCCTCGAATTCCCCCATGAGTTGGGTGAGCAACCTTTGATAAGGTATTAGCTTGGAATCTCGGGTTTGCCATAAATCTTGAGCTTGATAGATGACGAGGGCTGAGTCTCCAAAAATTTTCAACTTTTTCACTTTTAGGTCAATGGCTGCCATCAAGCCGCTAACACATGCCTCGTACTCGGCGACATTGTTGGTGCACGGGAAATTTAACTTGCATGCTACGGGGAATTGCCGACCATCTGGGGCTATGACTACGGCGCCTACTCCCTTTCCTGAGAGGTTTACCGCGCCATCGAAGAACATGGTCCACCAATCATCCTCTTCTAAATCTTCCGTGATCTCGTCGTTGATTACCATGATATCCTCATCGGGGAAGTCAAACTTTATAGGCTCGTACTCATCCATGGCATTATCAACTAAGTGGTCAGCGAGAGCGCTTGCCTTGACCCCCTTTCGCGTCACATATATGATCTCGTATTCGGCCAACAAAACTTGCCATCTACAAATCCGACTTGATAAGTATGGCTTCTCGAAGATGTATTTCAAAGGGTCCATGCGAGAAATCAGCCACGTCGTGTGATATAACATGTATTGTCTGAGTCTTCGGGCACTCCATGCTAAAGCACAACAGGTTTGTTCCAAAGCAGAATAGCGCATTTCGCATTCGTTAAACTTCTTACTCAAGTAGTAGATGGCTTGCTCGCATCTTCCGGAGTCATCGTGTTGCCCTAAGACGCACCCCATGGCGCTGGTTGTGACTGTTAAATAGATGAGCAAAGGACGTCCTGGAGTAGGAGGGACCAGCACCGGTGGATTTTGTAGATATGTCTTGATTCTCTCGAAGGCCCTCTGACAATCTTCATCCCATTCAGCCTCTCCATTCTTTATCAACATTTTGAACATTGGCTCACAAGTGAGTGTCAACTGGCTGATAAAGCGGGCGATGTAGTTAATGCGCCCTAAGAAGCTCCGCACCTCTTTTTCCGTCCTGGGAGAAGGTAGCTCTTGAATGGCTTTCACTTTATCTGGGTCTACCTCTATGCCTCTGTTGCTGACAATGAACCCTAGAAATTTCCTGGATGTTACTCCGAAAGTACACTTGGTGGGGTTCAAGCGTAAACGAAATTGTCGTAATCTTTCGAAAACCTTCTTTAGGATATCTACATGATCTTGTTCTCCGCGAGACTTGGCAATCATATCATCGACATAAATTTTGACCTCTTTATGCATCATGTCATGAAAAAGAGTGACAGCGGCGCGTTGGTAAGTGGCACCCGCATTTTTTAATCCAAAAGGCATCACTTTGTAGCAAAAGGTCCCCCAAGGCGTGATGAAGGTTGTCTTCTCTCTATCTTCCGGAGCCATCTTGATTTAATTGTATCCTGAAAACCCATCCATGAAGGAGAACATGTCACTGTGAGCGGCGCTGTCCACTAGGATATCGATATGAGGGAGTGGGAAGTCATCTTTGGGGCTTGCTCGATTGAGGTCTCTAAAGTCCACACACATGCGGACCTTCCCGTCTTTCTTCGGCACAGGTACGATATTGGCAACCCATTCTGGATATTCGGCGACCTTTAAGAAACCCACCTCTAGTTGTTTAGTAACTTCCTCTTTTATTTTTAAAAGGAGGTCTGGATGCATTCTTCGGAGTTTTTGCTTTACGGGCTTGAACTCGGGTTTTAAAGGTATGTGGTGTTCGACTATGCTAGGATCGAGACCGGGCATATCGTCATAAGACCAAGCGAATACGTCCGAGTATTCCTTGAGGAGGGAGATCATCCTTTCTTTCTGAGTAGAGTTTAAAGTCGTTCCGATCTTGATGATTTTTCGATTTTCTTCGCTTGCCCCCAAGTTTATTTCTTCCAACTCCTCCTGATGAGGAATTATTTCTTTCTCTGAACTCTCAACTAAACGGGCCAACTCGCGCGGAACCTCACCCTCATCTTCGGTTGCGGCAAAAATTTCCTCATCGGTAAAGACATAGGGTGTATCAAGACCAATCGGTTTAACATTTATCCTGAAAAATAAAATGCGAAGAGTAAAAGACATTTGGAAAAAGGGTTAAACATATTTATTTATTTTTAAACCGAAGGGGAACGCAAGTTCCTATTAAAGACAACAAAACGTGCATACATATATATATATATATTTTTAACCGAAGGGGAACGCTAGTTCCTATAAAAGGCAATAAAGCATGCATATATAATTACACGTGGATATCAGGAAGTGTGATGGCGGTCCAATTGCGCACTGGCCCCCCAGACTTCTTCACGAAAATGGCCAAGCCTTGAGATGACGCTTCTTCTCCGAGTGTGCAAACATGGAAATCCGAAGCCACACTGACTGTGGTTGAATTCGAGTTGACAATTTCAGCTGCGAAAGGGAAAGTGGTTCTAATGTGCGGGATACTCATGCCATAAGAAGGCGTAGGACGCCCAAAGAGCTTGGCTAGCTGTTTCTCTTTCTTTTCCTCAGAGACCCTCACGAGATCGGCCTTGGTTGGTTGATACCCCAACCCGAAGCGGTCCCCAAACTTCTTAGGCGGCGCTAGGCCCTTTGCTCCCTGTAGCATGGCTCCTAACCTTTTCCCTAGCTGTGAGTTGTCTTTCGACGTCACATGGGTAACTATCATGGCCTCCTTGGGAACTTGGGTTTTGACGATGGGCGATCCCTCCTCTATCCATTCCGCGTTAACTATTTCGAAAGCTTGGAATGAGCTCTCCATGGTTTCGGTAGCCTGGATGTAAGGCACGGATGAATGCTTTGCTAGAATCAAAGCCTCTTCTGCTCTTATGGTAATGAGGACGTCATCCTTTACATACTTAAGGCATTGATGCAAGGACGAGGGAACGACCCCTGCCGTGTGGATCCAAGGTCGCCCTAAGAGCATGCTGTATACGGGTTCGATTTCCATGATTTGGAACGTCAAGGTAAATGTGTGGGGCCCTATTACTATATCCAAATCAAGGCTTCCGATAATCTCTCGGATAGTTCCGTCGAATGCGCGGGCCATCATTCCACTAGGCTTCAGAAGGGCCATGTCTATTGGTAACTGGGCGAGGACATGTTTGGGCATGACGTTCAGCGCGGACCCATTATCAATTAAAGCCTCGGCTATGACGTGGCCCTTACATTCCACCGTTATGTAGAGGGCTTTGTTGTGATTCGTCCCCTCGGGGTCAATTTCCTCTTCGGAGAAGGTGATGGTACTTAGAGCTTGGATTCTCCCTACGAGGTTTCCCACTCCTTCCACAGTGATGTCTTTAGTCACGAAAGCCTCATTCAAGACTTTCAAAAGGGATCGACGATGAGGTTCAGATGTGAGGATCAATTCCATTATGGAGATGCGAGCCGGAGTCTTCTTTAATTGTTCAATGACATTGAACTCGCTTCTCTTCATGATTTTCAGGAATTCAGCCGCATCGCTTTCAGTTACGGGTTCGTTCACCCCTTGCTCTTTTTCCACTATTTCCTCGGGAATCAATGGGCTTTTCCCTTTGGCTAGCCTTTGCTTCTCAACTTCTTCTGAAATGTAGCATCTCCCGGTGCGAGTCATGCCCCAATGTTAAAGGTTTCGGCCTCTGATGTAGCGAAGGGAGGAGTTGCGACGACCGTGTATCCGTAGTCAAATGGGACGGCGTGCAAGTCTTTGCTAGGAGTGTTCTGAGCGAACTTGAAGACTAGCTTGAAGGGCGTCGCGACGGGTGTCTCGGCTTGAGCTATACACTTGAAGGTGTATGGGGCGGGAGGTCCATCCCCCACAACACCGATTTCCTCTACCTCCGGGGTTTTCCTCCCAACTTGAATAACCCCAAAACTCACAAGTTGTTTCAATTTTTCCACAAAAAGGCCACAATCCCGGATTCCATGGTCTCTTGCTTGATGACAAAACAAACAAACGCTCAAACCCTCCTGTGAGCGTGATATGTAACCACATTTGACTAATGCGGCGAAGAGCCTTTCCCGAGGTAATTCCAAGATGAGAGGGAAGGGATCCTTAACCTTTTCCAAGGAGATGGCGCTCACCCCTCCACTTCCTTGGGTGTGATTTGGGAGAGGGTTGGTGGTGATGTTGGGCCCTTTGGCCACTCCTTCGAAGGAGACCCATCCACTTTTGATTAGTTGTTGCGCCTTCATCTTGAAGGCATAGCAATTATCCATTGTGTGACCTGGAGCCCCTACATGGTACTCTCACTTTGCGCTGGGGTCATACCACTTGGGGTAAGGAGGTAGTATGGGTTGGGGAGGAATTGGCACAATTTGTCCAGCGGCTAGGAGGTGTTTGTAAATTTCCCCTGCGGGAAGAGGAAGGGGTGGTGGTGGTTCCCGCTGGAAATGGTTAGCTTGAGTTGTTTGGTTGCTAGGGTTCTTTGGCGGGTTATATGGTCTAGGTTGTGCGGGTTGTGGCATTTGTGGTGCGGGATATGGATAAGGTGGGAATGGCGCGGGGTACTGCGGAGCCACATTAGCAATGGGCATTGGTGGGGGAAAAATGGTGATTGATATGGTGATGGCGCGTGGTACGGTGGTGGTGCAAAGGGTTGCCGAGAGCTGGGCTGGTGAGATACAAAGCCGACCTCCTTTTTCACAAAAGGCACTTTCTTGGGTGTTGCTTCGGGAGCGACGATTCTCCCTGTCTTGATCCCCTGCTCAACTCTTTCGGCTATCAGGACCATGTCGGAAAAACTGTTCGACGGATTAGAGATGAGGTACGTGTAGTAAGGGGCTTTGAAGGTGTTCACAAAGATGGCTATGAGCTCTTTGTCGCTTAGTGGTGGAGAAATCCTAGCTGCTAGCTCCCTCCATCTTTGAGCATAGGTTTTCACTGTTTCGCCAACTTTCTTTTCGAGATCCTGAAGATCAGAGCGGTCTGGTGCCACCTCCATGTTGAACTTGTATTGCTTGAAGAAAGCATTAGATAGATCCCTCCAAGTCTTAATCTTAGCTCAGTCTAAACCCATGTACCAAGTCAAAGCATGCTTGGCCAAACTTTCTCTGAACAGATGGATCAGAAGAGGCTCATTGTGTATCATTTCGGCCATCTTATTGTAATAGGCCTTAAGGTGAGTCTTTGGGCACTCGACCCCCGTGTACTTCTCAAAATCCGGAACTTTGTATTTAGGAGGCATCACAATCCCTGGGACCATACACATGTCTGCTGGGCCTGTAGGGTCAAAGGGGTCCGTTCCCTCATTGGCTCTGAGCCTTTCTTCCAGTAGGCTTAATCTATCGATACTTGGCCTCTCCATGACGACCATGCTAGGACCAAGGGGTAGTAGGGGTTCTGACGTGAATGGTGGTTGCGTCGGATTGACGAAAGAAGGACAAATTCCCGTAGGATTGGGGATCATGCCTTGAGTGTAGTGGCCCTGAGGAGGGCGAAGGCTTTGGGATCCCTGATGAATCTGAGTTTTACCAGGGTCCAAGGTGAGGTTGACTAAGGAATGTTGCAGAGCTGCAGTAGCTTCTTCATCTGTGTTGACTACAGGATTTGTGGTGATAGGTCCGACGAACGGACTATTCCACTGCCATTGACCCGCGGGCCCTGAGAATGACTGGGGTACCGAAGGTCCAGCTATGGTGGATGAAGAAGGTCCCATCATCTGAGTAGGATCAAAACCGAGTGGGAACTCCGAGGTGGCTTCATCACGCTCTTTTTCGGCCTGAGCTGCCCTCTCTGTAGTAACCCTGACCTGCTCTTCTAACTCCGCTATTCTAGCAGCCAATCTCTCTTCTGTCTTCGCTTGTTCATCCATTTTTCGAGCTTGAAGTCTAGTCACGGGGAGCCTAGGGGGAGTAGTTTTCCTTAGAGGAGCTATCGTTAACCTGAAAAAAATGAAAAAAGGCAACAAAAGGGTTAGCATCGGTGATGCGATCCCGAGGCCTCCACACTGCTTATTCACTCTTCCGGCCACACTTTCACTTGATACTTTGAGGATGGACGAGAAGATGATACTTTGGTGAAGATATAAAGGAAGCTTTTATTCATTCCAACGATGCGACGCGATCTTGGATGCTACCAATGGAAACCCTTGAAGCCAAATGGCGCGAGTAGCTAATGTTATCATGCTCGGAAAATCTCTAAATCCGTCGCCCAAAAAGGTTTATTTTCAGCATGAGCATACTTCAATCTGTTATCGATAACTTTCATGTTTTGGCCGAGCGGAGATTCTGAGTCCATCGTATCCATATTGGCCCAGGTAAAAGATCGCGCGGCTGAAACCGAGAAAACTATCCTTCTTATTCCAAAATTATTTTTGAGCGATGTACTGCTCGGAAAACTTCCATTTTTGGTATGAAAACTCTTTAAGGTGTTGTGAACATCTTTCGTGTTTTGGCCGAGTGGAAATTCTTAGCCGATTGTGTTGATATTGCCCAAAACAAAAGAACGCGCAGCTGAGACCGAGTAGAGCAGCCATCTTCACGTCTAAATTATTTACGAGAGATGTGTCACCCCAAATGCTCTGAAATTTGGTGTGGGCATACTTCAATGTGTTCCGAACATCTTTCGTGTTTTAGTCGAACGGAAATTATGAGGCCATCGCATCGATATCGTCCAAAACAAATGAGCGCGCGGCTGAACGAATGATTTTGGGGGTAAAAAAACTGATTTCGGAGCCGAAGCTAGCGGTATACCGCCAGGGGCCAGGCGGTATACCGCCAGAGATGGCCTTTCGTGGGCCTTGCTTTTGGCTGAGGTGCACTGCTCCAAAAATTCTGAAATTTAGTAGGGACATACTTCAACGTGTTACGAACATCTTTTGTGTTTTGGCCGAACGGAAATTCTGAGCCTAACGCATTCATATTGGCCGAGACAAAAGATCGCGCGGCTGAGACCGAGAAAACTGTCCTCCTTATTCCCGAATTATTTGTGAGCGATGTGCTGCTCGGAAAAATTCCATTTTTGGTATGGAAACTCTTTAAGGTGTTGTGAACATCTTTTGTGTTTTGGCCAAGTGGAAATTCTTAGCCGATTGTATTGATATTGGCCAGAACAAAAGAACGCGCAGCTGTGACCGAGAAGAAACGACTGTCCTTGCGCTTAGATTTTTTTTGTGAAAGATTGGTCGCCCAGAACTTCAACATGTTGGGAACATCTTTCATGTTTTGGCTGAGTGGAAACTCCGAGCCAATCATCTCCATTTTGGCCAAGACAAAAGATCGCGCAGCTGGGACCGAGTAGCAGCTGCCCTTGCGCTTCAAAATTTTTGTGAAAGACTGACAGCCCAGAACTTCCTGAAATTTGGTGGGGATTTATTTCTATGTGTGGTGAACATCTTTCCTGTTTTGTCCAAGTAAATATTTGGAGTAAATTGCCTCGATATTGGCCAAGGAAAAAGAGGGTGCAGCTGGCTGTGAAGAAGCAGTCATCTTTGCGTTCTGAATTTTTTCATGAGAGAGGTGCTGTTCTGAAAATTATGAAATTTGGTAAGGGTGGAGTCTTATGTGTTATGAACGTTTTTTGGGTTTTGGTTGAATGAAAATTTGGAGCAAAACGTATTCATATTGGCTGTGAAAAAAGAGTGTGCAGCTGAAGCCGAGATAAATACCTCTTGCGTTTTGAATTTTTTTGCGTATGTTTTTTTTTTTTTTTTCAAGGTTAGTCTTTTGCGTTGTGTCTTTGGGCTTTGGGGTTTCATTTCGAGGAGAGTCGTACCTTTGGGAGTAGTGGTCTTTTGACATCCTTTGTAATACAAAAAGAGCTCCCCTAATTTATCCGAATAATTTACAAGCTTTGTCATTGCTGATTTTTCAAAAAGGACACAACTAATATAAGTTGGATCAACTATCTAGATTCATCTAAAAACAAGTAGACAAAGTCTAGAAATTACATTGGGCAAAAAGCAAAACTTTGAAGTGTCTGGCGCATGCTCTTTCTTTCGGAGGCATCAACCTTGAAAGTCCGGATCCACTTGCTCGTTACAAAAAAAGTTCCACGACGCGAGCTCTCCCTTTTGCATCATTACTTTAGCTTCCAAAGCTGCCACTCGTGCTCGCAATGCTCGGTTTTCCTTGTCTTTCTTATTGGCGTGAGTGGTCAAAATCTTCATCACCAAATCTTTTTCCTTGATTATGGCGCTCGACGCCTCTTTCTTACGGGTTTCGCTATCTAAGCGATCCTTGAAGTCATCGAATGCCAACTTCTGACTTGCCCTGTGTATGCTGAGGTCGTCTCTATTGCGCCTTTCTAGCCCGTGCACCTCAAGCTCTAGATCCATCTGCTTGGCTGCAAAATTCTCCCTTTCTTGTGCCACTTGATCTCGTTCTTCCCTTACCATCCGCAATTGTTCCAACAATTGGGCGTGCACCACATAACTGACCTCACCCCCAATGTGAGATTCGCCTTCCGCCTCTATGGGCCTTCCATTCACTGGATGAGGCAAGACCATGCCGTTAATTCGGTTGCTCCTCCACTGTAGATATTCCCGGGTTGGTTGGGTGGGGATAACATGTCCTTCGAGGCAAAAGGGCCTCTCCCATTCGAGCGCCGTTTGACTAGAAGTCCGAGATTCTGGCGTGTGTGGTAGCTCGGATTCCATCATGCCGAAGGTGGCGGGAATTATTTGTATGATGCAAAATTTTCCTAAAACAAGAGCGGGACAATAAGGCACGCACCCTCGCGCCCCAATCAAAGGGACCCATAACAAACCTCCGCAGCTTACTATAGGGTTGGCAGCTCGCAACCACTTAGCATGTCGGCTGAAATCCTCTTCAGAGAGGTCCAAAAACCAACCAACCCAAACGTCCTTATCTTCCATCTGCCATCGGTTTTCGGCCATGGCTCTGATGACATTGACCAAAGGGTTCGACCCTAAGTATTTTGGGGAGAATAGGGATTGATCTGGTGTCTGTTTAAAGTGACTCATCAACCAGACTATCAGCAGTTGTGCACAGCAAGTAAGCTTTCTCTTCCCTTTCCTTCTGCAAGAATCCAAGGAAAGGAAGGTTTTCGCGAGAATGGCCATTGTGGGATTGACGGCATTTGTGTCCATCTCGTAGAAGACGTTTGTTGCTTTGAAGTCGATGTAGTCTTTCGCCTTAGGGAACAAGATGAACCCCACTACGACAAAAGCCAAGATTCTCAAACGTCTATCCCCTTGAGATGAGAAAAATTTCTTTGCGATGTCCGGCCAGCACCAAACGTGTTCTCCGTCTTTCAAGCGAGTTGTGATCCCTAGCCATCTGTCGAGTCTTATCTTGACGCTAGGAGACTCACAACGAACATTCCGGTATATGGCCGATATTGGAGGAGTGAAGCACATCAACGCGGCGTATTCTTCCAGTGTGGGAGTCAACTCTAAACCTTCGCCGAAAGAGAAACATCGGTAGTAGGGGTCCCAGAATTTTAGGGCTGCCCGGATGCAACCCCAATCAATCTTTACATCCACTAGTGTCAGAATTCTCCCATAAATACACCCAAATTGTGATTCTTCTTCTGCAGTCAAATTGTTCCTTAGTTCCCTGATTCTAGTCATGTCAAACTCTGCTACCTCTAGTCTGGCCCTAGTGGTGATATCAGGAACGAAACCGGCCTTTAGCATGTCACCCTGTTCTAACTGGTCATTGTAGCTTGAGATCCCGAAAGTACTAAGTGAAAGCATCGTTGGTGTTGCCATTTGAGTGAATAAGTAAGGTGGGACTGTTTTACGAGAAAAGAAAAAAAATATTGCGTTAGCGAAAAAATACAACATGAGGAACAAACAAGTATAAAGCAAAGCCGCAACACATAAACATGAAATAAGTGCACAAACATGATGCATATGCTGGGGTGACTCCAACTATTTCTAACTGGCTGAAAATTTCCCGAATGTTACCCTAAAAGGGGTCCCCTATAAACGGATACGAGAGCGTTGACCGAATCATGACAAGGATTCTGTGCGCTCAATCCATTTAAGGGTTCAACATTCGAGTTAGGGTTCATGAAAGCTTACCAAGGCGTGGGCCCCAGGACTTCACTACTACCAGTCCTAATCCTATTTGGTGTTATGGCCGGCGATAGGCATTTTATGCATGAGGAGCATATGAACAATTTATTAAAGTCAACACATATAACAATCATGAAAAGAATTTATTCAAAACAAATAAATAAATAAAAAAACAAACACCATAAAACCGGCTTCGACCCTACTAGTCCCCAGTGAAGTCGCCAAACTGTCGCACCCCCTTTTTCGTTGAAAACGAGTTTAAGGTTCGCGGCGGATGCTAAGCATAAATGGATACTTCGCATAATGCAATGAAGTCGCCACCCTATTTTTCTAAGGTTTAGGGAACCTAATGTTATGGCATAAAATAAATAAACCAAGGCACAATGGTCTAAACCAAAGAACGATGGTTCGAGGTCGTATTTATGGACTTGGGAAGGTGTTAGGCACCCAAGTTACATCCTTTAAAAAAAGGTTACCGGTATGCGAGGTGTTTTGAAAATGTTTTGAACATGTAATTGGGCCCTCTAAGGTGACGTTACATCTTAGCATTGGGTCATGTTATTTCCGATTGGGGGTTCGAGGGATGGGGTTACCATTTTGTCTCGATGCTAGAGCGGACGCTCCCCCTTATCATCGGGCCATGCATGATTATCTAGTTACTAAGTGATCTATCATGGCAAAACTATCATTGTATATTTTTATGAATGCACGTATGGTTGGTATGACCTTTGGAGCCATTATGCATATCACTTAATAAGAAAAGCATTTAATTTCATGGCAATTTAAACGCGAGTGATGTAAACATGTAAGCATGTGGGTTGATTTTACTCATTAGCAATTCTATATGTCATGCATACAATTTGGTGGTTTTAGCGCTTCCTAAGTGGTCATGCATGCGATAAGATTAAGGCTTTGGACCTTCGTGTGAACATTCAAAGAAACGTTTTAAGGTAATCTTATCTTTTGGACGATCCCCGATTGACGACAATTAACATAAATACTCTTAGGTATACAAACATACACGATGTTAACTACTTAGCTAATTATTACAAACCATAATTCGAAATAAAAACTACTTACCTAATTATTACAAATTGGAGGTCGGAATAATTAACGTAACTAATTATTACAACAATTGAAATATCTAATTATTACAACAGATTGTTAACGAGTAATTACTTATTACAACAAGTGAAGATAAGCAATTAATTGTTACAACAAGTTTAGTAAATAATTATTACTCCATACATGCGCTTAAAAATAATTGACGATTAATTATTACATACGAAATGCGTGAAAATGAGACTTTCAATTTTAATGGGCCGGGTTAGGCCCATACTTGGTTTCCTAATTTTTTGGAGACTATGCATGCAAATTTCTTACTAAAAACATTTAAATTAACTAAAGGAAAGTTAAAACGTACTTTTCGGTTGACGATTCAAAATTCTACCTACAAAATAAACGTGTTAGTACGAACTTAAAGATAATAAATAATAAAAGCGCATACACCATTTATTTCATACGAGCGGTCATAAAAACAAATAAACATCATGCGAGCACTTCATAATTTTTTACAACAAAATTGGCACTATACATAACAAATAAAATATCATGTAAAACATGCAATTTAAAATTCATGATAAATTACATGTTATAAGCTAAATAAAACCTCATACATGGCCCAAAATAAAATAAACACATCATACATGCATGTAAACATTCTATGTGAATTTAGCAAGTCAAAACATCATGCGAGCAATTTAAATAAGTTGACGAAAATGGATCGGATGGGCTCACACAAAGGGCTGAAATTAAAACAAATTAAAGGGACACATAGGCTTGGCCAAGCCAAGCCCATCAGCATTTAAAACAACAAGGGACGGGCTGAAGCCCGTCACCTTCTTCTTCTTCAACGGGAACAGCCACATGGCTGTTCTCCTTCTTCACGTCGTCGGCCACCATCGCCGGCGACTCAAGCTTCCAAAACCACTACGAACAACAACCACAACAGCCCAGAAATTACCACCTCCAGAACAGCAGTGCAACCCTCCAAAAACAGTAGATAAATAGCAAGCAAAACAACAGAAAACAAAACAGCAAGCGATTTCTCGGAAAAGGGGAAAAACCAGGCACAAAACAGCCCCGATGTATCACACAAAAATGCCTCCTAACGTGCAGGGAGGTAGCACGACTACCCTACGAACAAAACCTATCAAAAACTAGACCAATCCGTCCATAAACCATAAGCAATTTTAACATTGAAAATTAATACGCATTAATGTCAATAATTCACAAATAATTAAATCAAGCAGTAAGCAATTAAATTGAAGCAAGAACAGACGATATTACTTGACAATAAATCATTTAAAACACGTTTAGGCTAGTGATTGAATTGATACATGCATAGAATGAAAATTTGCGAAGAGAGAGGTTAGAGAGAGAGAGCTTCTCTAACTCACCTGGATTGCTTCCTTTGCTGGTTTGATGTTGATGATGAGTAGGTGCGACAACCCGTGCCCGCGCGATGGTGAAGAGCTTGCTATTTATAGGACAAGGCTCGGAGGAGCATGTGGTGAATTTGATGCGCGTCGGCGTGGGCTCGGGCTTCAACGGCGAGTGGAAAAGGAGCAGTTCGGAGTGGTCAGTAAGTCTTGTGTTCAGTGGCTGGGAAGAAAGGAAAGCTTCTCTTGATTGGAAAGGCTATGGCTCGAGGTAGAGTGTCCTTGAGTTTGCGTTTAATGCATGAGGAAAATGAAGGAAAGGTGATGATGAAAATGCCTCACGGCCGTTGGATGATCTTTCTTCTTCTGTCGGAGGACAAAGGGATGAGGACCGCGATGCTGGCAAAGGCCCCTGATTAATAGGGACTTATTTCCTTTAGCAGACTTTCTATTTATTTGTTTCTTGGTCTTGTAATAATGCCTTGCTACACGATGATTTTATTGCTTTTTGAATTTCTTTCTATCTTTCCGCGTTGACATATCGCTGTCGGTTTTTCGTAACGCCTTCTCGCGCTTTCTGGCGATGTCATACTTGTTTTTTCCAAGGGACTATGTCCGCTTTTCAGAGCATTTAATGCTTGCCGTCCTTTCATGGGAAAAGTCATGATTGTATAGGCGCACGTGTCCATTTCTTCTGACGCTATGGGCTAGCGTGTTTGAAAATTTTGCCTAAATCGAGGCGTTGTAGCGCTTTCCTAGGGTTGCACTCATTACCTGAGTCTGTTTCTTGTGCCGCTTCCATGCAACGACCGTGGCATCCATCGTTTCGTTTAAACCACTAGGGTTATAAAACCCAATATTTATTCTTTTCGTTTTCTTTTACCATCCTTTTCTCCAATATTCTCTTTCAGCCATCTCGTTTTCTCCCCACTGTTTAGGGCTCTTCGAAGTGCTTTTTCCGAAGGTATTTCCTTTCTTCTCCATCGTCTTCTTCATCTCTTAGTTTCTTTTTTAAATCTGCCATGGCTAAGACTCGCCGTTCTGAGTCAAAATCTGCCGATGAAAAAAGGATGGATATTACAGCCAGTGTTATTACTTCTGAGGCCGCTCTCCGTGAGCATTTGGCCGCCCATAATGCTATCATCCCTGATGATTATAAGACCAGTGTTGCCCCTGAGTCTCTTCGTTTAAACAGCGCTCTGACGGGCACTCGTAGGGTCATGTATGCGCAGATGTTCCGTTATGGTTTCCGCCTTCCCATTGACCCTTTTGTCAAGGAATTGCTTATTGCCGGCAATCTGTCTCCGACTCAATTGTCTCCGAATGCATATTGTTGTGTTTATGCTTTTTTGGAGCTTTGTAGATACAAAGGGATTACTTCCCCTTCCCTTTTGTTGCTTAAATCTGTTTTTAAGCTGATGAAATGCCGGGGAGTGATAACGATATCGCCAAGCTTTGACGATGACTCTCTTAAGTCCTTTACTTGGAAACTCCTCCATATCGAGTCTTCCATTGATGGCTGGAAAAAGGAGTTTTCGTGATAGATATTCCTGAAGACTTTTGTTCCTGGTGGTGATCTGGTTTTTGTTAGCCCAAGGGCAATCTCATCTTTGTTTTGATGATTTTAGACACACAAACTAATTACCTTACTAATCCAATTTGAAGTTAAAGTGTGTGTAGTTTGCGATGGAACAAATAAGAGGCAACAAATCAAGATATCGCAAGCTCAAGATCAAGTGTACTTTAGGACTTTAATCATGTAAGTATGATTCTCTTTAACACTTGATTTATGTTCAAAATACCTCAAGGAAAGTGTGAAAAAAAGTTTTACGCAAAAATGATTTTTCAGTCAAAAGTTATTCAAGTTTTCGTAAATCAGAAAAGTGGCTAACCGTGATCACGGTAAGACCTTAACGTGAATCACGTTAAGGAGCTGTCAAAATGCGAAACTTTCCAGAAGGTAGCGTGAATCACGTTTAAGGCTAAACGTGAATCACGTTAAGAAATTTTCTCTTAACGTGATCACGGTTAGGGCTAAACGTGATCACGGTAAGCATAACGGCTAGTTTTCTTAACAGCTCTTTTGTCCACTACAAACGGATTTTTTGGCTCCATACTTTCTTGTCTGATCTTCCACTGATCTTATACTATATATAACTCATCCTAGATGAGTTAGAACTTAACTAGAATACACATTAAACACAAGAAAGATTTAGAAAGCTCTCATAATCTTTCAAAGCCAAAATCTGGGTTTTTGCAAAAGCTTACAACTTCATTCTTTC
Organism: Viola odorata; assembly: GCA_963691705.1. NCBI lineage: Eukaryota > Viridiplantae > Streptophyta > Magnoliopsida > Malpighiales > Violaceae > Viola > Viola odorata. The sequence continues at coordinate 77,611,464 of OY829537.1, forward strand.
ATAACACAAGCTTCACTCATCCGAATTTACTGATTCTTGTGTTCACATTTCAAGTAAGTTTTAAGCTTTCTTTTGAGGTATTCTTGTTCATTTATTGGTGTTGATTATTGAATCATACATAGTTTATTTGTACACCAATTTGTGTTGCCATTTAACATTTCTCTTGTCAAGTAATCTTGATTGTGATAGGTTGTGGTTGAGCCTTAGCAAAAACCAAGTGTAAGGTTTGTTGGTTGAGCCCTTAGAAAAAACCAAGTGTAAGGTTTATTGGTTGAGCCCGGAAAAACCAAGGTGTAAGGTTTGAGTTGAACCCGTAAAAACTCAAGGTAAATAACGAGTGGTCGTTGTTCAAAATCGTAAGAGGAGGACTCTTAGGTAGTGGAGTACAATTCATTGAGGAATTGGAACCACTATATATCCTTGTGTTTTTACATTCTATTTCCGCACTCATATTTCCTTACTATTTGTGTTAGAATTTTATTTGCCTATTCACCCCCCCCCCCCCCCCCTCTAGGCCGTTTATCAATTGGTAGCGGAGCAAGGTACTTGTTTTGTAGGTTTAATCGCCTCAAGTAATAGATCAAATGGCTCAAGAGGGACTTTATGTAAGTGCTGCACTCAACCGTCCACCATTTCTTGATGGAAACAACTACTTGCAATGGAAGACAAAGATGCTAGCCTTCCTAGGTGGACAAGATCAAATTATGCTAGATTGTGTTCTACATGGATTTGAAACTCCCATGGAACCAGCTGCTGAAGATGGATCAATAAAACCTCTTCCTTTTGCTAGATGGCCAGCCGCATCAGTTGCAAGAAAGCAAAGTGAAGACAAAGCCAGGTTTGCTTTATTTTGTGCAATTTCTCAAAATGAATTTAATCGTGTTAGTGCTTGTAAATTGTCTAAGGATGTTTGGGAAACTTTGGAGACGGCTCATGAAGGCACTCCTCAAGTTAGAAACATCCGACTCAACACACTCAAGCGTGAGTATGAACTACTAGGTATGAAGAGTGGTGAGTCCATTTATGAATTAAGCACTAGGATTCAAAATATTTGCAATACTATGGGAACTCTTGGTTGGACTCCTAGTGATGAGGAGATGGTAAGAAAACTCCTTAGTATTTTACCTAACTCTTGGAATGCCAAGACTTCTATTTTTGATGAACTAGAAAAGAAACCTACATTCTCTCAACTTGTTGGCTCTCTTACGGCATTTGAGCACAAACTCAATATGGGAGAACCGGAAATGCAAAATCTCAAGAGCAACAATATTGCTTTCAAAAGTACCATTCCGGAAGGAGATGAAGAATCATTTGCTCTCTTCAACAAGAATTATAAGAGTTTCTTGAAAAACTCAAGAAACTATCAAGGTAAGCATTCTAACTCTTCTAAATCAAAATTTAAGAATGACCCTATTGTCTGTTTTGAATGTGAAAAACCAGGACATGTTAAGAGTGAATGTCCTAGACTTGAAAAGAAGAAGAGATATGAGAAACACGGGTCAAGGGATAAGAAGGAGGGAAAGAAGCATCATAGAAGAGCATTTAAAGCTACCTCTACTTGGAGTGATGATACTTCAAGTAGTGATCCATCGGAATCCTCATCCGAAGATGCTATAGAAAACTTGTGTTTGCATGCCAACATTGATAGTGATGCTTCTCAAAGGAGTTCCTCATCAACTTCCACCTCATTCAACGGATGTACAAATGTGTGTCTCATGGCACTAGGGGAAAGCGATGATGAGGTTAGTTCATGCAATTCCGATAGTGAATGCAATATTGATGAGCTGAAACTTGCTTTTAACAATTTATACAAAGATTTTGACACATCTAGTAAGAAAAATGTAGAACTTGCTAAACAACTAGATAATATAAAAAATGAGATTAGCGAGTTAAAATCCTCAAATGATTTTTTAACTAATGATAATAATGATTTGAAATTTGCTTTGTCTGAATCTAGAGAGGAGAATATTTCTTTGACAAATTTGCTCTCTAGTAAAGAAGATAAGAACAAGGGAACTATTTGTGAACTTTGTGCCAATTCTAGCAAAGAAGTAGCTCTTTTAAATGAAAAGATTAAAACTCTTGAAGCTACTCTAGCTAAATATATTCAAAGTGCACAAAGTCACCATAAGTGTTTAAATGATCAAAAGACTAGTGGTGATAGAAGAGGAATTGGTTTTGATCATTCTTCTAGCATGAATAATTCTAAAACAACTTTTGTTAAGGCTAGAAATTGTAACCATGCTAGTTCTCCAAATCACTCACATGCTAGACCTTTGTATAAATGTGACTATTGTCATAAGAATGGTCATTTGGCATATTTTTTCTTTATTCGTAAAGGACTTGTTTATGCAAAACAAATGTGGGCACAAAAGAGTGCATATGCTAACTTGGAAGGACCCAAACGGATTTGGGTACCAAAAGTGAAATGATTTGTTTTGTAGGTGTGCCGGAAACCCCTTGAAGATAAATGAAATATATGTAGGGTATTCGTGGCACAAGTCGAGTGATGAATCGAAGCTCACCCTTTTGGTAAATTGTTTTTGGAATTTTGCTACTGGTAGCCCAAGGGGAAACTTGAGTGATGAATCGAAGCTCACCCTTTTGGTAAATTTTTTTTGGAATTTTGCTATTGGTAGCCCAAGGGGAAACCGACAAGTAAATTCAATTATCCTCTCTTTATCTTTTTGTTGATATTTATCTTTGGATTGGATAATTGTTTGATCTTTGCTTGCTCCTTTATTTACTCCGTGTATGATCTTGATTGAAATTTCCTTACTTTATTTACCTTTTTTGCTAATGACAAAGGGGGAGAATAAGTAAAAGGGGAGAAAGTCATGGGGGAAAATAAGTTTGGGGAGAATTGCAAGGTTTAAGAGATTAAGGGGGAGCAAAACTTTAAATCTTTGCTATGCTCTTGTGCACTAATGTTGTTTTTAAATTGGTAGCAAGTTTGCAACAAATGTTTTATGTAGGGGAGCATTTATTTGGCAAAGATAGGAGATGTAAGTTTTCTCCATTTAACTTTAACTTCAATTGCTAGTTCAATTATGTTTTGAAATTAGCTTGTGGTTGTCATCATCAAAAAGGGGGAGATTGTTAGCCCAAGGGCAATCTCATCTTTGTTTTGATGATTTTAGACACACAAACTAATTACCTTACTAATGCAATTTGAAGTTAAAGTGTGTGTAGTTTGCGATGGAACAAATAAGAGGCAACAAATCAAGATATCGTAAGCTCAAGATCAAGTGTACTTTAGGACTTTAATCATGTAAGTATGATTCTATTTAACACTTGATTTATGTTCAAAATACCTCAAGGAAAGTGTGAAAAAAAGTTTTACGCAAAAACGATTTTTCAGTCAAAAGTTATTCAAGTTTTCATAAATCAGAAAAGTGGCTAACCGTGATCACGGTAAGACCTTAACGTGAATCACGTTAAGCAGCTGTCAAAATGCGAAACTTTCCAGAAGGTAGCGTGAATCACGTTTAAGGCTAAACGTGAATCACGTTAAGAAAATTTCTCTTAACGTGATCACGGTTAGGGCTAAACGTGATCACGGTAAGCATAACGGCTAGTTTTCTTAACAGCTCTTTTGTCCACTACAAACGGATTTTTTGGCTCCATACTTTCTTGTCTGATCTTCCACTGATCTTATACTATATATAACTCATCCTAGATGAGTTAGAACTTAACTAGAATACACATTAAACACAAGAAAGATTTAGAAAGCTCTCATAATCTTTCAAAGCCAAAATCTGGGTTTTTGCAAAAGCTTACAACTTCATTCTTTCATAACACAAGCTTCACTCATCCGAATTTACTGATTCTTGTGTTCACATTTCAAGTAAGTTTTAAGCTTTCTTTTGAGGTATTCTTGTTCATTTATTGGTGTTGATTATTGAATCATACATAGTTTATTTGTACACCAATTTGTGTTGCCATTTAACATTTCTCTTGTCAAGTAATCTTGATTGTGATAGGTTGTGGTTGAGCCTTAGCAAAAACCAAGTGTAAGGTTTGTTGGTTGAGCCCTTAGAAAAAACCAAGTGTAAGGTTTATTGGTTGAGCCCGCAAAAACCAAGGTGAAAGGTTTATTGGTTGAGCCCGGAAAAACCAAGGTGTAAGGTTTGAGTTGAACCCGTAAAAACTCAAGGTAAATAACGAGTGGTCGTTGTTCAAAATCCTAAGAGGAGGACTCATAGGTAGTGGAGTACAATTCATTGAGGAATTGGAACCACTATATATCCTTGTGTTTTTACATTCTATTTCCGCACTCATATTTCCTTACTATTTGTGTTAGAATTTTATTTGCCTATTCACCCCCCCTCTAGGCCGTTTATCAGTTTTAACCAAACACATGGATGACACCGTTTGGAGCCAACCAGGGACCCTTCCGCAGCGTGAACAAGGCTGGTTAAACAAATTACTTGAACTGGAAATCAGCGTTCACATTCGCCAAGTGGCTTGTCGAATGGACATTCGTGCTTGTGTTAAACGTGAGTGCTGCGTTAATCCTTTCTTTGCTGTCACTAATACTAATGCTGACGTAATTTTATGCTTTCGCAGCGACGGATCCCCGTTATCAACCCGAGAGCGTAAGGAGACGTTTGAGGAGGGCTCAAGAGAGAGAGGGGAAAGAGAAAAACGCTTCCCCGGAAGCAACTGATAATCCCACCGAACGTCCGGCCGATTCCGCGAGCGTTGCCCAAGTGTCTTCTTCGGCCGACATTCCTTCGGGCGTTCCCCTCGTGACCGTCGCTGCCCCTCCTGCTCAGACTTCTTCTTCTTCACAGGCTCCTAAGGCCATTGCGAAAGGAAAAAAGAAGAGAAAAACAAGAAGCGTTGCCGCTCTCACACCTTCTCCGGACGCGGCAGGCTCATCAGAAGCACCTCCTTCTGTTATCGCTGCGGTAAGGATACTCTTTAGCTGTGATAGGCTGCATTTTTATTTCTGTTGTTATTTCCTTTCCTTCTTCTTTTCTGTATTTCATATCATATTCTTGGTCAGGACACTATCGCTGTTGTTACCTCCTCTCCTCCCTCGAACAACATGGATTTTGGTTATGCACTGACCAGTTCCGGCAAGAGACAGCGATTAGGACATGAGGGCAGAAACCCCCCTTCCTCTAACATTGAGGCGGAGAATAGGTCCACTGACGGGTTTGAGTCTACAACCGCTCCTCAGGGAGACAATCCTTCGGGATTTTTGGGGAATCTGGGTACGGGCGATACCTTTCAGGCTTCTCCCCATTCTTTCGGTGGTTCCGCCCACGCGTACTCGGCCAATATGGGGTATCAGGATGTCTTGCAGGATTTCTCAGGCTATCCACCTCATGGCGCATATATCGCTCCGGGAGGTTCATCATCACAGGTCCGCTCTCCCCTTTCCTTGGGGTTTCTTCCTTCGCGCATTGCTCTTAGGGATCGTTTTGGTGAAGGAGGGGCTACTTTTAATAGTGTAGCAGATCTCGGTCCGCTGAGTGGGCCTGGTGTGGTGACCCATCAAATTGGGTTATTTGATCTCCGGAATACCGCTTTGGTAGCGTTGGGAGGTGACGGCTCTACTGACGTCACAGCTTTGTTAGCTTCTCAATTGCTGGCGTCTGCAGCAGAACGGGAAGCTTTTCTTTCGCGGCCTGTGCCTGACAGGGAAAACTCTATATGCTCCATTCTTTTCTCCAGTATGATGTATTTCCATTACTGGGTTGAGGAAGCGCGAAGTCAAGCTGCTTCCCTCTCTTCCGCTTTGAAAGAATTAGAGCGAGAGCGGGATGAGAAGAAAAAGTGGCTGGAGGAGCGCACTAATCTATTGCTAGCTCATCGGGAGCGAGAAGAGGAGCAATCTGTCGCCTTAGCAGTGGAAAAAACCAGAGTCGCCGCTTTGGAAGAAGAGAAGCTATCCTGGGAGAATGAGAGATCATCTTTGCTCAAGGAGAAAGCTATCCTGGAGGAAGAGTCAGCCGATAAGAGTATGTGGCACGTCGAACAGACTGCCATTACTTTGGTTGATTATTTCGAAGAGGTCCATGGGGTTGACGCGTACAAACCCGATGAGGTTACTGCCGCTTTCAAACGAAGGTCAGGGCATATAAACGAGGAAGGCTTTCACCAGGCCAAAGCGGCAGGCTGGAAACGAAGGAACCCCAAAGGCTAACGCGCTTCAAGGTTGTATCACCCTTCTCTTGATGACCCATGGTCGTTAAGTTTTTGTTATTACTTGCCCCTCATCGTTTGTACCCTCCTTTAACATTTTGATGTGTTCAGACAATCTTATCGTTGACTTTCCTTTTGTCCTATTGTTTGTTTGTGGGTCCTTTTGGCGTTGTCTTGGCCATATTCATTCTATGCGCTTTTCCTTTTCCAACTAGACCCTTAGCGTTCCTGTCAAAAGTACGGAACTCGGTCTTGGGCTAGCTTCCCTAGGGAGTCTGACGGTATCTCTGCCCATGAGATCCTTGCTCTTTCCGCTGCCCGAAAAGTATTCTGCGCATTCTCAATTGTAAATCATCAGTAACAAAAATATGTTACGAGATATAGCGATTACCCGTAGGAGCTTTTCTGCTGCCATCATAGGGCGTTACCCTGGAACCCGTGGAGAATCGCTTTCGCTATCAGCTCTATACTTCACCAGGGATTACGCATCTAGTTACTAGCCGGGATTTCACGATTCTCCACGTTTCCCTATTTTCACGATCGGCCCTTAAGTGCCTCATCTTAGTGAGCTGTCGGATCGGGACGGCTATCACAAGGCTGGGGAATTTTCACTTTTGGGCGTTGCCCTCTCATCTAGAACCGTGTCCTTCCTTAATGGCCTGGCCGCAGCAGCCCAGCCGTTAAGATAGGAGTCTTGTTTCTAGACGGAGTTTCTATTTCTTTGGGGCGTGCCTCTTCTTGATGGACCGTCTCCACGAGATCAGTCTGTACCAGGAGAGGACTTTTCACTCCCAAAGATACCGGGTGGTGCCCTCACTTAATGAGCCATCTGATCAAGATCGGTCATCACAAGGATAGGACTTTTCACCCCCGGGGGCGTCCAGGATCTTTCAATCCGACGCTAATTCAAGGTATGTTGGGTAGTGCCCTCACTTAGTGGGCCATCTGATCAAGACCGGCCATCACAAGGATAGGACTTTTCACTTCCCCAAGATACCCCATTTTTATCTGCGCAAAAGCAACCACAAAAAACCCACGAAAGCTCTCTCATCGAGCGTTAGTCATGGTTAGGGTTGGCATAAATCAAAGGTGCAGATAAAATCAAATTCTAGCATAATATAGCTTCAAGCGAGCGATATTCCAAGAGTTGGATAAGGGTGTACCATCGAGTGTTTCCAGATGATAGGCTCCTTTCTCGACATCGTGGGTGACACGATATGGTCCTTCCCAGTTCGGACTGAGTTTTCCCATTCGTTGTCCTGCCGCTCGCTTGTCTCTGAGCACCAAGTCACCAGTTTTCACTAACCGCTCTTTTACGCGCCTATTATGATATCGGGCCATCTTTCGTTTGTAATGTTGCGTTTTCGGAAGGATTTCTTCTCGGACTTCTGGTAACGCATCCAGGTTAGCTCTTAACCTTTCCTCATTCAGTTCCTCACGAAAGTGGGCCACCCGTAGGCTCATGGTTCCAATCTCTACCGGTGTGACGGCTTCGGTTCCGAAGTCCAACGCGAAGGGTGTTTCTCCGGTACTAGTCTTAACAGTCATGCGATATGCCCACATCACGTACGGCAGCTCATCAGCCCATTTCTTTTTAGACCCTTCTAGATTTTTCTTAATGCCGCCGAGTATGCTCCGATTGGTCACTTCCGCTTGTCCATTAGTTTGCGGGTGAGCCACGGAGGAAAAGCGTTGCTCGATTCCAAATTCTGAGCACTGGTCTTGAAAGAATTGGCTGGTGAATTGCGTCTCATTGTCGCTGACGAGGACACGGGGAATGCCAAATCTCATGATAACTTGATGTTTGAAGAAACGCCAAGTTTTTTCCGCCGTGATGGTGGCGACTGCTTCAGCTTCGGCCCACTTGGTGAAATAGTCTACCGCCACTATTACGAATTTCAGTTGGGACCTTGCCTTTGGGAATGGACCTAGAATATCGATCCCTCATTTGGCGAAAGGACAGGGGGCGATAATTTCAGATATTTCAGTGGCGGGTCGCCGAGGAATTTTAGCAAACTCCTGGCACTTAGGGCAAGCTTGCACATAGTTGTGACAATCTTTTCGGATGGTAGGCCAATAGAACCCGGACCGGAAAACTTGCGCCGCCAGGGTACCACCTGATACGTGCATACCACACACTCCTTCATGGATTTCGCGCAAGGTATGAAGACCCTCTTGCCCCATTATACACTTGGCGGCAGGGTGAGAGAAACATCTTCGAACCAGATCCCCATCATAGTACGTACAGCGAGCTGCCTGTTTCAGTACCTTCTTCTTTTCAGCGGTATCCTCAGGCAGTTCTTAGTGTTTCAAGTATTTAATTACGGGAATTCGCCAGTCGTTCTCACGTTCCTCCACACACAACGACACTTGCTCCTCCATGAAGGACGGTACCGATAGCTCATGATAATATATGCCTTTGGGTATAAGCGCTTCCGGATCTGCGGCCAATTTCGCTAGGCTGTCTGCTTCAGCGTTTTCCTCCCGAGGAATGTGCTCGAAGCTGACTTGCATGCCCTCTTTTTTTATTTCCAATAGTTCTCGCTTTACTTTGGCGAGATATTGAATCATGATAGGTTCACGGGCCCGAGAATGTCCCAAGACCTGGTCCATTATTAACTTGGAATCGCCACAGATTTTTAGACGCAGGTCTCCTGTTCGTCCAGTATCATGCCTTCCTTTAGAAGAAAGTCCTTTTCCGATTCTGAGCCCGGCTAGCAACGCCTCATATTCTGCCGCGTTATTAGACAAAGGCTGTAGGATTCGGATGACATATCATATGTGCATATCATGTGGCCCGTTTATAAAGATTCCAGCCCCAGCCAGCTCTTGGTTTTTGGCTCCATCTACGTGGACGATCCAGAGGTCTGTATAGGTTTCCGGGAATGGGAGGTCCATATCTCCCCATTCCACTTCAGGCACACCTTCTAAGGGGTCCTCCGTAAATGTGCATTCCGCTATGAAATCAGCCAGGATCTGAGCCTTTACGGACGGCCGAGACTGATACCTCAATCCATATTGCTCTAACTCGAGCGCTCAGATCAACATCCTCCCGGAAGATTCAGGCTTTCGAAATATCCTTTTCAGGGGCTGGTCCGTGAGAACAATAACGGAGTAAGACTGGAAATATCGGTCCATTTTACGGGTGGCTTGTATAAGAGCGAACGCTATCTTTTCGATTCGGGCGTATCGCAATTCTGCATCTTTAAGAACGTGGCTCACAAAATAGACTGGGCGATGAGAGTGGCTGTCGTCGCGAACAAGGACGGTACTGACCACTTCGTCCGCAGCGCCAAGATACAAATATAAGGTATCGCCTGCCTCGGGCCTTGTCAATAATAAGTCGGATGACAGATAATCTTTCAGGCCGATAAATGCTTCCTCGCATTCAGGGGTCCACCCGAACGAGGCTTTGTTCCGTATAACTTTGAAAAAGGGAGACACTTCTCTCCTTGCTTAGAAATGAACCGTCCAAGGGCGATGACTCGCCCTGTAAGTCTTTGTACTTCTTTGACGGTTCTGGGCGATATCATGTCTTGTATCGCTTTGACCTTCAAAGGGTTGGGCAGGATACCTTTTTGGCTGACGACGTAGCCCAAAAATTTTCCCGTTTGGAATGCGAACATACATTTTCTGGGGTTCAGCTTCATGTGATACCTTTTCATTACGCCGAAGACTTCTTCTAAGTCTCGCAGGTGATCTTGAAAACTCGCACTTTTTACCAATATATCATCAACGTACGCCTCTACGTTCCTCCCAATCTGTTCTTCGAATATTTTGTTGGCCATACATTGGAATGTCGCCCCGGCGTTTTTCAATCCGAACGGCATTGCCGTATAACAGTAAATGGCATTTGGAGTGAGAAACGCAGTCTTTTCTTCATCTTCCCGGGCCATGGGGATTTGATGGTACCCAGAGTTGGTATCTAGTGAGCTTAAATAAGCGTATCCAGCAGTCTGATCAACCAGTTGATCTATCCGAGGAAGCGAGTAACAATCCTTAGGGCAGGCATCATTTAAATCAGTAAAGTCGATGCACATGCGCCAATCCCCGTTGGGCTTAGGAACAAGAACAGGGTTCGCTAGCCAGGTGGGATATTGAATTTCGCGAATGAACCCCGCGTCGAGGAGCTTCGCTACCTCTTTATCCACGGCCAACGCCTTTTCATTAGAGAACGCGCCCCGCTTTTGCTGCACCGGTCTGGCCTCTGGGTCGACATTGAGTTGATGTTCGGCTACTTCACGCGATATACCTGGCATATCTGCGGGTTTCCACGCGAAGTCTCCTTGACATTTGTTTAGCAGTCGGGCTAGTTGGAGGTTTTCCGCTGGGCTAAGTTTTTCACTAATCAGGAAGCTTGCCTCCTCTATTCCAATTGCTGGAACGGGTACCATCTTATCCAAAGGTTGAGCCCGCTTCTCATCACTTTGCTCATAGGGATCTGAGGCTATACACACGTACCTGTCGCAGCTTCTTTGAGTCATAAGCGAATAGCATTCTGCTGCTAGTTTTTGATCACCCTTTATGGTTACTACCCCATCCCAGGAGGGGTATTTCATCTTCAAATGCTTCTAAGATATCACGGCGCCGAAGCGATTGAGAAAAGGTCGTCCGAGCACGACATTGTAAGGCAAATTCAGATCCACAACAAGAAATAATAAGTTTTCTGATCGCTTGTAGGTGTCCTCCCGGAAATATATTGGCAGAGTAATTACTCCGGTGACGGGAATTGGAACTCCATCAACGCCAACTATAGGCCGTTTACTAGGCGTTAGCTCATTAGTGGGACATTTCATAAGGTTGTAGGCTTCCAGCGAAAAGAGATTTACTGCACTCCCATTATCAATGAGAGTTCTTCTGATTCCATGACTAGCGATGATGGGTGTAACTACCAAAGCGTCATTGTGTGGGTAGACAACGCCTTTCTCATCTTCTTCAGAGAAGGACAGTACCATCTGATCCAAAATGCCTATCGCATCTCCCTTCTTCATCGTGCCATCTCTTGCACGCTTTTCTCCTTTCGGGAATGCCAGCTGCTCTGACTCATCCATATAGGGAGTTCCTCCCGCAATGATATTAATCATAGGAATATATTCGTCATCTATCGTAAGAGTTTCTTTCTCTCTTCCTCCAGAAGGATGATCCTTTTGCTGGGCATGAGGAGGAACAGGTCGTTCATCGGCCGTCCTTTTCAGGGGGTTATTGCGAGGATCTTCTCTTATCTGGGTGGCAAATTCTCCCAAATATCCTTCCTCCACCAGTCGTTCTATCGCCGTTTTTAATTCTCTACACGCCTCCGTGGAATGGCCTCTGGCTTTGTGTAATCTACAGTAAGCATTTTTCCTTCTTCCTAAAAGCACTCCTGGTTTTGTAGGCGCGGGATAGCGGATGGGAAGGTTTCGTTGTTCCGCTATCGCTAAAATTTCGGCTCTTGGCACGTTGAGGGAAGGAAAATCTGGGTCGTACGCTCGATTTTTATAAGAATCCCCGCGACGTCGAGTGGGGGAGCCACCGGTTTTTCCCTTCAGAGAATGGCCCTTTTGTCTGTCAGAGGCCTTGGGGATGTGATCCTTCCGCCTAGCATAATCATCGATAAAATGATCCTCAGATAAGGGCTTCGCAGGAGCAGCGGTGATTTGAGGCGTCCCCTGTGGCACGCTGTAAGTCTGATTTCTATTTTCCTCTTCTTCCATCTTCGCGTAATTGTGGGCCTTAAGCCTCAACGCATCTAAGGTCAACGGGGGGTCCACCATAAGTGCGACTTTCAGCTTCCCATAACGGCAATTTCTTTTCAGAGCTTCTATAGCAAAATCGATAGTAACGCCCGGCGTTAAGGACATTTCCAGATCGAAGCGGCTGAGAAAATCCTTCAAGGATTCTTGAGGCGTTCGCTGTATGTCAAATAACGCGGCGGCAGATTTCCTGATTGGAATCGCAGTGCTAAATCTGCTCTGAAATTTAGTTTCTAGCTGTGAGAAATTGCTAATGGATCCACCGGGAAGACCTTCAAACCAGAGACGCGCAACGCTCGATAGCGTCATAACAAATATTTGGCACAGCGCCGCATCGCTGTGGGTCTGAAACTGAACAAAATCTTTTACTTTATTAATATGGGAGATGGGATCCTTCGTGCCATCATAAGTGTCAGCGGGAAGCTTTACACGTCGACTGACTCGGTGACGCCTTATGCGACGGCTAAATGGGTGACCAGATGTATCATCAAGAATTTCACGCGGTTGACGCGGAGGAGACATTTCAGCCTGACGCCCTCTATCTCGTGGTCCTGGGGTAAAATGTCGCCTAGGAGATCGACTGCGACTCCTGTATGAACGACTTCGATGCCTTCGGCTACTGGACCTGTCACTGTATTCAGGAGACAAACTTCCGCGGACTCCTTCCCTCCGTCCGTCCCACCGGTTCCTCATCCCCTCAAGTTGCCCGCCTCCCTGTAGGGGGAGACCTTGCGGCATTTGTGGTACATAGGCCTCTAATCTTCCTTGAGTAAGCTGCCCAACACTGCTTAGAAGATTTCCAGCGGATAAAGGCATCTGGAGGTTTTCTGGAAACAACGGTGACAAAGGTCGATCGGCAACAATAGATGGAGTAAACATGACGTGAGGAGGGAGACTAGATCCAGAAGCACCGGGAGTGCCTCTCGCGGCCATTTCAGTCAGATACTCCAGCCGAGCACGAAGGGTCGCTATTTCCATAGTCAAGGGGTGTTCACGGCTGAGTACAGATTCTCTCGAAAGAGGAGTAGAAAAATCAGATCCCGCCATCTGGGATGACAAAATGTCTACTTGCGAGGAACCCAGTCCTCCAACAATTCCAGTCGAATGGTCCAGGGGTCCTGGAATGACGGGTTGCGTCGTCATCGAGAGATTAGCAGTAACAGCGGGAAACAGTTGTCTGCGAGTTTGGAAAGGAATACTAGAAGATGATGATCGGATCGGCTCCGATTCTGTGGTCATGATCGTTCCGATCTTCCGACTAAACTGAGCTTGGCTATTAAGGACGCTCACTTAATATACCAAAGCTCTCAATGAAAGCACCATTTGATAAGATTCGATGTTGATCTTGTGAGATTCTGCGTCGCGTATGATCGGAACAGTAGTGAATGACGTCGGGTGTACCTGCACAGCGCCGGAGGGGGAGCTCCGGCGTAGACACTCCGATGCTTAAGTCAGTATGGGTTTTTAAAGTAGCAGGGGTTTCTCTGAGTGAATCTGACCGTACCTCCTTATGGAAAAAGATGGGGTATTTATAGAATCTGGACAGCGATACCTGGCGATACCAACAAAGGCGCCGTTTGATGATGACGTCACAGGCGATATCAGTTGATGACGTCGGGGGTGATGTCGCGTGAGGCTGTCGGGAGCGATAACCTTGTTGGTTCCTAGGACGGGATGACGCCGTGCGTATAGAGTCGCGTGAGTCCCCCCCGCTGAAGTCGACCATCCTAGGAGTCCATCGCTGATCCTTGGGCGATACATTGATACCCGTGTAGGCCGTCTGGGAAACCGCTCCGACAAGAGTCACTTGTAGTAGGACCATCAGGGCTATCTCAGTTGTTATCAGCATGCATTAGACCTCTTAGCCGAACCCTACAACCCGTAGAACACCCTTCACCAAGAAAGGGGTATTTAGCTACTCATACTATAGTATAAACAGTAGGTATATATAAACATACAATGATAAAACAAGGAAAGTAAAAAGGGAGTAGAGTAAACCGATAGATTAATTAATAATCAAAGAGGAAAGTTGTTGACAATGGCTGCTCTTGGAAGAGGAGATGATTCCCAGAAAATAAGCACTGAAATTAATGTAAGAAATTATCCCTAGGAACAACCGTCCTGACAAAACCCTAAAACTATGCTTATATAGCCTAAGCCTAGCTAGGAGACAAAAACAGCTAAGGGGAGAGGAAGGATCAATGAGGGCGCGATAGCACACGTCCTTGCAAAAGGAATATTCTGGGATTCCTGGCACGCCTGGTATCTTCTGGAAGCGCCTGGGATTCCGTGCGGATCTCAGAAGATGCTCTTTGGAAGAAGGCTCAGAACTGTCGAGGCCTTGAGACAACGCACTGGTCTGGTTCGCGTCGAGGTCTTGACAACGTTCTTTCTTCTAGACTTGGAAAATGGAATTCCTCAGAAATGCTCTAAAATAGCTTCTTTTCGGCCTTTTCCCTTCCTTTATGCTAATCTGCAAATAAGATTGAAATGAGGGTCAAATCGCAACATTGAGCCCCCGAAAGGGCTAGAAAGGAGGGTAAAATCTAGACCATGAAACGTGCTATCAAACATCCCCACACTGCCCCCTATGTTCGCCCTCGAGCATAAACAAAATTGGAAAACACTTCATTCCTAAACATACATAATCAACTTCCAACACCTAGAATTGGCATACCATCCTACAAACTACACCCAACCAGAACACATCCAGACCTAGAAAACACCTGCATCAGGTTGATAGAATAACGACCCTATCAACCAGACTTTTCCATATCTAGCCTAGTCACCAGCAGTCCTCACAAAGATGCGTATTTGCACTCATACTTAGAATAAAATATGTGTTTAGGCTAGCACTCATGAATGCAATTAACACAACACATGCATGGTTTGCGCGTCAATCCGAGTACTGTAGAACACATGCATGGGCAATCAACAATCGGGAAAACATCGCATCAGTAAGAAGAAAGAAATGGGGTCGAAGGAGTTAGAAAGGTGAAAGAGGGGAGTAGGAGATGAACAGAAGAGAAATGAGGGGAGAAAAGAAGGAAAGAAAAGAAAGAACCAGGCAAAACCTGGTTGGATCCCTTGGCTGGGTAAAAGCGAAAGGCGAGGTAGCTTTCATCGAGGGCACGAGGTGATTCGGGGGCTAGACAAGGATCTTCTTTCGGGGCCTTGAAAGCTGTTCGAATTGAAGCTTCGGATGCGGATTTTTCTTTGACGCTAGGTTAATGCCCCTCTCCTTTTATTTAAAATTTTAAATGCTTTTTTTTTTTTTTTTTTTTTTAGAGTAGAAGTGGGGATGGCCCTTGATTCGGTTCCAGCATCGATGGTGACTTCTTTTTCGCTTCCCCACACTTGAACTTTTCGGGGGGCTCGAATTGTATGAATGGTCTAGGGCTCGAAACTCTCTTATCTTACCCTAGACTCCTGCTTTTTGCTCTGAAGTCTTTTGTTTTTATCTTCCTTCCCCACACTTAAACTCATCTGCGCGATCTTTGGGTGTCTAGCCCTCGACGTTACCCTCAATAATCGCTACCTCACCTGCCAAGGAAAAAGATCAAGAAAATACAAATGGTCAGGAAAGAACATGAAAAGAAGGGGAATGTCGGGGGCTCGAAAAGAAAAGAGAGGGAGATGGAAGAAAAGAAGGAAAGAGACATTGATGCGAAGTTTTCTGTCATTTCTAAGCTTTCCCATGTCCTAACAGTGACTATACCCAGGGATATCATGCAAACTTAGATTGTGCTTAGCTAATCATTTTTCTCAAAAATAAAAGGCATGAAGTTCAAGTATGCTCACGGGATCAAGTTATGACTACTGGTGTCGTGGCCTAGATATAGATATAAGAGCTAGCAGGTCTAAAAATGCATGTTCAGGCGTAGGTGCTATGGATGTCATGCTTTTTCTATGCATCGAAAGTTGAAAAACACATGCCAAAAATGAAGGTTTGAAAATTTTCCTAGCATGGCTAAAAATAAAATCCGAAGATCATGCAATCATGCAGCAAACGTAAGAATAAACATGCAAACACACAGGCAATAAATAACTCCCTCCCCACACTTAGGCAGCGCATTGTCCTCAATGCGGGGAGAGTATAAAAAGGAGTTCAAGAAAGATAAGTACAGTACAAAGCAAAAACAGTAAATTGTTCAGTGCCCCTTTCGGGGGTTGGAGAGATGAAATTGTTCGGGGAAGGGTTACTGGGGTGGCAAATTTCTCCGGGCAACTTCAGCCGTCAAAGCCTGAAGTTCCCGCAAGATAAGCTAGAGAAGCCTCGTCTGGGTCAGGTCATAGACGATGAGATGAGTCGGGGGCTGGCTTCCTGATGCAGTATGCTGGCCTTGTCGAGCTGCTTCTGTTTGAGGCACTTGCTTTTCGGGGGCTGGGGGAATGGCATTGGAGCGGGGGTCCGAAAGATCTGGATAGTCAAAGATACCGCCATTCTTGGTCCCGAAAACCTTCTCCGCTGCTGGGGCACAACCTGGATAAAAGCTCAACACACCACGTGAGAGACATAAATGGCCCATGACATCCAAGGTTCGAATGTCCAAATCCTTGAATGCCAGGGGCTCGGAAAGGTTACTAGCAGCCAGGTCAATATTACGCATTTTCACAGCAAACAGGGAGATAAGGGATCCAAAAATAGGCCCACGGCCACCATTTAATACATGCAAGACACCCGAAGCTACCCAAAAACCTAGATTGACCCTTCGTTTGTGCTTCATGCACCATAAAAAGAAAAGTTCCTGCACAGATATCTGTCCCGAGGAACCAAATCTTGCGGAAAAGGTGAGGGCTAGATACCGGTGCAGGATACGTAATGCAGGGTCAACAATTTCATGGGCTTTACTACCCTTAGCATCAAATTGAACATGAGGCTTATTGGTTAGTTCCCGAAAAGCAGCAGTAGCATCAAAAATAGAAGGGATAACAGTTAAAGCATTTTTATACCGAGGGGTATTCAATTCATTATTTTTAACAAAACCTAACCAGCAATTAAATTCACCCAATGTCAGATGCTCCCATTTGGTGGCTAGCCTAAAATTGATCAAACTAGGGGTAGAGGAATTTGGACCGACCTTACCCTTGGGCCTAAAAGTGCCATCTACCCAAAAAGTAGTAAAAAATTCAAGGGAAAGCTCGACATAGGTCGGGTGCTCCAAATAGAACAGAGATTCCCAACCAATGTTGGTCACATAATCTCTGATCCTAGACTCAATGCCCATCTTAGCAAGAAATTCAAAATCCAGGCGCGCACATGAGCTAACGCCCTTGGAATTCAGCAAAGTCAACTTGTCAAGAGAAGGCTTATCATTAGAGACAATCCATTCATGGGGTGAAGAAAGGTCAGAAGTCACCTGGTGTGAGCCAGATCTGGGGATAGATGAAGGCGTTGGGGTCTCGACCTCGATATCCTCATCTGTTTCGGGGGCCCGAAGCTTCTTGGAGCTCGAGGGCTTGCCGGCAGTGGTGGCTGAAAGCTTCCTTTTGAGACTCACCGGTGTATTGACTGCAGCTTTGGACTTCCCCTTCTTCGCCGCCGATCTTGCCACGGCTGCTTTCTAGGCCTCAACATCTTCCTCCTCTTCGTCTCCCTCTACTTCTCCACTTTCCCCAGTTCCCTCTTCCACAACCTCATCCTCCTGGCCAATATCAGCGTCAGTTTGGGCTTCCATGACCTCGGCTTCCTCGTCAGAGATTAGGATGTCCTAGAGGACCTCTTCCACCATTAAGGCAGGCTAAGGAGATATGAAACGATCAACGGCAGGGTCTAGGGGCGACTGCTTGGATGATGTTGATGGCTTTTTGGGCTTGGGCTTGGCCGTGGACGATCCAGGAGGGAGTTTCACCATACGGCCGCCTCGAGTGGTTGTCATGGTCGGAGGAACGGAGCCTGTGACTTCTATATCGTCCTCCACCGGGGTAAACTCTCTGATCTGCTCCACGGTTGTGGGTGAGACCGCCGTAGGAGAGGGAAGGGGTCGTGGCTTGACAGACGGTGGTGTGGCTATTTTGTATGAAGCTGAGTTTGGTATAGCTGACTGGGATCTAGATCTGGAAGGAACTGGGCTCGAAGTGTCCACCGGCTTAGGTCCGGTAGCATTTTTGCGGGCTAGCTTTTTAGTCTTAGGTGTCATTGATGGTGAGTGTAGTGAGAAAGATAGCAGTAATGGAGGTGAGAGTGAAGAGAGGATAGGGTTGCGTGTTTGGTGAGGGAGAGAGGTGAAAGTGATAGGGTTGAAAGTGATATGAGTGAAAATTTGTGGGAGCGTGGGAGAGAGAGTGGAAATCACAGCTGGCAATAAATGGCGCAGCTTTGCATTGATGAGGTCTGCGTTTTCTGCGGCTTGACAGGCTACGTGGCACCCTGGGCGTGGAGCACAATGACCCACGCGTATCCCAACTACCCAAAAAGGATAGCAACTTTTAAATTTCAAAACGGCAGTTGGTATATTTAAGATACGGACAAAAAGAGAGAATAAAGGTGAGTTAATGTTAATTAAAAGGAATAAAATCATAGGTAAAGGGAAAGGTAAGAGATATATACAAGGAATAAAACATGGAAATAAAATCAACAAAAATCAGAGAATCCGAAAGGTGGCAGAGAAGATAAGGGAGAGAGAAAGGATACGGCTGGCATATCAAATGCCTCCAACGTGGTCCAGTTACTCGTCGGGACCTCGACGTGCTTTGATACTCTAGGTCTGGACAGGTGGGTCCTCCACCATAGCCTCCTCAACAACCGAGGGCTGGAAACCTTCATAGAAGGGCTTCAGTCTTTGGCCACTGACTTTGAAGATGATTCCTGTGACAAGGTTCTGGATTTCAACTACCCCATGGGTGTAGATTGTCGTGACCACAAAAGGTCCCGACCATTTGGATTTCAGCTTCCCAGCGAAGAGTCGCAGTCGTGAGTTGTACAACAAGACTTGCTGTCCAACTGAGAACGTTTTGGGACGAAGGTGTCGGTCATGATATGCTTTTGTCTTGCCTTTATAGAGCAGGGTGTTCTCATAAGCATCATCCCTTAACTCTTCTAGCTCTTGAATTTGCAAGCGCCTATGCTGGTCAGCAAGGCCTAGATCTGTGTTTACCTTTCGGATAGCCCAGAAAGCCTTGTGCTCTATCTCCACCGGGAGATGGCACGGCTTCCCATAAACAAGTCTGTAAGGGGTCATCCCTATCAGGGTCTTGAAAGCTGTTCGATAGGCCCAGAGAGCGTCACCCAATTTCAAACTCCAATCCTTTCTGAACTGGCTAACGGTCTTTTCAAGAATGGACTTGATCTCACGGTTCGAGACCTCGACTTGTCCGTTATTCTGAGGATGATAAGCAGTGGATGTTCTATGGTGGACTCCATACTTTGTCAAAAGAGAGGACACAACACGGTTGCAAAAGTGGGCACCCCTATCGCTGATCAGCGCTTTAGGTGTACCAAACCGATTGAAGATATTGGTGCGGAGGAAGTTCACAACCACCTTGGAATCGTCCGTTCGAGTAGCCTTGGCCTCGACCCATTTAGAGACATAATCGACGGCCAGAAGGATGTAGATGTTGCCAAAGGAATTGGGAAAAGGGCCCATGAAGTCTATACCCTAGATATCAAAGATCTCGCAGACGATAATGTTTGTCAAGGGCATCTGATTCCTGGCCCCGATATTTCCAGTGGCCTGACATCGGGGGCATGAGGCGCAGAACATGTAACTATCCTTGAAAATGGTGGGCCAGTACAACCCAGCTTCCAGAACTTTCAGGGCGGTTTTCTTGGCCGCGAAATGGCCTCCTTCTGAGTGGCAGAATTTAAGGATCAAGGGCACCTCGTCCATGGTTACACATCTACGGATGATCTGATTCGAACAGTGCTTCCATAGGTAGGGACTGTCCCATATGTTGTATTTTGCTTGTCTTCTGATTCTGGTGCATTCAGAGGAAGTGGAATCAGCTGGGTAAGTGCCTATAGCACAAAAGTTTGCAATATCGGAAAACCATGGGGAATAAACAGTTTGGACTAGACATAAGTGCTTATCTGAAAAAGTATCCCGGATTGGCACAAGCGAATTATCTTCTTGGGCTGGAAGTCTACTCAAGTGATCGGCCACAAGGTTTTCTCTTCCAGCCTTGTCTTTGATAGCTATATTGAATTCTTACAGAAGCAAGATCTAACGGATAAGCCGAGGTTTGGCATCGGCTTTGGTCAACAAACACCGAAGGGCAGAATGGTCAGAGTAGATGAGGACCTGAGTTCCTAGCAGATATTGTCTGAACTTGTCTAGGGCGTAGACTACGGCCAGAAGTTCTTTCTCAGTGGTGGTGTAGTTCTGCTGGGACGGGTCTAGCAACTTGGAAGCATAATAGATGACATGGGTCTCTTTATCCTTCTTCTGACCCAAAACAGCGCCTAGGGCCTGATTACTGGCATCACACATGACCTTGAAAGGTAGTGTCCAGTCGGGGGCTCGAATAATCGGGGCCGAGATAAGTTTGTTCTTGAGAAGTTCAAAAGCGATTCTGTAGGCCTCGCTAAAATCGAAGGAAACGTCCTTCTGGAGCAATTTACACATGGGTTGGGCAATCTTCAAAAAATCCTTAATGAACCTTCGGTAGAAACCGGCATGGCCTAGAAAAGATCTTACATCGCGGACACAAGATGGGTAGGGCAAGGATTCTATTACTTCTATCTTGGCTTTGTCAACTTCAATTCCCTTGGCCGAGATAACATGACCAAGCACCAGGGCTCGATCCACCATGAAGTGGCATTTTTCGAAATTCAGGACAAGATTCGTCTCAATGCAGCGCTCTAGGCACCTTTTCAGATTGTTCATGCATTCTTGAAATGAGTTTCCATAGACGGTGAAGTCGTCCATGAAGACTTCGATTCCATCTTCAACTAATTCAGAGAAAATGCTGACTATACAACGCTGGAAAGTGGCAGGGGCGTTGCATAGACCGAAGGGCATGCGTCTATACGCGAAGGTCCCGAAAGGGCAGGTGAAGGTTGTCTTTTCCTGGTCTTCAGGAGCAACTGGGATCTGATGGAATCCGGAGTAACCGTCTAGACAGCAATAATGGGTTTTGCCGGCCAGGCGTTCCAGCAACTGATCGATGAAGGGCAGTGGAAAATGATCTTTCCTGGTAGCAGAATTTAGCCGGCGATAGTCGATACACACTCTCCACCCATTCTGGATCCGGGTAGGAATGGATTCTCCAGCCTGACCGATGGTGATAGTTATGCCTGTTTTCTTGGGCACAACTTGGATAGGGCTGACCCAAGGGCTATCTGAGATGGGGTAGATAACTCCCGCATCTAACAATTTGAGAATCTCTTTCTTCACCACTTCCATCATAGGCGGATTAAGTCATCTCTGGGGCTGGCAAATGGTCTTGCTTGCGTCTTCTAGGTGGATGTGATGAGTGCATAATGCTGGAGATAAGCCCTTAATGTCCGCAATGGTCCATCCTATGGCTTGCCTGAAGTTCCTTAGCAAGGGAATGAGCTTGGACTCCTCAAGGTCTTCGAGCTTGTTGGAGATAATGACAGGTAAAGAGTTATCGGGGCCTAGATAAGCATATTTCAAGTGAGTAGGCAGTGGCTTCAGATCTAGGGCTGGAGCCTGATCAATTGAAGGAAATAACTTAGCATGGTCTGGATGTTCGGGAGACTGATTTGGAGATTCATGCTGAGCAACAGCGCATTCCTCTAGGGCAGCGACGACTGAGTGTAATTCAGAAGGAATAGGAAGTGTCGAGGCCACGACATCTAGAAGAGCTGGCGTCAGACTCCTGTCAAGGGCAAATTGCAAGGGGTCAGTGGAATATATATCATCAATTTCCCCTACAATGGGATCAACAATATCAACATAATTCACACTAGAAAATTCAGAGGGGTATCGCATGGCTTCTAGCATATTGAATTTGATGATCTCTCCATCAAATTCGAGGGAGATGGTGGCATCATGAACATCGATTTTTGCTCGGGCTGTGGCCAAAAATGGGCGGCCTAGAAGAACATCTGTGGACTTGGTGGAGTCCTCGTTCTCCATTGCAATCACATAAAAATCTGCGGGGAACAAGAATTCTCCTACTTTGACCAAGACATCCTTGATGATCCCCTCGGGGTAGTTGATAGAGTGGTCAGCAAGTTGGATGGCGAGGTCTGTAGGCATGAGAGGCTCGAGGCCTAGACTGTGATAGATTACCAAGGGCATAACATTGATTCCCACTCCGAGGTCACACATGGCCTTGCCAATATCAACTGTTCCGATTCGGCAAGGGATTATGAACATGCCCTGGTCTTTACATTTCGAAGGGATCCGACGCTGGATATGTGCAGACGCGCTGGCCCTACGCTGATCTTGTTAACTTTGGCGAACTTGTTTTTGTTCGTGTATAATTGCTTCAGGAATTTGGCATAGCGAGGGACGTTTTTCACGGCCTGGAGAAGAGGGATGTTTACAACTACTTTACTGAACATTTCAAAGATATCGCGGTCCTCCTTATCTTTCTTGGTCTTGACCAATCTGTGAGGGAACGGGGGCTCGAGAATCTTATGAATGTATTCCTGTGTAAATTCAGGTGGGTTAGGGTCGTTCCTTGGTGAACCTCTGGGAGAGCGGATTCTATCCTCCATGACTTCGACAGATCTGGGTACTTTAGGGAGCTTTGGTCTAGGTTTAGGTCGAATCTCGGTCTCTAGAGAGTTTTCAACTTCGGGGGCTGGAGAAGTAGGTGCTTTCAAGGTCGTGCCACTTCGCAAAGTTAATGCACAGACGTTGTGCTTGGGATTTACTTTTGTCTGAGGTGGCAGTCTGCCATGATTTGTTAACTCTTGCAATGTGGCAGTCAGGGCACTCATTTGCTTTTTGAGTTCATCTATTTCTTTCTGCTGCTCGGGATTCTTAGGCATTTCAGCAGTCGGGGGCTGGACAAAATTCTGGTCTGGAGGATGGACGAAGGTCTGATCCTGAGGAGGTTGGCGTTGATATTGGTTCTGATGAAATGTGGGTCGAGTTCTGAAATTTGGCACATTAGGAGGGGGATTTCCATAGGGGTTCTGATGCTGTTGATGGCTAGGTCCCGAAAGATGAGTGTTTGGGACCCATCATTGGTTTGGTTGTTTCCAGCCTTGGTTGTAAGTCTGAGCGTAAGAGACTGGAATAAATTGGCCAGCAGCATTCACTTGTATTTCCTCCGGAATATGAGGACATGCATCAGTGGGGTGATCTACGAAATTGCATATCTGGCAGGCCTTGACAGGTGCGGGTTGTGTTGTTATGAAGTTTTGGAACATTCCTGTAAGAGAAGATATCTGGTTCTGAAGGGCAGCTACTTGGACATCCTGGCCTGGATTGTTGGCAAGGTCGTCAGAGGTGTTCTTGGCCATGAGCTCTATCGTTGCTCGTGCGGCTCTTGGAGTTAGAGCAGTCAAGGATCCATTGGCGGTTGCGTTAAGCAGCGCTTTATCCTGAGCCTTGAGGCCTTCACAAAAATATTGAACCAAAGCGTTCTCGGTAAGATTGTGGGCTGGGCAACTCGATTGCATTTTCTGAAATCTCTCATAGTACTGGGCTAGAGTCTCTTCTTTTTTCTGAACAATGGAGACGAGTTGCTTGCGAGTGGTATTTGAGATTGAAGTCGGGTAATACTTCTCAGTGAAGATTTTTGACATGTCCGCCCAAGAACGAATAGATCTTGCAAGAAGGTCATAATACCAATCTAGGGCATCATCTTTGAGAGACCACTGGAATGCGCGAAGCTTGGCTTGCTCAATACTGACATTGGCGGGTTTCATGGCCTCGCAAATGGAGTGGAGCTGTTGGAGATGGCGAAGAGCATTTTCCTTGGCTACCCCTCGAAAATTAGGCAGATGATGAAGCACGGCGGACTTCAGAGTCCAGTCATTAGGGACATTGGGCCAGTCAATGCAGCTACTGGCCATATCGGGGGTTGCATGGAAATTGTCGATGGTTTGCTGGTCTGGGGGTGGTGGATCTTCGTGGTTTTCACGGTTGTTATGGTTGTCATTGTTGGCTAGGTCATCCATTTCTGGAAAATTAAAGTGATCTGGTATGGGGTTTTCGGGGTGACGATGGAGAAAGGTCAGGTCTAAGAAAAGCTGATGTTCCTGGTCGGCCAGATTAGAAGGGGAACCGTCGAGGGCAGGATGAGGGATCACTCTACGATGAGCAGAAGTCCCTTGAGCTTGCTTACGAAGTCCTCTTTCCGTTCTGGTCAACTCGAGGTCTAGAGGAAGTAGATCGGGAGCAGATCTCCTGGTCATACAAGAAAAACAAAACAAAATCAGTACCGCTAAATCCCCGGCAACGGCGCCAAAATTTGATCGTCACTCAAATATACTTAAATTTATCCTGATGCCTAAATGCACAAAGTAATGTGTATAGAGCAAGTCAGGGTCGAACCACAGAGATTGAAGGACTAATTTGCTAGTGAACTAGTATGACAAGGCAATATGCAACAAATCTAACCAAAGTAACAATAACAGGGGGGGTTTATGTTGATTAATAAATTAATCAACGCAGAGTAGGGGAGCTAACAAAACAGAATTGGAAAGTACTTATCTAGGGCACGAAAGTAAATCGTAATCCAGGGCAAGAAACGTAAAGTGTAATCCAGAGCAAGAGATGTAAACAGATCGAATGCGGGAAAAAGTAATGAAAAGGATATTAATCAAATGAGACGAGATCTTAGCGAAAAGTACTCCCTTGGGTTGTTTTCTAGGTCGGCTAGTCATTGGTGCAGAAGTTTTCCAAGACTCATGTGCAGATCTGCTATAGGGACCGCGTTTCCACACCGCATCCCCTGCTTACCTTCGTAGATAAAAGTCACCCCCGTTTCCACATATGAGGTGACCTTGACGTTCAGCCATCCTCCCAGCTACCTTCCTTGTCATCAAAAGGTAGCCTTGACCGTCCGGCCTGTCACGGCTCGAAGTAGGGAGGCTAAATTCAGAACGCCCATGAAGGAGAGGTAAGACAGATCTAGGGCGCGATAGCTCAGCTTGTCAGACTCGTATTGCATACCCTAGATAACTGTTTACCCCTAGGTGAGGCCTCTCGCGCTGCCTCCCCTAGGTGTCTGCTCTAACTCCAGGGCTTCGCGTTAGTTATAACCCTAGGGGGAGCTCCGGCGTAGACACTCCGATGCTTAAGTCAGTATGGGTTTTTAAAGTAGCAGGGGTTTCTCTGAGTGAATCTGACCGTACCTCCTTATGGAAAAAGATGGGGTATTTATAGAATCTGGACAGCGATACCAACAAAGGCGCCGTTTGATGATGACGTCACAGGCGATATCAGTTGATGACGTCGGGGGTGATGTCGCGTGAGGCTGTCGGGAGCGATAACCTTGTTGGTTCCTAGGACGGGATGACGCCGTGCGTATAGAGTCGCGTGAGTCCCCCCCCCTCTGAAGTCGACCATCCTATGAGTCCATCGCTGATCCTTGGGCGATACATTGATACCCGTGTAGGCCGTCTGGGAAACCGCTCCGACAAGAGTCACTTGTAGTAGGACCGTCAGGGCTATCTCAGTTGTTATCAGCATGCATTAGACCTCTTAGCCGAACCCTACAACCCGTAGAACACCCTTCACCAAGAAAGGGGTATTTAGCTACTCATACTATAGTATAAACAGTAGGTATATATAAACATACAATGATAAAACAAGGAAAGTAAAAAGGGAGTAGAGTAAACCGATAGATTAATTAATAATCAAAGAGGAAAGTTGTTGACAATGGCTGCTCTTGGAAGAGGAGATGATTCCCAGAAAATAAGCACTGAAATTAATGTAAGAAATTATCCCTAGGAACAGCCGTCCTTACAAAACCCTAAAACTATGCTTATATAGCCTAAGCCTAGCTAGGAGACAAAAACAGCTAAGGGGAAAGGAAGGATCAATGAGGGCGCGACAGCACACGTCCTTGCAAAAGGAATATTCTGGGATTCCTGGCACGTCTGGTATCTTCTAGAAGCGCCTGGGATTCCCTGCGGATCTCAGAAGATGTTCTTTGGAAGAAGGCTCAGAACTGTCGAGGCCTTGAGACAGCGCACTGGTCTGGTTCGCGTCAAGGTCTTGACAACGTTCTTTCTTCTACACTTGGAAAATGGAATTCCTCATAAATGCTCTAAAATAGCTTCTTTTCGGCCTTTTCCCTTCCTTGATGCTAATCTGCAAATAAGATTGAAATGAGGGTCAAATCGCAACATTGAGCCCCCGAAAGGGCTGGAAAGGAGGGTAAAATCTAGACCATGAAACGTGCTATCAGGATACAAATTGATTTCCCTTGTTAAAGGGAAAGATAACCCCCTTGATTTGTCAATTCGATTTCAGATATTTCTTTGCATTATGACCACTTTCTTTTACTTTGTACTCAGATATACGATTCCTCTTTGCAAAACTTCTTGAGGTTTATTGCATGGTGCTGATTTGTCATGCGTGATTTGCATTTTCATGAGGCATTATGAACTTGTCTATCACTGTTGCTTGTTTTGGTTTCTGGGCTCTTTTTCTTCAAAACGAAGCACTATATTAGAGACGAGGGGTTAGAAAGAAGGTTTGGTACACGTGTTCATGTTTGTACTTGGTTGTGGTCTCTTGATTCATTTTTTTTCTTTCATACCACCAAATACAAATATAATACTCCCTCCGGTCCGAAATGTATGACGTTTTAGCATTTGCTTTTACTATTCTGGAACGTATCTTAAGACGGCCGGAACAGTCACTATTTGAGACAATTTTGCCCCGAATTTTTTCTCAGAAGTACATTAAGGATTAACGTACGTTCGAAAAAAAGTACGGAATTTTTTGGGGTCAAATAGTGCCTCATCCGACCTCCTCGGTATGCGTTCCCTATTGAATATTGGGATGTGAGGAAGTCATACATTTCGGACCAGAGGGAGTAGACTACGGGTGGCATAAAATGTTTCATACAGTACATTCATGTTTGGATACCCTCTCATTGCTTGCTTCTGTTAGGTGTGCATGCATGGCCAGCCTCACTAGGCCAAAAAGCAAATACACTTCACTTTCTTAGTAGGTTCAGTGTCAACTAAAAAACTATTTCGATTGATTCCACTAGCTGATAGGAATCCATTTTGAAAAGACTCGAGAGACCTCCTACCAGTAAAACAAAGGTGGGACTTCCGACATTAAGCAACTATCATGGCTCTATAACTACCAAGGTTTTTATTCTAATTTAGCATCTCTATTTTTACAATTGTGTGAAGTTACCACATTCCTTTGATTGATCCCACACTTGAAGTAAGCGATGATCGTGGAACTGTACAACTAGCTCACTAAGCAAGGGCTAGGAGTCCTTTCAACTAGGTTTTTCATCCCTTGTAGTATAGCTTTTTCAACCTGTAGAATTTCCAGTAAAGTTTGATGGCATTAAGATACATTTGTTCTTTCTATTTCTATTTCACACATCTAGTCTGTAAGGTTGGCCTTGTATGTTCACTGTATGTTAGTGACTTTGAAACTTAAACATTTTGGCCTTCTTTGTTGAACTTGTCACTTCATATCAAAGTTTTAGATTCTCTCCCGTCAAACCTTATGTTAATTAAAAAAAATGTTGCGTCAAATAGTTGTAAGGTAGACAAATATTTTCTCAACGGTCAAAAGTTGGGACAGACCGGGAGCAGAATTGACTTCTCTTTTATATTAGCAAGTCCTTTTGGTCCTGGTTATCAGAACCAGACCGGACCGGCCGGTTCAACCGGCCATTTTCCCCTTTCGGGTCCGATTCAGCTTTCGGACCGGATAAGCCTCTGACCCGGGTCGGACCTGATGAACCGGCCGGTTTTTTATCAATCGGCGAACCGGCCGGTTTTCTACCAAACTGTCCGGTTTTTTCACTTGTCAAAACGACGTCGTTTTACAAGGCCCATGGGCCCAAACGACGTCGTTTTCTTCACTTAAGTCTCATCTCCTCTTTCTCGAATTTCTTTTCTTTTCCCTTCTGCTGTTTCTTTCTTTCACAGCAGCAACAACCAAAAACCTTAAATTTGAAAAGAAACTACTAATCTACAGAATCGACTAATCACCCAAATCTATTATTTTTTCATAGAAAAACGATTCCCACCTCTGCTAATGCTATCCTCATCGATAGGCGAATCAAGATCCTCATCCTTGGATTGAAAGGATTGAAGGAGAAACATTTTCTTGAATCTGGTCCTCAAGAAACAAAAGAATGAAATGTCTAGCCATTTGTATCATGTGGGTGGTGATGTGTCGTGATCCCAAGGTTGAGAAA
Source organism: Viola odorata (assembly GCA_963691705.1). Lineage (NCBI taxonomy): Eukaryota > Viridiplantae > Streptophyta > Magnoliopsida > Malpighiales > Violaceae > Viola > Viola odorata. The sequence goes on from OY829537.1 coordinate 77,639,621, forward strand.
TGTAGTGTGGAAAATTTGTGCGGCAGTGACTTTTGTGTTGGTAATAAATGGTGTAGAAGACGATGGGATATAAGTGAGAGATGGTTTCAGTATAGTTATGGGTAGCTTTAGGGATTGGATGGGTAGATGTACGAACTCGTGCGTGTATCGTAATACTGATATTTTTTATAACTTTTTAGTACCAATAACAAATAAGCTTAACCAAAATTAATAAATAATAGACATGCTACCTTACTTTTATTTATAGATAAGAAAAAAAAAAGCTTTTTCCTTTCAGATTAAGTTTATTTTATTTTTGGTTAAGGAATAGAGATTTTCTATGGTATCTTGATCTATTTTTTTGACATCGGTACCAGACCAATAAATATATACCATGTGTAATCATTAAAATTAAAATTTAACGGTGTATATTAGTCGAATATTAGTGCCCAAAAATAGATCTTGCCACCATAGAACAACAATAAGGAAAAAACAAATTAAATATAATATTCCCTCTATTTTTAGAGAACAATAATTTTTTTAATTAGTTTTTTTCCTGAGAGTAAACGACGTAGATATATTAATTCAAATGTACACCTAATATGCTTCTAATTTGTAAGTATGCTTTACAATTGAATTAGTTGAATTAGTTTCTTTCTAATTTTTTCTCATTTATATTTCATTGAACATTGTTGATATATTGTACTCTGAGAAGTAAGTTGACAAGTGAGGTGAAATTATTTTGAGGTGCAGAGAGGAACTTTGATCATCCTAGTGCAGTAGATGATCGTTTTGTGTGTTTGAATGTTTAAGTGTGTTTGAATGTTGGATTGTTTCTTTATTTTATAATTGGAATATTTAAGTGTCATTTGAATGTTAGATAGTTTTTTTATTTTCAACTTTTGATCTACTTGATATACTTTATTTTGATATATTATAACTTTATTTTGATATATTATAAAATGCTACAGTAAAAAAACCAGCCGGTGGTTCACTCCTCGTTTTTTTTTAAAGGAAAGAAACTCTCTTTTGAAATGTCTCGATCAGAGGTGGAGCCTCTTCAAAAAAATAATAATATATACATTAAATAAATTAAAAAAGAAAATTTTAGTTCTTTCTTTCAAATCCCAATCCGTCAATCCATTAATTTATCATCGGGAAAATGCCAAAAACGGTACCTGTACGTTGGGCTTTCGACTAATTTGGCACCTGTACCTTTTTTTGATTTTAAAAGGTACTCGTACGCAACTAATTGATCACATTTGGTACCTGCGGCCGTTTCCGTTACCAATCTGCCGTTATCTAGTCTACGTGGCATGCCACGTCATCCACTTCAGGCTGACATCGCTGACATGACACGCCACGTAGACGAATCCCATCAAAATCTCCCTCACCTACCTACACTGTTCATCGTCTTCCTTAGCTCGCCGGCGAGCAAGGAAGAATCCGGCCATATTAATGGCCCAAATTTTGTCAAAACAAACCCCTAGACAGCATAAACTTAAAAATACAATCACAGCAAAAAAATCCAGCTTAAAACAACAGATTCAATTTAATTAAAAACGAGGATTAAGTTAAATAACGAAAAAATCAAAATTTGTTTGCGACGTCGGGTAGGATTACCTGGAAGTGAAGAACATTCCAGCACAGAAGCTGGTAAAGCAGAGCAAAAATGCCAAATTCTTAGATATAACATTCCTTGCTGCAAAATCTCTAAGTTCAACTGCTGCTCCTCTGCCAAAAATCCAAAAAACCCCTGCCAAATTAAATCCCAGCCGCTCCATCAAATCAAAACCCAAAGCCCAAAACTAGCCACACCGAACCTCCGGCCTCCAGCACCGCCGTGCCATCTCTTCCTCTGCCTCAAGCCAAAAAACTCAAAACCCAAATCCCAAAACCAACCACAACCGAACCAATCACCCATCATCACCGCCGAATACCAATTCTCCGCCACCGCCAAATCAGCGCCTCCTCCACATCACCGCCGCCAGTCACCATCGTCTGCGTCCATCTCCACCGCTGCAGCCGACCAGCGCTTTCATCCCCCTCAATCACCCCTCTGCCGGACAGAATCATCATCATCTCTCAAATCTGAACGAACAGCCACCATCATCACCACCGTCGGTCGCCATCGCTGCTCCCACAACCACCCCCACTAAAATCAACCCAATCACCCTTCAATTGACCAAAAATCCAAACACCCAATCTTAGGTGAAGAAACAGAAAAGAAAAAGGAGAAAGAAAGAAAAAGGAGAAGAGGAGAGTGAGGTCGTGGTCTCCAAAGGAAAGAATAAAAGAGAAGGAGAAGGGAGAAGCCTTGTTGTTTGACGAGGAAAAGGATTCGTCTACGTGGCGTGCCATGTCAGCGATGTCAGCCTGAAGTGGATGACGTGGCATGCCACGTAGACTAGATAACGGTAGATTGGTGACGGAAACGGCCGCAGGTACCAAATGTGATCAATTAGTTGCGTACGAGTACCTTTTAAAACCAAAAAAAGGTACAGGTGCCAAATTAGTCGTAAGCCCAACGTACAGGTATCGTTTTTGGCATTTTCCCATTTATCATCCCTCACCCTCACAAACCCTCATAGCATCACTCCTTCTCCTCTGCCCTCACCACCAAATCCAAATCAAATCCAACACGGCAATACCGATTTGGAATCATCGGCGATTCAGCGACTCCTCTTCTCTCCCTCTCGGCCAGTTGGCCTCCTCCTCTTCGCCAAACTCCTGTCCTCTCCCTCTAGGTAAATTGTTATATATTTTTGTTTTTGTTTTTTCTAGACGCAAAAGGTGTGTATTCATGTTTGTGTGGATCTTTATATGGATTTTTGTGTGGATTTTTGCATTTTGACAGCATACAAATGAATAGAAATGCTAAGTAATGGTGTTGAATGATAACCAAATGAGTTTTAATTAATGGGTTTTGTGCAATTGATTGAAAAGAAAACAAAAGAAGGTTGAAATTTGAAAGGAAAAAGGAAACAAAGAGTTAGAAAGCAGAACAAGAAATAGGAAATGGTGGTGCTCTTGCAGAACTTGAGTTGGTATGGTATGGTATGCTAGAACTGTAATTTTTGCAGAAATGAATGAACTTTTATTGTGGGTAGCAGTAGCGATGGATTTGCATTCATATAGAAACCATACATGAAAAATGACGTGGGTTTTATTAACTACTAGTAAAAGAAATTGACATATTGAGATTGTTCATGTTGTTGGATCTAGACTAGAACATTCTCTACATATGATATGGCACTTGGTATGCATCATTTTAGATAGTTTGCTTGACAATGCCGCTAGTGTTCATCATTGTCCGAAAAAAAGTAAAAAATTATTTGCTTTTCTTGCGTACTCATATTTATCATCATCATCTACTTTTCTTGTTCTTATTCTCTGTTTTTTCTCGGTTTGTTGTTGGTTTTGCTGCTGTTTTGGGTTCAAATTTGTAGGTTTTGGATGGGTGTTTGTTGTTTTGTTCTGTTGCTAATTTGTATTGGTATATTATAGTTTTATATCGAATTTGAAAATTAAAGAATTCATGAGCAAGAGAAAGCACCCCAATGTCCTCAATGCCATTGGAACTAATCGGATCTTGCATCATACTATTGGGTTGCCTGATTTCACTCAGGAACTCAAGTGCTTCCAAACTGTCACCTGCTATCAAGTAATTTCATGTGAAATTCTGAAAATTGAGTAGCTTTTGGTATTAAAGTCACGAACTTTTATTGTTTGTCCTTCTTTCTCTGCAACTATATGTGGGTTGGATTGCTAGATTTTCAGTTTTTTAATGGTGTCATGTGGTAATGTGGCAGGCAGTGGTGAACAGTTTGGATGATGCACATGAGCAGATTGATACTGCCATTTCTACTGCTTTGAAAAAGAGCAAGCCAGTTTATATCAGCATAAGTTGCAATCTTCCTGGAATTCCTCATCCAACCTTTGCAAGAGATCCCGTGCCTTTCTTTCTTGCTCCCTAGTATACTTCTTTACTCTCACTACTTCTTTCTTCATTTTCTAATTTAAAATATTGCTTCTTTTAGTACCATTGATTTATGTGATAGAAAATAGAAACGAATCATGAGCTTAATCCCTATTGCTTATGATGTCTGTAATGTTTGGTTAGTCTTTAAGTTTATAGCAAGTTACAAAGGCTTGGTTCTTTTGATCCGTGTTTAAAGTTGTTCCATTTGCTTTCATGTAGCATAAGCAATAGTTTAGGATTGGAAGCAGTTGTAGAAGCAGCAGCTCAATTCCTAAACAAAGCAGTGAAGCTTGTTCTGGTAGGAGGGCCCAAGTTAAGGGTAGCAAAGGCGCAAAAGACTTTCGTGGAACTTGCAGATAGTTTGGTGGTTTATATTGAAAAATAAATTGCCAAGACTTTCAGTTTAGATTCGATATTAGATGGATTTGTTGATTTAAAAAAGCGTCGGGTACAATTCAGGTAATTTAATTAATTATACCTACATATTAAATTTATTACTATAATAATTATTGAAGAAGAATGTTCGTATTTTACAGGTAAATTTTTTTTTCTCGCCCCCAAGCATCGAGGGCATGCTCCGCCACTAAGCATATATATACGTAACTACACATATGAAGAAACACAAGAATTGAACCACACAATATATGTGATACATCGATAAGTTTTTCTCTTGCTTTGTTACCGTTGCTTGTGAGTTTCGTGGCAGGTATTATAATTATACTACTAAAGTCGTCATTTTTAGCATAATTAGTTCAGTGTTGTTGCTGAAATTTATGACACAAAGTAACAAACTTTTTTCTAAGCTAGAAGCAAAGTTGATTTGTGGGCAGAAATCGTTGCTGAAGAAAAACCACTTATTCCTAAGGTAGCAACTCATGAGCCTTTTTCCTGTCTGTGTTCTACTGAATTTTATATTATAGCTAGCCATAGTTGTTGTCTGAGACAAAAAGAAGTTAACCGTTCTTATTTATTTGGGTCCTTAGGCACTTACAAACTTATTTCTCTCATTTCTTCTTTTTTTCATTCTTTTATGGAAGGGAAAAACAGAACAGCAACCAAATTATGAGAAAGAAAAGCAATTACTTTAAAGAGGTTGATGCTTTTGAGTTGCTAGAGGAAGAGGAGAGCCCCTCACCAAAGAATTTTAATACATGAGCTGCACGGAGCCAACATTAGCAACCAAATAATGAGAAAGAAAAGCAATCCTTTAAAGAGGTTGATGCTTTTGAGTTGCTGGAGGAGGAGGTTGATGCTTTTGAATTGCTGGAGGAGGAGGAGAGCCCCTCACCGAAGAAGTTTAATACATGGGTTGCAGGGAGCCAACATGGGTTGTAGGGAGATGACAACGATGAGGATGGAGGATGGGAAAAAGAAAAGGATGGAGGTTGGGAAAATTGAAGGAGGTGAGGAACGTTGAGGAGCAAGTCATGGGTATTTTGGTAATGTTCATTTAAGTGCAAATAAATCAAGAGATTCAAGACAAATTCGACCTCTTTGAGCTCGGATTTATTAATAAATCCGAAATTTATTAATAAGTCATGAGTACCGAAATTTTATCGTACTATAATAAATTGGAGCTCAAGAGGTGGGATTTGTCTTGAATTTCTTGATTTATTGTGCACTTAAATGAACATTACCAAAATACACATGACTTGCTTCTCAACGTTCCTCACTTCCTTCAATTTTCCCAACCTCCACTTCTATTCCTTTTTCTTTTCCCATCCTCCATCCTCATTGTTGTCTTCTCCCATGTTGGCTCCCTGCAACCCATGTATTAAAATTCTTCAGTGATGAGCTCCTCCTCCTCCAGCAATTCAAAAGCATCAACCTCTTTCTCCAGCAACTCAAAAGCATCAACTTCTTTAAAGTATTGCTTTTCTTTCTTATAATTTGGCGGCTGATGTTGGCTCCCTGCAGCCCATGTATTAAAATTCTTCGGTGAAGGGCTCTCCTCCTTCTCTAGCAACTCAAAAGCATCAACTTTTTTTTAAGTATTGCTTTTCTTTCTCATAATTTAGTTGTTGTTCTGTTTTTCCTTCCAAAAAAGAAAATGAAAAAAGGAGAAGAAATGAGAGATATAAGCTTGTAAGTGCTTAGTACCCAAATAAATAATAACGGTTAACTTCTTTTTGTAACAACTATGGATAGCTATAATATAAAATTTAGTAGAACACAGACACTTCAGCCCACAAAAACTTTGCTTCCAGCTGAGAAAAAAGTGATACTTTTTGTCATTACTTTTAAGAAAAAGTAGAAGCCGTTGAAATCTCTACTAGATGTCCCAATAGTGTATGTCCGTCGGTGATAGACTGTATTTTTGTAGTGTTTTTGGTTCATTAAGGTCTCCTTCGTGTAAAATATTCATTATTTTATTAATATTATCTAATAAGTGTAATCTAAAATATTAAAATAAATAATGTATCTTTATAAAAGAAAAGAAAACAAAAAAAGTAAATAACGGTGGGTTCTTTTTGTTTATGGCTATGGAGGATGTAGAGGGGAGAAGAGACAGTGATGTGGGAAGACAAAAAAAGGAAAGGAAATGAAAAGAAAAAAAGTAGGAAAAAAAAAATAAACCTACTGAATATTTCGTGCCATATAGAATTTTTTTCACAGAATGATCCAAACGAAATTTATATATAAACGTTAAGAATTTTATTTTAGAACATGTTAGAAACTTAATCAAAAAATTTGTAAAACTTTTGAGGACACTAGGTGCATTTTCCCCATTTTAATATAACTCCTTAAAGCTCCCATTTCCATTCTATTTTGGGTTTTTTTTTACGATGTCATGATCTAATTTTGGGCACCAATGCCGACCAATAAAATATGTCATGTATTAAGGTGAAGAAAAAAAACATAGAAAAGTTTGAATTAATTTAATTTGAATAAATGAAATTATTTCTTCCCAAAAAAAGAAGTTTATTTTCTTTATTTGATGTATCTGAAACTTTTAAAACCGATGCCATACACAAGATTTTCTTTTATGTTAAAATTATGCTACGTCTAAGTATTTTTTTTGTCACTTTATAAAAAAAATATCTTTTTCAACAAAATTGAACTTTTAATGTTATAATAATTAGGGATGGCAATTGGGCGGGTATGGGTATGTTAAAGCGGGTATGGATAAATATCCAACTCATACCCGCAACTAAATATCCATTATTATCCATACCCAATATGTCTAATACCCAATTGGGTATGTAATGGATATCCAATTACACTTACTTATTTATTATTTAACTTAATAAAATTATTTCACCAAATTTTTATTTTTTTATAATTAAGTAAAAATTTACTATAATTTTATTTTATTTATATTATTTTTTTATAGCATCATATCCCGTAAAACCCATTTATAAAAAATTTAAGAAAAATATGAAAAATGAATATCTAATTACTCATCTTTGAGATAAAGATTATATTTTTATAATTTTTAATTTATTTTGTTCAAAGTATTAAGCAAGAATATTGAGTTTTTATTACGAAAGAAAAATTAAAAAGATGAGAGAAAGGAAAGAGGAGAGAGACAAAACCAAGAATTTTTTTTTCAAGGAAGTTGAAAAAAATGCGGGTATTGTGCGGGTACCATATCCAATTATACCCGCAATTATAAATGCGGGTATTATCCATACCCAAATCATACGCGCAATTACCCTCTTGAGTGAGTAATTGCGGATATGATTATGGACGGGTATGCGGCTATGGGTACCCATTGCCATCCCTAATAATAATGAGTATTTCAATTTATTTTATTTTTTCTAAAAAAAAACTTGTTTGATAATATTATACGTCATCCATCCTCCTCTTTCAATTCCCAAAATTATTTTATTTCTTATGCTATTGTTTTTTTCTTTTTGAACTGTATGCCATCGTTTTGTTTTTCTTAAAGACCAATTGCAACAATTGCAAAATTGCCTGCGAAGAAACGATGTAGAGGGCTTGTAAATTGTCAAAATAGGTTTGTTTCCAATTAGAGTAGCAAAACCCGAAGAAAAAATCCATAAACAGGAGCATTAATCAATCTTTTAAGTATGTATTACTGTACATTATTATTTTTTTCTAAATATAAATTCGGGAATTCCTAAAAAGTTGATTTTTTTTCTTAAAATTACTAATTTATTTAACTTATTATCTTTTAAGTCTATGAAGATCTGACCATCAAAATTAAATTCAATGGTTATAGGTCAGTACCAAAAAAAAATAGATCAAAGCACCTTAGAAAAATCCTTCTATTTCAGAGACATTCTCTTAACTTCCAAAATCCTCATACGCACCAGCTTAACTAGAAACCCTAATCAAACACCCCCATTTAGGGCTGATACCGTCCGAAATAATTCGGTATTCGATATACCGAATTTTCAAAAAATCCTACCGTACCGTACTGAATTGTATTTCGGTACCGTACCGAAATACTGAAACGAAATACCGAAATCAATTCGGTACAGTATTTCGGTACTGAAATACCGAAATCAATTCGGCACCTTAGAAAAATCCTTCTATTTCAGAGACATTCTCTTAACTTCCAAAATCCTCATTCGCACCAGCTTAACTAGAAACCCTAATCAAACACCCCCATTTAGGGCTGATACCGTCCGAAATAATTCGGTATTCGATATACCGAATTTTCAAAAAATCCTACCGTACCGTACTGAATTGTATTTCGGTACCGTACCGAAATACTGAAATGAAATACCGAAATCAATTCGGTACAGTATTTCGGTACTGAAATATCTAAATTAATTCTTCTGATGGGCCAAAACTCATCAGCCTTCCTTTTTTCCCCAACTGGGCCGGCTCATTAACCAAACCCAACTTAACCCTAAAATAAAAACAAAAACAACTTCATCTTTTTCCTCCAACTCGAACTGCCGCCGGCCACCAAGCTACAAATCAATTAACCAAAGCCAAAGTCATTTTTACAACAAAAGAGCAACTAACAAAGCAATAAACAACCATGTGTCTATTTTACAACCATCAAACCAACAATAATCAAACCATAGAATAATCAACACAGATGCAAAAGGATAAAACAAAATCCATAAGCAGAAACAGTGAGGGAGGTGGCGATTGGGCTGAGGCCGAGTGTGGCAATTGGGTTTGAGTGAGGGAGGAGATGGTGTTGTCGGCAGATCGGGTTTGAGTGAGGGAGAAGATGGTGAGGGTGGCGGCGATTGGGCCGAGGTCGAGGCCTGAGTGTGGAGATTGGGTTTGAGTGAGGGGGGAGATGGTGTTGTTGGCAGATCGGGTTTGAGTGAGGGAGCAGATGGTGAGGGAGGCGACGATTGGGCATTTGTAGAAGGGAGTGGTGAGGGAGAGGATGGAATGGAACGATGTTATTGTCTCTGTTATGTTCTATCAATTTGAAAAGATGAGTTAGGAATGGGCGATTTGAGAAGATGTATTTTTGCCAAGCCCACCCAAGCCAATGTTCCCTTTCAAAAAAATCGGTATTTCGGCAATACCAAACCAACAAAAATACCGACCGTATTTCGGTACGATACGGTAATATTGAAATACCGAATTTTTTGAAAAAATACTGTCCGAATTTGCGTTTGGACGGTATAAAAAATACTGTCCGAATTTGCATTTGGACAGTATGGTAATTCGGTATTTAGTATTTCGGTGTGCAGCCCTACCCCCATTCATTGGAAACCCTAATCTACCGATCCATTTCTTTTCTCATTACCGACTCTGTAATCCGGTGTCAGAATAAAGTTCAGTGATTAACGATTGCAACAAAAACAAGCAAGGTTTGTTACACTTGCACAGCACAAACTTTTGCACACCTGCTTGCAAAACAATGCCAACCACAAAAGCTAGACTTCCAATTATACGGATCTACGAATTTCAGATAGAACGGTCTGCACTTGCAACATTTTAGCAGTTCTTTCTGCATACGCAAATCCATGACAGTGGTGTATTGACAAAAAACCATAAACTGCAGATAAACTCCACCTAGTCAGGAATGGTAGCAACTCAACACGTTGCCATCTGACAGTCATCCACTGAAATAAGTTCCTTACCTCAGACTAAGAACCATGTTGATTCATGACACTTTTCCCCTCTTTTTGTTATCCACTCATAATTATTCATGTTAACCGGAACAGAAATCATTAAAGTCGTAGTAAATTTGTATCCTATAAGCAGAAAAAATACTTCATTTTGCTGAACGCACAGTTCGACAAAAATCAAGAATCCTAGCACACATATTAGGTTGACCACACAGAAGAAGGCCAGCAAATGAACAGCATAGATTGAACAGTACTTGCTTTACTTGCACAGGCAAATGATGAGAATGAGAAAAACAACAAATTTCTCATGCCACCTATTCAAGTCAAGATTATTCCCCAAAAGTTCCATGGAAAATTAAACCCATATCAATTTATAAAGCAGATACTACAAGACAACAACTGCAAAAATAAATTAACAAAGGTAGGTTGAACTCTGAAGCTCAATGTTCATGAAAGTAGGTACCATCAGTGGGGCACTCCTTTCCACTGTGACTAGTTGAGGTGATTGCAACCGGGACTAGGTGGAGGTGACTACGGGTGCATCCGTTTCTCGGTTTGATAGCACATCCTTGAGTGTATTGTGGAACTCCTCAGGGAGAGGACCAGGTCGATGAATGGGAATATGCTTTGGCACTGGAGCATCATTCTCGATATATTCACATTCATAGTCTTCAGGAACACCCCAAGGATCCCACTCTGCAATCAGCACATCACAGAAATCACCATCACAACAAAGTCTCACTTTTCATATATTAGTGGAATTGCAGACACATAAGATCATTTGAACTCATGAGGCTTGACAAAAACTCCAATAACGGCAGGTAATTGATCTCAATTGAGCACGAGAAAAGCGAGGAGAATGATCTATTAGAATATTGATAACCATATTTACATGTTTCAGATACAACCTCAATGCAAAGTGCAAACAAATTAGAAATCTTTTCAGAGAAATGCAGAATCAGTGCATGCACTCAATCCATGAAAAAAGTGGATTGGCCGACAGGAAAATTAATATTCGGTACTGCAGAGTACAGTATTGCAACTTTCATCTCATGGAAAATGATAGACTTCGACACTACCAATTTAATCCCTGTTCATAATAAAAGGCATTTGTCTTCTAGTCCATTATTTTGACACTGAGCTTTAAAGCAAAGTTTAATTATTCACACCACTATGATGTCAATTATTCCCAGCGTTGTAAGTTGCATACTTATATCAGGGACTTTCAGAGAGCACCGCAAATGCTCTAACCTTTGTGCATTACACAAAACACCCAAAGAAACAACTGACAGAAAACCAAGCAAACACAAATTGGAACACAAATTGGAAGCATTCTTCTGATCAGTTCCTACAAAACCCACCATTACCAACTATTCATACAAACTTAAGAGAAAAAGTTACACGATTACCGTAATTTTTTTACACAAAGCTCTCTACCAACAAAATAAGGAAAAAGGAGATCATGCCATCAACTAAAACTTGAGAAATTTCACAAACCCAAAAGTCGAATTGTTTTTTTTTATGGACCAAAAATTATTGCCCATCAATGAATTATGAAAATGCAGTTGAAGTGTCAAGTAACAATTGAAAGATGCTATGACAAGCGGGTCGGATTAAAAATGAGATCGCAGAGGGAGTGGGTTTTAATTTTACCAATCATCTTTCCGATGAGTGTGAGCTCGTCTTTGGCCTCCTCGATGAGCTCCTCTACCTGACCGCACCCAAGTTTTTTCTCGATCATCTCCCAATCTTGCTCCTCCTCGCAAACCTTGAGCCTGTGCCTCGTGAAACTCTCCACTGCTTTGCGGTACCCTTCATCCTCCGGCACCGCCTGAATCTCCTTTAGGGTTTTGTTGTACAGGTTTACCAGCACTTCCCTCGCGTTCGGCACCACATCTAGACCCACGATCCCTGTCGTCTGTTTCACTTTGGCCATCAATGGCCGCGCGATCGCCCGCAGAAACATTCTTCCACTCTCTACTTTACGAGCGCTTGGTTTGGTGCGGTGTTTCCACGGAAATTAGAAATGGAAATGCAGAGTGCCAAAACTATTCTCCACGGGCTTCAAATACGAATTATTTACAAAAAAAAGACTCGCTGTAAGCAGTTAGTTTTACACTTTTTACACTTTTACTGTTCAGTGTGGCTAAAAGAAAGCGATCCAAAAGTTCTTTATGTTTAGGCAATTATCTTAAATAGGTTCTTACGTATATAAATATTTTAAATAAATCCTTAGTGTCTCAAATATATCAAATTATTTAATTTAACTCATTTTTAGAATTTTTAAAATATAAAAAATGAGTTAAATTTGCTGGTCTCATAAATTAATAAAAAAACAAATTATTCCCAAATGTGTGGAGTCTACCCGTGTCATGTCATTAAGTGGGGCCCACATGTCACACTTATCTGGCCCACTCTTCTCTCCGTCCCACTTCACCTTCATCTTTATCGATTACCATCATCTTTAGGGATGGTAATTCCACCCGCGAATATGGATACTCGCCCAATACCCGCAACTGTGGGTGGATATTACCCGCACATTGTGGGTATTTTATGAGTATGGATATACCCGCATCCGCAAAGTACGGGTATAGATGTGAGTATGAATAGTGCTTATCCGCTCCAATACCCGCACTAAATACCCACAATATATATAATATATTTTAATATATAATTAATTCAATATATAATATATATTTTTATACCAAAACGGTGACAACGTCGTTTTGACAATAAATCCAACAGGAAGGTCATTAGGGTAGACCATTACAGAAATAAAATCACTCTCTCTTCGTCTCTCGCAGTCGTCGCGGCTAACACACAACAGTTACTGAAGTTTGCAGGACTTCAGACTATCAAGCGTGTTGAGCAAACATTGCAAGATCTTGGGGTTTGTTTCCTAAATCCTTAATGTTGTTTTCCCTTGTTATCCAGTTCAAAATTGTTTTAATCATGTATTCCGGTTGCTTTGAAGTTAATTTTAGGTTTTGTTGCCGGAGATTTTTTGTGGGTTTAAGAGAGAATTCCTCTGGCTTGTCTTATTTTTGAAAAAATTAAGAGAATTATTTTGGTTTTTGTAGATATAGAACTGAAAAATTTATCCCTTTGATCCAGTAAATGTTTTATTTTTGGCCAATGTAATTCAGTTCCTTTGCAGTGATTTAAAGTTAGCCTCAATAATATGAATTATCTTGTGAAAGAGTATAAGTTGAAATTAAAAAAATTGACAATCATGCCTGGTAGTTTCCTTTTACTGAATGTTAAGTTTTGTTGTGGTAGATACATTCCATGAGGTCAAAAAGAAGAAGGATAGGAAAAAGGAGGTAATATATCAAGATGTGTTTTATTTAAGAAATTACTTACCTTCTAGCGTTTCCAGTTACTTGTCACTACTTTTCCTTCTTATTCTGATAAATCTATTTTTTCAAACTTAAATGTTATATTATTTTCTATTTAATTGGTAGTGCTTCTCTTATGAATGAAGGATGACACATAAATTGTTGCATAATATGGTGATTGTATCATTATAGGTATCACACACACAAGACCGAGGAGAAAGGGGTGGCCAAGGAAACTATTCTGCTAACTACAACTATTCTGGTATTATCTTTCACTTTGATCAGAATATAATGATTTATTTTTTGTTGAGCCCAGGTATCCCTCCCTGGTTTAAAATATAAGTAACTAGTTTTGTTCCCCTTACTACATAAGCTTCATCCCTTCGTTATGTATTTCTCACTTCATTAAATCATTTTACAACTCCTTTTATGATTCTTTTTGAGAAATCAAATATAATACCATGAATTTTCCTTTAACATGTTAGTTTAAAACTAATAGTGCCAATAAAAGCTGTTTGCGCAGAGTATCTTGAATTAAAAAAAGAAATATTGACACTACTGAATCTCAAAAAATAGGTAAGATTCACATTTGGTGTATGAAATCATTTCATGGACAAACTTCAGTAACTGTTGTGTGCTGTTTCACTTTGTAAATTTATTTTATTAGAGCTGAACTTTACAATTTTTTGTTTGTAGATATAATGGAAATAAAAAAATGAGCCTACAGTGAAGACAAATCCCTATACTCTGGTTTCACATTGATAAGATTCGAACTTCTGGAAAAGCGGGATGAGGGTAGTGGCAACTCGGGATTACTGTAGCTGACGTCGAGGGTACCTGCAAAGCGCCGGAGGGGGGGAGGTGGGGGGGGGGGGGGGCTCCGGCGTAGACACTCCGATGCTTAAGTCAGTAAGGCGGTTTGAAAATGGCAGAAGTTCTAGCAGCAATCTTAGGCTTACCTTGTGTTTCAAATGGTGGGGTATTTATAGGCCACGCGAGGGCGAGGGAGGACAGATAACGCCTCAAGTGATGTCACGGGCGACAACTTCAAGTGACATCATGGGCGACAGATTCAAGTGATGTCATGGCTGTCCTGGGATGAGATAGCGTCGTGCGTGCGGATAGATGACGCATGAGACCCCTGATACGAGCTCGAGGACCATTCCCAGGCCTGGGGGAAAGTATGACGCTAAGGCCATACCAGGCCTGGCGGAAGGGTATGACGCTAAGGTCGTATTAGGCCTGGCGGAAGGGTATGACGTTGGGAATTAAATGGAGATAGGGATTTCTTGCCACATCATCATGGGCCGGCCATCAAGCCCTTTGTCCAAGGGTGTTTTTAGTATTTTCCTCTTTTGTAATAATTTCCCTATAAATAGAAGGACTTAGCCTCTTTTATAGGTTGTCTTTGATTTTGCTCATGATTTTCATCATAGGGCTTTTAGACCAACCCTTAGGCTTAGCCTAAGGAACTTGTTAGGGCTCTTGGCACCGCATGCTATTAGAGCTAAAAGTCACTGTTTATCCATCTCATTTCTTGTAATCAAACGCTCAAGCTTTGTTCTTGAGTTTGCTCATTAATGCTAAAGAAAGATCCTTAGTAATCCTTCTTACTAAGTTTTATTTATGTTTCCATCAAACCACCCTCAACCTTCATCCATCTAATTAATCCGCTACATCCAAACTCCCATTTCCCCCACTGAAATATCCGTTCATCCATCAAGGAACCTTCAAGGAACCATCCATGCAAGGGTCTAGATCCGAAGCTCCATCAAGTCGCGCCTCAATCTCTCTTTGGGCACTTGGGTCGTATCAAGTGGTAGCGGAGCTCCAGCTGCCCTCTAGGTTGGTATCCCTGGGTATCTTACTGTTTTCCTCCATTAAATTCGTATCATCTCATGATGCGACCCAAGCGCCCAAAGAGAGATTGAGGCGCAGCTTGATGGAGCTTCGGATCTAGACCCTTGCACGGATGGTTCCTTGAAGGTTCCTTAATGGATGAACGGATATTTCAGTAGGGGAAATGGGAGTTTGGATGCAGCGGATTAATTAGATGGATGAAGGTTGAGGGTGTTTTGATGGAAACATAAATAAAACTTAGTAAGAAGGATTACTAAGGATCTTTCTTTAGCATTAATGAGCAAACTCAAGAACAAAGCTTGAGTGTTTGATTACAAGAAATGAGATGGATAAACAGTGGCTTTTAGCTCTAATAGCATGCGGTGCCAAGAACCCTAACAAGTTCCTTAGGCTAAGCCTAAAGGTTGGTCTAAAAGCCCTATGATGAAAATCATGAGCAAAATCAAAGACAACCTATAAAAGAGGCTAAGTCCTTCTATTTATAGGGAAATTATTACAAAAGAGGAAAATACTAAAAACACCCTTGGACAAAGGGCTTGATGGCCGGCCCATGATGATGTGGCAAGAAATCCCTATCTCCATTTAATGCCCAACGTCATACCCTTCCGCCAGGCCTGATACGACCTTAGCGTCATACCCTTCCGCCAGACCTGGTATGGCCTTAGCGTCATACTTTCCCCCAGGCCTGGGAATGGTCCTCGAGCTCGTATCATCCCATCCCCCTTTAGAGAGATTCGTCCTCGAATCTATAAGGTCAATCCCGTGATATGCTAAGTGGGCCAAAGCATGCCCCCGGCTAGTGGCCACAAACGGATCCCTCAAAATATATGCCCCGGAAAATATAGGCCAAGGTGGAGGCCTTTCGTGGGCAAGGCAGGTAGGCACGGACGGGAAAAATCCAAGGTCACCCAAGGCTCGACCAAGATGGAGAATGGTGGTGCCACGGGGCAAGTGAGGGCCACTAGACACGCAAACGGACATGTGGGCACTATGAACCACCAAAGGAGGAACGAGAGAAGTCCAAGTGAAGTGCGGGACCATGAAACCACTAGAGAGTGCCGAAGATGGGATAGAGAGGGTGCGGCCAAGAGACCCAAGCCCACGCAGAAATGGATCCTCGAAGCTATGCAAAGGCACACTCGGTATGATGGAGAACTCACTACCAAAGGACCGCAAGGTATGCTGCCGTGTTAGGCCAAGTATGGCTTTCGCGTGGCTGTCCGAAGAGACCTCAAGGGGCTCATCCCACATAGGTGGCAACCCAAAGTCCACCACATCATCCTCAAGAAGAGGTTGCGGCTCGGCTGAATCAACACTAGAAGGTATGCTCACCCTTTGCATTCTATTGTTCAGAAATATGTCACTCAAATGGCCCCTTCCCGTGCAAAAGGTGCAATACATGTCCCTCGTCCGTGTGGGAGGAAAGGAAAGGTAACTAGGACAGCAAGAGTCCTCCTCCCAAGAGGACCCAACATCCTCATCATAAGAAGACATAGAAAAATACCTATAAAAAGGAAAACAAACACAATTGATAGATAAAGAGGGTTAGTCTCTCCCTCACGTGTTTCACTCGTGTTTATCACTCTAATAAGCTCACAATTTTCTCTCACACTCTTATCTCAATCACAAGCCAATCAGCTAGGCTAGCAAGACCCCACGGATCAACTAGAGTTCATGGAAAGCAAGACAACCAAGGTAAGAAAGAAAGTGAAGACGAAAGCCGAATTAATGCCCAAGACTAATGATCAAATTGGACACTAATTAGACTCAGATTGGAGTAACAAAGTGTGGAAACAAAGAAGAGAAACACTAACTCAAAGCTACCCAAGAAGACGACTCAAGGAAAAGAGAAAACAAAAGAAAGACACAAGGAAACCGAATATTTGAACATTCACAAGGAAAACCGAAACTCAAGGAATGCACACCAAGATGGAAACTACTACACTTCTAATGCATTCAACACACTAGTCTCTTACTTTTGACTCACTACTCTTTCTTTTCTTTTCTTTTTGTGTTTAGGGACTTGATCTTTTCTTTTCTACTCTTTTAGTCCCTTTTGTTTTTTTCTTTTCTTTTGTAGTGAGTGAAGAGAACTCAATGGTTGAGTGACATGTATTTTAGATGAACATAAGTGTATGAAATGTAGTTTACAATACAAAAATAATTTTTCACTAAATGCCAAAAATTTGATGATGTGGCACAAGTGATGAGGTGGCAAGTGATTGTGTAATGATGTGTCAAGTGAGGTGGCTAGTGCTGAAAATATCCAAGAGTGGTGAGCAAGTCAGAATACTAGGCTAGAAAAAGAGGTGATGTGGCCTCTTGTGCACCAAGCTTAGTGTGTGGCAGCTACACAAACAAACAAACACTTGCACATGGCTCCATTTGGCACATTTGCCACTTGTTTTCTCACATGGATGAACAAAATGAACACAACCAAGAGCACAAATTTGGTTTTAGGAAATAAGATGAATATTTTAATTATTCAAACACCAAATTTTCAGATTTTCGGGTCACACAAGATCAAACCTCAAAAAGAAACAAGAACACAAGATGAACACAGAGAAGACCCAGCACACTTTCGCCTTATGATCTCAAAATATAGCAAAAGTGGACCAAAACTTCTGAAAATCACATGATAGACTCTAAAGACCTCGATCTACAACTTTGTAGAAGACCTAAAAACGAGATTCCAAGTGTATGACACTGAAAACAGACGCAAAACACAGAACTGTTTTATTAGCAGTCAACTAAAACACAAAAGTTGTTCTACTCAGAGAGATGTTTCAGCATAAAAATTTTCAGATTTTACTGAGTGACACAACTGACACAGAAAAATCAAAACAGAACAGACTCAAAATGACTCCTGGACCGAAACTTTCTGTCCAGCACAAACGAAATGAACAAGAAACAGGGGAAGCGATTTTAATGGTGGAGAAGAGGGGAAGAACACAGAAAACCAACCTAGGGGCATCTGGAGCTCCGCTACCACATGATGCGACCCAAGCGCCCAAAGAGAGATTGAGGCGCGGCTTGATGGAGCTTCGGATCTAGACCCTTGCACGGATGGTTCCTTGAAGGTTCCTTGATGGATGAACGGATATTTCAGTGGGGTAAATGGGAGTTTGGATGCAGCGGATTAATTAGATGGATGAAGGTTGAGGGTGTTTTGATGGAAACATAAATAAAACTTAGTAAGAAGGATTACTAAGGATCTTTCTTTAGCATTAATGAGCAAACTCAAGAACAAAACTTGAGCGTTTGATTACAAGAAATGAGATGGATAAACAGTGGCTTTTAGGTCTAATAGCATGCGGTGCCAAGAACCCTAACAAGTTCCTTAGGCTAAGCCTAAGGGTTGGTCTAAAAGCCCTATGATGAAAATCATGAGCAAAATCAAAGACAACCTATAAAAGAGGCTAAGTCCTTCTATTTATAGGGAAATTATTACAAAAGAGGAAAATACTAAAAACACCCTTGGACAAAGGGCTTGATGGCCGGCCCATGATGATGTGGCAAGAAATCCCTATATCCATTTAATGCCCAACGTCATACCCTTCCGCCAGGCCTGATACGACCTTAGCGTCATACCCTTCCGCCAGGCTTGGTATGGCCTTAGCATCATACTTTCCCCCAGGCCTGGGAATGGTCCTCGAGCTCGTATCACCCCCCCTCCCCCTCCCCGCTGATGTTGACCATCCCAGGGTTCCTTGCAAGCTAAAGGGTGTCAGCCTTCCGCGGCTGACCCCTAGCAAGCGCGGTAGGGTTCCGGCCTTCACACAGGTACAAGGACGATAATACCCTCGGGGTTGCCTTACTTGTTATCATAAGCCCAACTGAAAACGAGCCCGAGTGTTTACCAAGGGCTATCGTTTCATTTTCTCTCGGGTGGCTCGGTCATCGAGGAGCACGTCTTTTCACTGCCTTTCCTTGAGACTTATAAATTCGAGCTTTCCTCGCGCCAATTACACATCTTTCATCATTTCTTCCTAGCATTTTCATTATGGACGATCTCACCAATAACTTTATGATCTCCAAAACCCACACTCTGAAGAACCTCAACGACGGTGACATCAGCTTTCTGGAAAATGTACTGATCAAGACGTCCGAGGACGTTCTGGAGCTTCAAGGAATGCTGACTCCCCTGCGGTCCAGACTTGGTGCGACTTCTCTGGAGGATTTTAGTCCTCTGGAGAACATGTCAAAGTTGGCTGCTATTGTCTCCTGCATCGAGGTGGTGATCACTATGTTGTGGCAGACGCTTTGAGGGAGGTCCCCACTATGGTGGAGGATGATGATGCTGGATCCCAGGCTTGATTGTCGGCCGTCGCCGCCCTATCTTTTCTTCTTCTTGTACGAATGTATGCCCGGGCTGTTAGGCCGTAAATGAATAAATAAAACATTTTTCTTTATTGGAGTCGTAGTTTTTCACAATGTGCCAGTTGACATTTCGGTTGATTGCCACCTCAGCCCAACTGAAAACGAGTCCGTCCTTGGTTAGACACTAGTAACGGTTATCCTCGAGAACCGTTCTGCATTAATTTCATGTCATCTCTTCAGTGCCCACTGATTGGGCGGTTTTTTGGTACTCATCGATCAGAGAGACGTTCCAATAGGCGTGATCACAAGATCCAATTCTGTGATTCAGATTGTTTTCAAAACGCATCAATTCTCTCAAAAGTTTTGCGAGAAGATGGGAAAACTCTCCCTCCTCGGCTATTTAATGGGATTTTCTCTCCCTTTTTCTGTTCATCTTCTTCTTCATATTTTCCTGCTAAAACCATTTAGGGTTTCATGGCCGATTCATACTCTTTAGACCTTGCTAAACGAGGTTCTCCCCCAGATAGGCCTCACTCGATTATCGTCCGCGATGACGGACCTGATATCGCTCCAAGCGATACCCTCAGAAGGTGTCTACCCCTATCACTGTCAGGTATCGCTAATTTCGGTCTATAAATACCCCCACCTTACCAAACAGAAGGGAGGATCGAGATCATCTTGGAGAAACTCTACTACTTTGAAAACTTGAACTGACTTAAGCATCGGAGTGTCTACGCTGGAGTCCCCCTCCGGCGCTTTGCAGGTACCTCCGACGTCGACCACCTTCTGTACGACCACCGGTGGCTGCCGTTCCGCTCAGAAGAGGTCTCGGATCTTATCAAATGGTGCTCTCGTTGAGAGCCTTGGTGTATTAAGTGAGCGTCCTTAATAGCCAAGCTCTGTTCGGTCGGAAGAGTGGAACGGTTATGACAGCCGGATCGGAGTCGGTCCGATCAACATTCTCTAATATTCCTTTCTCAACACGCAGGCGGTTGTTCCCCTTTGCTACTGCTGATCTCTCTATGACGTCACAACCAACTATTTCGGGGTCTCTGGACCTTTCGGTCGAGATCGCCGGAGGATCTGTCTCTTCGCAGACGGTTATTTCTTCATCACAGACTGTGGGATCTGATCTTTATACCCCTCTTTCAGGAGGATTTGTGCCTAATAATAATAATCCCTTTGCTATGGAAATAGCGGCTCTTCGTTCCCGCTTGGAATATTTGACTGACATGGTCACAAGAATCACGCCTGGCTCTTCTGGATCTAATGTTCCTCCTCTTATCACGTTTACACCGTCTATTATTGCTGATCGACTTTTGCCCCCGTTGTTTCCAGAAAACTCCCAAATGCCTCTGTCAGCGGGAGATCCCCCGGTTAGTCTTGTACAGCTCACTCAGGGAAGAGTAGAGGCTTATATACCACAAATGCCGCAAGGACTCTATCCCTAGGAAGACAGGCAGCTTGAGGCGTTAAGGAACCGTTGGGCCGGACGGAGGGAAGGAACAAACAGGAGTTTATCTCCCGAATACAGTGAAAGATCCAGTAGCAGGAGGTATCGAAGTCGTTCGCCCAGAAGTCGCAGTCGGTCTCCTAGACGACATCATACACCTGAACCTCGAGAAAGGGGGCGACAAGGGGACATATCTCCCCCACGTCATGCGCGTGAGATTCTTGATGATACCTCTGGACATCCTTTCAGTCATCGCGTAAGGCGACATAGGGTCAGCATGCGAGTGAAGCTTCCCGCTGATACTTACGATGGTACTAAAGATCCTATTTCTCACATTAATAAAGTGAAGGACTTCGTTCAGTTTCAGACCCACAGTGACGCAGCTTTGTGTCAGATATTCGTCATGACCTTATCAGGAGTGGCACGACTCTGGTTTGAAGGTCTTCCTAGTGGATCCATTGGTAATTTTACACAGCTAGAATCTAAATTTCGGAGCAGATTTAGTACGGCAATTCCCATTCGGAAATCTGCCGCGGTGTTATTTGACCTACAACGGAAGCCTCAAGAGACTTTGAAAGAATTTCTCAGTCGATTCGATTTGGAAATGTCGTTAACGCCGGGTGTCACTATCGATTTCGCCATAGAAGCTCTGAAAAGAAATTGCCATTACGGGAAGCTGAAAGAGGCTTTAATGGTGGATCCTCCGATATCTCTGGACGCATTAAGACTCAAGGCCTACAACTACGCAAAAATGGAAGAAGAAGAGAACAGAGATAGAACATTTAGTATGCCATTTGGGGCACCTCACATCCCCGCCGCTCCTGCGAATCCTCTGATCGATGATCGCTACATTGACGATTATGCCCGACGAAAAGATCATATTCCAAAAACCTCGGATAGGCAGAAAGGAAATTCTTCGAAAGGAAAACAAGGTGATTCCCCTCATCAGCGTCAAGGGAACACTCATAAAAATCGGGTGTATGATCCAGACTTTCCTTCCCTGAACGTACCAAGAGCCGAGATCCTGGCGATAGCAGAACACCGAAATCTTCCTATCCGTTATCCAGCACCCACGAAACCTGGAGTGCTCTTGGGCAAAAGAGAAAATGCCTACTGTAAATTCCATAAAGCTAGGGGACATTCCACCGAGGTTTGTAGAGAGTTGAAGTGGGCGATAGAACGCTTGGTGGACGAAGGATATTTGGGAGAATTCGCGAATCAAGTGAGGGAAGATGCCCGAAATAATCCTGTAAGAAGAGCGACAGACGAACGACCAAGACCCCCTCGGGTCCCACAGCCCGATAGCGCTCCGGAAGGAAAGGGTGAGGAAGCTTTCGCGATGGATGGCGATGACATCCCGATGATTAACATCATAGCGGGAGGGATCCCATACACAGATGAATCAGAACAGTCGATGGTGGCGAAAGGAGAAAAGCGTACGCGAGAGGGTATGACAAAGAAAGGTGGAGCGATAGACATACTTGATCGCATGATCTTATCCTTTTCAGAAGAGGACGAAAAAGGTGTTATCTATCCTCATAATGACGCCCTGGTAGTCACACCTATTATTGCCAGTCATGGGATAAGAAGGACTCTTGTTGACAACGGGAGTGCTGTCAACCTCTTTTCGCTGGAAGCTTACAATCTCCTGAAACGCCCCACTAATGAGCTAACGCCTAGTAAGAGACCCATAGTAGGGGTAGATGGGACTCCTATCCCGGTAACGGGGATAATCACCTTACCCGTGTACTTCCGAGAAGACACCTTCAAACGATCAGAGAATCTGCTGTTCCTTGTTGTGGACTTGAATTTGCCTTATAACGTCATACTCGGACGACCTTTCCTCAACCGCTTCGGAGTGGCGATATCGCAAAAAAATTTAAAGATGAAATACCCTTCCTGGGATGGAGTGGTGTCGATAAAAGGCGATCAGAAATTAGCCGCGGAATGCTATTCGCTCATGACTCAGAAGAGTTGTGATAAATATGTGTGTGTAGCGGCTGACCCTTATGAGCAGGGTGATGAAAAGCGCGCTCAGCCCCTTGACAAGGTGATATCTGTGCCGGTGATAGGAAAAGAGGAGACCAGTTTCCTGGTGAGCGAAAAGCTCAGCCCGGCGGAAAGCCTTCAACTGGCACGGTTGTTGAACAAATGCCAAGGAAATTTCGCGTGGGAACACGCCGATATGCTAGGTATATCGCGAGAAATAGCCGAGCATAGGCTTAACGTTGACCCTAACGCTAGGCCAGTCCAACAGAAACGACGGGCGTTCTCTACTGAAAAGACGTCAGCCGTAGAAAAGGAAGTTGCCAAGCTCCTTAACGCGGGTTTCATTCGCGAAGTACAGTATCCCACTTGGTTAGCCAACCCGGTTCTTGTTCCTAAGCCCAATGGAGATTGGCGTATGTGTATTGACTTCACCGATTTGAAC
This sequence comes from Viola odorata, assembly GCA_963691705.1. Classification (NCBI taxonomy): domain Eukaryota; kingdom Viridiplantae; phylum Streptophyta; class Magnoliopsida; order Malpighiales; family Violaceae; genus Viola; species Viola odorata. The sequence goes on from OY829537.1 coordinate 77,662,998, forward strand.
GATGCTTGTCCTAAGGATTGCTACCCGCTCCCTCGCATAGATCAGTTGGTTGACCAAACTGCCGGGTATGCGTATCTAAGCTCGTTGGACGCCAACTCCGGATATCATCAAATCCCTATGGCTCTGGAGGATGAGGAGAAGACTGCTTTCCTTACTCCTAAAGCCACGTATTGTTATACAGCGATGCCATTTGGGCTGAAGAACGCGGGAGCCACATTTCAATGATTGGCCAATAAAATTTTTGAGGAACAAATAGGGAGAAACGTAGAAGCATACGTTGATGACATACTGGTGAAGAGTGCTAATTTTCAGAATCACCTACGGGATCTAAAGGAAGTTCTTGAGGTGATGAAAAAATATCGCATGAAGCTAAACCCCCGAAAGTGCATGTTTGCATCTCAGACGGGTAAATTCTTGGGTTACGTGGTTAGCCAGAAAGGTATCCAGCCTAATCCTTCCAAGGTTAAAGCCATACATGATATGATATCGCCAAGAACCGTTAAGGAAGTACAAAGACTAACAGGGCGCGTCATCGCCCTAGGACGGTTCATCTCCAAGCAAGGAGAAAATTGCCTCCCCTTCTTTAAAGTCATACTCCAGAAAGCCACGTTTGGGTGGACCCCGGAATGTGAACAAGCGTTCATGGACTTGAAAGAATATTTATCATCTGATTTATTATTGACAAGGCCTGAGGCAGGCGATACCTTATACTTGTACTTGGGCGCAATGGACGAAGTGGTCAGTGCCGTCCTCGTTCGAGACGATAACCACTCTCATCGCCCAGTGTATTTTGTGAGTCACGTCTTAAAGGACGCGGAATTGCGATACACCCGAATTGAGAAAATAGCGTTCACCCTCATATAGGTCGCCCGTAAGATGGACCGATACTTCCAGTCTTATCCTATCATTGTGCTTACAGACCAGCCCTTAAAGAGGATATTTCGAAAGCCTGAATCTTCAGGCAGAATGCTGATCTGGGCACTAGAACTCGAGCAGTATAGTTTAAGGTACCAGTCCCGACCATCCGTAAAGGCCCAGGTCCTGGCTGACTTCATAGCGGAATGTACCTTCACGGAGGACCCTCTGAGTGGTGTACCTGAAGCGGAATGGAATGATATGGATCTCCCATTCCCTGAAACATATACGGACCTTTGGATCGTTCATGTGGACGGAGCCAAAAACCAAGAATTGGCGGGGGCCGGAATCTTCATAAACGGGCCGCACGATATGCGGATACAGTATGCTATCCGAATCTTACAGCCTTTGTCCAATAACGAAGCCGAATATGAGGCGTTGCTAGCTGGACTCAGAATAGGGCGAGAGTTTTCTTCTAAAGGGAGGCGCGATACTGGCCAGACAGGCGACCTGCGTCTGAAAATTTATGGGGACTCCAAATTAATAATTGACCAGGTCTCAGGACACTCTCAGGCCCGAGAACCTATCATGGTGCAGTACCTCGCTAAGGTAACGCGAGAGTTAACGGAGATAAAGAAAGAGGGCATGCAAATCAGCTTCGAGCACGTTCCTAGAGAGGAGAATGCTGAAGCCGATTACCTTGCCAAGCTGGCCGTAAACCCGGAAGCATCGATACCAAAGGGTGTTTATTATCGTGAGCTATCGGTGCCGTCCTTCATGGAGGAACAAGCCTCCTTATGTGTGAATGAGCTTGAGAATGATTGGCGAATTCCAATAATAAAGTACTTAAAGCACGAAGAGCTACCTGAAGGTAACGCTGAAAAGATGAAAGTGTTGAAACAGGTTGCTCGCTGCACGTACTATGACGGGGAGCTTATTCGGAGATGTTTTTCTCACCCCGCCGCCAAATGTATAACTGAACAAGAGGGTCTTCGCACCCTGCGCGAAATCCATGAAGGGATATGCGGAATGCACGTGTCGGGCGGCACCATGGCGGCACAAGTTTTCAGATCGGGATTCTACTGGCCCACCATACGAAGTGATTGCCACAATTACGTGCAAACTTGTCCCAAGTGTCAGGAATTCGCCAAAATTCCTCGACGTCCAGCCACTGAAATATCTGAAATCATCGCCCCTTGTCCTTTCGCCAAATGGGGGATTGATATCCTGGGTCCATTTCCAAAGGCGAGATCCCAACTGAAATTTGTAATAGTGGCTGTGGACTATTTTACAAAGTGGGCGGAAGCTGAAGCGGTTGCCACAATCACGGCAAAAAAAACATGGCGCTTTTTCAAACACCAAGTCATCATGAGATTCGGGGTGCCTCGTATCCTTGTCAGCGATAACGGGACCCAGTTTACTAGCCAATTCTTTAAAGACCAATGCTCGGAATTTGGGATTGAGCAGCGATTTTCTTCCGTGGCTCACCCACAAACCAACGGACAGGCGGAAGTAACTAGTAGGAGCATCCTCAGTGGTATCAAGAAAAACCTGGAGGGGTCTAAAAAGAAGTGGGCTAACGAGCTGCCATATGTGATGTGGGCATACCGCATGACTGTGAAAACTAGCATTGGAGAAACGCCTTTCGCGTTGGCTTTCGGAACTGAAGCCGTTACGCCAATGGAAATCGGGGCCATGAGCTTACGGGTGGCTCACTTTCGTGAGGAACTAAATGAGGAACGGTTACGTGCTAACCTGGACGCGTTACCAGAGGTTCGAGAAGAAGTCCTTCTGAAAACGCAGTATTATAAACGAAAAATGGCCCGGTATCATAACAGGCATGTGAAAGAGCGATTGCTGAAAATTGGTGACCTGGTGCTCCGAGATCGGCGAGCGGCTGGACAGCGAATGGGGAAACTTAGCCCTAACTGGGAAGGACCATATCGCGTCACCCACGTTGTGGGGAGAGGAGCCTATCGCCTGGAGACACTTGACGGTACACCCCTATCCAACTCTTGGAATATCGCTCGTTTGAAATTATATTACTCTAGAGTTTAATTTTATCTGCACTATTTGGATTATGACAACCCTAACCGTGGCTAACGCTCGATGAGAGTTTTCGTGGGTTTGTGGTTGCTTTTGTGCAGATAAAAAGGGGGATACCCTGGGAGTGAAAAGTCCTATCCTTGTGATGGTCGGTCTTGATCAGATGGCCCACTAAGTGAGGGCACGACCCAGTGTATCCTTGATTAGCGTCGGATCGAAAAATCCTTGACGCTCCCGGGGGTGAAAAGTCCTATCCTTGTGATGACCGATCTTGATCAGATGGCTCACTAAGTGAGGGCACCGCCCGGAATCTTTGGGAGTGAAAAGTTCTTTTCTTGTGCTGGCCGTTCTCGTGGAGACGGTACATCAAGACAAGACACGTCCCAAAGAAATAGAAACTCTGTTTAGAAACAAGAATCCTATCTTAACGATCGGGCTAGTATAGCTAAACCATTAAGAAAGGACACGGTTCTAAACAAGAGGTCAACGCCTAAAAGTGAAAATTCCTAGCCTTGTGAGAGTCTTGATCCGACTGCTCATGAGATGAGGCACTTTTGAGGCCGATCGAGAGATAAGGGAAACGTGGAGAATCACGTAATTCCAGTTAGTAACCGGATGAGTATCCCTGGCGAAGTATAGAACTGAGGGGAAACGCGATTCGAAACGGGTTCCGTGATAAAGCCCTGTGACGGCAGCGGAAAGGCTCCTACGGGTAAATCACTCTCTCTCAAAACTCGTTTTGTTACTAATGATCTACAATTAGAAATGTGCAGAATACTCCCGAACAGCGGAAGGAGTTGTGGTCATGACACCGATAAGCTTATCGAAAGGCCTACCCGATATAGACCTTAGTCATTTTGGTGGAAATACTAAGGGTTTGTTCGACAAAGTAAGCACACTATGAGGATAAGTCAACCTCAGTGATAAAAGAAGTCTCGTGAGGAGACAAATACAAAGGAAGAACAGTGATAAGAGATTGCTTAGATATATTAAAAGGCATCTCAAGGATTTACAAAGATTCCAGTGTTCAAAATGATCATGCCGTAGGCATAAAAGATAAAAACTAGGCGATGCTTATCGCTAGAAGGAACGGCAGAGTGCCATGACATATCAGCTCTCGGGGATTCTTCGTTTCCAACCCGCGTCCTTGGCTTGGCGATAGCCTGCCTCATGGATATGGGCAGATTTATGTAGAAAGGTTTTTGCAACCTCTTCGCCCTTGTAGGCATCTACCCCGTGGATTTCCTCGAAACACTTAACCAGAACACTGGCAGTCTGTTCGGCATGCCACCAGCTCATATCGGCCGACTCTTCCGCCAAAGTCCCTTTCTCCTTCTCCAAAGCTGACTTCTCATTTTCCAAAGCAGTCACTTTGGCCTACTCCTCTGCCAAAGTTTTTTCCAGCGCGGAATGCCGCTTTTGTAGATCCTGATGATCTAGTATAACTCTGGAACGCTCATCCAGCACCTTTTTCTTATCATTCCGCTCTTGGGATAGCTCCGCTGAGACAGAACGAAGGGTAGCAAGTTGACGCTTCACCTCCTCGGCCCAATAATGGAATTTCATCATACTGGAGAAGAGGCCAGTGCGGAGGAAGTTCGCCTTGTCGTCATCAGTCAGAGAAAGAAAGGTCTCCCGTTCCGCAGATGACGCTAGAATCTGAGAAGCCAGCAGGGCAGAAACCTCATCTGAACCATCGCCCCCGATAGCCGCCAAGCCACGGGCACGGAAATCGAATAATTCAACTTGATGGGTCACTTCGCCAACCCCATTTAGCGGGCAAAGATCTGCCGCAAAATTAAAAGTGCTTCCGCCTTCACCATAGCGTTGCCGCCAAGGAACGCTGGAAGGAGTGAAAGCTAGGGGGGCGGGAGCGCGAACCTGTGAGGAAGAACTGCCCGGAGCCAGGAAAACACCATGAGGCTGGTAGCCCGCGAAATCCTGCAGGACGTCCTGATAGCCTAAATGAGAGGGAAATGAATGGATAGGCCCACCAAAGGAATTGGGCGAAGAGCTAAAAGGGTCAGCACTACCCAGATTCCCCAAAACTTCCGTAGAATGTCCACGTGGAGGAACCATGGCAGAATCAAGAGCATTGACAGGGTCGCCCTCCCTCGCGACGTTAGAAGAGGATATGTTTTCACCCTCGCCCTCTATCCGGGCCCTCTTTGAGGCGCCCGTCAGCACATAGGACAGATCCATATCGCCTGAGGGAATGGGAGCAGCAACTACAACAGTTTCCTACAAAGGAAAGAAAGATAAATCAGATAGCGATAAATATCGATGCGTAACATATCGCAATTAAAAACACGCTTACGGTAGCAGTGTTTGAAGGAGGAGGTGCCTCCGAAGAACCCGCAGCGTCGGGAGAAGGAGTAAGAGTGGCGATACTCCGCGTTCTTTTCTTCTTTTTCCCTCTGGCAATGGCCTTAGGGGCCTGAGAAGACGAAGGAGCAGCAACGGTCACGATGGGCACACCTTCAGGAATGTCAGTATTCCCTTCACCCACAGAAGAGGAGGATACTTGAACGAGATTCGCAGAAGTAGCCGGTAACTCAGAAGGAGTATCAGTGGCTTCTGAAGCAGCTCTCTCCCTGTCTTCCCTGTCCCGAGCTCTCCTTAAACGCCTTCTTACACTCTCTGGTCTGTAAGCAGGATCCGTCGCTGCAAAACCGCAAAATGATGTCAGCGTTAGTATTAGCGAGGAAAGGAAAAAGAGTAGCGTGATACTCACGCCTAACACAATCTTGAATGGCCGTTCTACAGGCCGCAAGTCGAATGTGAACGCTAATCTCCAGTTGGAGTAAGGTGTCTAACCATCCTTGTTCACGAGCGGGAAGTGTCCCTGGCCGACTCCAAATGCCATCCTAGACGTCCTGGTTAAACCCAGAGCGCCACTCAGGACCAGGAGCGTCAGGAAGATCCACCAGAAAGAACTCCTTTTTCCAAGCCTCGACAGAAGACTCGATATGGAGTAATTTCCAAGTAAAAGACTTGAGAGAATCATCGTCAAAGCGGGGCGATATGGTTATCACACCCCGACACTTCATCAATTTGAAAAGGGATCTAAGCAACAAAAGAGAATGGGAAGTAATCCCCTTATATCTACAAAGTTCCAAGAAGGCATAAACACAGCAATATGCATTTGGGGCTAACTGGGCAGGATTAAAATTGCCAGCAATAAGCAAATCTTTGACGAAAGGATCGATAGGGAGCCGGAAACCATAGCGAAACATCTGGGCGTATAAGACCCTACGATTGCAGGCCAGAACGTTGTTCAAACGTACTGACCCAGGGGCGACTATGGCTTGGTAGCCATCAGGAATAACGGCACCGTGAGTGGCCAAGTGCTCCAGGAGAATGGCCTCGGTAGTAATCACACTAACTGTGGTATCTATTTTCTTCTCATCTATGGATTTTGACTCAGAACGGCGAGTCTTTGCCATGGCAGAAGCAAAGAAATAGAAATCGAGAAGATGAAGGAAAGTAGAAGAAAATACCTTTAAGAGGAAAGAACTTCGAAAGCCTGAGTAGAGGTAAGAAGAACAAGACGGCGGGGAAATAATATCAGAAAGGGGAGTGAATAAGAAAAGGGAAGAAATAAAGACGGTTTATAACCCTAGTAATTAAAAGGAAACGGCAAATGCTACAGTCGTTGTGTTGGAAGCGGAAGGAGGGATAAGACTCAAGCAATGAGTACAACTCTAGAGAAGCGCAACAAACGTTTTGATTTTGTCAAAAGTTTTAAACAAAGGTGAAGAGGCAGAAGAAACGGACACGTGTGCCTAGACCATCATGACTTTTCCCGTGCACTGACGGAAGGGTCGCGAGCAATAAATGCTCTGAAAAGCAGATGTGACTTTCTGAAAAACAAAGGCGATATTACAAGAAAGGAAATGACGAAAGACGACATTAATTAAAAGGCAGCCCTCAAGACAACGCGAGAAAGCGAAATAAACAAGATATCGCCCAAACGGCAAAGTACTGATATCGCCGTGCAATATGGCATTATTACAAGACATGAAAAACAAATAGTAAGGTCCTTTAATGGATCAATCAAGAGTCATCATGTGCCTCGCCGTGATCGTCCCCTTGCTTCCCCCCAGAAGAAGGAAAATCCTTTTCGCTTTCGCCAAGATCTTTTATCTTTTGGGAAGCATAATCGGCCAGCATGGATGAACTGACGGCCCCGCGGATATGGAGATCCATAAATCCTGCGATACAGACCTCGATGGTCTTATTCTTCCACCAGGTTATCCTTGAAGGAACTTTGGCCAAATCAGCATCGCGAGATGATAACTCTTCGCGGAGGAAGATGTTCTTTTTATCAGCCACCACTAGTTCCGCCTCCAGTAGCTCTGCTTTCGCCTTCCCCTTTGACTTTTCTCGTGATAGCTCCGCACGACAATCAGCTAACTCTGCCTGGGTTCGCTCTTGCAACTGCGATAGCTCTTTCGCCTTCGCCTGAGCCGCATCTAATTGTTCCTGCAGATCGGAAGAGGGCCGAGTTTTGCTACGCTGATCTTCAAGGAAGTAATGAAGTTTCCGAAAGCTAGCCAGCATGTCGTTCATAATGTGTGATTGTCGTGTCTCGGGGGCATGCCGTAAAAACTCCTCCTTGTCCTTGGAGGAAGTAAACATCTGGCCCACTATTGGACCCACAGGCTCTTCCCGCGATGACGGATCCGATATCCCCAAGGCGCGGAGCCCGTCGGTGCCAAAAGAGGACAAATCCAGCTGATATCCAGTAGGGCCTTGAGGACTCTGAGGAGAGAGGTTGGCGATATAAGGAGGGGAACAACTTTTTGCGGAATCGCCGATGCCCGAAATCGAAGACAGGAATAAAGGGTGGGGATTCCGTGGAGAAGAATTAGGAGGAGCGCTTGACTCTGAAACTGGTAACGCGACTTCTGGGATAAAGGAACCTATCGGGGAAGTAGGAGGGTCCGATGACAAAGAAGAGGCCGCGGCCGCTGGGGTTTCGTTATCTTCAGAAGGAACGCTGGAAAACACTTCGACAACCTCCGCCACTTGTGAAGTGCTCGCGACATGAGAAGCGCTAACTTCCTCAGTGGGGACCGCGTTAGCTTCCTTTGAAGGAGAAACCGACGGGTCGGTCCTCTCTTTGCGAACCCTCTTCATGAGACGTTCCGTCTCTTCTGCAATCCCTTCGCTATCGTCTTCAGTGGATTCCGCCGCATTGTCATTCCTCCTCGACCTGAGTTTCATCCGTTGAGCAAGAGTAGCATGACGTAACTCGGGACCAGGGTCCATGCTCTCGCTATCACTGTCAATTTTCTCAGGCACAGGATCGCTTTGAGCTACTCTCTTGCCACGAGGAGGAAACCAATCTTCAAGAAAATGAGAACGTCGAGTAGGGGTCCTGCGAGTAGCGATGGTCTTATTCCTTCTCCTCCTAGGCGGAATAGGTGGGCGATGAGAATTCTCGGGTGGAGGAGAAGGGGGCAGCGACTGGAGAGGTATTACGTTCAAGGGGGCGTCACCTTCCCTAGAGGAACTACTCTCAGCGTTACCTGCCAACAAAGCATATTATCAAAGTAAGAAATTTGAAGCGATAAAGCGGAAAAAGGGAACTCACCCACAACGCACTCTGGCAAAGGCCTGAACTAAGCAAACTCCCGGATGCGGAAAGACCCTTCTATCTCTAACAAGGCACTAACGTTGGAAACATCCTAGCTTGACAGCGTGTCCGGTTTTTTCCAAACGCCGCCATGGATTCTTCGATTGAAACCCCCGCGCCAGAGTCGTGACGGCAAACGGAGGGTGAAAAACCCAGACTTCCAGTCGTCTACGTTTTCTTCAAAACCTTGAAAGTTCCACCAGAACAGTTGCACAATGACATCGTCCCATCTAGGGGTAATATCTACCAGACAGTTGTGGCTATTCAAGACAAAGAATGTGCGGAATAGATCAAGCGATGGAGCAAATATACGCTTCATCTCGCACGAACGAAGGAAAGCATAAATACCACACCAAGAGGGTGGAGTAATCTGGACCGGATTGAGGTCATACTGATCTAGCAATTTTAACAGAGAAGTGTGGAGTGGGAAACGAAACCCGTAAGTGAACATCTTGAAATAAACCAACCGGAAGGTTCCCCATATGGCGTCAGGCAAACGGGTGTCTTTCAGAGAGACAAAAGGGCGATAGCCCGTGGGAAAAGTAATACCATTCTCCTCTAATTCGACCCTCAAAACTTCATTACAAGTGAAAATACTACGAGCTCTCTTAGCTTCGGGATCTATAGGGTTTTCGACGGTCGAAGACATGAGGAACTGGAAAATAAATCTACGGCGATAGAAGGAGTAAATACCTGGAACGAAAAGCCAATAGGCCGGTCGCCGGCACCAGTGAGCGGTTGCAGTAAAACCACTCGAAGAAAAAGAAGTGCAGAAGAGAGAGAGAAAATGTGCAGAAACCCAGAAGCATTAGCAAAAACAGTAAAGGAGAGAGATGATTTCCTTATAAAGGAGAAAACCCAAGAAGAGACAGCCTGTAAAAACAAAACACGTGCAGAACCGAAAGGGACACGTGGATAGTCATTTATGCCTTCTGAAAGAAGACAGTTACTGATTGAGAGTTGAAGGCAGTTACTCGCAGCGAAAGAAACGCTTCCGCGATCGCCCGGAATGCCCACAAAGAAAAAGACAAGCAAGCGATGAGAAACGAAAGGGAAATAAAAAACATCATTTATTATGGGAAACGCCATACGGCATCTACAAAAGACGGGCTATGCCCCATTAGTCGCTGACAGACCAAGTGAAGTCGTAGCAATAGACTACGTCCTCTTCATCATCGCCATCCCAGAATGGTGAATCCACATCGGCAGGGGGAGAAGGCTCACCGACCCTCTTTCTGGCGGCAGTAGTCGACCCGGTTGTTTTCTCCTTAACGCCTGGCGATACTGCCCCAACGGCGGAACCAGCAGAAGGAACCCATGGAGGCGAATCACTCAAAGGAGGAAACGATTTTTTCTCCTCCCTAGCCAGAGAAGCCAGAGAGTCGAAAAATGACTTAGAGGCCTTGGCAGCCTCCTTCCTTCGTCGTTCAACTTCCTTCCTCCGCCTCTTGCGATCTCGCCGGCGGACAACCGGTCTCCAAGGAGGCGATGGGGGAGGATTATCTGTGTCAGGGGTAGTCGGAGGAGTTGGCGGTGAATCCCTCGAAGCCATATCTAGCAAATAAGAATCAGCCATGAGACTCGCAGAGGATCTAGAACGAAGAAAAATGAATGAGAAAGAAATGGATAAGAATGAAGGAGGAAAAGCCTCATTAAATAGCCGGGAAAAGAAGAAAAGAGACTCTTCGATCCTCCAACCCGACTCTTGAAGAATGACACGTGTACAGTCTGAAGTAGATTTGCAGTCACGCCTGTTGAAATCTCGCGCAAATCAAGAATAATGCTAATATTTGCCGATCAGTTGTTATAATAAGGCTGGCGCGGAGTTAAGGCAGAACGATCAACAGAAAAACCGCCCAATGGCAAGACTGTTTTCAGTTGGGCTAAGAATATTCCTTAGAAAATGACAAAGAGCGCAGTAAAGAAGAAGAACAGTTGCGAGAGGGAATGATGAAAACACTTTATTTATTATGGCCTAGTGGCCGGAGGATACATTTACAAGACAAGGGGAAAAGAGAAAAGGCCCAAAGGGAGCCACCGCTATCAGGCGTCAGAGCCAGTGTCCTCGGGCACTTCAGGAAGATCCCTCAGGGAATCCATAACCAGAACCAGATCGTGGGAAGTGGCTCTCATCCCCTTCAGGCAGCACCCCAACATGTCCTTACGCTGCTGCAGCATGGCGATCACCACTTGAATCCGAGAGATGGAAGCAGACAGCTTTGAAACGCTCTCCAAAGGACTGAAGTCCTCCAGAGAGATGGCTCCCAGCCGGGTATAGAGTGGAGTCAGCATCCCCTGCAGCTCCAGAATATCCTCAGAAGTCTTGACCAGCATGTTCTCCAGGAAACCGACGTCACCGTCATTGAGGTTCCTGAGCGAATGACCCTTGGAGAGAAGAAAATTCTTAGTCAAATTATCCATGATGCTGACTGATAGAGATGAGGAGAACGTGGATGGAGAAAGTTCTCCGATTTATAGGCTCCACTGAAGGGAGGCCTTGGAAAAAGAAATGGAGGTCCTCAAAAGACGAGCCGCCCCGATATCCTCAAGGAGTGATAAGCCTAGAACGGAAGGAAGGGGTAACGGTCGCGATATAGATACTGGAAGGAGTACGAGGCAGAGTCTGAAAAAATGCTGAAAGACACGATATCACTGGTAGCCCTAACGCTAAAACCATAAGGTTACCGGTATCCACAGTGTAAGGCTGCGTTGATGTCACCGGTGGCCCTAGATGCGTAAAACCGCATTGTCATCACAGGCGTCTGGTGGTATGAAGCCGCGATAACCATAAGGTAGCTGATGGCGTAAAGCCGCGTTGATACCGCTACTCTCTCGGGCGTAAAGAATCAATTGGGGCTCGTGTGACCTCAGACCTCTGTAAGTATAAGGTTTGCTAACTTCTGTATAAGTATCTATCTCCTCTGTGTCTTTGCAGTACACTCGAAAGGACGATAGCCCCGAATATATGCCAGCCTAGGGCACGGCCTGGTTGAATAACCGTAACAACACCGCAGGTGACCCAACAACGGTCCTTCTATGACTTGAACGAAGCGGAGACTTCGTAAGCCCTATCGAGAGGCCAGGAAGATTAATATCGCCTCATGACCGAGCAGATCCCTATCAGACGTGGATAGCCCTTGGTGAACACTCGGGCTAGTTTTCAGTTGGGCTTATGATAACAATTGGAATGCTCCTGACGGCAACATTGGGGCTACGGCATCTATCCTGGACAAGTTTCTATACGCTTCCCTGAAATGCCAACCTATCGCCTGGGCCAGCGGAAATTTCCTAGGATGGTCGACTTCAGCGGGGGGGGGGGGGGGGGGGGGGGGGGGGGGATCTCATGCGTCTTTACACGCACGGCGTCATCCCATCCTAGGAGACTGGAGAATATATCGCCCCAGATAGGCCTCACTCGATTATCGCCCGCGATGACGGACCTGATATCGCTCCAAGCGATACCCTCAGAAGGTGTCTACCCCTATCGCTATCAGGTATCGCTAAATTCGGTTTATAAATACCCCCACCTTACCAAACAGAAGGGAGGATCGAGATCATCTTAGATAAACTCTACTACTTTGAAAACTTGAACTGACTTAAGCATCGGAGTGTCTACGCCGGAGTCCCCCTCCGGCGCTTTGCAGGTACCTCCGACGTCGACCACCTCCTGTACGACCACCGGTGGCTGCCGTTCCGCTCAGAAGAGGTCTCGGATCTTATCAGATATCGGTGCTGATGTTGCGGCTTCCACCTCTAAAGGGGAATTAAGCTCATTAAAGCTGGGTCAAGAGAGGAACGCTGCAGAACCTTTCCCGCCTGCTGATGAGGAGTTTCCGCCTTCGAATGGGGAATACTGCTATTGGCCCGACGATGATTAATTCTCCGCGTTGCGCTCTTTTGTAGATGTCGTATGGCCCAAATAAAATGACAGCTTTCACCTTTTTTCCTTTCTTAGTTGCCTTTCCGCGTTAACTCCCTAAATGTTGGTCAGTTATCGCGGAGGGGCAGGTTGCCGCTTGGTGTAACCGTTTTTCAGTTTCCAGTCAGTAACTGTCTCCTTTTGAAGATATAAATGCTTAGTCATAAATATCCATCTGAGATTTTTCCACGTGTCATTTTTTGCTTTGTACATGTCTTGTTGTTACAGGCCGCTCGACCCCCCAAGTTAGGCCTTTAAAAGGGGACAACTACTTTCTTTTAATACTTTTGCTCACGCTTCGAAATTCTCCTCCATCATTCTCTCTCTTCTGCTTCTTTTACTCGAGGAAAATTTCTTCAACCGTTCGTCGAAGGTTGTTGCCGCTGCTGAAACCACGGTTAATTCGACCATACCACCTGTCGCTACCGTAAACCCTGTACAAACGTCTTCTTCGGTCGGTGAGGGAACCACCACTATTCCTCTGGGTATTCCTACCGTATCTGTTACCGTTTATCCTGTTCAGGCTTATTCTTCCAGGGTTCCGAGGAAAGGAAAGAAGAAGAGAATGAGAAGTGTTGCCACTCTTACTCCTCCTTCAGACGCGGTAGCTTCCTTAGAAGCGCTCGCTAACGATACCGCCTCTGTTAGTGTTTTTTTTTTTTTGACTGCGTTATCTCTCCTACTACTTATTAGTATTGCTTCGTGCTTTCTTTTATTCATTTATCCTTTGCATCACTTCTCTTTGCAGGATACTGCTACTGCTTCCCCTCTCGCACCGCCAACGAGCAATATGAACTTGAGTCACATACTAACCCATCCTGAGAAAAGGGCGCGTCCTGACGAGGGGGGCGGAAGTGTGTTATCTGGTCATGCTGATATCGGGGAAGGGCAGACTGCCACTTTTGATTCTTTGGTTCCTTCCAGGGATCAGTCTTCTGATTTCCTAGGGAGTATGGGTGTTCCTGGGTCCTCTGAGACTTCGCCTAATTTCTTCGGCACGTCAGTTCCTTCCTTTACTGCCGGCTTGGGCTTTGGCGAAGATTTGCCTGGGTTCTTAAGTTATCAATCCCACAGCTCCTTTGGACTTCATGGGGGTATCCCCTTTTATCAATCTCTGTCTCCTTCCCCTATGGTTTTTGTTCCTTTAAGCGCTCCAATGCTTCGGCACTTCGAGGGAGGGGTTGCCGCTCCCCATCTCGTAGCCGATTTGAGCTCGATGAGTGCGTCCGAGCCTGTCACTCATCATCTCGATTTGACTAAGCTGCGCAGCACTGGCTTTGCGGCTGTCGGAGGTGACAGTTCTGTCGAGACATCGTCTTATTTGGCTGCTTACACGTTAACGTCCTCCGAAGAGCGAGAGGCATTCCTTTCTAAGGGTCAGGACGAGCAGATAAACTTGTTGCGCTCCAACTTCTTTACTGGTTTTTCCAAGTTCCACTATTGGGCGGAATATATGACGCATAAGGTTGCTTCACTCACCGCCTCCTTGGACAAGCTTTCCAAGGAACGGGAAGAAAAGGAGAAGTTGCTGGCAGAACGCCAAGAATTGTTACTGTTCTTGGAGGCGGCCCAGAAGGACCAAAGGGAGGCGAGATAGCAGCAAGTTTGGACACTGCTCTGACGGCGGAGAGAGCTAAGAATGTCACGCTGGAGGAGGAAAAGGCGACATTGGAGGATGAGATGGCAGATAAGTGCATGTGGTATGTTGAGAACACTGCCGCTATTATGGCCAACTGCTTTAGAGAGATTCATGGAGAGGGGTATATCAGGGTGCCGCCCTTACTGAATCTTTCATGAAGAGGTCCACCAGTCTTACTGATGAAGGTTTCCGACAAGCCAAGGCGAAGGGTTATAAAAGGCAGAGGCGCTCATAGGACCGGCACACACTAGGCGTTGTTGCTCCCTTTCATGAATATCGGGGATCGCCCCTTTTGTTTTTAGCTACTAGAGCTTCGATACTTCAAACTTTTGCGTTTTGTAACCCTTCGAGGGCATTTTTGGACAATCATATATCCGGCTAACTCTTTTCTTTTGTCGCTATTTTCTTTTTCCTTATTTCTTTCTCTTTGAGCTTCTCTTAGTATAACAGTGGCCTCATTATCGCCACGATAACGTCAGCAGGTCTCGATTTTGATAACTCAGCTCTGAGTAGAAGTAGGCCAACGATCGTCATTCAATCAACGAGTCGCCAATATTGATGATAGATGCTTCGCCAGATATCGCGACATGACCTCGTCACGCGCATTTTAACTATCGTTCCACATTTTCAGAAATAAGAACTCATAGAGAAGAAGGATCGTGACCACTACTTCCAACGATATGCTGCATACAATCACGCTGTCGTAGATATTCTCAGCTAATGACTTAGGGTGACCTTTAGATAGATTCCGACGTATCCCTTTTCCCGGGAATATTTGCCAGATAGAGACATAATACACATGTCCTTTAGATCACGTTTCCTAAGCCACGGTAACGAGGGTGTCAACCTCTTCATCGTCTGAATAATATCTCTGCACATTCTCAATTATAAGTCATTAGTAAAGCGACATGTACTAATAGGCAATAGTTACCCGTAAGAGCCTTTCCGCCTCCAACTCGGGTTGTTGTTGCCGATGTCACTCATATCGCTTTCTCCACCAGCTATCTTCACCAGCGTTTTCCATCTGGTTACTCGCTGGGATTTCACGATTCTTCGTGTTTCCAAATTTCCACGATCGGCCTAGAAAGTGCCTCATCTTAGTGAGCCGTCGGATCAGGACAGGTCGTCGCAAGGCTAGGTTTTTCACTTTCAGGCGTTGACCTCGCATCCCGATCGTGCCCTCACTTAGTGAGTCGTCTGTATTAGCCCGGTTATCACAAGGATAGGATTTTCACTTCCAGGATGGAGTTACTGTCTCCCTGGGGCGTGCCTCATCTTGGCGAGTCGTCTCTACGAGAACGGTCAGCATAAGGGTAGGACTTTTCACTCCCAAGGATGTCGGGACGTGCCTCATCTTGGTGGGCCGTCTATGTTAGCCCGGTTTACCACAAGGATAGGACTTTTCACTCCCGGGGGTGTCGGGACGTGCCTCGTCTTAGTGGGTTACCACAAGGATAGGATTTTTCACTCCCAACACTATTTTTTAGGTATGCCAGGGCGTGCCCTCACTTAGTGAGCCGTTTGATCAGGACTTTTCACTTCTAGCACCCTTTATTATCTGCACACAATCAGCCACAAAACACACAAGAATATTCTCTATTCGAGCGTTAGCACAAGTCAAGGTTGAGATTAACTAAGGGTGCAGATAATGCATTAGACTCTAGCATGGTATAGTTTCAAACGAGCTACGTTCCAAGAGTTAGGTAAGGGAGTACCGTCGAGTGTTTCCAGGTGATATGCTCCCTTTCCAATAACGCGGGTAACGCGGTATGGGCCATCCCAGTTCGGGCTGAGTTTCCACATACGCTGTCCAGCGGCTCGTTTGTCTCTTAGTACCAAGTCACCTACTTTCAGCAGCCGTTCTTTGACGCGCCTATTGTGATAGCGTCATTCTTTGTTTATAATAAAGCGTTTTCAGAAGAGCTTTCTCCTGCCGTTCTGGTAACGCGTCGAGGTTAGCCCGTAACCTCTCCTCATTCATTTCTTCCCTGAAGTGCGCCACTCGCAGGCTCATAGTACCGATTTCTACCGATGTGACGGCCTTAGTGCCAAAAGCCAATGCGAAAGGCGTTTCTCCCGTACTAGCTTTAACGGTCATGCGATACGCCCACATTACATACGACAGCTCATCTGTCCATTTCTTTTTAGATCCTTCCAAATTTTTCTTTATGCCACTGAGAATGCTTCGATTCATCACCTCTGCTTGACCGTTGGTTTGCGGGTGAGCCACGGAAGAGAACCTTTGTTCAATCTGAAATTCCGCGCTTCCAAAGAACTGGTTGGTGAAGTGCATCCCGTTATCGCTGACTAACACACGGGGAACACCGAACCGCATGATGACTTGGTGCTTAAAGAAGTGCCAAATTTTCTCTGTCGTGATGTTGGCTACCGCTTCCGCTTCTGCCCACTTCATGAAGTAATCCATTGTCACGACTACGAACTTTAGTTGGGACCTTGCCTTTGGAAACGGGCCCAGGATATCTATCCCCCATTTCGCGAAAGGACAAGGAGCCACTATCTCAGAAATCTCGGTAGCGGGTTGTCGAGGAATTTTGGAGAACTCCTGATACTTTTGACATGTCCGTACATAATTGTGGCAATCTCTTCGAATGGTAGGCCAGTAGAATCCAGACCTGAAGACATGCGCAGCTAAAGTGCCGCCCGATGCGTGCATACCGCATATTCCTTCATGGATTTCTCGCAAGGTATGTAGACCCTCTTGCTCTATTATACACTTAGCGGCTGGGTGAGAAAAACATCTCCAGATCAGCTCTCCGTCATAATATGTACACCGTGCTGCTTGTTTCAGCACTTTCTTTTTCTCGGCGTTATCCGTAGGTAATTCCTCATGTTTCAAGTATTTTATCACAGGGATTTGCTAGTCATTTTTAATTTCTTCCACGCAAAGCGACGTTTGCTCTTCCATGAAGGAGGGAACCAATATCTCTGGGTAGTACATGCCCATGGGTATGGACGCGTTTGGATTTGCAGCGAGTTTGGCTAGGTCGTCTGCTTCAGCATTATCCTCATGGGGGATGTGCTCAAAACTGACCCTTATACCACTTTTCTTTATTTCCAACAGTTCGCATTTCACTTTAGCGAGGTACTGAACCATGATGGGCTCTCTGGCCTGAGAATGTCCCAAGACTTGGTCTATTATCAGTTTGGAATCTCCACAAAATTTTAATTGCAAGTCTCCATCATTCCTGTATTGTGTATGGCCTTGGTGGAAAAGTTTCTTCCTATCTTGAGACCGGCTAGTAACGTCTCATATTCTACTGCGTTATTGGATAACGGCTGCAGTATTCTGATGGCGTATCGTATCTGTATATCATGTGGCCCGATCATGAAGATCCCGGCTCCGGCTGGTTCTTGGTTATTGGCTCCATCCACATGAACAACCCACAAGTCAGTGTAGGTTTCAGGGAACGGGAGGTCCAAGTCATCTCTTTCCTCTTCCGGTAGGTCCGTTAACGGATCCTCTATGAAGGTACATTCGGCTATGAAGTCTGCTAGGACCTGAGCTTTCACGGAGGGACAGTTTTTGTACCGTAACCCATATTGCTCGAGTTCGATGGCCCAAATCAGCACCCTTCCTGAAGACTCAGGTTTCCAGAATATCCTTTTCAACGGCTAGTCAGTAAGTACGATAACGGGATGGGCTTGGAAGTACCTGCCCATTTTCCCCGTGGCTTAGACCAGTGCAAACGCTATTTTTTCAATGCGAGCATATCGCAGCTCGACATCTTTCAAGACGTGACTCACGAAATAGGCAGGGTGGTGCAGATGGTTGTCGTCTCGAACGAGGACGGCACTAACCACTTCGTCGGCAACACCGAGGTATAAGTATAGGGTATCGCCCGGTTCTGGCCTTGTCAGCACCAGGTCGGACGATAAATAAGCCTTAAGACCCGTGAACGCTTCTTCACATTCCGTTGTCCATCCGAAAGGGGTTTTTTTGCGTATAACCTTGAAAAAAGGGAGGCATCTCTCCCCTTGCTTAGAAATAAGCCGGCCCAGGGCAATAACACACCCTGTTAATCTTTGCACCTCCTTGACGGTTCGAGGAGATATCATATCCTGTATGGGCTGGATACCTTTTTGGCTGACCACGTAGCCTAAAAAAATTTCAGTCTGAAACGCGAACATGCATTTGCGGGGATTCAACTTCATTTGATATTTTCTCATCACGCGGAAGACTTCCTCTAAGTCGTTCAAGTGACCCTGGAAACTTCGGCTCTTGACCAAGATATTGTCAACATATGCTTCCATATTTTTTCCAATCTGCTTTTCAAAGACCTTGTTCGCCATTCGTTGAAAGGTGGCTCCAGCGTTCTTTAGCCCAAACGGCATCGCCGTATAACAGTAAGTAGCTTTCGGGGTGATGAAAGCAGTTTTTTCTTCATCCTCAATGGCCATGGGGATTTGATGATACCCCGAATTGGCATATAAAGAGCTTAGATAGGTGTACCCCGCTGTCTGATCGACCAGCTGATCAATTCGAGGAAGTGGGTAGCAATCTTTGGGACAGGCGTCGTTTAAGTCGGTAAAGTCGATGCACATGCGCCAATCTCCGTTGGGCTTTGGGATAAGAACCGGGTTGGCTAGTCAGGTCGGGTATTGAACTTCTCGGACGAAACCGGTATCTAAGAGCTTAGATACTTCCTTACTGATGGCTAAAGTTTTCTCCGAAGAAAATGTGCGTCGTCTTTGTTGGATGGGCTTGACATTGGGGTCAATGTTAAGTCGGTGTTCTGCCACCTCTCGCGAGATACCTGGCATATCTGCGGGCTTCCATGCGAATTCTCCTTTGTATTTATTCAATAGCCGAGTTAGCTGAAGATTTTCCATTGGGCTAAGCTTTTCACTAACCAGGAAGCTCGCTCCGTCGATCCCGTCAACCGGCACAAACATCATCTTATCTAAGGGCTGAGTGCGTTTCTCATCATTCTACTCATATGGATCTACCATTACGCACACGTATCTATCACAACTCTTCTGAGTCATGAGTAGGTAACACTCAGCCGCCAATTTCTGGTTGCCTTTGATTGACACCACTCCATCCCAAGAGGGGTATTTCATTCTTAAATGCTTTTGGGATATCGCGGCTCCAAAATGGTTAAGTAAAGGACGTCCGAGTATAGCGTTATAGGGCAAGGTTAGGTCTACGACAAAAAATAACAACTCTTTCGACCGCTTGGAGGCGTCTTCTCGAAAATACACTGGCAAAGTGGTAATTCCCGTAACTGGTATCGGGACTCCATCTACTCCGATTATCGGCTTCTTGCAGGGCATTAATTCACCATCGGGACGTTTCATGAGGTTGTAAGCCTCTAATGAAAATAGGTTTACCGCACTTCCGTTGTCAACGAGGGTTCTCCTAACTCCGTGATTGCCAATAACGGGTGTGACCACTAACGCATCATTATGCAGAAAAATAAAACCTTTCTCATCCTCCTCAGAGAAGGACAGTACCATTTGGTCTAAAACACTTATCTCCTCACTTTTTATTAACGCACCCTCCTACTTCCGCTTATCCCCTGCCGCGGGTATTAATTGTTTCGGCTCGTCTAGGTAGGGTGCGCCTCCGGCTATGATGTTGATGATAGGGACATCATCATCATCAACCATGAGTGTCTCCCTACCTCTCCCAGCAGGAGTAGCGTTACTTCCTTGAGCGCGAGGAGGTGCTTGTCTATTGTCAGTCACTCTATCGGTTTGGTTGTTCCTGGCCTCCTCTCGTGCCTTGATGGCAAATTCTCCGAGATAACCTTCCTCCACTAGACGTTCTGTCACCAGCTTCAATTCTCTGCACACCTCTGTAGAGTGTCCTTTAGCTTTGTGAAACTTACAAAAGGCATTTTCTCTTCCCCCTATGATTACCCCAGGCTTAACAGGGGCTGGGTAACGAATGGCCAAGTTTCGTTGTTCCACAATCGCTAAGATTTCCGCTCTTGACAAAATGAGGGAAGGAAGGTCTGGGTCATAAACCCAGCCCTTGGGTGGATCTCCCTGTCGTCGAGTCGGAGAGTTACCAGTCTTCCCCCTCGAAGGATTGCCTCTTCGCCGATTGGAGGTCTTGGGAATGTGATCCTTCCGCTAGGCGTACTCGTTGACAAAACGATCTTCGCAAGTTGTGGCCACAGGAGCGTTAGGGACTTGAGGCGTGTCTTGTGGTATGTTTCGAGTCCTGTCCTGGCTTTCTTCTTCTTCCATTCTTGCGTAGTTGTGGGCTTTCAATCTTAACGCGTCCAAAGTCGTCGGAGGGTCCACCATTAGCGCGTCTTTCAATTTCCCATAGCGGCAATTTCTCTTCAAAGCTTCTATAGCGAAATCAACGATAACGCCTGACGTTAATGACATTTCCATGTCAAAACGACTAAGGAAATCTTTCAAGGATTCTTGAGGCTTCCTATGTATATCGAATAAGGCCGCGATAGATTTCCTGATAGGAATTGCGGTACTAAACCGGCTTCAAAACTTAGACTCTAGTTGTGAAAAGCTGTCAACAGATCCACCAGGGAGACCTTCAAACCAGAGGCGGGCGACTCCTGACAATGTCATGATGAATATTTGCATAACGCTGCATCACTGTGGGTCTGAAATTGTACAAAGTCCTTCACCTTGTTAAGGTGTGAAATAGGATCTCTAGTACCGTCGTAGGATTCCATGGGGATTTTTACGTGTCAGCTAACCCTGTGACATCTTACGCGAGGGGTGAATGGGTTACCTGAGGTGTCATCAAGGATTTCACGCGTATCGTGAGGGGGATATGCTTCCAGCTGAATCCCCCAATTTCGCGGTTCTAGAGTGCAATGTCGCCTCGAAGATCGGCTGCGACTCTTAGGCGAACGAGTTCGGTGTCTTCTACTACTGGATCTTTCACTACGCTCAGGGGATAAATTTCGATCTGCTTCTTCTCGTCGACCATCCCAACGATCTCTGTATTCATCATGTCGTCGCTCCCCTTGGGGGACGAGAATTCTTGGTATTTGCGGCACGTAAGGCTCCACTCGCCCCTGAGCGAGTTGCACAAGGCTGATCGGCATATCTGTTGCAGGCAAGGCTGTCAGAATATTTTCGTGCTATAGGGGCGATAAGGGTCGTTTGGTGACAATAGATGACGTGAAAATAGCCTGGGGAGGAACATTTGACCCAGAAATGTCAAGTGTGGTTCTTGCCGCCAGCTCAGTCAAATAGTCCAACCTAGAACGAAGAGCAGATATTTCACTCGCGAGGGGGTTATTTGCGCCGTCCAGTATGAATCCCCTTGGAGGTGGGGTAGAAAAACTAGATCCCGCCATCTGGGATAGAGAGGCTCATCTGAGGGGGGAGTGTTCCCCCTATTGATCTAAAGGAGGAATCTGAAGATTCTAGAGTAATCTCCTACGCGGTTACAGAAACATCAGTGGTGGCAAAAGGGAATAACCGTCTACGGACCTCATAAGGGATGTTAGAGGATGGAGGTCTGGTAGGCTCCGCATCAGAAGCCATGATCGTTCCGATCTTCCTGTAAAGACGGAGCTTGGCTATTAAGGACGCTCACTTAATAAACCAAAGCTCTCAATGAAAGCACCAATTTGATAAGATTCGAACTTCTAGAAAATCGGGATGAGGGCGGTGGTAGCTCGGGGTTACTGTAGCTGATGTCGAGGGTACCTGCAAAGCGCCGGAGGGGGGGGGGGCTCCGGCGTAGACACTCCGATGCTTAAGTTAGTAAGGAGGTACGAAAATGGCAGAAGTTCTAGCAGCAATCTTAGGCTTACCTTGCGTTTCAAATAGTGGGGTATTTATAGGCCACGCGAGGGTGTTACCTCTAGGGGGAGGCGTTATCGGGGGAGATAACACCTCAAGTGATGTCACGGGTGACAACTTCAAGTGACGTCATGGTTGTCCTGGGATGAGATAGTGTCGTGCGTGAGACCCCACGCCCCCTCCCCCCCCCCCCCCCCTCCCCCCCGCGCGCGCGCGCGCGCGCTGATGTCGACCATCCCAGGGTTCCTTGCAAGCTAAAGGGTGTCAGCCTTCCGCGACTGACCCCAGGCAGGCGCGGTAGGGTTCCGGCCTTCACACAGGTACAAGGATGATAATACCCATGGGGTTGCCTTAATTGTTATCACACATAATGGTACACTTGTGGGAAGTCTCAATCTTTCAATTTCTAGTATTGGTACACCTATACTCATATCAAGTTCTAATCCAATTGATCCAAATCAATCATCCACACAAACAACACTAGAAGAAGAAGAAGATGATGACTCCAATTTGAAATCAGAAAAAAGAGACAAAGAAGTAATGTATGAGAACATTTTAAAGAGGTGATGGTTGGTAATAAGATTATTATGGATTACCATGTTGGATTAGTGTATCGTATTATTGCGTGGTATTGTTATTAAATTAGATTGATTTTTTTTATATATTAATTTGATTGAAAATAATCTTATTGAAATTATTTTAGATGATGATAGTGCTAATTGTGGCTATTTCTACTTCTCTTTGCAAATTAATTGGGTTACATATAGATTGAGAGAATATGAAAGAAAAGCCATGAAAAGAGCTTGAAATGGTGGACACTTGAAGAGATGAGTAGATTGCTGCTCAATGAGCCAAATAATTTCAACTTGGGATTAAAAGTTACCATGTGTCTTACATTTGCTGCTGCTGGGACCTGTAGAGATGGGCTTAGGCCCATTAGAGAGGGACATGCTATGTGTCGCTGCTTCCTGCAGCTTCTAATATTTTGAAAGATATTAAGTCCTTAATTAGGATAATGAAACAATTTAAATTATAAAAAAAATCCTTTTTTGTAGGATTGTAGTTGGAATAGGTTTTTGTTAAAACCTGGCTGGACAGAAGAGGTTGGAGTCTCTCTTCTTCCTGGACGCCATTCTGCTACTGTTTTGGAGATTGGATTTTATTCAATACTTTTCTTTTCTTCATCTCTTCTTGAATTAATTGATGCATAATTATTTGTTGGTTTAATTATGTCTTATCGTAACTAATTTATTTAATTCCTGGTAAGAGTATTTGAGCCATGATTCTTCTCTTGTGAGATCAAATTTGTGCTTATTAAATTCCAATTTTCATATCTCTACTCTTTTTGATTTACGGTCAAAACTATTCGTGTTTATTTTAAACTTGATCAATTTAGAATTGAGCATGTTTAGTTACAGTCTTTCTTGGTAATTTTGGAGTCCATATTATCATGAATCTGAAGGCAACTAATTGGTTTGCGAGTTGATTAGAAAAAGAGTAGAGTCTTACTTATAGGAGTAGAGTGTCTCTCTCCTAGGTTTGTGAAAGGTCTCTCCCTATGTGTTCGTCAATCACTTAATTAAATTCTATAGAGAGTCTCTTAGAATTGTTAGGGCGATTAGGAATTTCCAATAGAGAGTCTCTTTGTTAATTTTGAATAGGTAGAGAGCAGGAAATCTAAAGAGTCTCTGATTTCTATAACCTTTCTATGAAAATTGGTTTTGAAAATATTTGCGTCGATGATCAATTGAATGAATCATGGTTTGATTAGAGTCTTTACCGGGAATTGCTTGTCACTAGAGTTTAATCAATCTTCATCTATTTACTGTCTTGTTTCTTTTAATTGTTTAATTAATTGCGATACAAAACTCTCTTTTATTGGTATTTACCACTGTTACGAATTTTGGTCATTGAACATGAATTGATTTAGTCGTGAAATCTTTGTGGAACAATCTCTTTTTACCACTTACTACAGTATAATTTATATTTGTGCATGGTGAATCATACTATTTATATTTGTTGGTTTCGACAACCATCAAATTTTGGCGCCGTTGCCGGGGATTTCAATCGGTACTAATTTAATTTCTTTGTTTTATGACCAGGTCCTCTTGTTAGAAATTAAACAACTCAGAGATTATCAGAGGCAGGGGACAGAAAAGAAAAAAAAACTCTTTATCACAATCAGCATCAATAGCAAGTGACTCTCGCCCAGTCCTGGGAGAGAGCACATCTGCACTTAGATGGTTGGAGCAATAGAGGTATGGTTAAAATCCATAGACAATAAAATAAATAACCTGCATGTTCGTATCTCTTCTGTTGTAGATCAGGTGCAACAACTCTCATATGGAGCGTCTGGCTTCCAATCACATCCTTAGGCGGATGCCCACAACTACAATCAAGGATGAGAGTATCCCCTGAATTTCAACTGGACTCCACAAAAGCCACAACAACCACCACAATCACAACAGCCCCCACAGATCACTAGTGTCCCAATGGAGGACATGCTCAAACAGTTTATGCAAGCCACTCAAGCTAGTATTGCTACCTTACAAAGGGAGATAGGGGAGATGAAACTCAGTAAACAAGAGCATGGAGGACGGTTACCATCCACTACGGTTGATAACCCGAAGCATAATGTCAGTTCCATGACATTGAGGAGCGAAGTACAGATTTCAGACAAAAATGACTCTTTTCCAGACCTGGGAAAGAGGCCAGAAGCAGTCCCACCGCCAGCAGATCTGGAACCAGAAGCTGAAGTCATAATTGAAAACCCAGCCAAGATCGAGCCTATTCCAGAGTCACAGGTAAAGAAGGAACAGCAGGTAATACTTCCTCCCTTTCCAGATAGGTCTGAAAAGGCCAAGAAGGTAAGGGACGATAAGGCTATTTTAGATATTTTTTGAAAAGTAGCTATTAATATTCCTTTACTTGATATGATTGCGCAAGTGCCCAAATACGCCAAGTTTCTTAAAGATTTATGCACTAATAAAAAGAAGCTTTCAGGTATAGAAAGGGTCAACTTGAATGAGAATGTGTCTGCTGTCTTTCAGAAAAAATTGCCCAACAAATGCAAGGATGGAGGAACCTTCGTCATTCCTTGCAAAATTGGAGAGCAGACCATAGACAAAGCGCTTTGTGATCTTGGTGCGGGGATAAATGTTATATCACTAACCATTTTTAAATCTCTTAACATTGGGGAATTAGCAGACACTAGACTTGTTATTCAACTAGCTGATAGGTTGATTATTTATCCCGTTGGAGTTATAAAAAATATTTTAGTTCAAGTGGATGATTTTATATTCCCTGCTGATTTTTATGTTGTGGATATGGAAAATGATCATGCGAGTAAGTCTACTAAAATTTTGTTAGGAAGACCCTTTTTGAGAACAACTAGGGCGAAAATTGATGTGTTTAGGGGATGCTTAACTTTAGAGTTTTATGGTGAGATCATTACTTTCAATATGTATGATGCCATACGATTTCCTGATGACATGCATAGTGTTAATTGCATAGATATTATTGATCCTGATGCCGATAATATTCATGAATTAATTACTACTGACCCCTTGAATTGTGTTCTTAGCAGAGACATTGACAAATCAAAAATACTTGAGATGGTGGAAACTTTTGAAATCAGAGGAAGAATTAAAGAAACTATTTTCGAGCTTAATAATTCTGATTTTCTTTCTGATATCAATATTCCTAAGATTCTGGATTTGCCAACCACTAATAACACACTTGTCCCTTCAGTTTTGCAGGACACAGAGTTGGAGCTGAGAAATTTGTTAGACCACCCGAAGTACTCTTTCCTAGGTCTGGGAAAGAGTCTGCCAGAGATAAATTCTAGCAAGCTATTGGGAATGGAGGAAGAAGAGCGTGTGAGAAATATGAAGGAATACAAGGAGGCCAATGAATGGAGGATAGCTAATACGAGTGACGCAATCCACAACCTACCTACTGGAAATTGAGCAAGAAAATGTCTAGTCCGAGACTATAAAGAGGGACGCTTCATGGGAGGCAACCCATGTGTTTTTAATATTTTCATTTTTATTAATTTTATTTTTTATTTTCTTCTTCTTCCTTGTTAATAAAATTCTGAAAGTCTGATGGTGTTTTGATTTGTTTCATGGCAGGAGAACGAAAGCAGAAGGGAATAATGGAGGTTTTGGGCATATTTGAAGAATTAGTTGTAGCTTAAGTGAGTTCTAGCCCAAAAGAAGCCTTTGCGGGCTTGACCATGCCACTTAAGCCTATTAACTAATTAATTCAATTTCACTCAACCAAATCAGCCTCCCTTACCCGAGATAATCAAAACACTACATCATCATCTTCTTCCTCTCTTTCAAACCCTAGCTGCCGCCCTCTATCCAAACACCAACCATGGTACTAACTAGAGGAGGAGCCGGCAGCCGCAACACCAAACCAGTAACCAAGCACCGGCACAAAACTCAACCCGAAACTAGCAACCTACCCAGCACACATCACCGACGCGGACTGCCACACCAGAGCCGCCAAAGTCCATTGGGTTGTCCCGTCGGAGCAGGGAGAAGAGGAAGATGCAGCAGCTGATCGAGGTGCTTTGTGCCCAACCACGATCCACACAACCGCCCCCAGCCCACGCTTAACACACCAGGTTCCATCCTTACTTTATTCAAGCTTTTAATTTTCACCTCTGTTCTTTATCCTAACTCACACATTGAGGACAATGTGTCCTTTTAGTGTCGGGAAGGAATTGTTTGGAATTGTTGTGATGATTTGCTTGAATGAGATGATGTGATTTTCCTAGAATTTTTTTAGGATTATAGAAGTCATTGCATGCTTTTGTTTCAATTTTTTGTGTTTTTAGGAAGACTTCATGATCAATTTGCGCTATAAAAATCAGAAATCATCTTGTTTGCTAAACATCCACCTAATCACATAGAAAGCAAAGGCACTTTATTTAACAACTCTCTGTTTTATTACCAAGGCCAGGCAATGGCATAATATTTCCAATACCTGTAAGGTGCATCTTCCTGGCATTCTTTAAACTCTATTTATTTGAATAGTGTCATGATGCTTGGCCTTTATGATTGAATTTTGCGAGAGAAAACATGCAGAACTGGCATTCTTTACCCTGCTACCTTTGACACATTGACTATCAATATAGGCCTGCCCCTAAATCATTTGTGGTTTAATAAAGAAAAACTTAAAATGCTAATGCTCTGATATTATTGCCTCATTTACGCAAAAATACGCAGAGAACTATTGAAAAGAAATTCAGCAGCTATAAAAATGAAAATGCTATGTTTGTTGCTTTGGTATTCTTGCCTTAGCAAGCGAGAATATCCAAGGAACTACAATCAGCGAAGGAAAAAAAAAATAAAAATAAAAAAAAAAACTTGTCTTGGTGCTCATGCCTCATTTAAGTAAGAGTACCCAAGAAACTTAGAAAAGCTGATTGAAATTAAGTGAAGAATGAATAAGAAATGATCAAGGGGCAATATAGGCCAAAAATCTTTAATTCAGTCAATGTGGAGGGGGTAGTAGAAGGAAATGGGAATTGTTCTGTTGTGTTTTTAATTGCAGGGTTTGATCGCTAAGCGCTCGATTATGATACTATCCAAATAGAGTGGGTTTGGGGTCTTGGCTAGGCCTTGATAATCTAGCATGGAGTTGTTAACTGAAGTGCTAGAGGATTCTATGTGATGAGCTGAATATTTAGGAAGAAGGATGTTTTCTGGTTTTTATACTTGCGTGTTTTGACTTGCCTTTGATGGAAATGCTTGAGGGCAAGCATTGGGTTAGTGTGGGGAATTTGATTGCGTGCTTAAATGTCTTATTAATCATCCTATTTTTCTATTATTTTGGATGATGATACTGCTAATTGTGGCTATTTCTACTCCTCTTTGCAGATTAATTGGGTTACATATAGATTGAGAGAAAAGGAAAGAAAAGCCATGAAAAGAGCTTGAAATGGTGGACACTTGAAGAGATGAGTAGATTGCTGCTCAATGAGCCAAATAATTTCAGCTTGGGATTAAAAGATACCATGTGTCTTGCATTTGCTGCTGTTGGGACCTGTAGAGATGGGCTTAGGCCCATTAGAGAGGGACATGCTATGTGCCGCTGCTTCCTGCAGCTTCTAACATTTTGAAAGATATTAAGTCCTTAATTAGGATAATGAAACAATTTAAATTATAAAAAAAATCCTTTTTTGTAGGATTGTAGTTGGAATAGGTTTTTGTTAAAACCCGGCTGGACAGAAGAGGTTGGAGTCTCTCTTCTTCTTGGACGCCATTCTGCTACTGTTTTGGAGATTGGATTTTATTCAATACTTTTCTTTTCTTCATCTCTTCTTGAATTAATTGATGCATAATTATTTGTTGGTTTAATTATATCTTATCGTAACTAATTTATTTAATTCCTAGTAAGAGTATTTAAGCCATGATTCTTCTCTTGTGAGATCAAATCTGTGCTTATTAAATTCCAATTTTCGTATCTCTACTCTTTTTGATTTACGGTCAAAACTATTCGTGTTTGTTTTAAACTTGATCAATTTAGAATTGAGCATGTTTAGTTACAGTCTTTCTTGGTAATTTTGGAGTCCATATTATCATGAATCTGAAGGCAACTAATTGGTTTGCGAGTTGATTAGAAAAAGAGTAGAGTCTTACTTATAGGAGTAGAGTGTCTCTCTCCTAGGTTTGTGAAAGGTCTCTCCCTGTGTGTTCGTCAATCACTTAATTAAATTCTATAGAGAGTCTCTTAGAATTGTTAGGGCGATTAGGAATTTCCAATAGAGAGTGTCTTTGTTAATTTTGAATAGGTGGAGAGTAGGAAATCTAGAGAGTCTCTGATTTTTATAGCCTTTCTATGAAAATTAGTTTTGAAAATATTTGCGTCGATGATCAATTGAATGAATCATGGTTTGATTAGAGTCTTTACCGCGAATTGCTTGTCACTAGAGTTTAATCAAACTTCATCTGTTTACTGTCTTGTTTCTTTTAATTGTTTAATTAATTGTGATACAAAACTCTCTTTTATTGGTATTTACCACTGTTATGAATTTTGGTCATTGAACATGAATTGATTTAGTTGTAAAATCTCTGTGGAACGATCTCTTTTTACCACTTGCTACAGTATAATTTATATTTGTGCATGGTGAATCGTACTATTTATATTTGTTGGTTTCGGCAACCATCACTGTGTATACCCTTTTCCCACCAATCTTGCTTTATATCTCTCAAGGGATCTATTTGCTTTGTATTTTATTGTGAAAATCCACTTACAATCAACAATGTTTTTCCCATATGGTTTATCTCCCATGTTTTATTCCTTACTAATGCACTCATCTCTTCTCTCATAGCATCCTTCCACTCCCTCTTTGATAATGCTACAAAAACAGTGTTAGGAATACTAACGGTGTTTAGACTCACAATGAATTTTCAGTGGGATGACGATAAATGCTTAATAGTAACATAGTGAGCGAGTGGGTAGAGTGAACGTTTAGTGTATTCTCTATGACATTTTCAAACAACAATGGGAAGGTCAAGATGATTTGTTGGTTTATGAGACGTTTCAACAATTTGTGTGGGTACAAGTGGGTCAAATCTTACCTTGATTTCATTCCCAGAGTTTGGATTCTGGAACTTGTTTCAGTTTTGGAACAACCTTTCTTCTTGAATACACTTGGGAAAACCTTAGAAAATTAAGAGTACTACTGGTTGGTTCAGAATTAGGAAGCTTAGAATTAGGTGACACAAATTCAGAGACAAAATTAAGTATTTCTGATGTGATTGAATTTGGTTCGATGGACTTGGGTTCAACAACACAGGCTGAAATATGAGGAAGATCAAGGGGTTTAAGTGGTTAAAATGACTCACGAGTGTTATCTTCAATCATGGACACCTCCCCCATTGAAGATATGACTTGGAGAAAAAAAGTGTATTTTTTGTAAAAGTGACATCAGTAGAGACATACACTTTTTTGGATAAAGAATTGTAACACTTATATTCTTTTTGGGTGGAGGAGTAACCTAGAAAGACACATCTAATGGCTCGAGGTCTAGTTTGCCTTTATGTTGGCTGTGGACATGAACAAAGGCAATACACCCAAACATTCAAGGTGTGAGACCGTTAGAGACTCGAAAGTGAGGGTAGAAACTTTTGAGAAGCTTTATATGGCTCTTGTTTACTAAAACATGTGAAGGAAGTTTATTTATAATGTATGTTGCATTAAGAACGACTTCCTCCCAATAGGATTTAGGAACATTCCCTTAAAGAAGTAAAACTCGGGTAGTGTTGAGTAAATGCGCATTTTTTTTCTTTCAGCTACCCCATTCTGTTGAGGTATATTGACACATGATGACTCATGTATAATGCCTTAGGATTGAAAGTATGGTGACAAAACTTGATTGAAGTCTTTAGCATTGTCTGTCCTAAAGGTTTTTATTTTAACCCAAATTGATTTTAGATCATTGAGTGAAAAATAGGAATAACGGTGCTAACATTAGATTTTTGTTTAAAGAGGAAGATGTTGGGATTACTTCCAAGTTGGAAACGAAATCAAGCTAGGATAAGAAAGAATAAATGACAACGAGACAGAGAATTTTCAAAGTTCGGTCTAGCCGCACTCCACAAGCCGCACAAACATTATTGCTCTCAATGATGATTTTACAATTACAAGAGAAGTTATTTATAGGGGAAGAGACTAGTATATGCTACCGAGTTCTAATACCACGCAAATTAGGAATTCTAATTAACTAAGACTATAAGTTCTACTCCTACTCCTATTAGGAGTTCTACTTAGCTAATCAGACTCCACATACTCAACAATCTCCCACTCGGAGGCTGATCACAGGTTCACTCTCACTCATGTAACTCTAGTAAAACTCAACCTGCTTTAAGCAACTCTTTATGTGCGGTGCCTTCTCAACAATCAATTCTGAAGGCCAGTTGAGGTTATGCAAAACTTCAACTTCTCTTTAGTAACCACCTTAGTCAGCATATCTGCTGGATTCCTTGAACCAAGGATTTTCTTCAAGGACAAAGTACCATCACTAATCAACTCCCAAATAAAGTGATATCTCAGCTGGATATATTTTTTCCTAACAAACAGGATTCTTCGCAAGGTGAATGACACTCTGACTGTCGCTGTACAAAGCACTATCTTCTTATTTCTTGCCCAACTCCTCAAGAAAGTTCTTCAACTAAATCATTTCTTTGTCGGCTTCTGAAATAGCCATGTACTCTGCTTCTGTGGTTGAAAGAGCAACACTCTTTTGAAGTCGAGACATCCAACTAACTGCAGTGCCACCCAAAGCGAAGGTATATCCCATAGTACTTTTTCTTGTATCTAAGCAACCACCTAAATCTACATCAGAGAATCCTTCCAAGATAACATCTTTCCTGCGGAAACATAATGCAACCTTAGAAGTACCTTTCAAGTAGCGTAACAGCCACTTAATAGTTTCCCAATGCTCTCTCCCAGGATTAGACATGAATCTGCTAACAACTCCCACTGCATGAGCAATGTCTGGCCTCGTGCACACCATAGCGTACATCAAACTACCAATAGCAAATGCATACAGAACATTAGCAATTTCTTTCTTGTCTTCATCAATCTGAGGTGACTGCTTTTTTGTGAGATTGAAGTGGGCTCCCAAAGGCGTACTTCTGATCTTAGCATCCTGAAGGTTAAACTTATTTAACACCTTCCCAATGTACAATTTCAAAGTACCTTCACTTCTATCTCTAATGATGCTCATACCAAGTATCTGCTTTGAGGGACCCAAATCCTTCATCTCAAACTCTAGAGACATTTGTCTCTTCAACTTGTTGATTTTCCTTTGTAGTCAATGTCCTTTTCCTGTTGAAAACCTTTCACCACTAACCTTGCCTTGTATCTCTTGTTGTCATCAAGTTCTTCTTTAATCTTGAACACCCATTTATTCTGCAGAGCCTTCTTTCATGCTGGTAACTTAGTCAACGACCAAGTCTCATTCTTCTCAAGCAAACTCATCTCCTCGTTCATGGCTAGCTCCCACTGAACTGACTCATCCATCTGCATTTGATAACAATCCACCTAAAAGAAAGGGTATTTTTGTCTATAACCCGGTGGGAAGAGGCATAGCTACTGTTTCGCACCACCACGGTAGGGACGAGATTGCTACCTTCCCCAAAGGCTAACGCTACAGAGGCTAACGAGGACCTACCGGCTCCTCTCACGGACCTCATGCTTGGCTCAAGGAGTTATCTCACCCCCAGAGGAAACCACGCGTCAGGATTAACGCTCCGGCCATTATCCTACCGCGGCAATATCTACCTAAAACACCTACCGCCGAGGTAGCGTATCATGATAAGGGCGAATCACAGACCCTAACGCGAGCGATAGCTCCGTACCCATTTACTCGGGCGGGGACGCCCCCTTTCTTCTATAAATACCTCCCCCACAAAGGAGGCAGGTAAGCGGACTTGACTAGCCAAAACTCTGCCAATTTCAGTACACCTACTGACTTAAGCATCGGAGTGTTTCCGCCGGAGACCCCCTCCGGCGCATTGCAGGTACTGTGGACCGTCGCGTACACTGATCTGAGAAGAGCTGCTCCGCCATACATCCTTCGGCAGAAGATAAATTATTATCAAATTGGTGCTTTCGTTGAGAGCTTTGGTTCTATTAAGTGAGCATCCTTAATAACCAAGCTCCTCCTCCCCGAAGCTAGAAGGATTATGGCCTCAGAGTCAGATCCGGCGCTGTCCCGAACTTCCAACATCCCATACAACACCCGCAGACGCTTGTTTCCCTTCGCTACCTCTGATGCCCCCACCCCAGGGTAGGACGTCGCTGCAGGAGAGTTAGATCTTCCTCGCGGGTCAAGTTCAGAAGAAGTTACATTCCAGATTTGCTCTCCCTTCTCCCATATAGCAGGAACCAGCCATCCTACCCCCCAGGCGGGAAGATCTATGATAGGAGAAGCGGGCAACCCTTTCGTGAATTCAATAGCAGCTCTCCAAGCTCAACTGGATCAACTGACAGAGATGGCTGCTGGATTTACTCCTCATGCCTCAAGACCTGGTGTGTCCTCCCAAGTAATTTTCACCCCGTCCCTTGTCACCGAACAACCCTTATCGCCCCAACAGTCTAGGGCACTCCCGTCCTCCTTACCTTTCCCCTTGGCCCCTATAAACGTCCCACCATTCACGCGCGGACCTGCCGACCATTCTGGACAATACAGGGGAGGAATCTCTATCCCCGAAGCAGTCCGCCAGCGTGACGAGTATAGGAAGCCCTGGGATGATCGACGGGGAGATATAGTGAGAGATCCATCTCCTAGATACAGCGAGAGATCTAGCAGCAGAAGTCGACGAGCTCGAACTCCAAGGAGCCGTATTCGTTCTCCTAGGAGACATCAGGAATATGATCCTCAAAATCCCAGATACGACGCTGAAATTCCACATCAACGTCAGCCTCGTAGGATCCCCGATGCTAACGTGGGTCATCCGTTCAGCTACCGTGTCAGGCACCACAGAGTCCATCGACATGTGAAACTCCCAGCAGAATCATATGACGGCACAAAAGATCCCATTTCTCACCTCAATAAGGTGAAGGATTTCGTGCAATTCCAAACGCGCAGTGACGCAGCATTGTGTCAAATTTTCATAATGACGCTGTCAGGAGTGGCACGTCTATGGTTCGAGGGGCTCCCCGCCAGGTCTATCGATAATTTTTCTCAGTTGGAAGAAAAATTCAAAAGTCGGTTTAGCACGGCTATTCCTATCAGAAAGTCAGCAGCTGCGCTGTTCGATATCCATCGAAAACCACAAGAATCGTTGAACGATTTCTTAGGTCGGTTTGATCTTGAAATGTCCCTAACGCCGGGGGTCACTATCGATTTTGCGATTGAGGCCCTGAAACGCAATTGTCGATATAGTAAACTGAAAGATACGCTAACGGTGGACCCCCCAACGACCCTGGATGCATTGAGGTTGAAAGCGCATAACTAAGCGAGAATGGAAGAGGAAGAAAATAGAGAATGGATCCGAGGCATGCCAGCGGACCCATATGTGGCCCCTAACGTCTTGAACAGCAATGCCCCTGACGCTAAACCCACCGAGGATCCCGGGCAGCGAAAAGAACATAACACCAAGACCTCTAACCGGCAGAGAGGCAATTTCTCAAAACAAAGACCTAGAGGATCCCCCACTCGGAAGTAAACGGACCCGCCAAAGGGCCGGATATACGATCCTGACCTCCCATCTCTCATACTCCCAAGGGCGGAGATCTTAGCAATAGTCCAACAGAGAAATTTGCCTATCCGTTACCCAGCTCCCGTGAAACCAAGAGTAATCATGGGAGGAAGAGAAAATGCATACTGCAAATTTCATAAGGTCAAGGGACACTCAACAGATGTATGCAGAGAGTTAAAATCGGCTATAGAGTGATTGGTCGAAGAGGGCTACCTTGGGGAATTTGCCACAAAGGCCAGGGAGGAAGCCAGAAACAACCCAACTGGAAATACAACTGAGCAGAGGCAAGCGCCCTCGCACGCTACAGGGGCTAACGCAGTTCCCCTCGGGCCAAATAGAGAAGCGCTCGCTATCGATAGCGACCAAATGCCCATGATAAATATCATTGCAGGGGGAGCACCCTATTGCGAGGAAATTATGCCGCAAACGCCCAACCCCGAAGAAAAGCGCAAACGGGAGAGCGCGCAAACGAAAATCGAGGCGATAAGCGCCTTAGACAGAATGATATTGTCTTTCTCAGAGGAGGACGAAAAAGGCATCGTCTTCCCGCATAATGATGCGATGGTTGTAACGCCCGTCATTGGAAGTCATGGGGTAAGAAGGACCCTTGTCGATAACGGGAGTGCAGTGAATCTATTTTCATTGGAAGCGTACAACTTAATGAAACGACCTGACGGTGAGCTATCGTCTTGCATGAGGCCAATTATTGGGATTGATGGAGTACCGATTCCGGTAGCCGGAATAACATCCCTGCCGGTGTACTTCCGAGAAGACACATCCAAACGCTCCGAAGAGCTACTATTTCTGGTCGTAGACCTAACGTTACCGTATAACGCCATTTTGGGGCGACCATTCCTTAATCATTTTAGAGTGGCCATATCTCAAAAACACCTGCGGATGAAATATCCCTCATGGGACGGCGTGGTCTCAATCAAAGGGGACCAAAAGTTGGCAGCCGAATGCTACTTACTTATGACTCAAAGGAGTTGTGACCGCTACGTTTGCGTGGCAGACGACCCTTTCGATGATAAAGAAGAAAAGCGCACTCAGCCGCTAGATCAGATGGTATCAATCCCTATCGGTAAGGATAGTGAAACGAATCTCTTAGCCAGTGAGAAACTAAGCCTTGAAGAGAACGCGCAATTAATCCGGCTGTTGAGGAAATGCAAAGGAGAGTTTGCGTGGAAACCAGCAGACATGCCCAGAATCTCTCGGGAAGTCGCAGAACACCGGCTGAACGTTAGTCCTGACGCCAAGCCTGTTCAACAAAGGCGACGTGCTTTTTCATCGGAAAAGATAGCAGCCATCGAAAAGGAGTTGCTAAAGCTCACAGAGGCGGGGTTCATTCGAGAAGTCCAGTACCCGACCTGGCTAGCTAATCCTGTGTTAGTCCCAAAGCCTAACGGGGACTGGCGCATGTGCATCGACTTTACTGACCTAAATAATGCATGTCCCAATGACTGCTATCCCCTTCCGCGAATAGATCAGTTAGTCGATCAAACCGCTGGGTATGCTTATCTAAGCTCCCTAGATGCAAATTCCGGATATCACCAAATCCCTATGGCCGTAGAGGGCGAAGAAAAAACTGCCTTCATCACTCCTAGAGCTACATACTGCTATACTGCAATGCCGTTTGGGCTAAAGAATGCTGGTGCAACATTTCAGCGTATGGCAAACAAAGTTTTTGAAAATCAAATCGGGAGAAATGTAGAGGCCTACGTAGACGATATCTTGATCAAAAGTCAGAGTTTCAGAGAGCACCTCGCTGACTTGGAAGAAGTTTTCAATGTGATGAGAAAGCACAAGATAAAGTTAAACCCGCGGAAGTGCATGTTCGCATTCCAAACGGGAAAATTCCTGGGCTACGTGGTCAGCCAGAAGGGCATCCAACCCAACCCATCAAAGATAAAAGCCATCCAGGATATGATATCCCCGCGAACTGTCAAAGAGATACAGAAGTTAACCGGGCGCATCATTGCGTTGGGGCGATTCATATCTAAGCAAGGCGAGAGATGTTTGCCTTTCTTCAAAGTCATCCGCAACAAGGCTCCCTTCGGATGGACAGAGGAATGTGAAAAAGCGTTTGCAGGACTAAAAGCTTACCTATCATCAGATTTAGTGCTGACGAGGCCTGAGCCCGGCGACGAACTATATCTATATTTGGGAATAGTTGACGAGGTAGTCAGCGCCGTCCTTGTGCGAAGTGAAGGGCACGTGCATCGTCCTATATTCTTCGTGAGTCACATATTGAAAGATGTCGAACTGCGATACGCTTCTATCGAGAAGATAGCACTCGCTCTAGTGCAAGCCACGAGAAAGATGGATCGATACTTCCAAGCCCACCCCGTCATTGTACTCACGGATCAGCCGTTGAGAAGAATCTTCAGAAAACCTGAATCTTTAGGAAGAATGCTAATTTGGGCTATCGAGCTCGAACAATACGGGCTGCAATACAAAGCTAGACCAGCCGTTAAGGCCCAAGCGTTAGCTGACTTTATAGCTGAGTGCACATTCACAAAGGACACAAAGACAGATCTGTTGGAGGAAGAAGCAGAAAGTCCATGCCTACCGTCTCCGGAGACATATACAGATACGTGGGTCATCCACGTAGATGGAGCAAAAAATTAAGAATTAGCTGGCGCAGGAGTTTTCTTAGTTGGACCAAACGGCCTGGAGATGCGATACACCATCAGAATCCTGCAGCCATTGTCCAACAATGCGGCTGAATACGAAGCGCTGCTGGCAGGACTCAGAATTGGAAACAGTTTCTCTATCGGAGCCACTCCCGGTGGGGAGAAGGAAGACAGAACACGTTTAAAGATCCGAGGAGATTCCAAGCTAATAATGGATCAGGTTCTGGGGAACTCCCAAGCCAGAGAACCCATCATGGCCCAATACTTAGCCAAAGTGAAGCATGAGCTGTCAAAGATACAGGAAAAAGGCACCCTGGTCACCTTTGAGCACATTCCTAGAGAAAACAATGAAGAGGCCGATAGCCTCGCCAAGATGGCAGCCAATCCGGAAGCCTCAATACCCAGTGACGTGCGCTATGGAGAACTGCCTACACCTTCTTTCATGGAAGAGCAGGCATCACTCTGTGTGGAAGAAATGGAAAATGATTGGAAGATCCCAGTGATAGAATATCTGAAACATGATAAACTACCGGGAGACCAGACAGAGAAAAAGAAAGTCCTAAAACGGGCAGCACAATGCACATATTATAACGGAGAGTTAATACGAAGATGTTTCTCCCATCCGGCCGCTAAATGCATAACGGAGCAAGAAGGCTTACATGTGTTACGAGAAATTCACGAAGGGATATGTGGCATGCACATTGCTAGCGGTACTCTGGCAGCCCAAGTCTTTCGGTCGGGATTTTACTGGCCCACCATTCGACGAGATTGTCATAACTTCGTGAGAACCTGTCAGAAATGCCAGGAATATGCTAAGATTTCTCGAAAACCTACTGTGCCAATTTTAGAAAAAGTCGCACCATGCCTGTTTGCAAAATGGGGGATTGGCATCCTGGGCCCGTTTCCAAAGGCCAGATCTCAATTAAAATTTGTGGTCGTAGCGGTAGACTACTTCACAAAGTGGGCCGAAGCTGAGGCGTTAGCTACCATCACCACCGAAAAAATTTGGCGTTTCTTCAAACACCAAGTCATCATGCGATTTGGAGTACCACGCGTGTTAGTTAGCGACAACGGGACACAATTTACAAGCCAGTTCTTCAGGGATCAATGTGCAGAGTTCCAGATAGAGCAAAGATTCTCCTCTGTGGCACATCCCCAAACCAACGGCCAGGCGGAAGTAACTAACCGCAACATCCTTAGTGGCATCAAAAGAAACTTGGAAGGGTCCAAGAAGAAATGGCCAGACGAATTGCCATATGTACTATGGGCCTACCGCATGACTGTCAAGGCCAGCACGGGAGAGACCCCGTTCGCGTTAGCATTCAGAACCGAAGCTGTCACACCAGTCGAGATTGGCATGATGAGCCTCCGGGTGGCTCACTTCAAAGAAGAAAACAATGAAGAAAGGTTACGAGCTAACCTCGATACTCTACCAGAAACACACGAGGAAACCCTCCTGAAAACCCTGCACTACAAAAGGAAAATGGCACAATATCACAACCGGCAAGTGAGGGAGCGATTGCTCAAAACCGGAGATTTAGTGCTCAGAGACAGACGGGCAGCAGGACAACGTATGGGAAAACTCAGTCCAAACTGGGATGGACCGTATCGTGTCACCCGCATTGTGGGAAAATGAGCATACCACCTGGAAACGCTCGAGGGAACGCCCCTGCAGAACTCTTGGAACATCGCTCGGCTGAGGCTATACCACGCCAGGAGCTAATCGGGTAACATCAAAGTTATTCTAATAAATGAATATTGAGATATTCACCGTGCGTTTGCTACTGGTAATATGCAGGTAGCGAAGAATGCCAGGAGTGAAAATCCTATCCTTGTGATGGCTGGTCCTGATCAGACAGCTCACTAAGACGAGGCACGCCCTGGCATAACAAGGCGTTTGGGAGTGAAAATCCTATCCATGTGGTAACCGTGCTCACATAGACAGCCCATTAAGACGACGCACGACCCCAAACGGCTCCCCGGAGTGAAAATCCTATCCTTGCGGCAACCGTGCTCACATAGACGGCCCGTTAAGATGAGGCACGCCCCGGAATCCTTGGGAGTGAAATCCTATTCTTGTGGTAACCCCATAAGGAGAGGCACGCCCCAAGGAGAGACTAACTCCGTCCTGGAAGTGAAAATCCTATCCTTGTGGTAACCGTGCTCACATAGACGGCCCATTGAGACGAGGCACGATTCCACGGACGAGAGGTACAACGCTTGGGGGTGAAAAGTCTTATCCTTGTGATGGCTGGTCCTGATCAGACAGCTCACTAAGACGAGGCACTCCCCAAAGCCTATCTGTGGCGAAAGGAACAAAGACATCCCAACTAGTAGCCGCGTGGTCGATACCCGGTGAAGCGATGTTGGAGCCTATCTGTGGCGAAAGGAACAAAGACATCCCAACTAGTAGCCGCGCGGTTGATACCCGGCAAAGCGATGTTGGAGCCTATCTGTGGCAAAAGAAACAAAGAAATCCTACCTAGTAGCCGCGCGGTTGATACCTGGCGAAGCGATGTTGGAGCCTATCTGTGGCGGAAAGGAAACAAAGAAATCCTAACTAGTAGCCGCGCGGTTGATACCCGGTGAAGCGATGTTGGAGCCTATCTGTGGCAGAAAAGAAACAAAGAAATCCTACCTAGTAGCCGCGCGGTTGATACCCGGCGAAGCGATGTTGGAGCCTATCTGTGGCGGAAAGGAAACAAAGAAATCCTAACTAGTAGCCGCGCGGTTGATACCCGGTGAAGCGATGTTGGAGCCTATCTGTGGCGGAAAGGAAACAAAGAAATCCTAACTAGTAGCCGCGCGGTTGATACCCGGCGAAGCGATGTTGGAGCCTATCTGTGGCGGAAAGGAAACAAAGAAATCCTAACTAGTAGCCGCGCGGTTGATACCCGGTGAAGCGATGTTGGAGCCTATCTGTGGCGGAAAGGAAACAAAGAAATCCTAACTAGTAGCCGCGCGGTTGATACCCGGCGAAGCGATGTTGGAGCCTATCTGTGGCGGAAAAGAAACAAAAGAAATCCTAACTAGTAGCCGCGTGGTTGATACCCGGTGAAACGATGACGGAGAGGTGACCATACTGCAACAACAACGTTGAAACAGACGTAAAGCCCCCTCTGCCATCGAGGGACGGCAGGAATATGAGTGCAGCAGATGCGGAAGCAACGCTGATTTACTCTCAGAAAGGCTATCGGAGGATATAATGGACATGCTACTTGAATGCAGCTGATGAAAAGCTAACGGGATACAACGCGAAACTATGCGTCTATGGAAACCTAACGCCAAACGTCCCATGCGGACAAGTGATCAAACGGCATTATGAAGAAAAGCAGATAAAGAACTTCTATCCAAAAAGAGTGGATTAGCCAAGTCAAGGCCGACATTGTTTAAAGTACAAAATATGGACGGGCCCGTCAGCCACAAAAATGTAAAACATCTAAACAACAAAAAGTCTAAAGATTGGGCGGCGCGTTGACCCCTCCTTGCTGAGCAGCCTTCCACTGATAGAAACCGCTATCAGTAATGGAGGAGGCTCTCTTGTCGAAATACGCAGAGAGATCTTCGATACGGAGCTCCTCAACTCCATAATGATGCATCACGGCTTCTGACATGATTCCCCCACCCTGCTCTAAGTACCAACGGTTCTTCTCAGTGTTAAGGGAGGAATCGGCAGAAAGCTCAGCATTCCTCTGTCTCTCCAAACGCAGGCTATTCTCCTCCTGAGAGAGGCGTATGGCTAGATCAGCGCGTTGTCGCTTCTCCTCCTCCAAAGCTAACTTAGCGGCCTCCAACTCTTGTTTAACCGTGATAGCCTCTCCCCGAGCAGTCTCCATACTTTCGTTGGCAGCAGCAAGGGCATTTTCAAGACGTTGTCGCTCTTCCAACAGCCTGTTTACCTCTCCTTGCCCGTTAGCTGCAGCTCTGGCATTCTCCTCATCCATATAGTGAAGATGGCAAAGCATAGAAAACGCCTGAGAACGAAGGAAATTGATGCGCCCCTGCTCGCCCCGAGCCACAAAGGCATCCCTTTCTCTTGGAAGAGACAGAATCTCTGCCACCAGATAAGCGGTAGAGGAAATCACGGTCTCATGATCAGCATCGGCAGGAAACTGCAGAATACTGTCCCTAAAGGAGCGTAAGCTAATGTGATGAGTAGGTAGGAGAGGAGGCTCGTAGGGAGAGATACCAGCCATTAAGGCAGGGGCGGGGCCACCCCTCGCAATAGTTGGATGGGGCATTGGAACAAAGAACAATGCACCAGGAGAAGCTGGCCGGCTAGCGGAGCCCTCCACGTTAGGCATGGAGACCTCATTACCTCCGGGCACCTCAGGATTAAGGGCATCAGAATCATAGCCCGTTGGGGTATGTGCAGAATGGATCGGAGAACCAGGAGGCACATGAGGTTGACCGCCAAAATCAATAGGTTCAGATTGATCAGCAGACACACCCTCGCCCCCAAGGGCACTCGAACTACGATTGGCGGCCGAGGAAGAAGGGCTATTCGGAAGATCATAGCGAGCCTTCTTCTGACGCTCGCGAAGGACATCAGCGATACCCATATCTCCCTGGGAGGTAGAGGGGACAGAAGCAGCAACGACTTCCTAAATAACGCAGAACGTGATAAGGAAACCGTGCAAAAAAGAAAGACAAAAGTTTTAAAAATGCTCACCTGAGTGGTGGAGGACACAAGAGGAATCCCAACAGGAATCGGATCAACCGTAGCCTCTGAAGAGACAACAGTCTGGGACGAAACGGATGGGGCAGCACGTGCTTTCCTAGGCCTTTTCTGTCTTACAACCCGATGGCCCGTAACGTTAGCGGTAGCAGTGGCCTCCCCTTCCTCGGCGTTAGTAGCAGCAGCAGCAGCAGCTCTAGCTTCAGCGGCAGCTTTCTTTTTCGCCTCCTGTTTCCTCCTCCTTCGGAAATACTCGGGCTCCCAACCAGGCAGAGGCACTGCACAGTCACAAAACGTTAGCGTTAGTACTTCTTGACAACGCAAAAGAAAAAAGGTCAAACGCTCACCCTTCTTGCACTGTTCCACGGGCAACCCGTTGGCCACTTTTCGGGCATCAACGCTAAAATCAAATTGAAGCAGCGTCTTCAACCAGCCATCCTCCGGGTCGGAAAGGGGTTTCCGATGACCCCAAGCCCCATCTTTAATTGTTTGGTTGAAGCCAACCCTCCACAACGGCTCAGGCAGATCAACAATAAAAAATTCCTCTTTCCAGTGAGGAATGGAAGACTCAATGCCCATTAGTTTCCAAGTAAAGGGCTTCAAAGAACCGTCTTCGTAGTGAGGCGATATCGATATCACCCCTTTACGGGAATACAATTGGAAAATGTCATGAAGCAACGCTAAGGTGGGAGATTCTATTCCCTTGAAACGGCACAGTGCTGCAAAAGCACTAACAACGCAAATCGCGTTAGGACTCAACTGAGCCGGAGCCAAATCAGAATCAGCCAACAACAATTTTACAAGCGGGTCAAGAGGGAGACGAAACCCATGATCGAAGAGCTTAGCATACAGCATTCTACTATTTCCGGGCAAAATGTTGTTCAGTCGAAGTGACTCAGAAGCAGGATGCACGGGATATTCCTTGGGAAATCGTGCAGAAAACCCAGCAAGTCTACGGTTAATTACGGGCAGTGTGTACAAAGAAGTGGGAGTGGTATCAATTACTTCTTCCCCGGAGGACCTTTGAGGATCTCCTTCTTCAGAGGATTTCTTAGTTCTAGCCATGGCCAACAAGGAAGAAACAAAGAGAAAAGAAAAAGACGTGTACCTTGTACCTTCGTGAAAGAGAATGCGAGAGAGTCTTGAACCAGAAAGAGAGAGCGGCGCAAAGTATTTATCCAAAGACGCAATAGCGTATAAGGGAAAGATGGAAAAAGAAAAAGGGGTAGAAGAAACAATAGATATAACCCTGAAAGGGCGACCAATCAGCAGCAGACACGTGGCGAAGCAGCGCGTCATAAAGTAAGGCACGCGCCAGAAGGTGAAAATTTGAAATAAGGACGAAACGCCTCTGCATTCGCAACTCCCTAGGAGACGCTTGCTCCAAACGCCCCTCTGAGGAAGGACACGTGTCTTCTTTCATCATTACCCTTCAAGTCGCATTAAATGAGGGACAGAGGGATCGATTAAAAAACATAAAAAGCAGTGCTGGCCTTGCCAAACGGCGCGATGGTACAAAGAAGATAAAGAAGGAATAAACGGTAATATCATACAGTGCGACAAAGGATACAAAGCGTCAGCATTATTACAAGAGAAACAATGTTCGAATGGTTTTCAAGAAATAAACAAAAGACAACAACAAGAAAAACAAGGAAAGGCCCAGGCACCATCGCTAGCGTTAGACTTTCTCCCCCGAAGGGCCAGAAGAACCGCTGTCACTTTTGCTAATCTCACCCATCACGATAGATATGTAATCAGCTACCTGGGCCGGATCCGAAGGGTTACCTTTTAAACGGGACACAAATCCAGAAATGAAGGCCTCTAGAACCCTCTTCCTCCATAACTCTTCCTTTAATGACGCCCTAGCAGACCCCTCATCTCGAGCAAGTACCTCTTCGCGGAGAAAGAGATTCTTCTTCCTTTCTAGCGCCAATTCCGCCTCCAGAACTTCTATCTTGGCTTTCCCGATAGATTTTTCTCTGTCCAATTCCGTTTGGGATGATTCACAGAGGCGCGTCAGCAACCTAGAATGCTCCACCGCCTTCTCTAGCTGCACCCTTGCAACACACAATGCGCTGGAAAAATTACGGGACTCGCGATCGTGAATTTCGAATTGATAATTCAGATGGCGGAAGAAGTCCAGAGAATCATTCAGAACATGGCGAAAGCGTGCCGAGGGAGGGAGTTGAAGAAATTCCTCTTTCTCCTTTTTGGAACTCAGCATCTCCCCTATCAAGGGTGTAGTAAACTCATCTCGAGAAAAAGGTTGGGGAACCCCGACAGCGCGAAGGGCATCAAAGCAGAACCCTGCAAGATTCATACGATAGGTCGGGACCCCGTCAGGACCGCCACAGGCAAGATTGATCGAGGGAGGTAGAGGAGAGCCCTGAGAAAAAGTACTCTTGAAAGGAGTAAAAAATAGCTGCGGAGTAACCTTAGGCGGTAGCTCAGCAGTCGAATCAACCACAGGAGGTGTGACCACTACGTCAGGAATACAATGAGCAATCGGAGAATCGGGAGCGTCAGATATGGAAGGAGGACATTCCATCGGTAGGCCCTCTCCCTCAGAAGAACAAGTTTTTTCCAACGCCTCAGCGGCTCCCGTTGGCTGAGAGGCGCCCGCCTCAGACAAAACAGCAGGCGTAGAAACAGTTGCCACATCTACAGGAGATGTCCCGGTAGCTTGTCCACTAGTGGCCACTCGAAGTTTTTTCCGACGCTGGGAAGCAGCAAGGGAAGAAGCGTGGCAAAGGTCTGACTTGGCATCTGCATCCTCATCATCGCTAGTAATTACCGTCGCTCCGATAGCCAATTTTCCACAAAACGAGAAGTTCGCACAGAGCTAACGGGCCTTCGCCCTCCCCGGGCAACCGTTTTAGTTCTCTTCCTCGAAGGAGGAACGCCACCCCGACTTGAGCCCTCGGCCGAAGGCGAGGCCGGTAAAGTTTGAAGAGGTATTACGTTCAGAGGAGTACCAGTGTCACCTGGGAATCAACCGTTAGCTTCTTATAGCAAACAAAGCATGCGAGGACCAAAATAAAGAAAATATGGAAAGAAATAAGCTCACCCATAACGCACTCTTCCAAAGGCTTGAACAGAGCAAAGGCACGAATGCGGTAGTGGGTATTCTCGTCTAACAAAGCGTTAGCCTGGTCCAACTCAGTTCTGGACAAAATCGCGGGATTTGTCCAAACGAGACCTATCAGTTCCTGATTGAAATTGATACGCCACAAACGTGACGGTAGCTCCAGAACAAAGAAGCTGCTCTTCCAATCAGTTACACCCTTCTTGAAGCCGTGAAAACGTTGCCAAAATGACTGCACGAGCGCATCATCCCACCGGGGAGTAATCTCGATTAAACAATTGTAGCAAATCATGCTAAAGAATTTGCGAAACAAATTGATAGATGGGGTAAAAATGTTCTTCAACTCGCAAGCGCGAAGAAAAGCATAAACCACACACCAAGAGGAAGGAGTTATCTGGGCAGGATTAA
This sequence comes from Viola odorata, assembly GCA_963691705.1. Classification (NCBI taxonomy): domain Eukaryota; kingdom Viridiplantae; phylum Streptophyta; class Magnoliopsida; order Malpighiales; family Violaceae; genus Viola; species Viola odorata. The sequence continues at coordinate 77,707,881 of OY829537.1, forward strand.
GGCTATACTCCCGCAATAGAGTTAGTATCAACTCATGAACGGGAAAGCGGAAACCATAAAGGAACATTTTAAAATAAAGAAGCCTACTGTGGCCCCACCCTAGATTATAAAGCCGCATATCACTTCCGGGAATAGAAGGCTCATACCCAAGAGGAAAGGTAATACCATGTTCCTCCAATTCGGCTTTCAGAACCACATCGCAGGTAAAAATACTCGGTGATTGGGCGACCTCGGGATCCATGGGCCTAGAGATAATCTGGCGAGGTCTATTCCTAGCCATAGCAAACCAACAAAAAAGGAAATCTGAGAAGGGACGAATTGATACCTTAAAGGAGAAGAATCGCAGAGAAATCGACGGACAGTGACGAGCGGCCGAAAAGGTATTCGGAGAAGAAGACGAAGGAAGACAAAAAGGAAAATTCGAAGTGAGGGAAAAAGTTTTGAAAAATTGGAGAATGGCCCTTCTTAAAGGATAAAAATGCCACCGCATTAATTGAGTCACCAATCGGGCGAAGACGCGTGTAAAAGAAGTTGGCCACGTGGAAGCGCATTAAAGAAATTTGAAAAAAGAGAAGTTATTCGTCGAGACTCCCCAAATGGGCGAGACAGTATTGACCCGGTCAGAGTAATCGCGAAGCAATTGCCTCAGTCAGGCCAACCGCTTGCGTTAGCTATCACCAAGAACCAGCAGGCTAACGAAAGTAACGACTAAAAAAAAAAAGGAAAAGTAGAAAGCATTATTTTATTCATAAAACGCCAATAGGCTGGTACAATGCAAAACGGCTAATCCTCATCAGGCCAATAAATGTCGTGGTGATAAACCCCGTCATCATCAAGGAACGGCATCTTCCCGTCAGCATTCGGGACCGGCTGGTCTGCCTCCCTTTCTGGGCAGGACCCTGGCGGGCATGATTTTCCTTTGGCGCTCGAATCTGCCAACCCCGCACCAGCACTGATGGGAAAATCCTCGTTCAGCGAGCAATCAGGGGAAGAAAAGCGTTTGCCACTCTCTTGAATAGCAGAACCAGAAGAAGCCAAAGTCGCAAAGGGCGTCTGGGAAGTCTGTTTCCCCTGCTTCTTACGACCCTTTCGGCGGACCGGAGGCCTCCATGGTGGCGAAGGAGGGGGATGATCTGAGTCCGGCGAAGTCGGCAAGGAGTCACGATCCATGGAACTTAAGAAATAAAAATCTGTCATGTCACCTGCAAAAGCAAAAAAGAAGGAAAAGGATGAAGATGAACAGGAAAGGGAAACCAAACTCCCTTATATAGCCGAGTGAGCATTTCGATCCCTGAAAAATCAATTAAGACGCTTGGGAAAAATAACTGCAATTGTAGAATCCGATCCGTCACAGGCGCATCTGCTCGTTGAACGCACCAATCAAAGGCACCAAAGAACCGCCCAACCACCTGCCACTGAAAAGTCGGCCCTGTAACAGTCAAGACAGAGCATTCATTGCTAATTCCCGGAACACGACCACTACAATACAATGTCCCGAGGAAGACCCGTTTTCAGTTGGGCTCATGACAAATATTTCCAACCAATAAAGCAAGCAACCACGCAAGAAAAAAAGAAGACTTGGGAAAAAGCAGAGACAGTTATTTATTTATGGCCAGGTGGCCTTAGCGTTCAAATATGTACAAGAAACATAAGAAAAACAGCGAGAAGAAGCGAAGCCAGCGGTCAGATATTGGACCCCGCATCATCTTCCCCTGGCACAACGGGAACCTCCCTTAAAGCGTCAGCGACGGAGGTCAGTTCGGAAGAGCAAGCTCTCATGCCCTTTAGGCAGCAGGCCAGCAGATCTTTCCTCTGCTGCAGCATCGAGGCCACCACATCAAGGTGAGCACTGATAGTGGCCAGTTTCGCCAAACTCTCTAGGGGATTAAAATCCTCTAGAGTTATTCCCAGCTGTCTAGACAGAATAGGGGTTAACACCCCCTGCAACTCCAGGACATCCTCGGAGGTCTTGGTGATCATCCTCTCCAGGAAGCCGATATCACCCTCAGTAAGATTCTTCAGGGTCAGAGTTTTGGAGATCAGGAAATTGCGAGTCAGTTCATCCATGACGAAATATGAAAAGAAAGAACGAGAAAATACGAAGAAACTGGCGCAGAGGAACCTCTGATTTATAGATCCTGACAAAAAACCGTCAGGACCATCTTCTGAGGCAAAACCGCCCCGGTACTTAAAGGGACTCTCCGTAAGAGAAGGAACGTTAGCCCTTGGTAAACATTCGGGCTCATTTTCAGTTGGGCTTATGATAACAATCCACCTAAAAGAAAGGGTACTTTCGTCTATAACCCGGTGGGAAGAGGCATAGCTACTGTTTCGCACCACCACGGTAGGGACGAGATTGCTACCTTCCCCAAAGGCTAACGCTACAGAGGCTAACGGGGACCTACCGGCTCCTCTCACGGACCTCATGCTTGGCTCAAGGAGTTATCTCACCCCCAGAGGAAACCACGCGTCAGGATTAAAGCTCCGGCCATTATCCTACCGCGGCAATATCTACCTAAAACACCTACCGCCGAGGTAGCGTATCACGATAAGGGCGAATCACAGACCCTAACGCGAGCGATAGCTCCGTACCCGTTTACTCGGGCGGGGACGCCCCCTTTCTTCTATAAATACCTCCCCCACAAAGGAGGCAGGTAAGCGGACTTGACTAGCCAAAACTCTGCCAATTTCAGTACACCTACTGACTTAAGCATCGGAGTGTTTCCGCCGGAGACCCCCTCCGGCGCATTGCAGGTACTGTGGACCGTCGCGTACACTGATCTGAGAAGAGCTGCTCCGCCATACATCCTTCGGCAGAAGACAAATTATTATCAGCATTGCCTCTAAATAACTCTCAGGCTCACCATCCTCAGTCAAAAGCAAGTGATAAACTAAAAGAGAGAATCTTTATGGTAGTCGCAAAACTCTATTTGATCTTCTTACTACAGTATCTGAGGTAACTGAGACTACCTCCTCAGCATTTATGTTTGCCAAACTCCCACTATTTCCTATAAGAATATCCTATGTAATGTCTTCCAACACAATTTGTTCTTTAATTTATTATTTCTTTGTAGTTTCAGAATCTGCCGCAAGCTTGTCCTTATATACTGCATTCTCATTGAAGGTGATATCCCTACTTCTAATGACTTTCCTGTTCAACTCATCCCAAAAATGGTACCCCATCTCATCTGAGCCATAACCAATAAAAGTAACCTTCTTTGCTTTAGGATCAAGCTTATCCTTATCAAAATCTTTAACACGCACATAAGAAACACAACCAAAAACTCTCAAGTGTGAAAATTTTACCTCTTTTTCTTGCCACTCTTCCTCAGAAATCTTGAGTCCCAAAGGAACTGAGGGTCTTATATTAATGAGATTTGTTGTTGTGCTAACTGCATCTACCTAAAATATCTTTGGAAATCCGACACGTATCCTCATACTCTTGGCTCTCTCATTCAAAGTCCTATTCATTCGCTCTACAATCCATTCTGCTGCGGTGTCTCGGGAATGGTCTTTATCATTCTAATTTCGTGTTCTACACAATAGGCTTTGAACTCGTCACTGTTGTATTCACCCCCATTATCTGATTTCAAGCTCTTAATTTTCAACCCTGTCTGGTTTTCAACTTCTGCCTTCCATTTCTTAAAGGTTTCAAACACTTCAGATTTATTTTTCAGAAAATAAACCCATACCTTTCTAGTGGAATCATCAATAAAGGTGACATAATAGCGTAATCCTCCCAAAGAGGCAATTGTAGTCGGTCCGTACACACCTTTATGAACTAGCTCTAACTTTCCAGACTTGGGTGCATTCCCTGATTTTGCAAAAATAACTCGTTTCTGCTTCCCAAACACACATGGTTCACAGAATCCAAATTTCACATTCTTCAATTCTGGTATCTTACCCTTAGAAGCTAGCAATTTCTTACCCTTCTGACTCATATGCCCAAGCCTTTAGTGCCAAAGAATCGACGGACCAACATCACCAATAACTGCATTAACCTCGTCACACGACTGTTCCATAGTATAAAGAGTTTCAACCTTATCACCTCGAGTAACATCCATATTCCCCTTCACAACCTTCCATTGTCTGCCTCCAAATATAACAAGATACCCTTCCTCATCCAACTGACCCACAGAGAGCAACATCCTCTTGAGTCCAAGAATGTACCTTACATCATTTTACAACCAGATTGTTCCAAAAGAGGTTCTGATATTGATGTCTCTTATACCTGTAACGTCCAAAGTCTCGTCATCAGCAAGACAAACTTTACCAAAATTTCCAATTCTAAAATTTAACATTGAATCCTTGTTTGGAGTGGCATGGAATAATGCACAGAATCCATAACCCAAGATTCAATAGGACACTCAATGCAACATATTAGCGTCATCTTCTTCCACTATGTTAACTGAGTTATCCTCATTCTTCTTTGGTTTGGGGACTGCAGGAGTCGTACACTGATTCCTAAAGTGACCAATCTTTTAGCAATTCCAACATACAATATCCTTGCGATTCTTAGGCTGCCCTCTTTTCCTGGACTTCGATCTGTTACGTCCTTGATTCTGCCCCTTCCTAAATTTTCTGCCTCTACTATCCATACTTAGCATGGAACCCCATAAATCTCCAGAATTTCTCCTACGAATATCCTCTCCAAGAATCGAGTTGCGAATTCCTATGAATGTTAGCTTAGTAGTCTCAAACGAACTACTAACAGCTGTGATAAACCCTGACCAGTTGTCAAGTAACGAGAACAACAACAACAATGCCTGTACTTCATCATCGAATTTAATCTCAACGGAGACTAATCTAGACAAGATAGAATTAAACTTGTTCACATGGTCAGCAACAAAATCACCTTCTTTCATCCTCGTATTGACTAAAAGACGAATCAAATATACTTTATTAGCAGTAGAGGGCTTTTCGTAAAGATTTGATAACGCCTTAATTAGTTTGTGTGTAGTCTTCTCACCAACGATGTTGTAAGCAACATTCTTCGCTAGTGTCAAACGTATCACACCCAAAGCCTACCTATCCAATAAGTCCCAATCTTTTTGACTCATCGAATCTGGCTTTTTCTCCTCTAAAGGTTCGTGCAGTTTTTTCTAATACAACAAATCCTCGATCTGCATCTTCCAAAATCTAAAATTTGTTCCATCAAACTTGTAGATCTTTATCTTCCCATCGTCTGCCATCTCTCCCATTCGCCAACCTTGCTCCACTACCAGTTGTTGGGATTACTTCCGAGTTGGAAATAAAATCAAGCTAGGATAAGAAAGAATAAATGACAACGAGACAAAGGATTTAAGTGGTTCGGTCTAGCCGCACTCCATAAGCCGCACAAATATTATTGCTCTCGATGATGATTTTATAATTACAAGAGAAGTTATTTATAGGGGAAGAGACTAGCCTATGTTGTCGAGTTCTAATACCACACAAATTAGGAATTCTAATTAACTAAGATTATAAGTTCTACTCCTACTCCTATTAGGAGTTCTACTTAGCTAATCAGACTCCACATACTCAACAGAAGAGCCATGTGACCCGAGTGCAACCATGAATTAAGGACACAATCCAATAAGACCTAGAAACATTTGGTATAGTAGAAAGACTCGTTATGTCATCATGTATTAGTTCAAACGGGTGAGAATTTCTTCTATTACTTGTAGGAAAAGACACGCAAGTGTGTTTTGCTAATTCACAGATTTCACAATGAAACTCGCCAACATCTAATCCTATGAACAAATGGGGAAAAATAGGTTTTAAGACCCTAAAAGATGGATGACCAAGACGTAGGTGATACAACCAGATGACATCTTTACTACTAGAACTGAGAAAAGAAGAAGAAATATTATTGCGAACCTTCTGGGATGATTGAAGGTGGTAAATGTCGTTCCATTCCTTAGCAAGTCCAATCTTCCTCTCCATGCTTTGGTCCTGAAAAACACAACAAGAAGGGGAAAAAATGGCATAACATTTAAGATCGTGGGTGATCTTTTGAACAAAGATAAGGTTGGCCGACAACTTTGGAACATGGAGAACATTTTTAAGAATAATAGTAGGTGTAATTTGTATGTCTCCAAAACCTGTAACAATAGCATTGTCATCATCGGCTACTATGATTTTCTTGCTACTCAAGCAAGGGGTATAGGTGTGGAAAAATTGGGATGTGGGAGTCATATGGTATGTGGCACTAGAGTCAATAATCCAAGAGTTGGCATAAAGTTTATTTGAGGTATTCGTGCAAGAAGGGAGAGAAGATTTATTTGAAAGAGACAAGGAACAAACTCCTATGATAGAAGGTTGTTGTACAGGTCTCAACCAGCTTCTTAGCTTCTTAACCCATGTAGAGGAAAGCCAAAAGAGTGTTATTCTAAACACACAGGTGAAGAAAAATAGTGGAGGGAGAATGAAGACAATCTCTGGTGCACCCATTGCAAGGAACACAAGCACACTGAAAAAAGATGTTGAAAGTATTAAGTAGCAATGAGGGCTTAAATGCATAGGAGAGGAACAACCTAGGAAATGCAGAAAGTGCAGTTATTAAGGCTGCTCAAGAAAAAATCCTAGGGATCCGCTACCATGTTAGAAACTATAAAATAGAATGATTCTGAAATTCTTCTCTACTTTACGACCGATAGTACATAGCTTTATATGGATCCGGCTCCTCTAATGTTGATTAAAACATGACCTATCATGTTAGGTCAATCTCATCCTTTCATTACAAATAGATGACTGAGATTTAATTGAATTTATTTAAAATTTAATAATAGTAATTAAATTACTTCCATTTTTTTCACATACATAAAAAAGGAAAATATATATTACTTACCTTGAGAAAAGGCTATCACTCTTTCGGGGACAAAAAATAGTTAAATCCTAGCTTTACAAAAAAAAAATACCACTCCATTATATTTTTTGACAAAAAAATAGTCATTTATTTTTTCAGTAGAAACTTCATCACCGTTAGGGATGACAATTCCGCCCGCGAATATGGATATCCGTCCAATATCCACAATTGTGGGTGGATATTACCCGCATATTGTGGGTATTTTATAGGTATGGATATACCCGCACCCTCAAAGTGTGGGTATGGATGTGGGTATGGATAGTGCTTACCCGCTCCAATACCCGCACTAAATACCCACAAAATATATATATAATATTTTAATATATAATTAATTCAATATATAATATATAAGGCCCTTGTTGTAGAACCTAAAAGAATCTAGTTTGATAATTTCTTTCACCGCGAGGGCTTTCTAATAATGAAGCATTATATAACCATTTTTTAATAAAAAAATAAAATTTAAGGTTAATTTTCTTTTCTACCGATTCTAATCCACATGACGATCCTTCCTCAAAATAACACTATAGTATTTATTTATCTTTGAAAAAAGAGCATTGCTTCGTACTTCTTTAAATTTATGAAACGACTCTAAACTCGTGAGTTTTATTATTTTTTATTATTGTTTTTACAATTTGAATATGCTTTCTTTTTGGCCTTTTAAAATAAAAAAAAATGGCCAAGTTTTTATTTTCTCTAAAATCAAGTTTTTGTTTATTTAATAATTGTTGGACCTGCAGACAAACGAAAAATGAAAAATCATGTTGGATTAGTGTATCGTATTATTGTGTGGTATTGTTATTAAATTAGATTGATTTTTTTTTATATATTAATTTGATTGAAATTTGAAATTCAACCAAATTTGCGGGTATCCACGGATATTCGCAGGTTATCCGCGGGTATAATTACTCTTCCTTTACCCGCTCCATATGGATGTGGGTGTGGGTATGGATTACCCGCAAATTTGCGGGTGCAGGTATAGATAGTGCTTATTCGCTCCATACCCGCCCAATTGCCATCCCTAATCACCGTCACTTATATATAATCATAACACACAGCACAAGCCCTTGAATCAAACTATTTTAATGTGGTATAAACAAAAAAAATATAAACTATTTTAACTCAAACTTGGCTATAATTGATATTTTTCCATTAGTTCTCAATTTTTGTTTTAAAGTCTTTTGGAAATATTGAGATATTTTAATGATATTGAATATAGTTTATATATTACATTATCTCCAATAAAATAATCGTATATTTATACGATTTTTAGTACAAAGATGGTAAGAACTTAATAGTTATTATTAGAATTAACAAATATGATAGTATATGACAGGAGTCCAAAAATAGAAAGCAACGTAATTTCTACTACCTATTAAGATTTAATAAAACACAATCAAATCTCAACAATCTATTTACAATGAATGGATGAGATTGACCTAATATGATATGTCATGTTTTAATCAACATTAGAGAAGCCGAATCCTAATGCTGGGATCACCAAATGAACTAATTACTCGTATTTATAATACCGAATTATTTTGTTATGAATTGCACGAGAGAATCTGAATAGAAATGTTGTTCGCGGTTTTCAACTCCAACGGTGTCCGCAACGTTCTTATTGAACGGTACTATTTCATACATCGTAAAATCATTGTACATTGAGAATTAGCGAAAAGTTGATCTCTCTCTAAGGAATTTCGTCAAACATGTGACAACTAACAAGGCGGATCCGCACACAGAAAGATCGGATCCTTGTAGCCCGATGAAATGGGTTTGTGGGCATTATAGATGTTTGGATCCAAGCCCACTACCAATTAGGGCTTTTTAGTCATTTTGTCACCGCGGGAGCTGATGTAACGTTTCATTTTTTAGGTTTAAGATCTCACTCTCTTCTTCTTCGGCCAGGGCCGTGCATCATCTCCGTTGGAATACCCCTGCAATTTCCACAGCTCCAACCTTTCTTCAAACCCTAGCTATGGCTGAACAGGTTAGCACTCCTTCACTTCTCTCTCCTTTTCCTATATCGCTACATCTACTGAGCTCGACTGTGTGCTCGTTGCTGCTTATTCGTATATTGGAATCTAATCATATTTATTGCAGACTGAAAAGGCATTCCTGAAGCAGCCAAAGGTTTTCCTTGCGTGAGTTCTTCACCTTTTTGTATGCATTTTTACTTCAAATTTTCACTTCAACTTCTTTTCCTAAATCATGTTTTGTGATTTTGTAGCTCGAAGAAGACAGGGAAAGGAAAGAAGCCAGGAAAGGGAGGAAACCGATTCTTTAAGAGCGTTGGCCTGGGATTTAAGACTCCACGAGAGGCAATTGAAGGTTTTTTTTTAATATATTGTGTTGTTGTTACTATTATTAAACGTGTTTGTTTGCACTCTCGATGGAGTCTGTTGATGGTGATTTTCTAATGAAATTATGATTACAGGAATATACATTGATAAGAAATGCCCATTTACTGGTAGTGTTTCCATTAGAGGCCGCATTCTTGCTGGTACTTGCCACAGTGCGAAGATGATGAGGACCATCGTTGTTCGACGCAATTACCTTCACTATATCAAGAAATATCAGAGGCAAGCGATTCACTTTGATTGTTTGTCTCGTCTTGGTTCCCATTGCGTACTGTGGCATGTTAATGTTAACTTGTTTGCTTGATTTTTGTGGAGTAGGTATGAGAAGAGGCATTCTAATATTCCTGCTCATGTTTCGCCCTGCTTCCGTGTGAAAGAGGGAGACCATGTTATCATTGGCCAATGCAGGTAAAAGCCCTGTTACATAACCTTAGCTAAATTTGCGTTGAGTTGTGTTGGGATGCTTTGTAGCTTCTAATGGTTTGTGGTATTTCTTGCAGGCCTTTGTCTAAGACTGTGAGGTTCAATGTGTTGAAAGTGATTCCAGCTGGTTCCTCCGGTGGTGGGAAGAAGGCTTTTACTGCTCTGTGATTTACTTAGTATTGGGTTCTCACTGTTAGTTTTGATGAGAGAGAGTTACTTAGATTGAACTACTTTGCCTGATTAGATGCTGTCATTTTGATTGTCCTTGGTGCTAAACCTTTGTATGAATAGTATGTTTATATTTTCCCTGGAAAAGCAAGTTCTTTAATTTTTCTCTTGTTTATGTGATGCGCTTAGTTGTCCTCGCAATTTTCTTTCACTAATGTCTGCTACCAAATTGGTTATAGATAATCTCTACTTGCTTACTTTTCTTGGATGCACAATGAGCCTTCTCGAGTCCAACTTTGTATGAGATGGGGACATGGCAAACACTGTAATCTGAAGGCTAACGCTGGTCTATTTTGATAGTTAGATTGCAGCTATAGTTTGGGTATGAAACTATGAAATCCCTACTACTAGTAGATTAAACTGTTTGTTTCCTTCCCCAATGCTTTCTAGTCAGAAACGAAACTCTGATTATATCAGAAATAAAAGAGGTGTCTGAACGAGTCAAATTATTTTCACTAATGATCTTTATGGTATTTTGGTAGGTAGTTTACTTTTGCCTCAACATTGTGTTGATTGATAGTACTATTCTATAATTTCTACTCTTTTTTAATACTATCATGAGAATCTTCCTTGTTCATACCCATTTGTCAACGCTCGATTGGGTGATGTATGATAATCAAGAAACCATTGTTTTTGTTAGTTGTCTTGTAAAATGACCTGTAAACAGATGTTTGTTTCTTGCAAAAAAAAAAGCGAAAATAGATCTGCTACTATGTCACGTTATCGGTTCGATACCAAGAAAGAAAATACCCCGGCCGTTTACTTCGATAATTGAATGAAACTATGGTGCAATTTACATATGGAGCAAAGCCAAATAAATATTGGATAATCATTAATTCTCAAAGTTTCAAACAAGAGAGTACTACAACTAAAAAATATTTAAAAATTGAAAAAGAGACCAAGACTTCGCGAAAATACCCAAGAAAATTCAATGGCAATCCAACGGCCGATATTTCATCTCCACTCATACTTGCTTGTTTGAGAAGTCCGTCATTTGGGCATATATATATATATAGGAATAAGAACTTACAAGATACATAATAGGAAACTAAAATATTTTTAGTCTAAGAAATATCTTAAATAAATCCCTTAATTTAAGAGATTTTAAATTGACTCTCCCAAAATATATACAGTTGGTGCTTGACACTTCTTGAATTAGAACTCTACATCAACTATATTTATCAAATCTTGTCTCAATCTACACTAAATTTAAATTACTGGTCCTGTTAGGGTTGAGCACGGTTCGGTTCGGTTCAAATTTAGACAGAATTAGAACCAAAACCAGAATTTAAAATCGGTTCGGTTCGGTTCTGGATAATGTATTTTTAAAGGTAGAACCAAACCGCACCAAAACTATTTGGTTTCGGTTCAATTCTGGGTTGTTTCGGGTAAATTTGACATATCACTAGTCTAACTCTTTCCTTTGAGAGAAAAAAAAAAGAAGTAGATAAATGATGTAAAATTTCTAATACCAACAGTACACATGAACAAGCAATAAAACCAACACCAAACGCGGGAGAAACCAACAGTCTAGACAATAAGGTTACATAATTCTAACCAGAGTAAAATAAAACCAAACTTGTTTGCTTAATTTGAATGGCCTACATACTTTTCCTGATTTTTAAAAACTAGAAAGTTTAGAATTTTTTTTGTTCTGTTACACAAACTGCTATAAGAAAACATACTTACTTTCTGACATTTTAATTGTTTCCCTACGTTCATAGTTTTCCTAGAAAAAAGGATTATATAGCATTCCAATCCTCCACTTAATAATATGAATATGTATTATTATATAATATTTCGGGTAAATCGGGTTGCATGATATATAGAACCAGAACTAAACCATTTATTTTTTAACGGTTCGGTTCAATTCTAGTTCCACTATTTTTCAACTTAAAACCCGAACCAAACCATCTCGGTTCAGTCTGATTCAAGGAATCGGTTCGGATTTTCAGTTTTTCGCCCAGCCCTAGGTCCTGTTATTCACAATTTCTCTTAAAATTAAAAAAAATTATTAACTTAGCTGAAATATTATAAAAATACATATAAAGTTATAATACAACTAATTAATACCGAGATAAACATCATTAGTTCGTTGACACCTGTAACTATAATTCTAATATAACCAAAATTTTAAAACTACACAAGTGAAAACCAAAATGAATTGACCAAATTATTAAGGAAAAAATCATAAAATCACCCCACGTAACTACGTTTGTACTAAATGTTCAGAAAACACCTCATGTTTGTAATTGAGTCAAATACAACCCCACATTTATCAATTTTAACAGATCACACCCTAATTTTAAAATTGTCTTAAAACCTATTTGACTGGCATGAAAATTAATTTATTAAAAAAATGACAGAATTTTTTTCATCTCTTTTCTTATGCCCATAAACGCTAAAGTGGAGGAAAAAAAAACGAAATTAAACGGAAAGTTAACCCAACATCTAAAAATGTATATCATGTTAATCTATACCAAAAGTAATTTAAATTTTGAAATTTCATCAAAAGTAAAAAAAAAAATAAAAAATACGAGTCATTAGTTATCTGGATTATATTAAATCGAGTATCAATTATCTTAGAATTTCTAAATACATCAAAATTGCTCGAAAATGTAGTAAAGTAAACTGAGCATTAATTAATTGTCCGAACTATATTTTTATTTTTTATTTTATTTTTATTGAGTTATGCCACGTTTGTGTGTTTGCATCTATAGGAGAGGTGAAACATTTTCATTTTTTTTTTATAAATTAATTTTCACATTAGATAAATCTAAGGTAAATTTTTAGAATTGTCAAACAGATCTTTAAATAATTTTAAAATTATCATATGATTTGTTAAAATTGGTGAACGTGAAGTTCTATTTGACTCAATTACAAACGTGATGTTTTTTGAGATATTTGGTACAAACATGGGATGATTTAATGGTTTTTTCAATTATTAATTAATGTTAACCCTTTCCAAACTATAACGAAAAAATGATTACGTATTGTGAATGGGTAAACAATGAATGACGCTCTGCCGCATAATTATTTTTTCAGTCCCCAGTAAAATAACTGGCAAATAAATAGAGAATCATATTCACTTGGAAATTCAACATCAAAAGCACTGAGCCAAGCATTCAAAAAACGCGAAGCGGCTGTTTAATGAGTTAGAAACAATTAAGGAAGTTTTTTCAATTTGATGACTACAAAATAAGGTGAAATGGTGCGATTATGCATCATGGCAGGCAGTTAACTCAGGGCCCTCACCACTCCAGTGCGGCACAGGCAGTACAGAACCATTCCTTGACAAAAAATTACTCCCTCCGGTCTCCAAAATATGTCGTTTTAACATTTACTTTTACTGTTTCGGAACGTATCTTAAGACGGCCGGAATAGCCACTATTTGAGACAATATTGAGATGCGAGGAAGATATTTATTGGAGACCAGAGGGAGTACTAACCAGCGCAGTTCTTTGATGGAGCAGAACTAATCGACGCTCGACGCAACAGCGGGAAAGTTCAATTAGCTCTCACTTCCCCAAGTGAGTTAATATTCTGCTTACCAAAATATCCTTCTTCCCCGTAACAGGAAGGCTGTGCGCTGTCAAGTAAAGTTTCAGTTCACCCACTGTTAGGTCCTTCAACTGCAAAACATCCATCCATAACAAATATAAGATAGATTCAAAGCCTTAACAATCAACTTTTAAAATGTAGATACATTTGACAAACAGATAAATAAATAACAAAAGGGCAGCAGGGTATAAGCAATTTCAACAAACCATTTTTCCTGGCCTAAAGTATTTAACTGGTAACCAAATCACTACCACAAGTATGCCAAAACTCAAACCAACACTTTCTCTTTGAAGCCAATTTTGCTAAATTTTGGTTAAACAAAAAACCACAAGGATTTGAGAGCACACCTGTCCATTGTCAGCAAGGTCACCCCAGTTATAGTTTGCTGATTCTTTAGCTGCGTTCTCAGTAGCCGCTTTCCGTTTTTTAGAGGTCTCACTTGGTTTTCCATCACTCACCGAGTCATTTTCCTCATCATACTTGTCACCATAGACAGAAAGCTTGAATTCTTCCACCACCTTGACGGCTCCTGGCCTGTGAACCATACCCAACAAAATTTAAAGCCACATAAAGGACAGAGGATGTACAGATATAGAAGTCCCAAGAGAAAACATATAAGCTCTAATTTGTACTCACCTACTCATGCCTTCCTCATCAGGCAGTGTTTCATCGTTGATTTCTGGCATCTCATCTTCATCCAAGGCTAGAGCCTGCAGGACTGCATAGTGTCTCTGCAAGGCTGCAAAGAAGTACTATTAAATATGGCGAAAAGAACCGCAAATACAATAGTGTCCTACCAAAGCAAATTCTTGGGATACGGTAGTCCTAACTTGTGTACTTTTCTATTACTGCTAAGAAAAGGTGCACAGCAACAAGAACATTAATGTAAGTTTTGCTTTCTTTTGCTCTTTGAGAGGGTTCTCCATTCATCTTAATGCAACTACATTCATCTATGGACCTTGGTAGATTCTATGTAAGATGACAATCAACAAAATTATCTGGGACAAGAGTATCTGGAAAGGTTCTCCGAATCCACAAAATTTCCTGGCATATGCAAGTATTCTGAAAGATCCAAAACTGGCAGGTAACAGAAAGCAACTTACCAGGATTTGCAAATTGGCATACAGAGAAATCTTTCAAGTCAACACGTTTAATTAAAGCAGCAGCCATTTTGATTTGGTCACTAGTTGCTCGAGGTGTGCCCCTGTCTCTGTTTGAAACAATCTGCAAAAGGTCATCTATTCCTCAGTTCTCTAGTTTCTATAAATCTTGACTTGAAAGTAACTCTAAACTTGTCCTTGCCTCTTCGATGTCTCTGATATCATCAGAATAAGGAAGATATATCATGTTCATTCCAGGTGGTTCAACCTGCCCAGCGGCACTAACAATTTCATCCTGTATAATTTCAAAGAGATTGATGAGCTTTAGCAAAAACATTGAAGAAAACTACTAGCTTTGAGACTACCTAAGAGTAGTACCAATATACAGTCATCAGATACTCTGTACTAAAATTACATGAAGTCACAACTTATGTGAGTACTATAGTCTCTACTGACTAAGTTTATTTGGTTCAAGAACATATATGCGTCAAAAAGAAAAAAAAGTGACAATTATGAGATCGTCATTAATGTGCATTACCAGATTCTTCATTGTGCGCGTGTGAGCGTGCTTTCAAAACACAAATCATTCATTATTTTCAAATGGAAACATATAGACAGCAAATCAACTAAGATACCATAACCAATGAGGCTATTTGAAGGCATTAGTTTCAAACACCTCAACCTTGTAACTCTAGTATCAGAAAATTGTCACACAAGAAAAACAAAGCACATACAGCAGTATTGTTAACAAAGGGGAAAAAGTTGTATTAGAAAGGTATCAAGGCTACTCAGCTAGTGTATCCTTCAGATGAATGATCAGTTTCAACACATTCATTCACCCACTAAATTTGAAAACATGTTGGTCATATGACTTCAAGTTTGTGCAATAGAATAAGATCAAAGAAAAAATCCAAAGAAAAGGAAACTAAGCAGGCTGTATGACTTTATCCTTCATCAGTTGGTCAGGAGATAATAGAAAGATGAATTGCTGGCAAATTTGATGCAGAAAGGAGAAATAAAGCTCTAAACCCATTCTATCTAGTTACGTGTGAAACAACATGCAAACTAATTTAAATGAAGACTCTTACTTGAGAAACAAGGGCAACCAAATGAGGATTAGATGCGCTACCATAAAATGCAACTGCAAAACTGCAAGAGAATGTAATGTTATTTTTCACTGTAACCATTCTATGTTCATGATAGCACCAACTAAAATATTCAAGTAGAAGTTGAAAAAATCATAGTTGGTAAAAAAAAACACTAACCGCTGAAGACGCGACATGGATCTATGAAGTGCAATGAAAATGCAAGTACTACCAACAACTTCCTGTAACCAATAACAACAAAACTATCAGCAACTCTAAAAAACAAGAAGAGAGGATTGCAAAGCAGATTAAAGCCAAGAATGTGAGAAACTGAGGACACTGATTCCATGTGAGTAAACATGCCCAAGAGTATCTTAATAGCGTTAAATAATTTACAAGAATCATTACCAGGGTTTGTAATGATTCCAGGATAGAGAACGAAAAGTACAATTCCCAAGGTTACTACGGTTCACATGTTAGACAAGAGTACTATGTTATCTCAGTACTACAGACCAGAGGCTCAGCCTCAGCCTTGGCATATTTAGCACTCTTTAGATGAAGCCCTGTAAAGGGACCAGCCTTGAACCATTCTTGATAGCTAGTAAAGGGTTCAGCCATCGGCTTAGGTGAGCTTCACCTTCAAGAAAGGCATCTTGCACTAATCGCAACGTGCCTGACCTTCCCATGCATTTAATACATGAAACGACAGAAGTGTAGTTTTTGTTCAGATTGCTATACTTTAAACACCAATCAGGGGATATCTGTCCCTCTCAACTCGAATACATTTAATTGCATGGCCCATTTGGAGGTGACCATTGATCACCAAACCAGGCAGAAAGACCAGCTTCATTCCACCATAACCACACTCTACGTGCATACACTTTTAGGCATCTACTATCGTAATTAGTAATTGCATCCTTTCCTATTCCACATATAGACTAGAGCAAATTGAACCCCCCTACCAGTGCTGTTTGTTCGTGTTTGCATAGTTGGTGCAGCTTAGATCCTAAATTTTTAGACTTAGAACTCCAAATGTTTGGCTCATATACCCTGTTTTCCGTATAAGGAATTTTCAGCCGTTATGAGTTAACAAATGGCAAGACAACCTTGATGTTTTCACATAACTGATGGAGCTAAAACATACCAGCTTCCAACAACTGCCCATAACTGATGGAAATATGTTTGGCTCATATGTCCATGAATATGAGTGACTTCTTTTCCGAGTATGTGACACATGTAAGCATCTTAATGTAACAAAATCTAGGCAATATATCAGAAGATATTAAATTATAAAACTGCAAGCTTCACTAAACCATTTTAACATTGAGAAGTACTGAGTAACTGAGCCATCAAAAACAGTAGGAATCAATAACGAGAAAAAAGAAACAAGCCAGATGAACTTCAACAAAAGCATATAATGGTGTTCAGGGATAGGGCTAAAGAAACCTTGTCACTAGGAAAAATAAAAGTGGAAGGCCTCAGGTTGTGATAATCTTTCAAGCAAGACAACGGCTTGAATCCAAGAAGACGAAGATGTCCGCTTGAAACTCTTTTAATCTCTGATAACTCATCCTCAGAGAACTTGATATTCTCCCTAAAAAGTTAATTAAACAATCAACACAGTAAATACTATTAACATGGATTTCATCAACAATTGAAAAAGTACCAATACTCTGTTAAAGTTTTGGCATATCAAACTTTCGTGCATGCTTGAAGACAGAAAATGCTCAAAACCGCCAAGGAAAATCTAGGTGCAACATAAACTTCATGTTATTACATTAAAAAGGTTCCAAATTTTACCAAAGGAAAAAAAGGTGCCAAATTCTACCCAAAAAAAGGGTGCCAAATGAATGGTAACATTGTTGTCATCTTATCTTCTCTCATTCAACAAATAAAAATGAAAAGAAAAGAATATCCTGACAGCTTTTTTAGTAAGTTTAAAATCATATAGGCTTACCAATTTATTTTACACTTCTTGTATTTGTAATCCTTGAATTGTTGTTGTACCGATTTCATAATCGACCAAAGTGATATGATTTGCATGATTAAATAGAGAAGCCACTTAAGCAAAGAAAATGGACAAATTTTCCAAGATACCGCAAGATAAAAGATAACCCTTATCAGTTCATATGAGAAATTCAGCGTATGTTTACAATTTTAGTGCTTATAACAGGAAATAAAAAATCACGAGTCCAATCTGGTCTAAGAAAAGCAACTAAATTCAGATGAAATACAGAGAATTGTCACAAACAAAAGGGGAACACTCACAAATAATGATTTGAGAGAAATGAAATGTGCTTACTGTTTATAATTTTGATAGCGTTTAGAAGGCTCTTGCATCAATGCACCAGTATCAGCACAAATGAATGACCTCTCTGTCTACAGAATGCCAACACATAACCTGATTAAGAGCTATGCCTCAAAATATGAATTGATACGCTAAAGCAAGGAAATGAAAAGAAAAAACAAAAGGATGAATAGGAAACAATCCCAAAAGTAAGGAAACTCCCACATTTATGTGTCTTTCACTGGAAAGCTTCCTTAATATCTAAGGAGTGAGTTGGGAGCAATAGCTAAACGGTTTAGGAAAACAGCATCTTATTTGTCTGACAGAATCGTCTGGTGTCAGGAGAATAGAAAAAAGATGAACACCAAACATAGGAAAGAATCCAGATTCCTGACATTTAAGAGCTCTTTGAGAATAGCCAAGAGTATCTAATCAACATAGCAAACCATCACTATTTTACATGCAAGTAAACTCATGCATAAGGCACAAAGCGTGTGATGTGAGAATTTGGTATACCTTCAAAGGACGATTTGTAACGGAATCAAGCCATGTGATTGCCCCTAGGACAACAAGAACAGAAACACTAGCTATCAATCACATTCAAGATGTTTAAGTCTAGAAATAAAAACCATATTACAAACTTGGAGAGCAAGTCTACCTGGCAATGTTGGACGAATCAAACCATATGTATTCACTTCAATCGACAGTCCAGTCACAACTGACAAAGTGATTCTTCTAACTATACGCTTTGTGAACATGCGTTTTCGCAGCTGGTATTTCATATCGTCCAATCTGAAATTAGAATATTGAGACTATAGTGTGAAAATCCCATCATGTAAACAAGAGCATATACTGCAAGATCAACATGGACTAATGTTGAAAACAAGTACACTGAGAAGAGAATCACCAAAGTTAACAGTAAATTTAAAAACATAAACAATTCATAAGGACTCGATAATAACTAAATTAATATGCACACACAACCTTTACCCAGCATTGCCTTATTACTAGCAAGCACAGAAAGGAGATGGCAAAATGGTAGCTGATGGATTTCCTAAATCTAATGTGTTCCACAAAAGGAGATTGATCAAAGTTGAATTTTATATGAACCCTTCAGGTATAACGGGACTTGTTTGGTGAGAACATAGTGCACAACTAGGTGAGGATCTTTTTTTTATAACAATTTCAACCAGGCAATTTGTAGATGTAAGGCCAAAAAGCCATGGCTTTGCTTTGGGTGTGTGAAGGCAAACTCTGTATATAGAGAAACTCTGTTGCATTACACTACAGAAAAGATGGTGACATGAAAATAGCAAACCTGAATAAAGAATAGCAGCATGCCAAAAATGCATTGGTGACAGCAAATTCATTTGGCCATTTACAACATGATGTACAGGCATTATGAACCGCATTGTAGCTATATGACCAATGAATCAACTTTTTTTGCCTCTTTGCTTTAGAAGGACTTATCAAAATTCAATATAATTAATACTCTTCAAGAAATAGGCATTTTACTTTTATCGTTGCTACTTCAGCAAATCAGCTTTTCTATTTAGCCATCTACTGTGTTCAAACCCCAAAGCTGTAAGAGTATTTTGAATCCCCATAATGCCAATCTCATTTCAAATGCATATTAAACTTAAAGCAAAGTGTGAGACTCAAAATTCAAAGCCCTGAGAAATTCAAGCAAGTTTTTCACAATGGTCCTTTTCCATGAGAATACACTAAAAAACTAAGTCAAAGACCAGATTTGCATACATTTGTCCTACTGTGAGCATAAATTGAGCACGGTCGTCACCTTCTAGTCCAATCAAATCCTGCCACACCAAAGATACCCTATGAAATGCAAATATAGTTGATAAACCATATGGAAGTACAGAATAAAATAAAGCATATATGGAAAAGTGGAGGAATCAAATACTGCAGTTGTGAGCATATAGCATAGAGCATAGAGCATAGAGCATAGAGCATAGAAAATTGAAACATTAAACTAAGGAATCAAAGAGTCAGATATGGGCATACGGCATAGAAAATTGAAACATTGAACTCCTCATCAAGCCGGCTCAACGGAAGAAGTTCAATTGAGATTCCAAGATCTTGTGCATCCTAGATGGGGGGGAAAGTGTCAGAGACTTTAAGAAAAAACAATATGCTGATTAATTTTACTCTTGCAAAAACAATTCAACTATGGATAAAGTGCAAGTTATATGAACAGAAATCCATACTTTAGCACGCTGCAGCGTGGTTCTTGTCATATCTGTTTTTGCTACACCTTTGACATCTCCAAAAGGATCATCCTCATTTGTGAACAGAAGTATCCTTTTATCAGCTGTTTTTGAAGATCTGAGAAAGTTTTATCACCTAAAATTAGCAAATATTCTGGATGGAGGGACCAGGAATAACAGCCAGAACATTTCACTCTTTTATAAAAAATAGAAACAAACAAAATGACAAATATAATTCATCTACATTACCCTTTACGCAATATTGCTTGAGCTGCCCAAAGAGCATTGTAAAGAGAATTCTCCCGAGACTCGGAGACAATACCATTTTGACTTCCAATTTCCTTCATGAATGTCTCTGCAGGAACTCAGCTCAAAATTTCAAAATGAGAAATCTCTAGGAAGGAAATTCTATCTTTTCAAGACTTAAAAATCATCCACATCCTATCCTAAGACATCAAGTTGCCATAATTTACACAAGTTATGAGAAGGTCACTCCAAAAGTCTACACATGTGAGAAAAAACAGCAACGAGAGTGACAGTCTTGAAGAAAAAGAAAGAAAAGAGTATGGCACTCTCTCATGACTGCTTGAATGACCTTAAGTCAAATGCAGTAATGCACCAACCATGGGGATACTAGATGCTTAGAATAAAGATACTACAGTCCCTTCCCTTCGATACTGATACGAGCACGGGAGCTCGCGGGTACTTCACTCGAAGCAAGGGAATGGTGGCCATCCTATTCAGATACTATGCCAGACATAAATCAACAATATTTTGCTTTTTGAAAAAATGGTAGTTTAAGGACCCTAAACTTTCAGTGTCAATTAATGACCCTGTATACACTATGAAGGGCGAGGTCTCACTAAACATTCAATATCCCACTTACACTTACCCTCTATGCCGTCAAAATCTTTTATAAGCCTTGCTGTTGGCCGATCTAGAGACTCTCTTTCAGCAACATTGAACACAAAAACACTATTTAAATCCTGCAGATTTTTCTTCTCCCTCTGCAACAATTCATGAAATGAGGATGAGCTGGATCTAACAAAGGCTTTCATCATTTCTAGCTTATGTCAAAATATTAACAAACAATTATACCATCCAGCACATTTATATCAAACTAGAGATAGTAGTGGGTGTGCACTCTGTCAAAGTACATGCAGTATAGGAAAGAGGTCCCCAACACCAAAGAAACGAGGAGGAACTTATTAACTAAAACCAAGTCTCCAGTAGAAATACTCATGGCTAAGAAATGGTAAAAAATGCAGATTGAGAGCAAAGAGGACAGGATAATGACCAAAATCCATGATGAATGTATAGTTGATGGAGTATATATCAAAATAAAGGCAATTACGGAAGGAGTAGATACCAAGTTTTATTTCTTTCTTTTTTGAACAAGATACATACTAAGTTGTATGCTGTACACTCAGTTTCAGCATTTGTATAATCTACATGGTGTCAATGCCTAATGTCTTACTAAGCTTAAACAACAACATTTCACTATTTGATTGCTGTCTTTCCAGTTTCCAGCTTAATTCCTACCTGGGAAAACTTAATTATTTTCCCAATGAATGCTTGCTTGATCACTAGAATAAAAAGGCGCATAAAAATAGTGAAAAAGAATGCTAGACCAATGAGCTTGTAGCTCAAAGGTCTTAAGAACAGCGGGCTTAACAGCTACTCTAATTCAACAATCAGATAAACCTTCTCTTATTACATCTTATGGCAAGATAATCACCACATGAGAACGCATACAAGCTTCTCTATCTTTTCATTTTTACACAATTTGGGGTCCCCACTTTGCATGTTTGTGCAATAAGCCCCAACAGCTGAACACTAGTGGAGGAGGTATGTGCCACAGTGAACACCCAGACAACCTATATAATATTGAGAGAAGATCCTAAGTAAGGGTCAGCATTCCACACTTCCACGGACTGGTACATGTACCAAATGCTGACGTGGGAATATTGACTAACCAAACACAAGTTTCTCTCCTTTGCTACCGGAAATGATAACAAAGCCATATTGCAGCTACGTTCTCCCAATCAAGACGCAGTTCTTTCTCCCATAGACCCGAATTACTGATTAAGAAACTTTAAAAGTTAACCTCCTGACACGGCCAACCTCCAAGTAGCAGTAGACTAATTCATCTTCCACACTTATGATCCGCAACCAGACTATTTAAAGCCTAATAAGACACATGCAAGTAAATTTCTAGTAAGGGCAGTGTCTTACAGTATTGAAGAAGCAGATTGCAACTTCATCATAGGATCTGTTAATGATTTGCGTCCTCAATGTCTGCGCGATACAACTAACAGCAACGTGGAAATGAGTTTCCTCCTTCTTTCCGTCCTGTCAAGAGTCACAAAATCAAAGAATACACATGGAGTAGGGCTAAAACCATGAAATAGAGCAGTAAACAACCAATAGCTTTACACAGCACAAAATTGAAGTTAAAATGGAAGGAAGAATAGAAAGAAGAAGAAGAAAAGAGAGCTCACATCGGATGGGCAAGTGGAAGAGAACATTTTAGGGGAAGCATCGACGAGGTAGACGACGAATTCTTTGGTGGATTCGTTTTGCTGATATGATTCTGAATCGGCGTCATCTTCGTCGTCCTTGAAGATTTCGTCAGGGTCTACTTCCATTTCAGAGAGTAATAAAAGAGAGAAGCGAGTGACACAGAAAAATATCGTTTGGGGAAGAAGATGGAGGGACGGAAGGACAGGAGTTTTCTTTTCGTCTTTGGCTAGTGAACCCGCCTTATTTTTCTCTTATAAAAGATTCAAAAATTCAGAGGAAGTGCAAAAGTGAAAGAGTGCAAAGGAAGTTTTGGAGATGATGAGCCGGTTATAGGATCATGGGCCTTATGGTAAGGCCCACCAACGCATAAATGCAGCGCAAAAGAAAAAAGAAAAAGAAAATAAAGTAATGTTTGTACTTTGTGAATAATTGTAATTTGTAATTTGCCATACTAAACATCTTTTCTTTATTATCTTTTCTTTTACCTTCTTTTTATTATAATGATATATGTCTCTTTTTAATAAACTAGGTTATTTTAGTATGTGACGTTACACATGCGGAATTTATTTGGAAATATTAAAATATAATGTTTATGTACAAAATGTATTTCACATAATTTTTTGGTATAATATAAAATTTTAATAATGTCTATAAAAATAGGATTAACATAAATTTTTATGATGGTACTTAAACTATATTGTAGGTAGGTAGTATATTAGTATTGTTATTGATGTTCTAATGTAAGTGTCAGAAGAAAAATCTTGTATTAATTTTTAAATAATTAATTTTAAGCTCTTATAATTAAAATAATTTTAACTGAATTAAAGTAAATTATTTTTATAAATTTAAATTTAAATATTTAAAATTATGTTTCATATTATTTTTATTTCAGTTCTCCAATGTTTATGTATGAAAAAAAAAAGATAATTGGTTAAGGCAAAATAATTCCTTATCATTATAAATTTTACGAATCAAACTTAAATAATTTAATATTTATGTATATATATATTGTTGATAATCTAGGATATGTGGTGTGGGTTAAATGGTAATTGCGTTGGGTAGGATGAATCTGTGATTGCTGAATGGGTCCCTCTGGGGGTCTGGCTTGCCGCGTGGTACCTGAAAAGCACTGGAGGAGGCCTCCGGCGTAAAGGCTCCGACGGTCAAGTTAGTACGAGAGATGTGTGAGTAATGAAGGATTTTAGTGAGTAGTGCGGTTTAGAGCTTACCTCCCGTGAGTGGGGGATTGGGGGGGGGGTATTTATAGGCCTTTCCCACATGAGTCGGTGGGATAGGTGTCGCCAGGACGCTGAGTCCGTTAGCGGGACACGTGTCTCCCACGGGTGCGTACCGGGTCCGTTAGGCCGTTGGCCCCAAGAGACGCGCTGGACCGTATCTTGACTGATACGTTGGCGGTGGTCCCCCGGGGGGGGGGGGGGGGAGAAAGGTCCATAATGCCCCGTAGTCCGATTATGTATTATCAATTGTTTAAGAATAATATAGTTTAAAAAGGATTTCGTATTTTTCTTTTACTTTTATTGGTAAAGAGTTTATTGAGGTAAGATAATTTCTTATCTACTTTACAATTTTTTTAGATCTTATTTTTAGCTAAAAACAATTATCACTTTGCACTTTATTTTTTTTATTTTTTTTTCTCTCATATTTGTTTCTTTCTAGTTCTTATTTTAACAATGGCAATACATGAAATAGAAAATAACAACAACAATAAAAACAATAATAATAATTTTAAAAAAATTAGTCTATAAAAAAAAGGTGACCATAATTAAATAAAATGGAGATTTTTTTTACTGTATTTTCCCTTTATTTTTCTTCTTTTTGTTGTAATAATATCATATTTTTTTATCATTTGAAAGAAAAAATATACTTTCTTGGATTAAAATAATAGTAGTAGTAATCATACTTAATAGTCATGAACCGATTACTACTATCATAAATAAATAAACTATTCTAATTTTAAAATCGTTTTTATTAGAAAAGGATAATAATAATGTTATGAAAAAACTTATGTCAGCGAAAATGTCACTGTAGGCTTTCTAATGATCAACTTGCCCAATTGACTCCAAATTTGGACCTAAGCTAGCTAACACATTGGACTGCCCAGTCGTATCTTTACTTATCAATTTGGACGCCTCCTTCATCGAAAAGTTTAGTACATACTGCCTGCTCCAATTCTTCTTTTTAGCTCATTCTCGCTCAATTCCTCTTCAGATCAGTTCCCTGTAATATTGTCATGGAATGCAACTGAAATCAATAGAATTAACATTCAAAAATGCGTAAGAATAAGTGGTAGAACCACTGCAATTAAGGTTCAATCATCGCCCTAGGTGTGTCTTTTCTCTCCTTAATGGGCCTCTGAGTATTGTCTCCATAAACGTACCTTGGAGGGAGGCAGAGCGTCAAGGTTATCCCATAGATGTACCTTGGGGTAACTTCTTGTACGAAGGAAAGCAGGGGGCCTAAGCGTACATGACCCCTATAGCACGCCTATGAACCAGGAGTAGAATACCACTGCACCAATGACTGAGTAGGCCTAGATGCAATCGGAGATGGACCTTTGCTAGGAACCTTTCCTATCTTATTCTATATCTTCATTTACTATACTTTATTTAGTTTTAGTTAATCAACAACTCTCTCAACCCCCCCCCCCCCCCCCCCTTGTGTTATTATTTCGGTTTGTCTGTCTCTGTCATACATTAAAGTGAGTGTCTACCCTTAGTCCCTGTGTTCGACCCTGTTACCACTATACGCAATTTTGTTGTGCATTAGACAGCAGGCTTTATTATTATTTTTGAAGGGTTCAACAACCGGTTCAAATTTTGGCGTCGTTGTCGGGGATTAACGGTATTGATTTTTTTCTCTTGTTTGTATGACCCGGGCCTCTAATCCGAATCTTGTGCCATTCGACTCCGAAATCAGAAGAATAGAAAGACGAGTTAGACAATTAGCCAAACAACCTTCCACCCAATCTGGAGACGTTCCTGTCCCAGTCCTTGACAGAAATCCTCCTAATATAAACAATCCCGACTCCCCCTTGCACCTAGGCCTCAACGCTGATAACTTTGCCCTTCTCGACATTCTCGAGATGCCCGAAGTAGGTGAAATTGAGAACAATCAGATGATTGAGGACCTTAATGTTGCCCCTGAGCTGACCAGCAGCTGTCCAAAATGATTGGGTGATTAAGTCCATCGTGTTACACCATCTCCCTACATTCCATGGTGTTCCTAAAGAGAATCCCCACCAACACCTTAAGCATCTGCACTCTATCTACGAAGCCATGAAGCCGACCAATGTAGAAATCAACCATGCCAAGTTGCTAGCTTTCCTCTGGTCCCTCGTGGGTGAAGCTAAGGACTGGTTCTATGACCTCCCTCCCAAATCCATCACCTCCTGGGCAGAGATGTCAAAAACCTTCACCGACAAGTATTACCCGGTCTCTATAGCTAGTGCCACCCGTAAGTAGCTAGTATCTATTGTCCAGAAGGATGACGAGAATCTTCCCAGTACTATAAGCACTTTACGAAGATGCAGACTCTACGCCCTTCACACAATCTCGTCGACCACGCACTTATCTAGTATTTTTATGAGGGACTGAAACCAAACGACAAGGCCCTGTTGGATTCTACTAGCTGAGGTTCCCTTTGTGCTCTAACACCGGCTGTTACCAAGGCAACCATTGAACATATGGTGAAGAATATCACACCTGCCGAGAGAGCCACAACCACCCAGGACCCCCGTGCTGCAGCTATGAAAAATCATCTCACCACCATCATGGGCATGATCCAGAACCTAGTCGCAGGACTGCTTATCCAGGTCAAGACATGCGGGTTTTGCGACTTTACTGACCATCCAACCGACACATGTCCCCACATCCCTGATGAATTCCAAGTTAATACAGTTGGTAATTATAACAAAGCCCCATGACAGTTTGAGCCTTATACCAACAACTATAACCAAGGTTGGTGCCATCATAACCTAAGTTGGTCCAATAATCCGCAACCATCAGGACCTAGTCAGTCACTACAGCAATACTAGTACCCAAATCAATCTCAGCCACTGTTCAACCTTCAGCACTTTCAGCACCCAGCATCACCTGTGCCCCCTACAGATGAGGTTAGTAGACTCAATAATGTTATTTTGGACTTACAAAAATATTTGGGGTATATGGATGCAGAAATCAAGGAGCTGAAAAATCGAG
This sequence comes from Viola odorata, assembly GCA_963691705.1. Classification (NCBI taxonomy): domain Eukaryota; kingdom Viridiplantae; phylum Streptophyta; class Magnoliopsida; order Malpighiales; family Violaceae; genus Viola; species Viola odorata. Next base: position 77,734,734 of record OY829537.1, read on the forward strand.
GGAGACTCCTTTCTCAAACAGAGCCCAATCCAGTACAAGTCTGCGCCATCTCTCTATGCAGTGGTACTCCATTGCCTTCACGCATCTATACGCATCAAAATCCTGACGCTGAACTACCTAGACCTGAACCTACTCCGCAGGATCTCGATGCAGAAGCTGAACAGGAGACACGAGTTCGCTCCCCAAAGGGCTCTACGAAGAGAATCTACCAATCACACTGGCATAAACGGCGGGACGAATCTGCCAAGGATCATGAATTTATAGAGGAGTATATTAGTAAGATACTGAAGCCTCATTTTCCTCAACGGTTGTTCAAAACCAAGAAGGATAAGGAGGATCGAGAAATATTTTATATGTTTAGTAAGGTTCAGGTTAACATTCCTTTATTTCATGCGATTAAGAATGTTCCTCTTTATGCTAAATTTTTGAAATCTTTGTGCACTAACAAAGATAAGATGTCAGGTTCTGAAAAGATTAGCGTTGACGCCAACATCTCGACTGTGATCCAGCGCAAGCTTCCTCCCAAGTGCAAAGACCAGGGGATGTTTTCTATCCCATGCAAAATTGGTACTACTGACATTGGTAAAGCTATGTGTGATTCTGGTGCAGGTATCAATAGTCTCGGTCTCGGACCCCTCAAGAACACTCGGGTTGTCATACAACTAGCCGACCGATCTGTCATTCACCCCGAAGGTGTTATTAAGGACGTTTTGGTACAGGTTGGAGATTTCATATACCCAGCTGACTTCTACGTAATTGACATGGAGGATGGCCATTCTGCCAAGGCCTTAGATATGCTCCTTGGATGACCCTTCCTCAGGACTGCAAGAGCAAAAATCGATGTCCATGACGCCACGATCTCACTGGAATTCGATGGGGAGACCATTAAGTTCAATATGCTCGATGCCACGAGATACCTTACTAAACTTTCTAGTGTGAACTTTGTTGATGTTGTTGACCCTATTGTTACACAAGTTTCTGATCTTAACATTGACAACTCTTTGCAGCTTGCCCTTGATAGGAACACCACTACCGATGCACCAGCAGAGGCTGAGACACACATCATGACACCTTCGGGCTTAAAGGACGTTGTTGCTGCTCTAACCACCTATGAACCCGCGGTACGACCCTCTAAGTCCTCTGATCTCCCTACTACTAATTCAACGCCTACCCCTTCTCTTTTGCAAGCCCTTAAGTTGGAGTTGAAGAGCTTGCCCTCACACCTTAAGTTCGTCTACCTTGGCGAGCATGACACACTCCTGGTGATCATCTCTAGCAAGCTCGATCCTGCTACGGAGTGCGAATTAGTGTCCACACTCAAGGGATACCGTGAGGCCCTTGGGTGATGACCGTCGACGTCAAGGAACTCACCCCAGCCATTTGCACTCCTCAACTAGCTCCGGTAGCCTTCGTACCCACTCTTTCCGTCCCCAAAATCATGGAAGTGACTCCGGCCATCATCACGACCAATCCCAAGGCCACAATGATTCCCGCCCCCATTATTGTCGCCACTGCCTCGACCAACAAGGTCATGACGCCCAATGTTAACCTAGCTCCACGGTCTGCCAAAAACACGACCTAGACGAACACTCACCACGATAAGCTGCTTTCTCCTAAGACCTTTGCTCCTGGACAAAAAAGTTTTACTTTACAATTCTCGGCTTAGGCTATTTTCCAGAATGTTGAAGTCTAGGTGGACTGGTCCTTTCCTTGTCACAAAGGTGTATGATCCTAGTGTGGTTGCGATTCAGAGTATGGACACGAGCCTCATTTTCAAAGTACATGACCACAGATTGGAGCTGTTCCACGGGGGTTTCCATTCCCTCATGGCGGAGCCACTAGATCCAGAGTGATTTGAACAGCCAACGTCGCACCCTCGACTTTAACAAAGGCGCTCCATGGGAGGCAACCCACGTTTCTTCCTTCTTATTTTCTTTATTTTATTTTATCTTTCTTAATTCCTATTTATTTTATTTTCCTTTTTAGTATTTTCCTTTTCTGGATTTTATTCTTCTTTCCTTTATTTTATTTTTCCTTTTTTCACCCCCTTTATTTCTTTCCCTTTTCACCCGGATTTTTGTTTCACTTTTTCAAATCTTTTTCCAATTAGGACCAAATATATTATTTTTTGTAGAGGATTTTTCGGTTGGGATCTCATACCTTTTTAGTTGTAGTTAGGATTCTATTGGACCACTCAAAGCCAACCGAGCATCCAGGTCCTGCTGCATAGCACACCGGTGACCAGACGGCCCCTACCGCAATCCAATTGGAAATCACGGCCCTGCTCCAATCCATTCTCCACCTCCTCCTTACTCTCTTGCCTTTGGGCATTATTTTGTACACTTAATTCTGGGTGAACTCCTTTCTTTTTTGGCTTTTATTTTTCTATTTTTATTTTCGTATGCCCTTGTTTGAGTCCCTTCTTCGCATTGAGGACAATGCTCTGCCTAAGTGTGGGGGAGGATATATTTGCATGCGTGACTGCCTGTCTACTTGATTGCTTGCATGTTTCATTTCTGTCCTTGCTTGCCTGCATGTTTAAATTTTTGTTTATGTGACTGAGTGTGTTTATGTGTTTTGGAAAAATAAAAAAATTTAATTTTTTGGATTTTTCACTTTTAGGATTTTTAGAATTACATTTTTGTAAATAGATCTTCTTGCCATGATTAGCACACTGCCACTATTTTTAAACACCCCCCCCCCCCCCCCCCCAGAATGAACACACTTTTGATCTATTGCACATAGAGTAAATTAGCCATTCATCACAACTATACCTGATCATGCATAATTTCTGTCTGTCTGCTCTTATGACTGCACGAAGGCCTAGACACCTATAGTCAAATAGCACACCCTGTAAGCACAATTGAACCTCCATGCCAATATTTTTCATGTGTGAATTAATGCATAACTAGACACTAGTTAGGTTTGCATAATATCCAATGTATAGACACCATTAGATATGAGAAAGAAACAAAATGACAAAAGACTTTGCATTTTTCTTTTTCTTTTTTTCTTTCTTACACATTCACCATCTTACCCTTGACACTCACCTACACCCTCTATTCTCTTTTCTTAAACCACTCGAGCATGTTCTTATTTGATCTTTCCTTGGCAAGTGAGTGGCACTTCTCGATGGTAGCTTTGAGGGCTAGATACAGAACAAGCTACGCGTGGGGGGGATGAAGTAGCAAGGCCTTGGTGCTAAAAGTAGTGATATGGTAAAAGTGGAGAAAAATATTGCATCAATCAATTCAAGAAAAGGTTTGTGCGACCTTTGTTGTTTATATATATGAAAAAAAGAGAAAAAGAGAAAAAGAAATAAAGTGTTCAAAAGAACACTAATAAAAGCAGAGGTAAACACGAACGAAAACAGAGACTGCCAGCACCACATCAGAAAAGAACTCCCCCACAAAAGAAGAATCAAACATCTAGCCCTTGCTACCGTCGACTGACAAGTGCTACCTCACCAACTTCTCCTTCTTTTCAGCTAAGGAATCCTTCTAACTCTGAGTTGGTTCTCCCTCTTCCTCTATCTCATTTTTTTTCTTTCTTTTCATTCTCATCTCTTCTCTCCATTTCACTTATACTTGTATACCCCTTTTTTATGCACGTCTTTCATATTGTTAGATTGCCCATGCATGTGTACTCTCACTCAGATTGACGTTGCAAACTTGACCCTTGTGTTGTGTTATTTGCATTCTTTTGAGTGTTAAACGCCTAGCCCTATTTGTGAGTGTGGGTGCATACACCTTACCTTGTGAGGATTGCTAGTGACTAGGTCTGGTGTGGGAAAGTCCTACCTCTAGGATCGTTATCCTTATGGTTTGATGCAGATGCTTATTTATGCAGGAATTGTGTAATGTTAGGGTGCAGTGTTTTGATTGGTAAATTTGTTCTTGTGCTTGGATTGATTGTATATGTTCTGACTAGGGACTACTTTTATTTTTGGTTAAATTCTCGAGAGCGAGCATTAGGCAGTGTGGTGGAATTTGATAGTGTGTTTTGTGCATATTTTTCTCTTCATTCTTAGTCCAATTTGAGCATGATACTGCTAAATTGTCTATGTTTCAATCCTTTTTGTAGATCTGGACTAGAGAAGAGAAAGATGCAGAAATATGTGCTTCTTGGTTGGATTTTTGCTGGAACATCAAGCGTCGAGGCCTAGTTGCCGAGCGTCTGCATATGCTTACAATTCCGATGCACAAAAGGAAACTCCCGAAGAGGATCTCCAGCGAATTCTGCCTTTCATTCTCGCGATCCTCCATTCAAATAGAAGATCTATTTCCATTTTATGTAATTCCCTTAGATTTAGGATTTCTCCTTTTTATATTTTCTATTTTTAGAATTTCCTTATTTTTGTAATTTTCCTATAAGACTCTAAGATTTTAGGGTTTTCGAGTGCTTTTCCCCACCAGACTTTCTTCCATTTTCGGACATGAGTTTTCCCTACTTCCGCCTCCGGCACCCCCATTCCCGCTTTGTAATAAACTGGAGCTTGAGCTCCGACTGGTAATATTCAAGAGTTTTTATCATCCTCTCTTCCTTTTTTAATTATACAATTTAATTTTATTATTTATTTTACTGTTAGCATGAGCGGCTAAACTCTCCCTTCTTAGCAAAGCCAAATTCTAAGGTTGCTTAGGATAGTTAAGAGGTCAAATCGGGCTTAATAAACTTTATGTTTGTAGTTGCTTGCTTGTCATTATCTTGTCAATTTATCTAGGATTAATTAGAAGCCTGATCAACTATTAATTAAACCTAAGTAATTACAGTCGTCTTTGTAGTAATAGCTAACGTAAGGCTACAGAGTAGAGTAGATAACTAGTTCAGAGTCATCATGTCGAACTGGTCCAATCTGACTAGGGCAAGCAACCAACTAGGGTAGTGCCTCGAACGTACTAGGTGTCTCACCCTAGGTGTGTCTTTCCTCTCCTTAATGGGCCTCTAAGTATTATCTCCATAAATGTACATTGGAGGATGACAAAGCGTCAAGGTTATCCCATAAACATACCTTGGGGTAACTTCTCGTATGAAGGAAAGTAGGGGGCCTAAGCGTACCTGGCCCCTATAACACGCCTATGAACTAGGAGTGGAATACCACTGCACAAATGACTGAGTAGACCTAAATGCAACCAGAGATGAACCTTTGCTAGGAACCTTCATTTACCCTACTTTATTTAGTTTTAGTTAATCAACAACTCTCTTAAAACCCCCCTTGTGTTACTGTTTCGGTTTGTTTGTCTCTGTCATACATTAAAGTGAGCGTCTACCCTTAGTTCATGTGTTCGACCTTGTTACCACTATATGTAATTTTATTGTGCAATAGACAACAGGTTTTATTATTATTTTTTACGACTTCGACAACCTGTTCAGTTACCCTTGTTGTCATTAAGTGAGCCTGTTGTTGCTTACATGGAGTAAAAGAAGAGGATATGACCTTCAAATGCGACGCCCCAGGTGATGAAGCGGACAGAGGGGAAGTTGGATCAATCACGCTGTGAACAGGTGTGGTAGTGAGATGACCCGTTGAGGAGGAGCGCGCAGAACACGTTGTAGAAGAAGGCTCCAAGAGAGTGGCAAGCAAAGAGGCCATGATGGTTGGCGAAGAGGCAACCCTCGCTGCGGCAAGCTGCTGATGACACAGAGCGATATAATCAGTGACCTTGATGGGTGAGAACGTGTGCTTCTTGACTTCCTTAACACACTCGCTGATCTCTGCAGATAAAGAATCTACACTGGAATCACTACTACTACTATAATAACATCCAGGAATATAATATCTCACATTTGAAATATAGGCAAAGAAGGAGGTGGAGGAGCGGGAGTAACAGTCTCCTCACCCAACACTTCTACCTCGTCGGTAGAAGGAAAAGACAAAAGAGAAAGAGGAACTCGCTTGTGGGCGAGCAGGAGCTTCGCCGAGGGACAACTGAGATGAAACTGGTCAGAGAGTATGGTCCCCGATGCAAGAAGGAATTGTGGGGGGCTCGCTCTCCGCTAGTGGAAGTGTATGGGCTTCATCGCGAGATGGCTAAGCTAAAGTTGGTCAGAGAGTATGGTGTTAGATTTGGACAACAGGACTAGTGCCTTTAGTACCGTAAAGTATACATAAAATATGGACGCATATGCTAAGTATAATTAATCATATAGTATAATGTTAATATAAGGTTTATTGGACTAATTTGATGATCAAATAAAGTTAAGGGTCCAATTGTCTAATTAATACAGTGTGAGGGCATATTCAGTATTTGTGCAGAATCCCGGGTTAATTACAATTGTTGATGGGTCAATTTGTAATGAACATAAGTTAAATATAATTGGGATTTAGTCCCTGGTGGAGGTTGCCATATATAAGGAAAGGTTCTTCTATTTTTAACGCTTAAGAAAAAGTAGGTTTTCTTTGTAAAAAGAAAAACAAACAGAGCGTTATCAGAAAAGACAGAGAACACAGGGTACTCATACGCCCAAGGTAACGATTCACTAGAAGACCAATTATTCTCGAAAATCTTTCAAGGATATGGCATCGTCATCATTAGATACGCTTCCGCATTCCGTTTATTCTATGCAATGTACATCAAAATTGAATGTGTTCCGATTCTAGATTGTTGTTCATATAGTTTAGAACAACGGTAATCATTTTCGGGTTCTATCAATTAGTAGCGGAGCCATTCAATTTTGATATTTGTAAGAATTGCATATAATCTTTGATGCCATGATGATTGATTGCAAAATTGGGGTTTTAATTTAAGAATCCTTGACTCGCCGTCGAAACGAGTCAAAAATAATATATTTCCTGAGGCCTAGATGCACAAACTAATTTGTGTAAAGCGGTAATAGGGTCGAACCACAGAGATTGAGAGAAACGAGATCAAGCCCTCGATTGTATGATAGAGGTAAAAATGCACAACAACAAAAGGGGGGGGGGGGTTTATAGGTTAATCAAGTTAACCAAGAGAGTGATCAGAGCTAACAATTCTAACTACTAAAAATGACAATCGAGGTCACGATGAGTAAACAATAATAATAAAGATAGAGATGAAATAAAATGCAAAATAAACAATTAAATTAATACGCAAAGATAATAAGTCAAGGAGAAGTGAACTTGGTAAAGGGCTTTCTTGGGTTGCGTCGAGGGCTCGATTGTCATCAGCGCAAAGATTTTCCGTTCTAACGTTACAGACGTGCTATAGGGGTCATGTTTTCACGTAGACCCCCTGCTTTAATTCGTTAGGAGCCACCCCCCGTTTTCACTGTTAATAAGGTGGCCTTGATCCTTTGATATCCTCTCAACCACCTATCTTGTCATCAAAAGACAACCTTTTTCACTTTAGCTTGTCACTAGCACAAAGCAGACAGAATATCAGAGCATCGATAAAGAACAAGAAAGACACATCTAGGGATCGATGCCTCGATTTGTCAGGATCACGATAGGACCCTAACCAGCTGCATGCCCTAGACGAATGAACCCAGATCTACCCGAGAACACTAATCTAGTTGTCTACACCTACCCAACAGTCTCACGCTAGTTATCACTGCAGAGTCACGACAATAATCACAAAGGGAAGATTAAAAGTTGATCAGGCCTCGAATCACCCTAAGCAAAAATGGAATTAAAATGACAAGCAACCAGATATAACAAAGAGAACATGTTAAGAGCAATCAGGCCTCGAATCTACCCAAGCAACCCTCGATACACCTTTACCAAGAACGTGGGTTTTAGCCACTCATGTTAAGAGAAACAAATAAAAGATGGAAATAACATAATAAAAGATAAAGGAAGAGTAAAGGATAAAACTTGATTAATGGTGCTTGTTACAAAGCTTGGAGCCAGTAGCTATGAAGAGAAGAGGGAGGAACAAGTCCCAAAACTAATAAACTAGAAGAAGGCTACTGAAATTAGTTTAAGAGTAAAATATCTAAAGTGTCATGAGGTGCTGAAACCCTAGCACATAAGGTTGTATATATACACCAGCCACCCACTAAGGGAAGTACAACACAAGGAGTCCATGCTCCTGCAAAATGGCTGACCCACGATGGCAGAAAAAGGGGAATATTCCTTGGGATCCACGCAGAGCATCTGACGTGCACCAGGGAGGACACGTGGAGTGATTGGAGTGGAGCCATGTGGGTTTGGCGTTTGCACTCGTCGAGGTCTCGATGACATTGTCGAGGGTAGGAGATCAGCATCTTTGGGAATATTCCAGAACGTTCTAGAATGTTCTAGAATACTCTAGAAGGGACACGTGGAAGCACAGCTGCGAGGACACGTGGATATACGGCTCTTGGTCCATTGAGGGCTCGATGACAGGCCTCGATGAAGAAATTGGTCCTTGGTCTCGACGATGGTCTTAAAGCTTGGAGTCCGCAAAAATCACCCAGAAAGCATGTCTTTTCGCACATTTCTCCTTCTTGACCTTGATCTGTGATAAAGATGGAAATACGAGTGGATTAGTAGTATCAAGGCCTAAATCAAGGCAAAACTAGAAGGAAAAACATGCATAAAATACATGCTATCAAATATCCCCACACTGCCCAATGCTCACCCTCGAGCATTCACAAAATTTAAAACAGCCCCAAAACATAAACACAAGCAACCAAAACACTGGAATGATCAAACCAATCAATTGTCGAGGACTCGATACGATGCTTCCTGCCTAGATGCACACCTGCATTAAACCAGAGGGATAACGACCCAAAGGTAGAACTTTTCCACATCAAGCCTGGCCACAAGCAATCCTCACCAGATATGTGTTTGCGCTCTCACTCACCAACAAGGCTATGTGTTTAGTCACTCAAAATGCAGATAACACAGCACAAAACAGAGTTTGCATATCAATCCGAGTACATTAATCCACATGCTTGGGCAATCTAACAATCGAAAAGCAACTTTGCATCATGAAAAAAAGAGGAGGAGAAAAATGGGGATGGATGGGTTTAGAGAAATGGAGAAGAGATATGATGAAAGAGAAAATAAAAGGAAAAATGTGAAGAAATAAAAGAGAGAAAGAAGAAAGATAACCAACTGGTTTGAGGGAATCCTTGGCCGGAAAAAAAAGGAGAGGCGGTGAGTAAGCACTTGCTGGAGAGGGCGCGACAGTGAGGGCTTGATGATGATTTCTGCATTCTTTAGTGGGGGAGGTCTCGATCTGCGTTCTGTGTCGAGGGCTCGATACTTGTGACATTGGCTGCTTCTATGTCTGGTATGCTTCTATTTGATTTTTTTTTGATTCTTTTGAATTTTTTTTTACTTTTTTTTAGCAGACACAGACCTTGAACATTTGCCTTTTTAAACTTCAGGGGCTGCAGCTGGGAACCTTTTGCCTTTTCCTTGCTTTGAGTGATCAACGTCGAGGTCTTGATGATTTGACCTTGCTTAGCATCGAGGGCTTGATACTTTGACTTTGCTTCCCCACACTTATGTTTTGCTGCGGAGAGGAAGCAGTCCTACTTTTACTGGTTTGCCCTCGATCTTGGTCTATCTGCAGTTGCTCTGATCTGCCCTTGATCTTTACCTTTCCCCCACTTGATCTTTTTGTGCCTAGCCCTTGCTGTTCTTGTGAAAAGTGCCACTCACCTGCCAAGGAAAGATCAAAAGAATGGCTCAAATGGTTAGAAGAGAAACAGAGGGTGTCGAGGTCATGATGGAGAAAAAGAAAGAAAAGAAGGAAGAAATAAAGAGAAAATAAAATAATGCAAAGGCTTTCGTCATATTGCTGCTTTCCCAAGTCTAATGGTGCCTATACCCAGGGATATCATGCAAACCTAGCAAGTGCCTAGCTATGCATTCACTCATGAAAAAGATATGGCATGGAGGCTCAATATGCTCACAAGGTGCTAGATGTAACTACTAGTGTCCAGGCCTCGATGTAGACATAAGGGGCAACAGGCAGACAACATGCTTCAAAAAATTAGTCTAATCATGCAAAATCAGTGCTCAAGTCATGTGCTCATGCAAATGGGGTTTCAAAACAGGGCGGCGAGGTCATGCAAAAACTTAGAGAAAACCGAGAGTAAAAATCCGCAAATTTTTCACAAAACAAGCAAACATGCAACAAGCGAAAAATAAAACATGCAGTCAAGCAGTCACAATTAAAACAAGCGCAAATAAAACCCTCCCCACACTTAGGCTTCACATTGTCCTCAATGTGAGAAGGGGGCACACAAAATAAAAGTAAAAGGAGTTCAACATAAAAGAAAAGAAAAGAGTACATAGACAGAAATGAAAAAGAAATTGTTTTTGTTGGGGGGGGGGGGAATCAAGAGGGGGGGAGGTTGCCTCGGGCCACTTCGGTTGCCAAGGCCTGAATTTCCGGACTGCCGGAATATTGCTCTTGCTGCTCTTGGAGAGCTTCTTCGTCGGACACTAGAGTCTCTCCCAAAACCTCATCCACCATGAGCTCCTTTAGAGTTTTCGGGGTTGTTTTGCCCTTGACCTTTGGCGGCTGCCTTGCCATGGTGCACTCAGATCTCGCCACCGGGGGCTTCCTTGGTTGAGCAACTAACGGCTTGGTCTCCTCCGAGGGAGATTCGCATTCCTCCGAGCGGGTATGACCGGCGGTGGTGCTCCTGAGGTGCGCTTGTGTGCCACTTGCTTTACCATGGCCAGGACTGTTGGTGGGTTGAGAAGATGAAGGTTGGAGAAGTTGATGATGGTTGAAAGGGATGGGGTTTGAAAAAGTTTTTTTTTTGGTGGGGGGACGGTGAAAATGACGGAGAGAGTGAGGATATTTGATTTTCTGAAAAGGGGGCTGACGTGGCGCAAGGGGGAGAGGACCCGTGTCGCGCGCTGGATGGCCGATTGTGGATGACGCGTTGAATGGGGCGCAGCCGCGTGGCGCGCCTTGGTTGGCTGACGCGGATTGCAGGACACGTGGCGGGCGTGGATTGGGCGTGCTGGGATTTCAGATAACGCGTTGGATGGATGAGGGAGGACGCGTGGTGCAAGGGGAGAGGGCGACGCGGATTGTGGATAACACTGGGACGCGTGGCGCGCTGTGAGACGCGGATTCCCACCTGCAAATTTTCAAAATCCGTCACGCGGAGGGAGAGAAGGGAAAACAAATTAAATTTAATGTAAATAAAGGGAGAGGGGACAAGGCATTTAATGCAAGAGATATGAGTGGGGATATGAGAGAAAAGGCAACGGTTGGGTGGGTTGGAAATGGCAGATTTAATTACAAAGGGGTTTGAAAAGGCATGGGGAACATAAAAAGTAAAATAATTTAAAAAGCATCCAATATTTAATTAAAAACAAGTGCAACGGAAAAGTGGAGTGTGGAGGACAAAGTTTGACTTGGGGAATCGGCAAAAAGGGTATGCAATAAAAAAGGGTATGCAATGTTTAAATAATAAAAAGCATGTAAAAATTAAATAATAAAAAGGGAACGAAAAAGAGATAAAAGAGGGAAGAGTGAAGGGTATTTCGACGACTCGTGGAATTCTCCACGATCGTGGCCTTGTTTAACGTCGAGGCCTCGACGTTGGATACTCAAATTACTTTGGGTCTGGTGGCTCTGCCATGAGGGGGTGGAAACCTTCATGGAACAGCTCCAATCTGTGGTCTTGAATTTTGGAAACAAGGCCCGTGCCGAATCTCAACTACACCATGGGCATACACCTTCTTGACGAGGTAAGGGTCAGTCCATCGAGGCTTCAACTTTCTACAAAAGAGCCTAAGCCGAGAATTATGGAGTAAAACTTTTTGTCCAGTAGCAAAGGTCTTAGGAGAGAGCAACTTATCGTGACGGGGCGTCTTGCCCTTGATCGTGTCACCAGCAGGATGTGGAGCTGGATTGGCATTAGGCGTCTTGCCCTCGCTTGTCAAAATGGTGTCGGTATCAGTTGGGGCGAGGGTTGGTGTCATGGCTTTGGGGACATCAGGAGTGGGTACGAAAGTTACCGAGGCTAGTTGAGGAGCACATAGGGCTGGTAAAAGTGTCGTGACCTCAAAGGTCGTCCATCCAAGGGCCTCGTGATATCCTTTGAGTGTGGAAATTAGATCGCGCTCTGCAGCAGGATCAAGCTTGTTGGAGATGATCACCGGGAGTGTGTCATGCTCGCCAAGGTAGGCGTACTTGAGGTGCGAGGGCAAGCTCTTCAACTCCAACTTAGGGGCCTCTGCCAGTGCATTAGTAGTGATGTTCTCGTCGAGGGCACGATGTGCAGAATTGTCAGCATTAAGATCGGAGACTTGTGTAACAATGGGGTCAATAACATCAACAATTGAGTGCTCTGAAGTAACAAGTGTCAAAGTGAAGGTGTCCAGCATGGTGGGCGGAATACTCCTGTCGAGGGCAAGCTGTAGAAACTTTCTCAACAATAGGATCAATGATATCAACAAAATTAACACTAGAGAACTCAATAGGGTCATGCATAGCATTAGGCATATTGAACTTGATGGTCTCGTCGTCGAACTCAAGAGTAATCGAGGCGTCATGGACATCGATCTTAGCCCTTGCTGTCTTAAGGAATGGTCTGCCCAAGAGCATGTCCGAGGCCTTGACAGAATTCCCATTCTCCATGTCAATCACAAAGAAATCGGCTGGGTAGATGAAATCACCAACTTGGACCAAGACGTCCTCAACGACTCCCTTGGGATGGATGGCGGATTTGTCAGCTAGTTGGATCGAGGTCTTGGTGGGCTTGAGGGATCCAAGGCCTAGACTGTTGTATATCGTCAAGGGCATGACGTTGATACCTGCACCTGAATCACACATAGCTCTACCAATATCAGTAGTGTCAATTTTGTAGGGGAGGGTGAACATACCTTTGTCTTTGCACTTGGGTGGTAGCTTTCGCTGGATCGAGGCCAAGACGTTCGCACCTACACAAATCTTGTTCACACCTATCATATTACATTTGTTAGCACACCAAGTTTTTAAAAATTTAGCATACCGAGGAACGTTTTTTATAGCCTGCAGCAAAGGAATATTGACTTGAACTTTGCTAAACATGTCAAAAATCTCACGATCCTCACTTTCCTTCTTGTTCTTGACCAGCCTTTGAGGGAAGGGTGGTTCAAGGATCTTGTGAATATACTCCTGGGTAAACTCAGGAGGACTTTTATCATTACGCGAGGTCATTCCTCTAGGAGAGTGGATGCGATCTTCCATACATTCTGGTATCTTGGCCTCCTTGTGCTTAGGAACTTGCTTCTTCTTGGTTGAGGGCTCGACAGATTCATCGTCGAGGCCTGGAAGAGAGGAGCTAGATGGGTTGCCATCGAGGTCTCGACTTTCGCGAGAAGGCAATTGGAGACCGCTGCGAATAGTCATAGCACACACACTGTGCTTTGGCTTGGCCTCAGTCTGCCCAGGAAATCTACCTTGATTTTTCAACTCTTTCATTTCGGTCATCATGATGCTCACTTGCTTCTCGAGATCTGCTACCTTTTTTCTCATGAGCTATTTTCTTTTCATGATCTATTTCATCAACCGATGGTACGGTGAAGGTCTGACCTTGAGGGGGTTGATGTTGGTACTGATTGTTGTGGTAGCTAGGCATGGGCATGAAGTTCTGCATGTTGAAAGGAGGAGGGTGATTGCCATAGAGGTTTTGTTGCTGTTGTCGAGGCCCCGATGATTGATGATTGTTCGGCCAACCTGGGTTGGGTTGTTTCCAATTCTGGTTGTAATTTTGGCCATATGGGGCATTATACCCTCCTGCTGCATTTACTTGAATCTCGTCAGGAATGAATGGGCACGCATCGGTGGCGTGATCTAAGAATTGGCAAATTTGGCAAGCTTTCATTTGGACAGGCTGTCCCGACACCATGTTCTGAAGCATGCCCATGATGGCAGCCAACTGATTTTCCATGGCTGCTGAGCGGGCGTCTTGATGGCTGTTGTCGATCATGGGCACGACATTCTTTGCCATAAGCTCGATTATGGCCTTGGCAGCAGCAGGAGTGAGGCGGGTGAGAGAGCCGTTTGCGGCGGCATTTAGCAGGGCCTTATCGTGGGCTCGCAGACCTTCACAAAAATATTGGATCAAGGCATGCTCGGTGAGGTTGTGGGAAGGGCATAACGCCTGCATCTTCTTGAAGCGCTCATAATACTGATCGAGGTTCTCCGTATCCTTCTGAAGAATCGAGACCAACTGCTTGCGAGTGATCATGGCCATGGGCGCCGGATAATACTTTTCCGTGAAGACCTTGGACATTTCTGGCCATGATCGAATGGATTTAGGAGGGAGGTCGTAGAACTAATCAAGGGCATCGTCCTTGAGGGACCACATGAATGCACGGAGTTTAGCTTGCTCTATGCTGACATTGGTGGGCTTCATGGCCTCGCAGATATTGTGGAGCTGCTGGAGGTGTCGATGAGAGTTTTCCTTGGCCATGCCACGAAAAAGAGGAAGGTGGTGCATGACTGCTGATTTGAGCGTCCAGTCATAGGAAACGGTGGGCCAATCGATACAGATGCTTGGTGCTTCAGGGGCAGCATTGAGGTCGTCTAAAGTTGGGAGGTTAGGTGGAGGATCGGGACCTGGAGGAGGGGGAGGAGGAGGATCTTGTTCCATAGTGTGTAGAACTGGGTTGGCGAGGTCTTGATGAAATAGAATACCGTGATTATCCGAGTGAGATCGATGACTGTCGAGGGCAGGACGTAAGGCTTCCCTACAATTGGTAGATGGTCCTTTGGCCTGTCTTCGAAGTCCTTTCTCAGTTCGAGTAAGCTCGTGATCGAGGGGTAGTAGGTCTGGTGCAGATCTCCTGGTCATGCAAACAAAAGAGAAAAATCAGTTTCGTCACAATCCCCGGCAACGGCGCCAAAATTTGACTCGCAATCGAAACGGATCAAAAATAATATATTTCCTAAGGCCTAGATGCACAAACTAATTTGTGTAAAGCGGTAACAGGGTCGAACCACAGAGATTGAGAGAAACGAGATCAAGCCCTCGATTGCATGACAAAGGTAAAAATGCACAAAATCACAACAACAAAAGGGAGGGGGGGTTTATAGGTTAATCAAGTTAACCAAGAGAGTGATCAGAGCTAACAATTCTAACTACTAAAAATGACAATCAAGGTCACGATGAGTAAACAATAATAATAAAGATCAGAGATGAAATAAAATGCAAAATAAACAATTAGATTAATACGCAAAGATAATAAGTCAAGGAGAAGTGAACTTGGTAAAGGGCTTTCTTGGGTTGCGTCGAGGGCTCGATTGTCATCAGCACAAAGATTTTCCATTCTAACGTTACAGACGTGCTATAGGGGTCATGTTTTCATGTAGACCCCCTGCTTTCTTTCGTTAGGAGCCACACACACACCCCCCCCCCCCCCCCCCCCCCCCCCCCGGTTTTCACTGTTAATAAGGTGGCCTCGATCCTTTGATATCCTCTCAACCACCTATCTTGTCATCAAAAGACAACCTTTTTCACTTTAGCTTGTCACTAGCACAAAGCGGACAGAATATCAGAGCATCGATAAAGAACAAGAAAGACACATCTAGGGATCGATGCCTCGATTTGTCAGGATCACGATAGGACCCTAACCAGCTGCATGCCCTAGACGAATGAACCCAGATCTACCCGAGAACACTAATCTAGTTGTCTACACCTACCGATATAACAAAGAGAACATGTTAAGAGCAATCTCACGCTAGTTATCACTGCAGAGTCATGACAATAATCACAAAGGGAAGATTAAAAGTTGATCAGGCCTCGAATCACCCTAAGCAAAAAAGGAATTAAAATGACAAGCAACCAGATATAACAAAGAGAACATGTTAAGAGCAATCAGGCCTCGAATCTACCCAAGCAATCCTCGATACACCTTTACCAAGAACGTGGGTTTTAGCCACTCATGTTAAGAGATAAACAAATAAAAGATGGAAATAACATAATAAAAGATAAAGGAAGAGTAAAGGATAAAACTTGATTAATGGTGCTTGTTACAAAGCTTGGAGCCAGCAGCTATGGAGAGAAGAGGGAGGAACAAGTCCCAAAACTAATAAACTAGAAGAAGGCTACTGAAATTAGTTTAAGAGTAAAATATCTAAAGTGTCATGAGGTGCTGAAACCCTAACACATAAGGTTGTATATATACACCAG
The DNA here is from genome assembly GCA_963691705.1 of Viola odorata. Lineage (NCBI taxonomy): Eukaryota > Viridiplantae > Streptophyta > Magnoliopsida > Malpighiales > Violaceae > Viola > Viola odorata. Next base: position 77,750,793 of record OY829537.1, read on the forward strand.
CCACCCACTAAGGGACAAAATTCCAGCTAAGGAAAGTACAACACAAGGAGTCCATGCTCCTGCAAAATGGCTGACCCACGATGGCAGAAAAGGGGAATATTCCTTGGGATCCACGCAGAGCATCTGACGTGCACCAGGGAGGACACGTGGAGTGATTGGAGTGGAGCCACGTGGGTTTGGCGTTTGCACTCGTCGAGGTCTCGATGACATTGTCGAGGGTAGGAGATCAGCATCTTTGGGAATATTCCAGAACATTCTAGAATGTTCTAGAATACTCTAGAAGGGACACGTGGATATACGGCTCTTGGTCCATCGAGGGCTCGATGACAGGTCTCGATGAAGAAATTGGTCCTTGGTCTCGACGATGGTCTTGAAGCTTGGAGTCCGCAAAAATCACCCAGAAAGCATGTCTTTTCGCACATTTCTCCTTCTTGACCTTGATCTATGATAAAGATGGAAATACGAGTGGATTAGTAGTATCAAGGCCTAAATCAAGGCAAAACTAGAAGGAAAAACATGCATAGAATACATGCTATCAATCCTAATTCTGCAAAATTAGGTTTTTTATTGGTTAATTGATTTGGCAATTGATTTCGGGAATTGATTTGGGAATTGGTTGATTAATTATTTTTGGATTGAATTCTGTCATTGTGCGGTTATGGGAATTGGTTTTGGCAGATATTTAATTAATTCATGATTCTGTACCAGAATTAGTTGTTTTTGGAATTGAATTCCGTCACTGTGCGCCATTAAATCGTGGAAATTCCAATTGAACAATTGCAATTAATTGATTGGCTTATTTGTCTTGATTTGGCTTGGCTTGATTGGTTTGGTTTTGGATTTATTTGGCAATTGCTTAAACTTGAATTGCTAATTATTTTTGCTGCTGAAATTGAAATTGAAATTGCTTGATTAATTGCTACTGGTGCAATTTTTGGTTAAATTGCTAATTGATTGCATACTTTAATTAATTTTGTAATTCTAAGTACTGGTCTGATTTGCCGGACTTAAAGTTTGACTTAATTATTTTTGAACATGAACATCATAAAGTTTAAAATGTTTGCCAGAGTTCAAAAATAATGTATTCATGAATGAAAGTAGAATAACACTAAGGAAGCTTTTAAGCTTAGCTTGTTTGTCTAACTCGATTAATAAAAGTAGTAAAGTCACAAAAGTGACCTCTGCTGCGGATATTACCGAGTTAGACATTTCAAGTGTGGTGTCCATAATTTCATACGGATAGTTGTTGGCCCAAAGGAAGATGACTATTTGGCAGAAATTATAAACACGATAGCGATGAATTTCAAGACCTATAACTATTAAGAGATTTATGCGATTGTTTGATCGGCCCAAAGGAAGATTAAATAATTGGCAAAATCAAGCTATACGATTCACACTATGACAAATTAATTAGCTGTGAGTTGTGCCTTTAGTCCAAAGACTAGACACAATGTCATATAATTAATTTTTTGATTTAATCAATGTGTTATTCATTAAGCTTATTACTTTCATATTTTCACTAAAGTGAGCTGATTAAATGTTGTGTTCTTTCAGATATGAACTCAGCAGGCTCGGTATCTACAAATCTGAATAGCGTACCGCTATTGTATTCCAGCAACTTCAAGTTGTGGAAGAGGAAGGTTGAGACTGCACTCTGTTGTATGAATAAAGATATGACACTCTACAAGGATTGTCCTCCGGAACCAGATTTCGAAAGTTCTGATAAGGATTTGCAGACTTTCGAAGACTGGCAGCAATCCAACATAGCTTGTCGGTTGGTCATTCTGAGTGTCATCCTAATGTCCATGCAGAGCACACTAGATAAGGAAGCTAGTGCCAGTAAGATCCTTGAGATCTTGACTCGTCGCTATACCCATACAGAGAAGGGCGAAATTAGTGATGCTATTCGCAAATTTTTGACCATAAAGTACAGAGGGGATAGCGACATACGGGAGTATGTCCAGGAGATCATCAACCTCGCTGAGAAGCTGAAGGCACTTAAAGTTGAGTTACCAGATGATTATCTGGTACATCATGTGCTTGCTTCACTTCCACCTCAATACAGTCAGTTCGAGGTGAGTTACAATTGTCAAGAAAATAAGTGGACAATTGATCAGCTGATTGTTCATCTAGTTCAGGAACAGGACAGGTTGAAACATTCTCAGCTGGATAGTGCTCATCTAGCTACTGCCTCTTCATCAGGTTTTAAGAAGAGGAAAGGGAAAGAGACTGCAGGGTCTGGCTCTCAGAAGAAGCATAAAGGCTCAGATACTGAGCATAAGGGACCAAAATGTTTCTTCTGTAAGAAAACATGCCACTTCAAGAAGGACTGCGCCAAGTATAAGACTTGGTGTGATAAGAGAGGTATGTCCTTGTCTCTTGTTAGTACGGAATCCCTTTTAGTTTCTGTACCTAAGAACACTTAGTGGTTAGATACAGGAGCCACTAAACATATAAGTGTTTCTTTGCAGGGGTGCAGAACGTACCGGAAGCCCATGGAAAGTGAGAGGTTTCTCTATATGGGTGCAGGTGACCCGGTACAAGTTGAGGGCATCGCTACATTAGAATTAATATTATGTACTGGTTTTATTTTAGAGTTAAAGGAGACTTTATATGTACTGTCTTTTAGACGTAATCTGATTTCAGTTTCTTTGTTGGACAAAGAATGTTATATATTCATATTCGGTAATCATAAAAGTGTATTTTATTTGAATTCTACCTTGGTTGGAACTGGTGCATTAATTGATTCTGATAACTTATACTTATTTCATACGGTTGATAGCAATAATGAATGTTATGTTAGCGATTCTCGTGGGATAAAGCATAAATTGCCAACTGAGGATTCATTCAGGTTATGGCACAGACGGTTAGGTCATATCTCCGCAAGGAGAATAGATCGACTTGTGTCAGATGGAATTCTTGGTGAACTCGATCGTACAGACCAGCAGGTTTGCATCGAGTGCATAAAGGGCAAAACAACTAACAAAAGACATTTTGAGGCCGAGAGGAGTTCAGAGACTCTAAAACTGGTACATACAGACATTTGTGGTCCATTCCCTACGGCATCCTTGAATGGTCAACGATACTTTATCAGTTATATAGATGATTTCTCTCGATACGGATATCTATACCTCTTAAAGGAAAAGTCCGAGGCATTAGATGTTTTCAAGTCTTTCAAGACCGAAGTTGAGAATCAACTCGGCAAGACTATTAAGGTTGTCAGATCAGATCGTGGTGGTGAATACTACGGTCGATATGATGGATCAGGTGAACAGCGTCCTGGGCCATTTGCCCAATTTCTTGATGAGTGTGGGATAGTTCCACAATACACCATGTCGGGGTCTCCGACCATGAATGGTGTATCCGAAAGGAGGAACCGTACCCTTAAGGATATGGTAAGGAGTATGATTGCCAATACCACCTTACCTACATCACTCTAGGGAGATGCCTTAAAGACTGCAGTCTACATTCTCAACAGGATACCAACTAAAGAGACTAACAAAACCCCATATGAATTATGGACAGGCAGAAAGCATGTCCTAAGGCATTTAAAGGTTTGGGGATGTCCAGCAGAGGCAAGGACTTATAGGCCAGATGAAAAGAAACTAGACTTAAGGACTGTTAGTTGTTATTTTGTTCGATATCCGGAGAGGTCACGAGGGTATAAGTTTTACAACCCTACTACCCGAACTTTTTTCGAGACGGGAAATGCTAGGTTCCTTGAGGATGTTGATTTTGGGGGGGAAGATAGAAGGTCAGATGTCATTTTTTAGGAGGATTCAGACATACCTCATCCTCATGCAGTTTCTGAGGGACAGGATGAACTTATTGTTCCTATTCCTGTTCTTATCCCTCAGAGAGCAAGAAACGACGTCATTAATCTTCTTGCAGGACCAAGACTAGATCCACAAGTTATACTTGAGGATCATCAGGATGTCCATGAGGGTCCACAACCGGATCAAATTCAACAACCTCAAATAGTTAAGGACCAAGTAGAGGCAGATATGTCGTTAAGGAGATCCACTAGAGTGAGAAGAAATGCGATTTTAGATGATTATATCATATTTCTGCAAGAACATGAGGATACTATTTGTTGCTACCCGATTTTTGACTTTCTATCACAACCTTTACGTTTTGCCACTTTTTAGCTTGTCTAGATCAAAATTCATGTCGATTCTGGTCCTAGGCTAGTTTGTTTAAATTTTCTTGTCATTTCGTGCCTTTTTAATTTTTTCGTACTTTTAACTGTCTTTTCGCGAACTCCTATCGGTCTCGAGTAAGGTTCCCGGGACCGAGTGCAGAACGCCCTTTTTCGTTATTTGATAATTATGTGTTAATTTTCTCTTTCACGCCGCCGCGTTCCGTTTCGTTCAATTTTTGTCGTAAGGGCATTTATTTTGCGCGCGAACGTTTTGTTGTTTCCGAAAGAGAAAATAAATGCGTTAAATCCGCTTTCGCCTTTTTTCACTGTGCATTACTTTTCTCGTCTTATTTTTCTGCACGCTTTGGTTCCCTCGTTTCGGATTTATTTTCGTTCTCGAGCGTCTTCGCTCGTACCAAAATATCCCGTTCGTATGGGAATTAATGCATTTAATGCATGTTTTGTTTTTGATTGGTCCTCCGAAGGCCTGGCGGACAGGAATATTTGTTGTTCCCTTGATATTATAGTGAACGGATTGACTACAAACAAGGACTTGGAGGACCACGCCGGACTGGTTTTTGTTCTCCACTTACGGTCGGAGACCACAACCGACTCACTCTAAATTCAACCATGGCTCTTGCCTATAAATACCAAGCTCTTCACCATCGCGCGAGGACGGGTTGTCGCACCTTTCATCTCCAAAGATCAAACTGAACCAGAGGAGCAAGCAAGGTAAGCGTTTTGAAGCTTTCTCTCACTAGCTTCTCTCTTCATAAAAAATCCGTTTATGCATGTATGTATCAAATTGATGGCTTGAACTTGTTTTAAATGATTGATTGATAAGTTATAGGGTCTGTTCTTGCTCCAATTTGAACATCTACGGCTCGAGCTAATTAATCACGAATTGTTGACTTTAATGCATGTTTTTGGCCATGATAAAATTGCTTGCGTTCCATGGATGTTTAGGGCTAATTTTTGATGGGTTTTATTCGTGTGATAGCCATGATAATTCTCTACACGTTAGGAGTTAGTTTCGGGTCGAATGATTGCTTGATTGTTGGTCACGTTTTTTTTGGTTCACCGAAGGAAGAACGCATGCTTTGGCTACTGTTTTGCTTGCGTTTTGCCTACTGTTTTTGATTGGTTTTGCTGCTGTGTTGTAGAGTAATATTTCCGGTCTAGTAGGGTAGGATTGGAGGCTCGTTTCGTGTCGAATCGTCCCTGTTTTGTGCCGTTACTCTCTTTGTCTTCTCGCATGAACGCACGCCCTTTTCCTACTGTTTTTCGGGCTGTTTTGCTACTGATCTTGCTGGGTTTTGTTGCTGCCATGGTTAGGAATGTTTCTAGTCAGTCTTGGGTGTGGTTCGGGTTGGGTTATAGCTTGGTGTCGCCGGCAATGGAGCGCCGGCGACGTGGTGAAGGAGAACAGCCCCTACGGCTGTTCTCACGAAGAAGATGAGGGAGGTGACGGGCTTCAGCCCGTCCCTCCTCATTTAAATTGCTGATGGGCTTGGCTTGGCCAAGCCCATGTCCCTTAAGTTGAATTTGTTTCAATTTAGTCCTTGCGTACACCGATTTAATTTTCGTTAAACTTGTTTAAATCGTTCGTATGATTTTTACATGTTTAATTTGCTAAAATTGCTACATGACCAGTATGCTGTTTTATTTGTTTTACACCAAGTATGAGGTTTTATTTAATATATTATGTATTTTACCATGAATTTTAAATTGTATGTGTTTACATGATTGTTTTATTTGCTATGTGTTTGTACCAATTTGTGGTGAAAATTATGAAATGCCCACATGATATATCTATTTATTTTCATGACTGTTTGTATGAAATAAATGATGTATGTGCTTTTATTATTTATTATCTTTGAGTTCGTACTAACACTCTCGCTTTGTAGGTTGATCTTTGAACTTAATAACTGATTACTAAACCTGTTGTAATAAGTAATTACTTATTTCACTTGTTGTATTGATTAGTTATTTCAATTGTTGTAATCATTATTTAGATAATTATTCCGACCTCCAGTTTGTAATAATTAGATAAGTAGTTTTTTATTATGAACTGTGGTTTGTAATAATTAGTTAAGTAGTTAAAAATCGTGTATGTTTGTTATATCTACGTATTTATGTCAATTGTCATTAACAATGGTTTTGAAGAGATGGATCGATCAGGGTTCGTCCAAAAAGGTAAGATTACCTTAAAACGTTTCCTTGTATGTTAATAACAAAGGTCCAAAGCCTTAACCTCATCGTAAGCATGACCACTTAGGTAACAATAGAACCACCCTATGCGTATGCATGACATATAGAATTGTTATCAAATAAAATCAATCTCACATGCTTACGTGTTTATATCACTCACGTTTATATACCATGAAATAAACAGTTCTTCTTGTTAAGTGATATGCATGATGGCTCCAAAGGCCATGCCAACCTACGTGCATTCATAAAAATGTACCTTGCTAGTTTTAGCCATGATAGATCACGTAGTAATTAAGTCATACATGGCCCAATGAAAAAGGTGAGCGTCCGCTCTAGCATCGAGACAAAATGGTAACCCCATCCCTCGAACCCCCAAACGGAAATAACATGACCCTATGCTAAGATGTAACGTCACCTTAGAGGGCCAAATTTCATGTTCAAATGTCTTCTAAAAACACCTCTCATACCGGTAACCTTTTTTAAGGATGTGACTTGGGTGCCTAACACCTTCCCAAGTCCATAAATACGACCTCGAACCATCGTTCTTTGGTTTAGACCATTGTGCCTTAGTTTGTTTATTTTATGCCATCGATTAGGTTCCCTAAACCTTACAAAATTAGGGTGGCGACTTCATTTGCATAGTGTTAAGACAAGTCCAACGCTTGTCTATCATTATGGCCCGTCCCGATCCTTAAACTCGTTTTCAACGAAAAAGGGGGTGCGACAGTTTGGCGACTTCACTGGGGACTAGTAGGGTCGAAGCCGGTTTTATGGTGTTTGTTTTTTTATTATTTACTTGCTTTAATTAAATTGTTTTCGTGACTGTTATTGTCGTGGCTTTATTAAATTGCTCATATGCATCATGCATAATGCTTATCGCCGGCATTGACACCCTTTAGGATTTAAGAAGGTACTAGTGAAGCCCTGAGGACCTGTGTCCCAGTATGCTTACACGAACCCTAACTCGGATGTTGGACCCTTAAATGGATTGAGCGACCAGAATCCTTTTATGATTCGGTCAACGCTCTCGTATCCGCTTAGGGGGACCCTTTAGGAGGGCACCATTCGGGAACCTTTCAGCCATGCTAGTTTAGTGGAGTCACATCAGCATATGCATCATGTTCGTGCATTTTTTTTTTCTCTTTAATGTCCTTTATTTTTATGCCATGATTTTATTTTATTGTCCTCACATTTCGTTTTTTACAGATTTTTTCCGAAAAAACTCTGCACTGCTATTCACTCAAATGGCACCGCTTGCGATGATTTCACTTGATGCTTTTGGGAAACTTTGTTTCGAGGATCAGTTGGGTCGGGGTGATATGTTGAAACCGGGCTTTATTCCCGATGTTACGACCAAGATTAGAGCAGAAATGGTAGAGTGTGATGTTTCAGAACTCAGAAAACTAAGGAATGAACTGAGCACGGAAGAAGAAGCACAGTTCAGACGTGATTATGGGAAACTTGCATTACTTATGGATGTGAAGGTCGATCTAGGTTGCATCCGGGCTGCCCTAAGGTTTTGGGACCCTTATTACCGCTGTTTCTCCTTTGATCAAGGGTTGGACCTTACCCCCACTTTGGAAGAGTATGCCGCCCTACTTGGTTTTGCTCCCCCAATATCGAATATTTATTGTGACGTTCTCATGGATCCCGCTAACGTTCAAATAAGGATGAATGCCATAGTGCCAATACCGTCTCGCTGGAAAGACAAGAGGCCTGTTTGGTTTTTGTCCGATATCGTGAGCAACTTCCACTCAACCCGAGGTATGATACGGTCGAGGATCTTGGCTTTCGCCATCACCGGTTTGATTTTGTTTCCCAAAATGAAAGACTGTATTGACATCGAGGCAGCTAACGTGTTTTGTGCAATAGTAAGGAATGAGGTCAACCCTACGACGGCTATCTTAGCCGAAACGTTCCGCGCTTTAGACTTTTGCAGACGAACCGGAAAAGGGAAGCTTTCCTGTTGTCTCCAACTCTTGACGGTTTGGCTGATCAGTCATTTCAAGCAAGTACCCGACCAGTCTCTGTTTTCACCAAGTCACATGGGTTCAGATCCTTTGGGAAGAGTCATTAAGGGAATGGGTCAGGAGGTCGCCAAAGACAAGTGGAAATTAGAGGACAAGCACATTTGGGTTGATAGATTCTTAGACCTTTCCGATGAAACGTTCAATCAGCACGCCAAATGGTTGCGTGGCGTTAATCCTATAGTGAGTTGTGGGCGGTTGCTTTGGGTTCCTTTGATTGGCGCAAGGGGGGGGCGTACCCTATTGCCCCACTCCTGTCTTGAGACAATTTTGCATCATACAAATAGTCCCCGCCACCTTCGGAATGATGGAATCAAGCCTCTTGCACTCAATAGAAACTCTTACCCTTCGCCAATATGCAAGTGAGTGGGAAGATCCATATTGCCTTGAGGGACATGTGGTCCTCGCCCAGCCAACCCGAGAATACCTACAATGGGGGGCAAACCGGATTAACGGTAATATCTTCCCGTATCTCGTAAATAAAAGGCCCATTGAGAAGGAAGGTGAATCTCACGTCAGGGGAGAGGCCAGCTATGTAGCGCACGCCCAATTGTTTGAGCAATTCAAGATGATAAGGGAAGAAAGGGATCAAGTGGCGTGGGAAAGAGAGGATTTGGCAGCCAAACAAATGGACCTAGAGCTCGAGGTACACGGGCTACAAAGGCGTAACTGAGATAACATTCGCGTACACTTAGCAAATCATGAGTTGGCCGTTGATAACTTCAGGGAGCGCTGGAGTAGCGAAACCCGCAAGAAAAACGCGTCAAGCACCATAATCAAAGAAAGGGACTCGGTGATGAAGGTTCTGATCGCTCATGCCAATGAGAAGGACAAGGAAAATCAGGTATTACGAGCACGAGTGGCCGGTTTGGAAGCTAAGGTAATGATGCTGAGGGGAGAGCTTGCGTCGTGGAACTTTTTCTGTAACGAGCAAGAAGATCCGGACTTTCAAGGTTGATGCCTCCGAAACATAGAGCATGCACCAGACACACCAAAATTTTGCTTTTTGACCAATGTAATTTCTAGATTTTGTCTACTTATTTTTAGATGAATCTAGATAGTTGATCCAACGTATATTGGTTGTGTCCCTTTTTGTAAAATCAGCAATGACTAGGCTTGTGCATTGTTCGGATAAATTAGGGGCGTTTCTTGTTATTTATTTATTTTATTCACTACAAAGGATGTCGAATTACCACTACTCCCTAAGGTATGACCCTCATCAGTAGGGGAGCACCAAAATCTCAAAGTCACAACGTTCAAAAAATTAGGGATGCAAGAGCACGCTAGAACAAAATTCGAAGCGCAAGGATAGCTGATGTTCGGTCCCAGCTGCGCAATGGTTTGTCTTGGACAAAACGGAGATGATTTACTCGGAGTTTCCACTTGGCCAAAACATGGAAGATGTTACAAACATGTTGAAGTTTAACTCTGAAAATTTTCAGGAAGTTCTGAGCGGCCAATATTTCAGAACAAAATTCGAAGCGCAAGGATAGCTGATTCGCAGTCCCAGCTGCGCGATGTTTTGTCTTGGACAAAACGGGGATGTTTGACTCGTAGTTTCCACTTGGCCAAAACATGAAAGATGTCACAAACATGTTGAAGGTCACTCATGCCAAATTTCAGAAAGTTCTGGGTAGCCAAACTCCAAAAAACGGTTCATTTCCAGTAGCAAAACGCTATAGCGTTACTGGAAAACGCTATAGCGTTTTGGCCCTGGTAGTACGACGGCTGGTCGTTGGATCCTCCTTCGTGTGTTCTTTTGTTTTGACTGATATCGATACGTTGGGACCCGAATTTCCGTTCGACCTAAACATGAAAGATGTTCGCGACGCATTGAAGTCTACTCACACCAAATTTCAGAGCATTTGGGGTGACACATCTCTCGGAAATGATTGAGAGGTGATGGGCTCAGATTTTCCGTTCGACCAAAGTATGAAAGATGTTCATAACGCATTGAAGAATGTCCATGCCAGAAATGGAATTTTTTCGAGTGGTGCATCTCTTGAGGATGATTTAAACGTAAGGATGACAGTTTTCTCGGTCTCAGCCGCGCAATCTTTCACCTTGGCCAATTTGGGCACGATGAGTTCCGAGTTTCAGCTTGGCCGAAGCACGGAAGTTATCAATAACAGATCGAAGTATGTTCATGCCAAAAATCAACCCTTTTTGGGCGTTGGATTTTAGAGATTTTCCGAGCACGATGACGGTAGCTATTCGCGTCATTTTTGCTTCAAGGGTTTCCATCGGTAGCATCCAGGATCGCATCGCGTCGTGAAGTGGAATGAATAAAAGCTTCCTTTATATCTTCACCAGAGTATTATCTTCTCGTCCATCCTCAAAGTATCAAGTGAAAGTGTGGCCAGGAGGGTGAATAAACAGTGCGGAGGCCTCGGGATTGCATCACTGATACTAACCTGTTTATTGCCTTTCTACGTTTTTTCAGGTTAACGATGGCTCCGGGAAGCAAGCTACTCCCCATCTTTCAAAAAACATTTCAAAAAATCATCTTGTGGCGGTTTAAACCCCACCTTCCAACAATCATGTGGCGGTTCATGCCCCACATTTCAAAAAATCATCAGGTGGCGGTTTAATCCCAACCTTCCAATAATCATGTGGCGGTTCACGCCCCACATTTCAAAAAATCATCAGGTGGCGGTTTAAACCCCACCTTCCAACAATCATGTGGCGGTTCACGCCCCACATTTCAAAAAATCATCAGGTGGCGGTTTAAACCCCACCTTCCAACAATCATGTGGCGGTTCACGCCCTACATTTCAAAAAATCATCTTGTGGCGGTTTAAACCCCACCTTCCAACAATCATGTGGCGGTTCATGCCCCACATTTCAAAAAATCATCAGGTGGCGGTTTAATCCCCACCTTCCAATAATCATGTGGCGGTTCACGCCCCACATTTCAAAAAAATCATCAGGTGGCGGTTTAAACCCCACCTTCCAACAATCATGTGGCGGTTCACGCCCTACATTTCAAAAAATCATCTTGTGGCGGTTTAAACCCCACCTTCCAACAATCATGTGGCGGTTCATGCCCCACATTTCAAAAAATCATCAGGTGGCGGTTTAATCCCCACCTTCCAATAATCATGTGGCGGTTCACGCCCCACATTTCAAAAAATCATCAGGTGGCGGTTTAATCCCCACCTTCCAATAATCATGTGGCGGTTCACGCCCCACATTTCAAAAAAATCATCAGGTGGCGGTTTAAACCCCACCTTCCAACAATCATGTGGCGGTTCACGCCCTACATTTCAAAAAATCATCAGGTGGCGGTTTAAACCCCACCTTCCAACAATCATGTGGCGGTTCACGCCCTACATTTCAAAAAATCATCTTGTGGCGGTTTAAACCCCACCTTCCAACAATCATGTGGCGGTTCACGCCCCACATTTCAAAAAATCATCAGGTGGCGGTTTAAACCCCACCTTCCAACAATCATGTGGCGGTTCACGCCCCACATTTCAAAAAATCATCATGTGGCGGTTTAAACCCCACCTTCCAACAATCATGTGGCGGTTCACGCCCCACATTTCAAAAAATCATCAGGTGGCGGTTTAAACCCCACCTTCCAACAATCATGTGGCGGTTCACGCCCCACATTTCAAAAAATCATCATGTGGCGGTTTAAACCCCACCTTCCAACAATCATGTGGCGGTTCACGCCCCACATTTCAAAAAATCATCAGGTGGCGGTTTAAACCCCACCTTCCAACAATCATGTGGCGGTTCACGCCCCACATTTCAAAAAATCATCAGGTGGCGGTTTAAACCCCACCTTCCAATAATCATGTGGCGGTTCACGCCCCACATTTCAAAAAATCATCATGTGGCGGTTTAAACCCCACCTTCCAACAATCATGTGGCGGTTCACGCCCCACATTTCAAAAAATCATCAGGTGGCGGTTTAAACCCCACCTTCCAACAATCATGTGGCGGTTCACGCCCCACATTTCAAAAAATCATCAGGTGGCGGTTTAAACCCCACCTTCCAACAATCATGTGGCGGTTCACGCCCCACATTTCAAAAAATCATCATGTGGCGGTTTAAACCCCACCTTCCAACAATCATGTGGCGGTTCACGCCCTACATTTCAAAAAATCATCATGTGGCGGTTTAAACCCCACCTTCCAACAATCATGTGGCGGTTCACGCCCCACATTTCAAAAAATCATCAGGTGGCGGTTTAAACCCCACCTTCCAACAATCATGTGGCGGTTCACGCCCCACATTTCAAAAAATCATCATGTGGCGGTTTAAACCCCACCTTCCAACAATCATGTGTCGGTTCACGCCCTACATTTCAAAAAATCATCAGGTGGCGGTTTAATCCCCACCTTCCAACAACCATGTGGCGGTTCACGCCCCACATTTCAAAAAATCATCATGTGGCGGTTCACGCCCCACATTTCAAAAAAATCATCATGTGGCGGCGTAGACCCCACCTTTCAAAAATCGTGTGGCGGTTCACAACCCCATTTTCGTCAAAATTTCTAAATTTCAGCTTATTCTGAATTTAGGCACTACTGATTAGTTTCTTTTTCTTTCCTACTTACAGGACAAAGGTATGAAGGGGAGTTGTGTCACGAGACTTGTCAACTTGGGGGAGATAAGCAAGTGAAGCGACGACCCGAAGAAGGCGTTGGAAAAATATCCAAGCTCATTTTTCAGGGAAGTCGTCCTTTCACACTTTTGCAATCTAGTCTCCGTTGTTTACATTTCTGCAATTTTACATTTTCAGGTGCAAGAAGACTTGCAAACTTGGGGGCAAGCAGAGGAAGTGACGACCAAAAGAAGGCGTTGAAAAATGTCAAAGCTCGTTTTTCAGGTGCAATGAAGACTTGTCAACTTGGGGGCAAGCAGATGAAGTGACGACCAGAAGGAAGGAGTTGGAAAAATGTCCAAGCTCATTTTTCAGGGAAGTTGTACTTTCATCCTTTTTAATTTAGGTCTCGCAATTTACATTTTCGTAACTTTGCATTTCAGGTGCAATGAAGACTTGTCAACTTGGGGGCAAGCAGATGAAGTGACGACCCGAAGAAGGCATTGGAAAAATGTCCAAGCTCATTTTTCAGGGAAGTCGCCCTTTCACAATTCAGCAGTGATGTTTTTACAGTTTACATTTCTGCAATTTTGCGTTTGAGGTGCAATGAAGATTTGCAAACTTGGGGGAGACGCGCAAGTGAAGTGACGACCAAAAGAAGGCATCGAAAAATGTCAGAGCTCATTTTTCAGGGAAGTTGTCCTTTCACACTTCAACAATTTATGTTTCTGCAGTTTACATTTCTGCCATTTTTGCATTTTTAGGTACAACAAGACTTGCAAATTTGGGGGCAAGCAAGTGAAGTGACGACCAAAAGAAGGCGTCGAAAAATGTCATAGCTCATTTTTCAGGGAAGTTGTCCTTTCACACTTTCGCAATTTAGTCTTCGCTATTTATATTTCTGCAACTTTACACTTTCAGGTATAACGAGGCTTGCAAATTTGGGGGCAAGCAAGTGAAGTAACGACCAGAAAGAAGGCGTTGGAAATATGTCCAAGCTCATTTTTCAGGGAATTTCCTTTTACATTTTTGCAATGTCCATTTCCGTAAATTTATGTTGCTCATAATTAAGGGAATTTCTATGATTGACATTGTTACAAATATACGCGTGTAACGCGTAGGTTTCTCGAAAAAATCTTAGTACATATACCACTTGGGTCAAAAAGAAGGAAAAACAAAAACATCCCACATTTTCTGAACGTTTTAAGTCAAAACCTTCATCGTTTGCGTTCATTTGGAAATTGTATGAACATACATGATATTGTCTGTTAACTCTTATATCCGTGACATGTTTAGGTGTAAGCAGTCACAAAACATATCCCTATGAGTACTTTGGGCTTTCACGCCTTATTTCTTTCATGAGCGTAAATGCTAAACTAAGTGCTGGTTAGATTTGCATAATGTCCAGGGTACATGAACTGTTAGACATGGGATAACGGTAAGATGACAGGGGACTTTGCTTTGCTCTTCTTCCACATTTTCATTTTTAACATTTTTCCCTCAAAACACATACACCACACCATGTATAACTCTAACAAACACTCAAAAGCCTTTCAACCAAGTGAGTTAGTGCTCGACTGGGACCGCTAAGTTGGAGTTACATATCAAGCAAGGGAATGACAAGGAAGCCCTCGGAGGATTGCTGACCAAACAACGTCAGAAGAATGCCAAAGTAAATCACGACTTGGAGGTTTTTACCAAAGGTACAAGGGATGTCAGACCAAACAAGAGATTGTACTTGCGTTGCCTCAAAAAAAAAAAAAAAAAAAAGAGAAGGGGAAAAAAGGAAGCAAAAGGGAAAAAAGAAAAAAAAACAAAAGAAGAAAAAAAAAGGGGAAGAAAAAAAAAAAAAAAAAAAAAAAAGGGAAAAAGGAAAAAGAGAAAAAGAAGAGAAAAAAAGAAAAAAGAAGAAAAAAAGAAAGAAGAAAAAGAAGAAAGGAAAAAAGAAGAAAAAAGAAAGAAGAAGGAAAAGGAAGAAAAGAGAAAAAAATCCTCAAATAAAAAGTGTTCAAAAAAGAATATATTCAAAGAACACAAAACAACAGAAGAAGCAAGTACATGGGAAAGGATCAAGCATCAACGACAAAATGATCTCAAGAATGATCAAGCATGAACAACAAAATGATCTCAAAAGGAAAAGAAATCATTCCCGGCGAGTATCATAGAACTTGGGCTCAGTGCCCTCAAAACAATCAAGAAGAAACATCTCCAGCAAAGATTCAAGGATTTGTGCACTTTGCTCTCATCACAATCAGTCGAGCATGAGCTCATTAAAACCTTTTGCCAAAATAAAAACACCACACTTTATTCTACAAATTCCTCTTTTTTCCTCCCTCGCAAAGTCCTTTTGATTATTAGCAGGCCCATGCATGTTCATCTTCATTTGAAGTCTATTCACTCGGATTGACATTGCAAATTTAATTTTTGTGCTATGTTTACTGCATTTTTTAGGAGTGTAAACACATAGCCTTGTTTTCTGAGCGTGAGCGCAAACACTAATATCTGGTGAGGATTGCTTACAGCTGCATGTCATGGGAAAGTCTTGTTCTTGAGGTCGTTATTTCTTGAACAAGACGCAGATGTTATCTAGGCTTGTATCAATCATGTTGATATAACGAAAATTTGAACGAACATTCTTTCAAAGAAAAAGGAATTGATTTGATTTTCTTAAACAAAGAGGTCATTTTCGTTCCACGCAAAAAGACTTGGGGGCAAGCCATGGGTTAAATGTAGAAATATTTGATATTTCTCACATTATCAATTGCTTTTTCTTTCCACCTGTTGCTGCTTCATGTTTGTTTCCTTCTTAATTGCAGAGTACAGATACGGAAATCAACACTCAACATTGGGTCTTTGATGAAGAAATCATTGTAAATCCCTCATCTTGGATTTGTTGTTAAAATCCAATCAACAAATAGAATGGAGAACGGTACCACTCCTCAACATTGGGTCTTCGATCACAACATCGTTGTAATGCCCACATCTTGGATTTTCATTAAAATCCAATCAAAAATCGATTGGAGTACGTTACCACTCCCAAATCAAATTCATGTGGCGGATCACGCTCCCCCACATTCAAATCAATTTCAGTTCATAAGGTAAGTTCAAGGTAAGACTTGCTTTACCCAACACTCATATTTAAATTTCTGTCAAACGTATGGACTGCGAAGGTACACCCTCGCCGATTACGTATTTAAATTTCTGTCAAACGTATGGACTGCGAAGGTACACCCTCGCCGATTACGTATTTAAATTTCTGTCAAAACGTATGGACTGCGAAGGTACACCCTCGCCGATTACGTATCTAATTTTCTGTCAAACGTATGGACTGCGAAGGTACATCCCCGCCGATTACGTATCTAATTTTCTGTCAAACGTATGGACTGCGAAGGTACATCCCCGCCGATTACGTATTTAAATTTCTGTCAAACGTATGGACTGCGAAGGTACACCCTCGCCGATTACGTATCTAATTTTCTGTCAAACGTATGGACTGCGAAGGTACATCCCCGCCGATTACGTATCTAATTTTCTGTCAAACGTATGGACTGCGAAGGTACATCCCCGCCGATTACGTATTTAAATTTCTGTCAAACGTATGGACTGCGAAGGTACATCCCCGCCGATTACGTATCTAATTTTCTGTCAAACGTATGGACTGCGAAGGTACATCCCCGCCGATTACGTATTTAAATTTCTGTCAAACGTATGGACTGCGAAGGTACACCCTCGCCGATTACGTATCTAATTTTCTGTCAAACGTATGGACTGCGAAGGTACATCCCGCCGATTACGTATCTAATTTTCTGTCAAACGTATGGACTGCGAAGGTACATCCCCGCCGATTACGTATTTAAATTTCTGTCAAACGTATGGACTGCGAAGGTACACCCTCGCCGATTACGTATCTAATTTTCTATCAAACGTATGGACTGCGAAGGTACATCCCCGCCGATTACGTATCTAATTTTCTGTCAAACGTATGGACTGCGAAGGTACATCCCCGCCGATTACGTATTTAAATTTCTGTCAAACGTATGGACTGCGAAGGTACATCCCCGCCGATTACGTATTTAAATTTCTGTCAAACGTATGGACTGCGAAGGTACATCCCCGCCGATTACGTATTTAAATTTCTGTCAAACGTATGGACTGCGAAGGTACATCCCCGCCGATTACGTATTTAAATTTCTGTCAAACGTATGGACTGCGAAGGTACATCCTCGCCGATTATGAATTTAAATTTCTGTCAGCGTATGGACTGCGAGTGCACATCACCGCCCTACGCATTTAAATTTCTGTCAACATATTCTCTCTTTCAGCATCGTCCGTGACTGCGATAGCCTCGCCCGGATACCTTTACTTTTCAGCATCGTCCGTGACTGCGATAGCCTCACCCGGGCACACAGAGCACGCAGTGGCTTTCAACCACTCACCAGTTTACCAATGCGGTGGCTTCCAACCACTCTCCATTTCAGCTCATACGGTAGGTTCAAGCATCGTCCGTGACTGCGATAGCCTCGCACGGACATACATTTACACCAACGCAGTGGCGTCCAACCACTCGACAACGCAGTGGCTTCCAATCGCTCGACACCACCCTCCTGAATATCCGAGAAGGCCATCTTCCTCACCATCAGAGACATTTTCCTCAATAATCCGACCAAAGGTACGTTGCTTTGAACCCAAGGTACGTTCCAAACACTCATTTAAATTTCTGTCAGCGTATGGACTGCGAGTGCACATCACCGCCCTACGCATCTAATTTTCTGTCAAACGTATGGACTGCGAGTGTACATCACCGCCCTACGTCATTTACTTTCTGTCAACTGGTATTGGACCGCGAGTGCTACCCTCGCCCTGCAGCATTTACATTTTTACTACTTACGTTTTTCTCTCTTTCAGTAGGTTGCGATGTGATCGGGATATGGTAAGTACTTGGGGCAACCATCTTTACTGCTCATCAAAAATTTCAGTTACACTGTATTTTTGATCAGACAGTAGAGAGGGGGCAACTGTTGCTACCCGATTTTTGACTTTCTATCACAACCTTTACGTTTTGCCACTTTTTAGCTTGTCTAGATCAAAATTCATGTCGATTCTGGTCCTAGGCTAGTTTGTTTAAATTTTCTTGTCATTTCGTGCCTTTTTAATTTTTTCGTACTTTTAACTGTCTTTTCGCGAACTCCTATCGGTCTCGAGTAAGGTTCCCGGGACCGAGTGCAGAACGCCCTTTTTCGTTATTTGATAATTATGTGTTAATTTTCTCTTTCACGCCGCCGCGTTCCGTTTCGTTCAATTTTTGTCGTAAGGGCATTTATTTTGCGCGCGAACGTTTTGTTGTTTCCGAAAGAGAAAATAAATGCGTTAAATCCGCTTTCGCCTTTTTTCACTGTGCATTACTTTTCTCGTCTTATTTTTCTGCACGCTTTGGTTCCCTCGTTTCGGATTTATTTTCGTTCTCGAGCGTCTTCGCTCGTACCAAAATATCCCGTTCGTATGGGAATTAATGCATTTAATGCATGTTTTGTTTTTGATTGGTCCTCCGAAGGCCTGGCGGACAGGAATATTTGTTGTTCCCTTGATATTATAGTGAACGGATTGACTACAAACAAGGACTTGGAGGACCACGCCGGACTGGTTTTTGTTCTCCACTTACGGTCGGAGACCACAACCGACTCACTCTAAATTCAACCATGGCTCTTGCCTATAAATACCAAGCTCTTCACCATCGCGCGAGGACGGGTTGTCGCACCTTTCATCTCCAAAGATCAAACTGAACCAGAGGAGCAAGCAAGGTAAGCGTTTTGAAGCTTTCTCTCACTAGCTTCTCTCTTCATAAAAAATCCGTTTATGCATGTATGTATCAAATTGATGGCTTGAACTTGTTTTAAATGATTGATTGATAAGTTATAGGGTCTGTTCTTGCTCCAATTTGAACATCTACGGCTCGAGCTAATTAATCACGAATTGTTGACTTTAATGCATGTTTTTGGCCATGATAAAATTGCTTGCGTTCCATGGATGTTTAGGGCTAATTTTTGATGGGTTTTATTCGTGTGATAGCCATGATAATTCTCTACACGTTAGGAGTTAGTTTCGGGTCGAATGATTGCTTGATTGTTGGTCACGTTTTTTTTGGTTCACCGAAGGAAGAACGCATGCTTTGGCTACTGTTTTGCTTGCGTTTTGCCTACTGTTTTTGATTGGTTTTGCTGCTGTGTTGTAGAGTAATATTTCCGGTCTAGTAGGGTAGGATTGGAGGCTCGTTTCGTGTCGAATCGTCCCTGTTTTGTGCCGTTACTCTCTTTGTCTTCTCGCATGAACGCACGCCCTTTTCCTACTGTTTTTCGGGCTGTTTTGCTACTGATCTTGCTGGGTTTTGTTGCTGCCATGGTTAGGAATGTTTCTAGTCAGTCTTGGGTGTGGTTCGGGTTGGGTTATAGCTTGGTGTCGCCGGCAATGGAGCGCCGGCGACGTGGTGAAGGAGAACAGCCCCTACGGCTGTTCTCACGAAGAAGATGAGGGAGGTGACGGGCTTCAGCCCGTCCCTCCTCATTTAAATTGCTGATGGGCTTGGCTTGGCCAAGCCCATGTCCCTTAAGTTGAATTTGTTTCAATTTAGTCCTTGCGTACACCGATTTAATTTTCGTTAAACTTGTTTAAATCGTTCGTATGATTTTTACATGTTTAATTTGCTAAAATTGCTACATGACCAGTATGCTGTTTTATTTGTTTTACACCAAGTATGAGGTTTTATTTAATATATCATGTATTTTACCATGAATTTTAAATTGTATGTGTTTACATGATTGTTTTATTTGCTATGTGTTTGTACCAATTTGTGGTGAAAATTATGAAATGCCCACATGATATATCTATTTATTTTCATGACTGTTTGTATGAAATAAATGATGTATGTGCTTTTATTATTTATTATCTTTGAGTTCGTACTAACACTCTCGCTTTGTAGGTTGATCTTTGAATTTAATAACTGATTACTAAACCTGTTGTAATAAGTAATTACTCATTTCACTTGTTGTATTGATTAGTTATTTCAATTGTTGTAATCATTATTTAGATAATTATTCCGACCTCCAGTTTGTAATAATTAGATAAGTAGTTTTTTATTATGAACTGTGGTTTGTAATAATTAGTTAAGTAGTTAAAAATCGTGTATGTTTGTTATATCTACGTATTTATGTCAATTGTCATTAACAATGGTTTTGAAGAGATGGATCGATCAGGGTTCGTCCAAAAAGGTAAGATTACCTTAAAACGTTTCCTTGTATGTTAATAACAAAGGTCCAAAGCCTTAACCTCATCGTAAGCATGACCACTTAGGTAACAATAGAACCACCCTATGCGTATGCATGACATATAGAATTGTTATCAAATAAAATCAATCTCACATGCTTACGTGTTTATATCACTCACGTTTATATACCATGAAATAAACAGTTCTTCTTGTTAAGTGATATGCATGATGGCTCCAAAGGCCATGCCAACCTACGTGCATTCATAAAAATGTACCTTGCTAGTTTTAGCCATGATAGATCACGTAGTAATTAAGTCATACATGGCCCAATGAAAAAGGTGAGCGTCCGCTCTAGCATCGAGACAAAATGGTAACCCCATCCCTCGAACCCCCAAACGGAAATAACATGACCCTATGCTAAGATGTAACGTCACCTTAGAGGGCCAAATTTCATGTTCAAATGTCTTCTAAAAACACCTCTCATACCGGTAACCTTTTTTAAGGATGTGACTTGGGTGCCTAACACCTTCCCAAGTCCATAAATACGACCTCGAACCATCGTTCTTTGGTTTAGACCATTGTGCCTTAGTTTGTTTATTTTATGCCATCGATTAGGTTCCCTAAACCTTACAAAATTAGGGTGGCGACTTCATTTGCATAGTGTTAAGACAAGTCCAACGCTTGTCTATCATTATGGCCCGTCCCGATCCTTAAACTCGTTTTCAACGAAAAAGGGGGTGCGACACTATTGACTCTTTGGAGGATGATCCGCTCACCTTTAAAGAGGCTAATAGTTGTTCTGACGCTCGAGAGTGGATAAGGGCCATAGGGGATGAACTCAAATCCATGAAGGACAACAACATTTGGGAACTTGTACCATTGCCTGAGAAAAAGAAACTGATAGGTTGCAAATGGGTTTTCAAAACCAAAAAGGATTCTTAGGGCAATATTGAGAGGTACAAGACACGTCTTGTCGCGAAATGGTTCACCCAAAAGGAAGGAATAGACTATAAAGAGACCTTCTCTCCAGTTTCATCGAAGGACTCTTTTAGGACTATTATGGCCCTAACGGCACATTTCGATCTTGACCTACACCAAATGGATGTAAAGACTGCTTTCCTCAATGGGGATCTTGAGGAAGAAATCTACATGAGGCGACCAGAAGGACTATCCTCCAACGAGGACAGTGAATTGGTTTGTAGATTAAAGAAGTCCATCTATGGGCTCAAGCAAGCTTCCCGTCAATGGTACTTGAAGTTCCATAGCATTATTACTTCATACAGTTTCGAAGTAAATGTTGTTAAGGACTGTCTGTATCATAAGTTCAGTGGGAGTAGATTTGTTTTTCTATTGTTATATGTGGATGACATTTTGCTTGCTACTAACGATGTAAAGCTTCTTCAGGATACTAAGGATTTTCTCTCAGATAACTTTGAGATGAAAGACCTTGGGGAAGCATCTTTTGTGTTGGGGATTCAGATACACCGTGATCGTTCACGGGGTACCCTTGGATTATCACAAAAGGGTTACATTGATAAAGTACTAAAGAGGTTTAACATGCAAAATTGTAAGCCACATGATACCGCTATCTCCAAAGGTGAGAAATTTAGCCTTGATCAGTGTCCTAAGACGGACTTGGACAGCAAGTTCATGGAGGGTGTACCATATGCTTCGGCTGTGGGAAGCATCATGTATGCACAGGTTTGCACCCGTCCGGATCTTGCATTTATTGTTGGTATGTTGGGCAGATACCAGAGCAATCCCGGAAGGGATCATTGGGTTGCAGCCAAAAGGGTCTTTCGATACCTGCAGAAAATGAAAGACTATATGCTCACATACAGAAGATCAAATCAGCTTGAGATCATTGGGTATACTGATTCTGATTTCGCTGGATGCCAGGTGTCGCACCCCCGCGAAAATGAAATAAACATTCGTGAGTATACGACGAATCTGGGACATTACGATGCTCAGCGTAAAAGGACGCCTCGCATTATGCAATGAAGTCACCACCCTAATTTGTTTGTAGGTTTAGGGAACCTATTGGCATGCATAAAAAATAAAAACTAAGGCAAAATGGGTCTGAACCCGAGAATAGTGGTTCGGGGTCGCGTTATGGACTCGGGAAGGTGTTAGGCACCCGAGTCACATCCTAAAAGGTTACCGGATACAAGAGGTGTTTAATCATGTTTGAAAAATAAAAAGTCCTAATTTAGGTGATCATGCCCGATGGATAAATTAAATATAACATTTCTAAATAATACGAGCGTAAAAAGTGTGAAATAAATAAAAAAGTAAGAAACGTTTACTTGTGGAGGGATATCGGGCGGATATACCCTTTTTTGGACAAAGTTGTGAGGCGTACTTGTGAAGAACATTGATTGATTTACCCTACAAAGTCGAGGTTATTAGTTCGGAAAAAAAGTAGATAAATATTTAATGACTTGTTGCGAGTGAAATAATTAATTTTAACGATTAAATGCGAGCGGGATAATTATTTAAATATTCTAAAGCATGCAAAGATAATTAGTTAAATAGTACAAGTATTCAAATAATCGATATCAAAATTATTGTACGCACGCAAGTGAAATAATTATTTTTGACGATTAAACGTGAGCAGAATAATTAAACATGCAAAAGCATACGAAAATAAATAAACATGCGAACATACGAAAATAATAATTAAACATGCAAGCATACGAAAATTATAATTAAACATGCAAGCATACGAAAATAAATAAATAGTACAAGCATGCGAAAATTAAATAAACAATACAAGCATACGAAAATATGAAAAATAAACAATGCGGGTGCGGAAGTAAATAAACAGTACAAGTGCAGAAAATAAACAAATAGTACAATGTACGGAAATGAATAAACAGTGCAATGTGCGGAAAATAGTAAATAGTGCAATGTGCAGAAAATAAATAGTGCAAGTGCGAGTGTGAAAATAAATAAATAGTACAAGCGTGCGAGAAATAAATGCAATGGTCTAGAAAATTTGGACCAGGCCCGCTGGGCCTAGAAATTGGGCCCACGGCAGCCCATCTTCTCTTCTCTCTTTTCCACTTGGGCTTGGCACAAGCCAAGCCCATGACTAATTAAAATAAATGACCGGCCCAAGCCCACTTCTCCTTCTTTCTTTCCCGTTTGGGCTTGGCAAAGCCAAACCCACCCTTCATCTTTTTTATTCCAATTTGGGCTTGGCTTGTGCCAAGCCCATGATCAAATAAATGAACATCCCTGTTCATCGTCTCCCCTCCCCTCGCCTGCGTCTTCTCCAGTCAACAAAGCAGAACAGTGACTCAGCGGCAGCAGCGTGACCAGCAACGGCGGTATGACAGCTGTGGTGACGGGATGGCCGTGGCGAGGTACGACGAATCTCTTCTTCCTCTCGACGCCAAACAGTAGCAGCAGTAGAGAGCAGCAACGTGGCAGCTCCGGCAAGGGACAGCAGCAGCAACGGCGTGACAGGCGATGGTGGCAGCTCCGGCAAGGGACAGCAGCAGCAACGTGGGAGCTTGGCGATGGTGAAGTAGCCCGGCAGTGGCGGAGTACGGTAGTGACTCGACTTCATCCTCCATCGTCGGCGGAGCAACAACAGCGTTGAGGCGGTAGCAGTGACGGAAACTCGCGTGGCGGCGCTTCGGTGGTGAAGAAAAGAAAAGAAGATGGCAGTCTGTGGCGGAGGGCAGTGGTGATGCGGCTTCTCTTTTTTCACTCCTCCTCCCTCGTAGGCTGCTCAGCAGCCCACTTTCCTTTCTTGCTTGGGCTTGCGTCAAGGACGCAGCCTATCTCTTCCTCTTGGGCCAAGGCCAGCTTGGCCCATTTTTCTTTTTATTATCCTTTCCATCTTTTTTATTTCCTTTGCCTGCCAAACGAGCCCATTCTCCTCTCTTCCTTGCTTTCCTTTTTCCTTCCTCTGCCCTCGTTTCTCTCCTATTTATCTCCATTTTTTTTTTCTTTTTTTGATTGGGACTGGTGGTGAGGTGTGGCCGGATGTGGCTGTGGCGGCGGGATGGGTGGTTTGTAATGGCGTGGCCGATTGAGGCCGCGGCTGGTGTGCGGCTGAGGGGCGGTGGCTGGTAGTGGCGTGGCTGTGTGCGGCGTTGGGCGACGCGACTGATTGTGGGCTGATTGGGGTGGCGACGGTGGTTGATTGGAGCTGATTGTGGGTGAATTGCGGCTGAGTGTGGGTGGTTGATTGGGGCTGATTGCGGTTGGTTGTGGATTGTTGGCCGGCGATGCGGCTGGGTGTGGGTGGTTGGTGCGGTTTGATCGGCGCGTGATTGAATCGATTGAATTTGGTTTGATAATTGGTTCGATTTTATTTGGTAATTGGTTGGGTTTAATTTGATAAGGGAGAGGTTTTGTGAATTAGTTTAATTGGTAAAGGTTGGGTTGAATTAATAATTGAGGAGAGGGAGGGCATGAATTGCTGAAATTGATGTGAGTGAAGATGGGTGAGGGAGCGTGAGAGTTTGAGAGTTTGTGGATTCGTTCCTTCCCCCCTTTTGCTTATTGCTTGGAGCTGCTATTTATAGAAGGAGGAATGGAGATTGAGGGCTGGCTCAGGGAGTAGAGATGATGATGATGGTTAGATAGTAGGCTTGGAAAATGGAAAGGGTGAGGCTCGAGGAGATTTGGCAGTGAGGGATGGTTGAGTTGAGAGGAAGTAGGCTTTTTGAAAAATGGAGAGGGAGAGATGATGAGTGATGGGAGTTGGACGAGGGAGCTGAAGAAAAATGGAGATGGCTATGTTTTTAGGCAGAGAGACGAGGGTGCAGTGAATTAATTGGTGATGGGAGTGGGTGTGAGGGAAAGATGATGAATGCTTATTTTATTCGGTTCGAGCAGATGGTACGGGAAAGCTTGCTCAAAACTGATGAAAAATTCGAATAAAAAATACCACAATATGAAATAAAAAGCAACAGACCAGATGATGCGAGTAAAATATGTAAAACATGAAAATGGGTGGGAATGTTCGATCTAGGATACGAGCAAAAAAAACATTAAAATGCGACAAAAATATGAACTTACGGGAATTGCGATGAAAATGATAAATAGTAAATAAACGTCAATAATAAATATAAGGTTAATAATATAAGAGAAAAGAAATGAATGAATATGACGTGACGAAAGGTTTAGAATCCAAAATCGGGTAGCAACAGTTGCCCCCTCTTTACTGTCTTATCAAAAATCCAGTTTAACCGAGATTTTTGATGAGCAGTAAAGATGGTTGCTCCCGAACCAGCAATGGTCTTGAAAAATTCGAAATTTAAATGTAGACTTACCTGGGAGTAGATGTAGAAATGTAAATGACTTGTCCCTGATAGTGGGGTGAAATGCAAATTGCAAAACTGTAAATAACAAACTTCTCTGATAATGAGAAAAAATGTAAAATGACAGAAATATAAATGACGACTTCCCTGATAATGGGGTGAAAAGTAAATGATGAAATGTAAATCAGGTAGGGCGAGGGTAGCACTCGCAGTCCATACCTTGGTGCAGAAAAGTAAATCAGGTAGGGTAGCACTCGCAGTCCGTACCTTGTGTAGAAAAGTAAATCAGGTAAGGCGAGGGTAGCACTCGCAGTCCGTACCTTTGTGCAGGAAAGTAAATCAGGTAGGGCGAGGGTAGCACTCGCAGTCCGTACCTTTGTGCAAGAAAGTAAATCATGCATGATATGTTGGGAAAAATTACTGAAGGGGATGAATCATCGAAACAAAAACTATCTTGAGAGATAAACGTAACAGACAGGGTGTGGGGATGATGTGAGGGACGTGACCTTTCACACCTTTTAAAAGACATGTTGTGGGGACGTGACCTTTCACAACGTTAAAAAAAGACATGATGTGAGGGACGTGACCTTTCACACCTTTGAAAAGACATGTTGTGGGGACGTGACCAATCACAACGTTAAAAAAGACATGATGTGAGGGACGTGACCTTTCACACCTTTGAAAAGACATGTTGTGGGGACGTGACCAATCACAACGTTAAAAAAAGACATGATGTGAGGGACGTGACCTTTCACACCTTTGAAAAGACATGTGTTGTGGGGACGTGACCAATCACAACGTAAAAAAAAAGACATGATGTGAGGGACGTGACCTTTCACACCTCTGAAAAGACAGGTTGTGGGGACGTGACCCTTCACAACGTTTAAAAAGACACATGCTGTGGGGACGTGACCGCTTACAACATGGAAAAGACATGATGTGAGGGACGTGACCTTTCACACCTTTTAAAAGGACAAGTTGTGGGGATGTGACCCTTCACAACGTTTAAAAAGACACATGTTGTGGGGACGTGACCGCTTACAACATGGAAAATACATGATGTGAGGGACGTGACCTTTCACACCTTTTTTTAAAAAGACAAGTTGTGGGGACGTGACCCTTCACAACGTTTAAAAAGACACATGTTATGGGGGCGTGACCGCTTACAACATGGAAACAGACGCATGTTGCGGGACTGAGCCACGTCAACATTCAAACAAAAGCATAACAGACGCATGTTGCGGGACTGAGCCGCGTCAACATTCAGTGCATGAAAGTAAAAGAGACTCATGTTGCGGGACTGAGCCGCGTCAACATTCAGTGCATAAAAGTAAAAGAGACGCATTCATGCAGGAAAATAAAGTGCAGGAAATTAAATTGCAGGGAAGTAAGTTTGCAGGAAGGTAAATTTGCAGGAAGGAAAGTAAATTTGCAGAAAAGGTAAATTACAGGAATGTAAATTGCAGAAAAGTAGATAGTGATTTCCCTGATAGTGGGGTCTTCTCTGATAGCGAGGATGATCTTCTCTGATAGTGAGCTTCTCTGATAGTGAGGAGTTCTCTGATAGCGAGCTTCTCGGATAGTGAGGCTTCTCTGATAATGAGCTTCTTTGATAGCGAGGTGGATGTCACTCTGATGGCGAGGACAGATAGTCATCCCGGATAGTGAGATCGGTTCTTCTCTCGGATAATGAGGAAGATGTCACTCTGATAGTGAGGACGGATGGTGATCCCGGATAGTGAGATCGATTCTTCTCTTAGATAATGAGGAAGATGTCACTCTGATAGTGAGGATAGATGATGATCTTCTCGGATAGTGAGGACGATGTCACTTTGGGGGTTGTTGCTCCCTGAGGTACTGATGCGGAAATTGCAATGGAAACTCCACTCGGACGCTGCTGCCTGTTTGGAGGTTGGTGCTGAATTCTTCTCGAACGCTGCTGCCCTTCGGATGTTGATGCAGAAAATTGAAAACTCCACTCGGACGCTGCTGCCCACTGGGAGATTGATGCGAGATCCTTCCGGACGCTGCTGCCCGTCGGATGTCGGCTTGTGCTCCAGCTGGAGGCTTTGCTTGGATGGTGCGCGGATTCGCGGCTTGGTGCTCCGGCTGGAGGCTTTGCTTGGATGGTGCGCGGACTCGCGGCTTGGTGCTCCGGCTGGAGGCTTTGCTTGGATGGTGCGCGGATTCGCGGCTTGGTGCTCCGGCTTGAGGCTTTGCTTGGATGGTGCGCGGATTCGCGGCTTGGTGCTCCGGATGGAGGCTTTGCTTGGTTGTTTAGGGTTGGTGAATGGAGGTGTAAACCGCCACACGAAATATTGAAAGGTGGGGTTTTGAACCGCCACACGAAGTTGTGAAGAGTGGGGTTTTGAACCGTCACACGAAAGTTTGGAAGGTGGGGTTTTGAACCACCACACAAAATTCTGAAATGTGGGGTTTTGAACCGCCACACGAAGTTTTGAGAGGTGGGGTTTTGAACCGCCACATGAAGTTTTGAAGAGTGGGGTTTTGAACCGCCACACTAAAGTTTGAAAGGTGGGGTCTTGAACCGCCACACAAAATTCTGAAAGGTGGGGTTTTGAACCGCCACACGAAGTTTTGAGAGGTGGGGTTTTGAACCGCCACATGAAGTTTTGAAGAGTGGGGTTTTGAACCGCCACACTAAAGTTTGAAAGGTGGGGTCTTAAACCGCCACACTAAATTTGGAAAGGTGGGGTTTTGGACCGCCACACGAAATTTTGAAAGGTGGGGTTTTGAGCCGCCACCCGATATTTGGTTGAGGAGTAGTAACATACTCCATTCGGGTGTTTATTGGATGGATTTATTGGTGGAGATTCCACTGAAGCATATCTGTATCCTGCAAATAGGGAGGAAACAAACATGAAGCAGCAATGGGTGGAGAAAAAGAGAATGCAATTGATAAATGGAAACAATGAAATCAAATCATGTATGTTGTATATGAAAGTATTCCCGCACTACCCTTAGGTTTGCCCCCAATATTTTATAAAAGCAACTTCCCTATCAAGAGAAGGTTCAACGAGTTTATGCATTTCTGGAGAACATGTCATCCAGTTTCTATCATATAAGCAGGCTTGATACAAGCCTAGAAAAGTATCTGCATCTTGCCCAGGAGATAACGACCTCAAGGACAAGACTTTCCCACATCATGTAGACATAAGCAATCCTCACCAGATATTGGTGTTTGCGCTCATACTCAGAAACAGGGCTACGTGTTTACACTCATAAAAATGCAACAAATATAGCACAAAGTCAGATTTGCAATGTCAATCCGAGTGAATAAACTTCATGCGAAGATGCACATGCATGGGCCTTCAAATAATCGAGAGTACTTTGCAAGAGAAAGGAAGTAAAGTGTGTAGATAGAAAGAAGAAGAAAGAAAGGATTTGTTTAAAAAGAAAGTGCCTTTTGGCAGAAGAAAGGGTTTTTAATGAGCGATGCTCAACTGAGGTTGCTGGCCGGAGGTAAGGTGCACGAATTCTTTAGTCTTTTTTGGGGATGCTCTTTCTTGGAGATTACCATTTGTTGTTGACGAGGTGCACCAGTTTTTGAATCTTTGCAGGGAAGGATCGCTTTTGCTTTTGAGCTCGTTTGTCGTTGACGAAGCGTCAGTTTTTGAGTTTTCATTAGAATGATCTCTTCTTGGTTTTGAGACTATTTTGTTGACTTTCGACCATTTTTGTACTTGCTTCTGCTTTTCGCTGATTGTGTTCTTTGAACATTTTTTTCTTGAGTGTTTTTTTCTTCTTTTTTTGTTTGTTTTTTTTCTTTTTCTTTTTTATTTTTTTTTGATTTTTTTTTCTTTGCTCTTTTTTTCTTTTTCTTTTTTTTTTGGAGCAAAAGCAAGTACAAGTTTCGTCTTGTCTTTGGTGGGGGGGTCTTCAAGTCTTTATCTATTCGGTCCTTCTTCTGGCGTTGATCATCAACAATCTTTGGAGATTTTGGAATCTCTCTTGTGCAACCCAAGTTCGATGTGCACCTTACCTTCGGTTAACAACCTCAGTTGAGCACTGCTCATTATTTAGGGAGTTCAAGTGGAAGAAAGATATTTTTCAAGTGGCTTAGAAAATAAATGAATTGAATAGAGAGAAAGAGCAAGTGTTTGAAGACAAAAGAATGAGAAGACCAATGAAAGGGGAAGCAAAGAGCAAAGTCCCCTGTCATCTTACAACTATCCCATGTCTAATTATGCATGTACCCTGGATATTATGCAAATCTAACCAACACTTAGTCAAGCATTTGCACTCATGAAAGATGTATGGCGTGGAGGCCCAAAATACTCACAGGGATGTATTTGTGATTGCTTACACCTAAAGCATGTTGCAGATATAAGAGCTAGCAGGCGAGATCATGCATGTCATACAATTACGAATGGATGGACAAGTTATCCATGATGCAATAACATGTTGAACATGCTCAATTTAAGGAAGGTTTGAAAATTTTGAAGGTAGTGTGGATTTTATTCAAACAATTTTATGCACAGTTTGTAACAAATCTTAACAGTTTTAGCAATTTTCACAAAAATGCGAGGGTATGACCACTCACGAAAATTTATGAATAATTCAAAAGAATTGCCCCCCAATGCGGGAATGAGTGATTGTACAAAAATTAAAGAGGTAGAGAGATGAATGGACTTCTCTGGATGTGTGCGGCAGGGCCGCGAGGTCGGAGCAAGGATGTTGCCGCGGAAATATGAATGTAAACATCATTTTGACGTTGATGCCCACTGCCATGTTCATGTAGATTGAGACCAGGGCAGGGTGCCGTAAAATTCGGACACTGATGGAGGAATGTAAAGAGGATAACAAAGTGTGGTCGCCGCAATGGATAAAAGTGGGGTATTTCCAAAAGGTTGCCCCAGGGTAGAATGCATAATGGACTCCCTGATGCGCGTGGCAGGGCAGTAAGGGCACACAGGATGGACGTTCAAGATTTGATAAGAGGAGGATTCCTTTATCTCGCTGAGCATTATGCAAGTAACCATGGTATGATTCGAGTTCCTACAAAAATAAGGGAGAAATAATGGGTAGAATTGAAGAATGATTTAGGAAAATGGACAACATAATCAATAGGTTTTAAGCTCTCCCTTTTCTAGTGAGGCTTTATGCAGGGACCCCCAGTATGACTCAGATTCGTGGATGTCAAGGTTCCCTAACGCTCCGTTGATGCCCACTTGGATGTCTTGGACGTTGCGGCTTATTTGGATGTGGATGTTGATGTCGTAATGGCTCCACTTGAATACTTTATATAGCAAGGGAGAAACACCCTTATCATTCTTTCGCTCTTTGACTGCCCAAGGAGAATCTTCTAGGCTGACAATGAAACCCTTCAGAAACAGATTATATATTTATTTATTTTTTTAGGAAAGGATGCAATAAGTTGAAGAATCTTGATGACTTCTTCAAATCCTAAAGAAAATTTCCAGAGCGATCAGAATAGTTTACCAAGGCAGCCTGGAAATTCAAGTTGCCATCGGGGAATCAGTCTCGTGATTTTGATCCAGCATCGTCTGCACTCCACTGGATAATAGTGTGGCTGCAAATATTCCTTCTAGATAACCGGGCAATAACTCATTGCTGGGAGGTGGGATCTCTTGAGACTGGTTGTTTGCAACTGCCAGATGTTCTGCAAAGAGACCAGCTCATTGTGGCGAATGTAGAGCTATCTTAAAATCTTTCCAGATTCGCTCCTTGACTGCTTTTGGCGAGGAAACATCTTTTACGCTGGGGGATAACCGAGTGCTGATAATTTGTTCAAGAAGCCTGGCTTGAACAACATTGGGAGTGACAGGAGAGAATCCTTGGTTAGCTGGAGATTCAGGTAACTATTGAGGAAGCTAACCGGTCAGTTCTTTGAGGGGAGGCTCCAATGCTTCAGCTTTTGTAACCGGAGATTACGGATAAATCAAGTGAATGCAATCCCATCCACGTCAATGCTTACTGGACCACGAACTATAGGATTGATCTTCACCGTATGGTCATTGTGCACGTATGCGGGAAGCCTCGTGGAGAATGGTTATGATGGTCAAATTCAAAACATGAAGGATTTGACCATGTTTGAATTTTGAATTTGCAATCTAGGGCCATGTAGGGCATAAATTCCATTGTAGCACAGAGCCGGAGTGCATTAAGTATGTGGATTGGAACCCCTGGAGGACACACATCTATCATTGGATGAGACACCGCTTGTAAAGGGCACTTGGTGACAGCAAATTTTCTGGTGGAAACCTCTCCAACGCTGGTAGGAAGACGCCTCCTACGTTCCGCTAAGTAGCGATAATCTGGAGGAGAGATGTGGCAAGCTCTTTGTGGCGAATTACCACTCCGTATGCCTTGCCCCCCGGTAAAATATGTGCTCGACCTTTGATGCTCCCTGACGCCTTCTCCTGGTCGTCATTCACTTGTTTGCCCCCCAGTTTACAATTCTCATTGCACCTCGTCCAACGGTGACAATAGCAGTGTTCGGGATGGCTGATGCGATGTGCTGAAGGGGATTTGGATTAAGGAAAAATGGTTGCCACGAACCGGGAGATGATGAGGGCATGGAAGCAACAACGACTGCAGATGAAGCAGATGGCCTCCCCTTTTGAGCAAAACAGGGGTAAAAATTGGGAGAAAAATCAATTGTTGTCTCTTCTCATTCTTTTTCGGCTTGTTCAGCCTTTGTCATAGCAACCCGAACTTGTTCTTCCAATTCGGTTATCTTGGCTTTCAATGCCTCCTCCGCTTTACCATGCTCTGTCATCTTCCGTGTTTGTAGTCTAGTCGTGCGAATCTTGCGAGGAATAGTGTACTTTTGGGAGTAACGTTTTCCTGAAAAATAAGCAGGTGAAATAATTGTAAGTTTAAGCAATGATTGTATGCAAAATATTATCCCGAGGTCTTCACGCTGCGAGAGAAAGAGAGGGTAAGTACAATAATAACAATAAAAAAATCGCAAACATAGAGAATTACGGAATAATAGAGGCAAAATTATAAACATGGGAAAATCGTGAAAGAATTCGCATGTGAAAATTTGCGGAATTTTTTTTTTGCGTACATGGAAAAAATTATGGAAGAATTTACGCATATAGAAAATTTTGGAAAAGTTTGTCAATGTGAAAAATTGGGGGAAAAGTGGTACCCGTGGAGCAATTTACGGAGAAATTGCACATGTGGGGAAAATTGCGAAAATCATTGCACACGCGGATTTTTTTTTTTAGAGAAATGTGACTCAGGTGGAAAAACTGCGAAAATATTTAATACATGTGGAAAAACTGCGGACAAATTTGACACACGTGGAAAAATTGTGGAGAAATTTGGAAGCGTGAAAAATTTGCGGAAAATTGTACAAGTGAAAGATTGCAGAAAATTTATGGATATTGAAAGATCGTGGAAAAATTTGCAAACATGGAAACATTGCCAAAAACTTGCAAATATGGGGAAATTACGAAAAATTGTAAAAGTGACAAATTTACGGAAAAATTTGCCAAAGTGGAGATTTTACGAAAAAAATTTCCAACATGGAAAATTTGCGGAAAAAGATTTCCAATGTGGAAATTCACGGAGAAATTTATAAATGTGGATAAATTGTGAAATCAGTGGTAAAATGTGTAAAAATTTGAGAAATCATTTGTAAAATGGAAAAAATTTGAGAAATCAGTTATGAAAATGAAACATAGTCACAATATACTCATTTCAATATGATGCATATGCTGGGGTGACATCTGCTACTTCTAACTGGCTGGAAGGCTCCCGGATGATACCATAGAAGTGGTCCCTCAGTAAATGGATACGTGATTGCTTACCAAAACATCAAAGAATCGGGGCGCTCACCCATTTAGGGGTTCAAGTCCGAGTTTAGCGTTTGTGAAAGCTTACCAGGGCGTGGGCCCCAGGACTTCACTACTAACCTCCTAATCTTATTTGGAAATGCCCGGCAATAGGGACTATGCGTGGATATGCATATGCAATGATAGTTTATCAATGCGAGTAACACTGAATCATGTGAGCAATTTAATAATCATGCATAGAAATAATGTGATAATACAACAATTTATCATATCAATAATTAATCATATACAAAAAAAAATCGTATGAAACAAATTCGACAATTTATTGAAAAAAACAAACACCTCAAAAAAATTCGGCTCCGACCCTATGCTCCCAAGTGAAGTCGCCAAACTGTCGCACCCCCGCGAAAATGAAATAAACATTCGTGAGTATACGACGAATCTGGGACATTACGATGCTCAGGGTAAAAGGACGCCTCGCATTATGCAATGAAGTCGTCACCCTAATTTGTTTGTAGGTTTAGGGAACCTATTGGCATGCATAAAAAATAAAAACTAAGGCAAAATGGGTCTGAACCCGAGAACAGTGGTTCGGGGTCGCGTTATGGACTCGGGAAGGTGTTAGGCACCCGAGTCACATCCTAAAAGGTTACCGGATACAAGAGGTGTTTAATCATGTTTGAAAAATAAAAAGTCCTAATTTAGGTGATCATGCCCGATGGATAAATTAAATATAACATTTCTAAATAATACGAGCGTAAAAAGTGTGAAATAAATAAAAAGTAAGAAACGTTTACTTGTAGAGGGATATCGGGCGGATATACCCTTTTTTGGACAAAGTTGTGAGGCGTACTTGTGAAGAACATTGATTGATTTACCCTACAAAGTCGAG
This sequence comes from Viola odorata, assembly GCA_963691705.1. Lineage (NCBI taxonomy): Eukaryota > Viridiplantae > Streptophyta > Magnoliopsida > Malpighiales > Violaceae > Viola > Viola odorata. Next base: position 77,784,947 of record OY829537.1, read on the forward strand.
GTTATTAGTTCGGAAAAAAAGTAGATAAATATTTAATGACTTGTTGCGAGTGAAATAATTAATTTTAACGATTAAATGCGAGCGGGATAATTATTTAAATATTCTAAAGCATGCAAAGATAATTAGTTAAATAGTACAAGTATTCAAATAATCGATATCAAAATTATTGTACGCACGCAAGTGAAATAATTATTTTTGACGATTAAACGTGAGCAGAATAATTAAACATGCAAAAGCATACGAAAATAAATAAACATGCGAACATACGAAAATAATAATTAAACATGCAAGCATACGAAAGTTATAATTAAACATGTAAGCATACGAAAATAAATAAATAGTACAAGCATGCAAAAATTAAATAAACAATACAACCCTTCTCTTTTTTCTCTCCTCCTCCCTCGTAGGCTGCTCAGCAGCCCACTTTCCTTTCTTGCTTGGGCTTGCGTCAAGGACGCAACCTATCTCTTCCTCTTGGGCCAAGGCCAGCTTGGCCCATTTTTCTTTTTATTATCCTTTCCATCTTTTTTATTTCCTTTGCCTGCCAAACGAGCCCATTCTCCTCTCTTCCTTGTTTTCCTTTTTCCTTCCTCTGCCCTCGTTTCTCTCCTATTTATCTCCGTTTTTCTTTTTCTTTTTTTGATTGGGACTGGTGGTGAGGTGTGGCCAGATGTGGCTGTGGCGGCGGGATGGGTGGTTTGTAATGGCGTGGCCGATTGAGGCCGCGGCTGGTGTGCGGCTGAGGGGCGGTGGCTGGTAGTGGCGTGGCTGTGTGCGGTGTTGGGCGACGCGACTGATTGTGGGCTGATTGGGGTGGCGACGGTGGTTGATTGGGGCTGATTGTGGGTGAATTGCTGCTGAGTGTGGGTGGTTGATTGGGGCTGATTGCGGTTGGTTGTGGATTGTTGGCCGGCGATGCGGCTGGGTGTGGGTGGTTGGTGCGGTTTGGTCGGCGGGTGATTGAATCGATTGAATTTGGTTTGATAATTGGTTCGATTTTATTTGGTAATTGGTTGGGTTTAATTTGATAAGGGAGAGGTTTTGTGAATTAGTTTAATTGGTAAAGGTTGGGTTGAATTAATAATTGAGGAGAGGGAGGGCATGAATTGCTGAAATTGGTGTGAGTGAAGATGGGTGAGGGAGCGTGAGAGTTTGAGAGTTTGTGGATTCGTTCCTTCCCCCCTTTTGCTTATTGCTTGGAGCTGCTATTTATAGAAGGAGGAATGGAGATTGAGGGCTGGCTCAGGGAGTAGAGATGATGATGATGGTTAGATAGTAGGCTTGGAAAATGGAAAGGGTGAGGCTCGAGGAGATTTGGCAGTGAGGGATGGTTGAGTTGAGAGGAAGTAGGCTTTTTGAAAAATGGAGAGGGAGAGATGATGAGTGATGGGAGTTGGACGAGGGAGCTGAAGAAAAATGGAGATGGCTATGTTTTTAGGCAGAGAGGCGAGGGTGCAGTGAATTAATTGGTGATGGGAGTGGGTGTGAGGGAAAGATGATGAATGCTTATTTTATTCAGTTCGAGCAGATGGTACGGGAAAGCTTGCTCAAAATCGATGCAAAATTCGAATAAAAAATACCACAATATGAAATAAAAAGCAACAGACAAGATGATGCGAGTAAAAGATGTAAAACATGAAAATGGGCGGGAATGTTCGATCTAGGATACGAGCGAAAAAAAAACATTAAAATGCGACAAAAATATGAACTTACGGGAAATGCGATGAAAATGATAAATAGTAAATAAAAGTCAATAATAAATATAAGGTTAATAATATAAGAGAAAAGAAATGAATGAATATGACGTGACGAAAGGTTTAAAATCCAAAATCGGGTAGCAACACCAGGATAGCCAGAGATTTACTTCAGGTTATGTCTTTCTTCTGGCTGAAGGAGCCATTTCATGGAAGAGTACGAAACAGTCACTTGTTGCATCTTCCACTATGGAGGCTGAGTTCGTAGCTTGCTACGGGGCATCTAGTCATGCTATATGACTGCGGAACATAGTTAAGGAACTGCGAGTTGTCACTGGTATTGAGAGACCATTGAGAATATTTTGTGACAACCAGGCTGTTGTGTTGTACTCCAACTGTAATCGGAGTTCTTCCAGGTCGAAGCACATTGATATAAAGTTCCTTGCCGTTAAAGAAAGGGTTCAGAGCAATCAAGTTAGCATAGAGTTATGGGGTACAAACGATATGGTTACAGATCCGCTCACTAAGTCATTGACACCTGTAGCATTTCATGGCCATGTATCGAGCATGGGTGTTATTAAGTTAGATGCCTGAGATTAGTGGGAGTTCGGTTTGTACTATTGTAACTTGTATATGTTCTAACTGTGTATTATGTTATTTCATAGTTTAAGGATATTGATTTTATTCAATGTATACTCTGGATTTGTGATCTCATAAAGTAAAGAGGATCAGTTGGAAATTTGAACATGTATAGATCATTTAACATGGAATTTCCATGCCGCACATACACACTGGATCCATATCATTAATTAGTTGGTGCTCGTAACCATCACGAGTTTAGTCGCTTGAACTGTGACGACTGCTCTTTTGGTTCTTGCTTTGATGAAATTAATGGACCGGATTGAATTAGACTGGTTTCATGCTAGCATTTGGGAAATTAACGTATACATATATGACTAAAGGTTGGTACTGTAAGGACCGCACATTGTTGAGTTGTCCAAGTGGGAGATTGTTAGATTTGGACAACAGGACTAGTGCGTTTAGTACCGTAAAGTATACATAACATATGGACGCATATGCTAAGTATAATTAATCATATAGTATAATGTTAATATAAGGTTTATTGGAGCAATTTGATGATCAAATAAAGTTAAGGGTCCAATTGTCTAATTAATACAGTGTGGGGGCACATTCAGTATTTGTGCAGAATCCCGGATTAATTACATTGTTGATGGGTCAATTTGTAATTAATATAAGTTAAATATAATTGGGATTTGGTCCCTGGTGGAAGTTGTCATATATAAGGAAAGGTTCTTCTGTTTTTAACGCTTAAGAAAAAGTAGGTTTTCTTTGTAAAAAGAAAAACAAAACAGAGCGTTATCAGAAAAGACAGAGAACACGGGGTATCCATACGCCTAAGGCAACGATTCAGCAGAAGACCAATTATTCCTGGAAATCTTTCAAGGACATGGCATCGTCATCATTAGGTACGCTTCCGCATTCCGTTTATTCTATGCAATGTACATCAAAATTGAATGTGTTCCGATTCTGGATTGTTATTCATATGGTTTAGAACAACGGTAATCATCTTCGGGTTCTATCATATGGTCCTCAATGCAAGAAGGAATTGTGGGGAACTCGCTCTCCGCTAGTTGGAGAGTATGGGTGGCAGCGAGAGTATGATCGTTCTCCCTCTACGTAAGAGGATTTGCTACCGACAAAGGAGGAACAACGATAGTAGAAGGAGGATCCACTGTTGTTGCATCCACATCCTTTTCAGGAGAAAGAGGCATTTTAACTTTGGCAAGAGGATTCGTTGCAATCCCAGCACTCTTTGTCACCTTCTTAGCCCGTTTAGGAGGAGGCACATCCCCATTACCAGCCACCTCAGCAACCGTCTTCATTGGCCGTTTGCTGGAAACTTCACTAGCATCCTTATCTGGAAAAAAAATTGAAATAAGAGAAAGTGAAGAAAAATGAAAGTGAAGGAACAACGAAAGCGAAATAAGGAAAAGCGAAGAAAAAACGAGGGCGAAAGAAGAGAAAGCGAAGAAACAATGAAAGAAAAGGAAAAAACTTTACCATAGAAACATTGATTGAGAGGAGCCCCTCAAACAAATTTACACACATCTAAGGGACGAGGAAGAGAGGTCAATTTCTGCACACCTTTAATCTCTACATCAAATAGAGAAGACATCGAGGGCTCAATCCATTCAATTTCCTTAAAGTCATTCCTGAAATGACAAGGCCAATACAACCCCGAGGAACGCAAAAGAAAGAAGCGAGGTTTCCACTTATCGATGGAACTCTCTAGCTTACCAAAGCGATTGTGCCAATTCACTATTCGCCAAGGAGCAATGTTAAACACCGATTGTTGATACCTCGGCACACACATGAATTGAAAGATTTTGAATGAAGGTGAGATGTTAAAATGAGCACAAAGGCCCAAGTTTCCAAAGTGATTGTGCCAGGTATACTCGCTCGACGAGGTTAGAGAATCAAACGACATCGTGGAAGGAGGAAGGATACCTTCGTACAACTTCTCGTTTAACTTGACATGAAAGGATTCCATGTCCTTAGCCAAGTCTGTCGAAGTCTTGAAGGAGCACATGATCTCACCCCTCTTGATTTCCATGGCACGCTTACTGGCCTTAAAATCAAGCCCAACAACTATCCCACGTTGCGGCAAGTCGAGAACATAATCCTCATCATGCTCGTTGTCAGAAACAATATGAGAAGGTTTGTTATTGCAGTAACAGGGCTTAGGAGCCATGGGAATCAAATAGAGAGAGCGAAAGATCAATTGGAGAGAGTGAAAAAATGAGAGGAAGAGAGCGAAAGGAAGAAACTACAATTCTAGAGAGAAGGCAGAGCAAATTCTAGAGAGATGAAGCACAAAGAAAGGAAAGAAAGGAAAAATGAGTCATACTATTTATAGTGGCCAAGATGGGACATGCGCTGACGCGCTATCCAACTTGAACAAGCGGCAGAATTTGACACTTCATAATCCCGCCCTCGACTGCCACAATTTTCACCAAAATCAAGAGGAATTTCTCGACTACCAGACCAGCATGATGAAAAGCGAACCTAGTAAAAGAGGAAACATTAATAGCATTTAATACCATAGCTCTGTCAAGCGACGACATTAAATCGAGACAAGCACGCGTGAGGAAATAAGACCTAGGAAAAGAAGAAACATTAATGGCATTAATTCAAGGCAACTGAGCGAAAGCAAGCCTTCAGTAAACACCCAGGCTCTTTGTTTGTTGGGATTTTGATAGCATATTTATGATTCGCTTAAGCACTAAAAGTGTATTTCGCGTAAGCGAGAAACTGACTCACTAAGCGAAGGCAAGAAGTGTATGCCTCACCCCAAAAGTGATCAAGAGAATTTTTGCTCTCTTTCTACGCCCAAGTAAAGGGAGCTCAAGCGTTTAGCACAAGGGAAGCAAGCTTAAGCGCACGCCCAAGCTTGAAAGCCATTACAACCTAGTGAAGCACACTCAAGGCGAGCTAAAGGGACAGAAGGCGTTTCGCTCTAGACTTGAGTTCCTTCGACTATCAGGCTCTTTCACCAACTCTCCAATAACTATTATAGGCCAAAGTAGAAGACCATTTAAAGCCCATGCAAAAAGGAGTCAATGCTCATTAAATGGACCTGAAAAGAAGATATTCTCTTTCGGCCAAACAGAGAGACATAGAAAACCAGGATCATTAGAGCATTAAATGAGCCTTGAATTACAAGATATTATCAAATAGAAACAAACATCCTTGTCCTAGAGGCTAGGTTTTGGGTCCTATATAAACCCCATATTGTTTAGATATATAACTAAGTAAGCTATCATAAATACACATAACAATCAAATTCTCTCTAAATTTACTACATCTCAATCATCATTTCTAGCATTCAGTCATTAACTCATTAATCACATTCAATAAAGTTCTTAAACCTTTCACCCATCATCTCTAACTTGAGGTTTAGAGCATTTATCACAAGGGGAAAACCCTTGTGACTATTTCAGGTCACTTCAAGATCAAGGAAGAGAGTTGTCGAGTGAGAATCAAGAGAAGTTCAAGTCATTAATCGTCAATTACCATCCTTAAATACATACCCCTCCGAATTATATTATCAGTTAGGTTAAGCGGTTCTGATATAATATATGTGGGTTAAGCAGATTAATTGAATAATATAGACTAAAAAAAATTGCATTACACGACATAGTGAAAAATCTGGAAACAATGCTTATACTAATAAGATAGCAGAAGTTTTCACTTGCACATTCAGTCATTCTTCATACAGCACTAACTAAGAAAATAACACGAGTAGAGTCCACATGTACAAGTTGATAACAAGGATTAAAACAACTGAATAGTTTTGGTAAGTAAATTAATCCCTAATGGATTGGAAAACAAAGGAAAAGGCAAATATATAACAACTGGAAACTTACAGCTTAAATTCTGCAAATTTTGAAAGAAACAGAACACCTTATTTAGTTATGCCCTACTATAATATACAAAGTGACAAAATAATTCTTACAATTACTTGCCTGCAAATGCTTTTTAAATTGCAAGGCTAACACCTTTTACACATCTACCTCTATCTCATCAATCGCAAGTTGGATAGGTTCCTCTTGAACAGATTTCTCAACTTTAACATTGTCATGACTACAATAAAACTCAAACAACCCCATGAATACATCTCACTTTTTCTATCAACTTAAACCTTGGATCTAAAATGACAGCCACAAACAACAAGTAATTCATATTCCCAATACTAACCCCCAGCTAAAGGGAATTTTTGAAACCTTAAGCCATTCCCACACACCGACCGGGGTGGATGTTCAGTACGGTTGATTCGGCATCAAAGAAGACCATTCACAGACTACTTTCTTTCAATTTCCAATATTATGGTTTCAATGCGGGAGAAAAGAGAGATTAGTGCCTTGGGCGAGGATGGACCAAAGAAACGTATTGACCCGCTCGAGTGGGAATATATGAAGCTGGTGAGAGTGATCAAGCCAATAGTTCCCCACTGAACGAGGAAGGCAACAATCTCCTTCTTTCCTGTACAACTTTAGGATCCTTTATCACAAAGCCAATTTCCTAAAAGCATCCCTCTTTTCAAAAAGGCATTTTAGAAAAAGGAAGGGAACTTTCTCATTGAAGGGAGTAATAGGAATGAAGGATTCTTCCTGTTTGGTTTTTCTTCTTTATATAGACTACTTTTTTCTGAAATAGTACTTTACTTTTTCTAATACTATCGGTCGTTACCTAGCTTCGTAATTTCGTGGATCTTGAATTGAGTTTGAGTTAAAGAAGATGCATTCCATTACGGATAGGAACTGGGACTATCCCTATTCCTACATGAAAGAAATCCCTTTTATGCAGATTCTGAAATGCCGAGAACCTGGTCTTCTTGTTCACACATCAGCTGCTACAGAAAGAAATAGATCTTATTCTCCTAAAGCCCAAAATCCATTTCGTCATCCGGTTGCAACAACGCTCGAACGAGTGAATCAATTCGAAAAGAAGGCTTTAGTGCGAGTTAAAAGTACGCTTGCGTGGCATTGTAGTGCTATAAAACCTCATTTTTCTCATCTCCAGACCCCCACGACTATTCAAAAAGCACTGCTCTTTTCTCACATCTACCTAACCAACAAGGACTACCCTCAACTAAGTCAAGAAAGGAATGTGTTTCCCCTGTCGGGCCCACCGAAAGAAACCTGACACTTTAGTATTCTCTTATTTATCACTTGTGTCTACTCTTTAGGTAGAATACCGTCACCCATTTTTACTAAGAAACTGAAAGGTAAAAGGGGAGACTATGCGAATGGTTTAATTGATGACTTCACTTCGATCTCTTCGACTGAAGGAGACTTCAATCATTCAACTTTAGCTTCTGAAGGAAGAATGTCACTTGGAATTTCGGAAAGTGATTCTTCTCGAACTGCTTCCACATATAGTACTCCCCAACCTTTTCCTTAGAAGTAGGATAAAAATGTTTATAAAAACCAGGCTATCTCTCTGAATCAGATTATTCACTAGGCTGTTAAGCCATCGTCTAGTCTTCTCTTCAATTAAATTGAATTTCAAATGAAAATAGAGAAATACAAAAGATATTTGGAATTAGATCGGTCTCGAAAAAATGACTTCTTATACCCACTTATTTTTCGGGGTCGTTGTAAACTTTTTTATCCTACTTCTAAGGAAAGGGCTGGGGAGTACTAGATGCAGAAGTAGTTCCAGTCCCAGTTGCTAAGGTGGCGTAGGGAGAGGTAAGAGATGCCCCACCAAGGAATCCTAGGGGACTCTTTGTGATGTGATCCTACCCTCGGGTGTGAGGGTCGAATGACAATCAACAAAAGGAGGATCTAGCCGAACGAATTTTATCTAGGCAACAAGACACAAGAAAGGAAAGACACGCAAAGATATATATTTGGCGGAGAATAAACAAGAAATTAGCAGAGGATTTATGGAATAATTACCCGGAATTTAGAAGGATAAATTAAGGAGAAGGAGATTTGAGCACTTGATGAGGCAACGAACATCCATGTAGTTTGTCATCCACGAAAGAAATTCCAGCCATTATTAAACTCCTCTTTCATTCATTTAATTCATCAAACCAAATTGCAAATCAATAATTTTCGGAGAGAAATCGGGAGGAGTAATCTCTAACTCAACGATTTATCTCAAGAAATTCAAGTGGAGAGCCCAAGGCTAAGTTGATACAAGAAAAGGAGTATTCTCAACTCTCAAATATCATACAAAGTCTAAAGCTGCCTAATAAAATGAAGAGCTAAACTATTTATACAAAGAGAGTAAAGAAAAATGTCAAAATTGGAATTTGACGCAAAACTGGGCGTAATTACGCCAATAGGACGGCGTAACTTACGCCAGGAGCAGAAGGAGAAATGGCTGGTGCAGGTAGGCTGACATAAGTTACGCCCAGAGGTCGACGTAATTACGTCAGAAGCAGTAGCGCTCTTGGTGGAGCAGAGCAGGCGGGCGTAATTTACGTCAAGGCCAACGTAATTTACGCCAAGATCAATAGCTTGGTCAGTCGATGGGAAGGTCTTCAGCATGGTGCGCAATCAAATTGACAACCTGATTTTTGGCTTGGCACAAATCCTCTCCCATTTTAACTTCAAACCATAAGGCCAACCTCTTGGCCTTGCTACGAGTGATAGGACCTTGAGGCAAGAGATCTTGATCTTCGGAATTGGCCTTAGAAAGGTCCATGATCACATCAACTCCTCCCCCTTCGACAAGATTCGTCCTCGAATCTATTTCTTGGCGATTTTCATCATCTTCAGGACAAAGAGATAAGTCATTGACGTTGAAAGTATGACTTATTGCCCCATACTCGCTTGGAAGGTCTAGAATATATGCATTGGCATCGATGCGGCGGAGGATTTGAAAAGGGTCGTCGCCTCGGGGACTCAGTTTGCCTTGTCTTTGGTGAGGGAATCATCCTTTGCTCCAATGTAGCCACACCCATTGACCCGGTTCAAAAGAAGTAGGGATCTTGCCTTTGTTGCGCTTAGCGGCTTCTTTTTCGTTCATGCTTTCAATGCTTTTACGGACTTGCTCATGGAGTTTCTAGACAGCTGCAGCCTTGGCACTCCCATCTACACACTTAAGAGAACTCAAGGGAAAAGGTAAGAGATCAAGAGGGGTTAAGGGCTTGAACCCGTAAACCACCTCAAAAGGAGAATAACTAATAGAAGAATGATAAGCATTATTATAAGCAAAATCAACAAAGGCTATGCATTCCTCCCATTTCACTCCATGCTTAGCAACCATTATATGAAGTAATGATCCTAAAGTCCTATTAACCACCTCCGTTTGGCCATCAGTTTGAGGGTGGCACGTGGTGGAGAAGAGGAGTTTAGTACCTAACTTCGACCAAAGGGTCCGCTAAAACTGGCTTAGGAACTTAGTGTTCCTGTCACTCACAATACTCTTAGGCATACCATGTAATCGCACCACATGTTGGAAAAATAAAGATGCAATATGTGCGGCATCATATATTTTCGAACATGGTATAAAATGTGCCATTTTAGAAAGCCTTAGTTTGTCATTCTCCCCACTCGAATGCGACATTTTTCTTGGTCAATTCGTTGAGTGGTGCGGCGATTGTTGAAAAATTGGGCACAAATCGGCGGTAAAAGCTCGCAAGACCATGGAATGACCTCACTTCACCAACATTATTGGGAATTGGCCAATCTTGGATGGCTTTCACCTTGTCGTCATCTACTTGTACGCCACCTATACTCACAACAAAACCAAGGAAGGGAACATGCTAGGCTTTAGGGAAAAGTGAGTTTATTTGGTTGGAACTGGAATTTAGTTAGGACTAGTTGGTTTCTTTTTGGTCAAATTGTCAAGAGAGGGGTGAGGTGGCTTAAGGCATTTAATGCAAGGGATTAGGATTTTGACCCTTGATTTGCAAGGTGTGGCCGGCCAAGTGTAGGGAAATTATTTAATTATTTTGCTAAACACTTGGTTAACAACTTTATAACACAATTTTGGATCAAAAAGTGTGATGGCCAAGAACACTAAGAACAAATGAAGAACACCACAATCACACCCAAATGACTTTCTCCAGATTTTAAAATTTTAATTTTGCCAAAGTGATCACAACCAACAATCAAAAGCCCACTTGAAATAGCTTTCGAAAATATCGCACGAAACTCAAGATTTCAAGGACGAAAGGTTCTAACACTTTTGACGAAAGCTGGAAAAATTCGATAGGCAGCCAAAAGCTCCACTACCACTTGATGTGATCCTACCCTCGGGTGTGAGGGTCGAATGACAATCAACAAAAGGAGGATCTAGCCGAACGAATTTTATCTAGGCAACAAGACACAAGAAAGGAAAGACACGCAAAGATATATATTTGGCGGAGAATAAACAAGAAATTAGCAGAGGATTTATGGAATAATTACCCATAATTTAGGAGGATAAATTAAGGAGAAGGAGATTTGAGCACTTGATGAGGCAACGAACATCCATGTAATTTGTCATCCACGAAAGAAATTCCAGCCATTATTAAACTCCTCTTTCATTCATTTAATTCATCAAACCAAATTGCAAATCAATAATTTCCGGAGAGAAATCGGGAGGAGTAATCTCTAACTCAACGATTTATCTCAAGAAATTCAAGTGGAGAGCCCAAGGCTAAGTTGATACAAGAAAAGGAGTATTCTCAACTCTCAAATATCATACAAAGTCTAAAGCTGCCTAATAAAATGAAGAGCTAAACTATTTATACAAAGAGAGTAAAGAAAAATGTCAAAATTGGAATTTGACGCAAAACTGGGCGTAATTACACCAATAGGACGGCGTAACTTACGTCAGGAGCAGAAGGAGAAATGGCTGGTGCAGGTAGGCTGACGTAAGTTACGCCCAGAGGTCGACGTAATTACGTCAGAAGCAGTAGCGCTCTTGGTGGAGCAGAGCAGGCGAGCGTAATTTACGTCAAGGCCAACGTAATTTACACCAAGATCAATAGCTTGGTCAGTCGATGGGAAGGTCTTCAGCATGGTGCGCAATCAAATTGACAACCCGATTTTTGGCTTGGCACAAATCCTCTCCCATTTTAACTTCAAACCATAAGGCCAACTTCTTGGCCTTGCTACGAGTGATAGGACCTTGAGGCAAGAGATCTTGATCTTCGGAATTGGCGTTAGAAAGGTCCATGATCACATCAACTTGCCCCAATGATGGCCTTTCTGATCTCATCGGTATTCTTGTTTGACTCTTTGCACAACAGAAATTCATGGAAAAAAGTGTTGGAAGGGATCCAGAAAATCTCAAAGTAACATTATAAAACAGCTTCAAGAACTTTACAAATGTACAATTTTCCCAATCAATTTCTTTAGGAGCTACAATTCATAATTAACTACCATTTGAGCAAGAGCAAGCCTACATGCAGTGACGGAGCCAGGAATCGATGTTTGGGGGGGCGACAGTGATAGATTTAGGATTTGTATTCAGGGGGTGCGGGGGTTCGCCCCCGAATTTTTTTTTTGAGTATTTTAAAGGGAAGTTAAACGAGCTAAACGAAAAATTGAAAAAAATGTTTAAGAGTATTTGTACTTTACCTTGCAAGTTGCACTTTAAAACTGTAACACACTAACTCGGTACAAACAAAATTATTCTAACAATGGGTGTGCATCATTTCGAGTTACAATACACGATGGTGAAAATTTTGAGAGTTAGGTTTTGAATTGGGGATTTCGAATTTTTAGAAAATCTGGGTATTTTTGGAGCGAAATTGAAAGTTGGGTTTTGTTTAGAGAAGGATTAGGAGTTAAAGTTTCAATTTTGGGAGAATGTGGTTTAATGGAGGAAATTTGGTTGAGGGAGAGGGAGAGTACGGGTTGGAATTGGAAATTTTGAGTGCTCATTTTTTTTTTTTGAGGGAGAGGGAGAGCACGGGTTGGAAATTTTGAGTCATTGAGTGCACATTTTTTTTTATTATTATTACTAATATACTAATGACATATATTAAAAAAAAAATTAAAAAAATTAAAAAAAGTTTGGGGTGGCCATAGCCTCCCCTGGTCATACGGCCATAGCCTCCCCTGCCTACATGTGTCTTGATTAAACGTGACATCTCCATCCCCTAACTTAAATTGTTTGCACTGTGTCCTCAAGTGACTCCACATCTTTTCTTGAAGCACAAGCGTAATCTTTCCCACAATAGTTACATTTAGCCCCAAAATGCCTTTCTATCATCCTTTTGATCAGTGTTGATAACTTGAGCATTAACATAAGGGTTGTTGCCAGCCAGAGGCGGAGCCTCGTTAGGACCAGAGGGGGCTACAGCCCCCCCAAACTTTTCAAATTGCTTGCTTTAGCCCTGCCTAACCTATGCTTCAGTTTTTGCCTCAGCCCAATAGCCCCCCCAAACTTTTAAACTTTTCAAAAAAACCCACTCTGTTCTCAATTTATCATAGCTTATTTACTTTTTTATTTTTCTAAATTGAAAAATTTAATACGTTTAATCAATTCTTAATTTACTTTCACAACAATTAAAATAATAATCAAGATATATTTCTAATAATTTTCCTAATTATATCCAATCACGTATATTGTATGATTGGATATAATATTGTATGAATTCTAATATATAATTATTTTTTTTTATTATTTTCTTATTTATCTTTTTGTTAAATTTATCTAAATATTTGTTATTTAGTAACGGATACAAATACTTTTAACCATTTTTTCAATTTTTTACTTAGTTCATTTGCATTTCCTTTAAAATACTCCAAAAAAAAATCGGGGCGCTGCCCCCGAACCCCCACACTTCTTGAGTACAAATTCTCAATCCGTCACTAATCTCGCCCCCCCAAACATCGAGGCCAGGCTCCGCCACTGTTGCCAGCTGCTTCGTTCTCAGCAACTACTTGGTGTGGACTGTCAACTGCCTTACTTTGAGGTACTTTTGCTGTCACTAAGCTAAGATCGGTTCGTGATACTTTTCTATCCTAATTTCTCACTATTAAACTAAGACTAATCTTATTTACGGGTTAACCTATTAACTAACTATTTCAAATACAATGATCAAATTCATAATTTCTTGTTTAAAAATAAGAGTATTAAAACACTCACGTCACATTACTTATTAGAAAATTTATAAAAGCACTTTTCTTAGTCATGAATTCTTCCTAGTTGAATTTAATTGTGTACTCTATATCTCGGAACTTAAAACTTTTTACATTGTTTTTCCTGTTATAAAAAAAAAGTAGCAAGACTGATGAAAAAAAAAAGTTCCTTGTTACATAATAATTAAAAGTTACTTAATTAACGGTGGCAAAAAATAATTATAATTGGACAAAACATTCGGACAATTCTTCTCATGATGCTATTCCCAAATATATCTGCATGTTACTTGATCAACAAAGCTCACATGCTATGGCACATTAAAAGCCATCCATTTAGGGCTCAAACATGCTTTTGCCCCATCTAACCAACATTATTCACCCTTGACCGAATTAATCTAATGATCACATGTTCAATTACAAAACCAATAATCACTATATTGCTTGATTTGTGATTAATATATATTGTTTCATGATTGAGAAAAACGAAGTGTTTTCAATATTCATATTAAAACTACTTATAATCTTGAGTGGATCGGAGATCGAATTTCAAAAATATTAACATTTTTACGAGTTCCATCTCAAAATTAATCATAAATTAAAGATAATTTTTATTTTATAGTCAGAATCATTATTCGCATTGGGTCAAACAAGTAGAATAAAGTATTTTTGTCCAGTAATTATTGCATATACCACAATTTAACCAATAATTTATTATTTAAGACTTAAAAATGTCAAACAAAACAAGTACCCACTCCAACTATATGGTGGTATTTATTCTACTATATTTATACTTCTCTTAAATTATAATGTTAAAATTTAAAAGTCATATAAGATGTTTATTAGAGAATCATTAAGGAGTACTAAGACTTGAATATGTTATTAGAATTCCTTTATACCACTTAGCCACTCATATTATATGCTTAAGTTCACTTGCTCTCCTCTCTCGCTATATATAGCTGCTAACTACGGAAGCCAAAAAAACATCAAGAACCAACCCCTTCTGCTAGAAACAATGGCCTACGCTAAGTTTCTTGCCTACACAATCTTAGCCATTCTCTTCTTCTCATCATTGCCCTCCCCAACTGAATCAACTGATCTCGTCCCTCGGCGCCGCTCCATGAAATCTAATCCAAAGGCCACAGCAGCACAATTGCTGAGTGCACATAACAGAGTAAGGGCAAAACACAAACTCCCACCTCTCAAATGGAACACCAGGTTGGCAACTTACGCGAAATGGTACGCGAACAAGAGGCGAACGGATTGCGCATTGGTCCATTCCACGAGCGACTATGGTGAGAACATCTTCTGGGGCAAGGGGGTAGGTGGAAAGCAACTGATGCTGTTGCTGCTTGGGCAGTACAGGAGGCATACTTTGATTACAAATACAACACTTGCTTGCCTAACAAGGATTGCTTGCATTACACACAACTGGTGTGGAGGAACACAAAGCAGGTGGGGTGTGCAATGATCAAGTGCAAGAGTGGTGATACATTTGTGCTTTGTGAGTATTACCCTCCTGGAAATGTTATAGGGGAGTGGCCATATTAGTTAACCCTTTTCAAATCTGCTTCTTCGGATATTTATCTCTTTACGAGCCAATTAGTTGCGAAAACATGATTAGTACTGACCATGTATGCTCGGTAATACATGTGGTGGAGATTTAATATAAAATTAGGTCATGGGAGATCTGCAAATGATTTTTATGTAAAATTTGAATTTTTTTACTCCTGACAGTTCATAATTCATAGTTGATAGTGGTGGAAGACCATTCAATAAAAAAAGTTTGATCTGTTTAATTAGCTCTGACAAGCCCCCACTGATTGATCAAAGGCATAATTAACCACAAATAAAGCTCAATTCCATTAAAATAAACTCATTGATTGGGTCATTTGGAATCGGACTTTATTAATCAAATAATAAAACAAAAGATTGGGTAAAATATACTCAAAATCTGTGAAGTTTTTACACTTTACATAGTAACTTTCATGGCCAAAAGGTAAAGTTAATAAGAACATTAGGGTAATTTGTAAGTTTAGTTAGGTTCTAAATTTGCAGAATCAAGAGTCACATGTCGTTCAAGTTAACCTCAATACCTGGTCAGGAATTCCAAATGGATGATGACATAGGAAATAAGCTGCTGTTCCAACCTGATGTGCTGACAAATCTCTATCACTGATATTCTGGTACCTGACAGAGCTGCTTTGTGCTATTTCTTTACTGGTAGATTGACTACCCTTCTCTTTCTGCTCATAGACGATGCAAATTCCACACTCTTTGACATGAAATCCAGGCGGCAAATGCAACGAAACATTCACTAGATCCCCTGCTTCCAATTGATCTCCGATCTTCCAATGGCTTAACCATAACATATCTTCATTGGCTTTTGGAACTGCAAAGAAGGTTGGGCTATAGGCCCAGGTTGTTCCCTTGGTTTCATTCATGACTCTAGCATAGCACCCACTGGGAAAAAACTGAACGATGAGATCATCGTGTGTGTATAATGCGCATAGATTTAGTCCGCAGATATTGTGCCCAGGAAGTGGAGTCACATCGAAAGATATTGAGGAGCCATGGTTTTTATGCCTGAACCTGCTCGGAATATCAGGACCCAAAAGGTAAGAACTTAAAATACCACATTCGTGCAGCACCTGAACCATCAAAACATTGTCCACAGAAATCATACGCTCACATCATCATCAAGGATTAAAAAGCAATTCTTTTAAAGTAAGGAATTGACAAAACGGATTTGAGGTGGGAAAGAACCTGTGGAGAAGTTTTTCTTTCACAGTTTGCCATGGCATTGCATATAGTCATTTCAATGTTGTCTGCAGAACCCAAATTGAACAGCTCCAGATCATTGATAATTTCTGTGCCCACGTTTGTGATTGGCTCCAATTTGAACAAGCCTTCCACTTCAACAAGTTGGGTACAGCCAGAAAGTACCACCTGCGATGTTCTAAGCAACTTCGGTAGTTTTGTAATTCGTTCCAGTGATGTACAGCCTTCTGCACTCAATTCCTTTAAACTTGGGGGGAGCTCCGGCAAGGATTGCACCTTTGTGCAACGGTCTAAGCAAAGGCGTCGGAGCCTGGTTAGGCTCTTGATGCTTTCAGGTAGAATGTGAGTTGGGTTTCCAGCTATATCTAAAGACTCCAAGGAATGAAGAAAGCTTAGATCATGAGGAATAGTAAACTCTGAAATGTTACAGTCTGCAAGATGCAAGTCTATCAAAGAGCAAGGCAAAAATGCCAATGAAAAGGTGATTGATTTTGGGTTATTCTTTGTTAACAACCAAGACAAGAAGGTTGAATAGAATGAAGCATTATTGTCGTGCGAATCATACATGGAAGTTCTGTCACCACAAATCACACTCGAAGAATCCACTTCGCCAAACTCGTTAGGCATCAGCTCTAGTTTTGAGCAACCAGATAAATCTAGTGTTTTGAGAGACCTCAAAAGTTGTATTGTTGTTGGAACCTTCTTCAGATTTATACAGTCTTTTAAGTTTAGAAAAACAAGCCTCTGAAGCTTTCCAGTGGATTCACCAACCTCAACTAGGTTTGTGCAATGTTTAAGCTTCAATCTTTCAAGTGAAGGAATTCCAGTTAAATCAGGGGTTTTCACAAGACCATGGCAATGGCTGAGGTTAAGGATTTTCAACTCAGGAAAGAACTGTTGCCAAAAAGAAGAAAAAAGTTGATTAGTCTTCAATGGATGTATAATATATGTGCAGAAAATGGAAGGATATATTGCAGATTAGTGTCATACCCTTCTTCCTTTCCAAACATTTATTATGCTGCTGTGGCTCATATCTAGAACAGCAAGCTTTGGTAGGTGAAAATTATCTGGTATACATTTCAAAGAGAATCCTCGCCACGACAACCATACTAAGCTTTTAGGAAGTTGTCCATACTCTCCTTGTACTTTCACATAATTGAGAAGGAGAAACTTTAGATTCTGCATCTTTGCAAATGGCCAAGTTTTCAGCTGTACCACATCAGGTCCATCATCTGAGCCAGTATTTCTCAGTTTCCATGAGAAGAGGTCTACACAAAGTCGTTTTGAAATCCTCGGTTTGTCATCATAATCTTGATAACGGCATCTTTTTGCAGTACATTGATTAAAATTGTATTCTTTTATAATGTGCTGATTGAAGTTGAGGCCCTTGACAGTTGATGTACCCTGTATTGCACATGGAAAGAAACAAAATTAATAAAATGAGGAAAGGCAGGCTAACAGAACATATAATCTTTGACCAACTTATGCATATGATCAGAAGTATATATCTCACAGTATTTTCACTTAATACAGCGAATGCATCATTGTAGCACCACAGTCGACTACGTTTCCCAGGGTCACTGGGACATTCTTGGCGAACAATTTCTTGTGCCATAACTCTGAGGAATGAGTGCATTGTCAGCTTGTTCCCTTCATCAAGTGCTATGAGAGACCTATCAATAAGATCCTGAATCCCAATTAATGTAAAGTAATCACAGCTGTCTAGTATACTAACCACGTAATCTTTGTTCATTCCTACAAAGAAGCAAGCAATATCAAGGAACATATTTTGATTATGGTCATCCTGTAGAGAATCATAGCTCACACTGAGGATCTTTTGAATTATACTGTCAGGAATCACATTCACCTTCCGCAAAGCACTTTCCCAGACATCTATGCCTTTTCCACTTAGAGATGAACCCAAAACTTTAAGTGCTAACGGAAGGCCTCTACAAAGACGCACTGCAGCTTTAGCAAGGTTGATATAACTTTCAATTGGATGATCTTGTCCAAATGCATGCCAACTGAAGAGCTGAAGTGATTCATTATCATCCAACAAATCAACTTGAAACGTTCTATTAACTTTGTGAAGCTTTAGTATACTCATGTGTCTAGCTGTTATAATAATTTTACTACCTGGGGAAAACCACTCCTGATTTCCAACTAATGCATCATATTGGTCTGATTGATCCAAATCATCAAGAACAACAAGAACTCTTTTGCAGGTTACTGCCTCTTTGATCTTAATAATACCTTCATGTACATTGTTTATTTTGTTTGATTTTCCAGTTATATCAGAAAGGAGTTGGGATTGCAAGCGAACCATACCATTAGGTTGCTCACAAGTTTCCCTAACATTCGAAAGAAAACTCCCAGCTTCAAATTTGTCGAAGTTCTGGTTATAGAATGTCTTGGCAATTGTTCCCTTCCCAATTCCACCAACCCCATGAATTATTGCTACGCCGGCATCATCTGATTCATCTTGCACCCACAGATTAATAGCAGCAACCCGAGATTCTATTCCAGGTAAATAGGAATCAACAACCATCACTTTGCGCCTGAGCTGATTTTGAATTTCATTGACAATGGTTTCAACAAATTGTGATTCGTAACTGCATTTTGAAAAACAGGCACACACAATTAGGAAGAAGAAACAGAAGTAAGTTAGACTAAAAAATCTTCAAGCGAACTGTACACAAGCATGTGGAGGATGTATCTTACAAGACAATCTGGTAGAGGAAATGCAATCTTGCACTTTGTATTTCACATTATAAAAGATACTTCTACTGTATTCTACACGTAGAAACTAGCTCCTTTTTCAACAGCTGGAGTTTCCGAGATTAAGGAAGCAAAACAAGAAAAAATTGCAAAGGTGGAGTCTTAAATTGAGTTGCACAAGTAGTATGACAGACATGTAATTATTGCCGATTTGAAAAAAGTTTGTAGTAATGCTCATCTTTATTATATGGTGGCAACTGAGAATTTTTAGAATGGCAAACCAAGATACACATTCCAGAAAGCAACTTTAGATGTATATGAAGGATTTTCTTCGACTAGGACCAATTCTTCTATCAAAAGTTAGTATGTCACTATGAACACACTGAGCTATGCATTATCATTCCAATTCCAAGTTAAACAATCATTTCTAAGTCTCTAACAACTGCAACTGACACAATAACTAATAGCTTTTGAGTGGTCAGTCAGCAATGACATAAAGCCTAAATTCAATCCCAAGTTCCATTCTTCATTTCAAATCTTGATTTTCCTTTCACATCCATGTCAGGTGGCCCATTTCATATAAATTCAGTAAGCTTTCACAGCAAAAGTCTCCCTTAGCAAACAAAAGCGTGTAAACCAGGTCTACCTAATAAAAACTTCAATAAGCACCTCCAAATTTCTATCATCTCTAGCAAACCTAACTTTTCTAAACTTGATAAATTTGGATGCCCAATAACAATTTCTTTATATACTAAACATTATATGTACTGATAATTGCTGCTGCTAAAGAAGAAAGTACAGTGTGAGAAGTTACCCATCTCCTAAAACCATGCCTCCCAAATCAGCAACTTCTTTGAGAGCTGCCCTCCATCCCTCCACCCTGTCCATCTCCTTCTCGAACCGCTTTTCGTGCTCAGCAAAAGCTTTGCCATAGCTCCCATTCTGTTTCCTGACTTGGGTTGGCTCCACATCATAGAAAACCGGCACCACTTTGTGCCCACTGCTTCTTCTCCGCTCCATGATCATAACAAGCTCATCAAGACACCATCTTGAAGTAGCGTAGCTGATGGAGAACACAATTAGAGAGATTCTTGATTCTTGAATGGCTTTCTTGAGTTCGATTTCAATCTCTTCCCCTCTGGGCATCTCGTCATCGTCCCGAAATGTGTGAACCCCAGCTTGCTTTAAAGCTGCGTAGAGGTGATCGGTGAAACCTTTGCGGGTGTCTTTGCCTCTAAAGCTCAAGAATACTTCGTAAGTGTGATTACAAGGTGATGATGAAGTTGGGGGTTCTTGGATTCCTGCAGTAGCCATTGATGACTGGTAAAGTTTTTGTTTTTCCTCCTGCTTTGTATCAGAAAATGATACTGATAACCTTCTATAGATGAGAAAACCAACTAACCAAGTCAACGAACATAAAAATTAACAAAATCAACAATAACAAGAAAAAGACGTGGGAAATTAAATAACGGGAATCGATAACGAACTAACGATCACGATATCGCGTTTATATGATAATTTATACTTGAGAGCTGCTAATAGGGTTGATCAGTTTGCCTGATCAGTTTGCCTGACTGACGTAACATTTGCCACGTCATTACACAAAATTACAAAATTGCCATTATCGTAAAAATTCCAAAAAAGAATGTAAAAATTATTAAAAAAATGTAAAAATTCTATAAAAAATGCAAAAATTCTAAGAAAATGAAAAACATGAGAAAAAAATATAAAAATTCTAAAAGCATCGTAAAATTTCTAAAAAAAATGTAAAGATTTCAAAAAAAATTGTAAAAATTCCAAAAAAAATGTTGAAATTAGAAAAAAATTATAAAAATTCAAAATAAAATGTAAAAATTCAGAAAAAATATAAAAAATCCCAAAAAAATGTAAAAAATTCCAAAAAAAATGTAAAAATTCCCAAAATATATAAAAATTCCCAAAATAATTAAAAAAAAGAAAAAATTCTAAAAACATTGTAAAATTTCCAAAAAAAATGTAAAGATTCTAAAAATTCTAAAAAAAACGTAAAAATTCCAAAAAAATGTAAAAATTCCAAAAAATGTAAAAATTCAAAAAAAAACGTAAAAATTTAAAAAAAAATAAAAAATAATGTAAAAATTCAGAAAAAGATAAAAATTCTAAAAAATTCCAAAAAAAACATCGTCAAATTTTTATAATTTTTACATTTTCTTATTTTTAGTTTAATTTTTTTTTAGAATTTTTACATTTTTTGGGAATTTGTACAAATTTTTTTGAAATTTTTTACGTTTTTTCTGAATTTTTAGATTAATTACATTATTTCGGAATTTTTATAATTTTTACATTTTTTTGGATTTTTTCGTTTTATGAATTTTAAATTTTTTTTTTGGAATTTGTACATGTTTTTTTGAATTTTTACATTTTTTTAATTTCTAGATTAATTAAATTATTTTTGGAATTTGTACATTTTTTTGGAATTATTACATTTTTCTGAATTTTTAGATTAATTTTCTTTTGAGTTTTTTCGTTTTATGAATTTAAATTTTTTTTTGGAATTTGTACATGTTTTATGGAATTATTACATTTTTTTAAAAAAAATTTACATTTTTCTGAATTTTTAGATTAATTAAATTATTTTTTAAAATTATTACATTTTTTAAAAAAATTTACATTTTTTCTGAATTTTTAGATTAATTAAATTATTTTTGGAATTTGTACATTTTTTTGGAATTATTACGTTTTATGAATTCGTTTTTGAATTTATACATTTTTTTAAATTTTTTTATGAAGGAGTGAAGGAGTGTGTCGTTCATCTGAAGGAGGAGGGGTGTGTAAATGAGTAAAAAGGAGAGTGAAAGTAAATCAGTGGCAATTTTGTAATTAAATCAGTGGCAATTTTGTAATTATTTATGCAGTTGCCACGTCAGTCAGGCAAACTGATCAGGCAAACTGCTCAACCTTTTTAGCATTTCCCTTTATACTTTTTGAATAAAATTAAGATAATTATAAGTCAATTATTTCTTCGTATTGGTTATTTTGGTGTGAAATTTATTCATTTCACTCTTAGTTTAAATCTCAGTGAAAAATCAATAAAAATATTAAGAGATTCAATATCTTTTGTTTAGCCACTTAGGTTGGAAATAATAAAAAAAACAAAAATTGTAAAGGTTAAATAACGGTCATAGGTCCCGTATATAACGATGTTTCCGAAAATGTATTATTAATTTTTTTGTATGAAATAGTTAATTATAAAGATAATTAGATTAAATGATAATAATTACTATTAATAATAAGATTTAAACAAAGTTGATAGTTGGTTACACTTTAATTAACATTCATTAATAACTCATTATTATAATTAATTACTTAATAAATACATTCAAAATCTCATATTATTATTGACTCTAGGATTTAGGATCTGGAAATCTCGACTAAGTCGTTTTTTATTCTTAATTGAGACAAATTCTTAACATCTTTATCCGTTGATATTTCTATTTATTAATATGAGAAAAAGTCAAAGCTCTTACACCGTGGATGACACGTCAGTTTTCCGTTTTATTAACATTGTACAACTATTAATCAACCAACAAAAAAAGCAAGAGGACGAACCTTCCTCCGTTACACAAGCCCCAATACGACATCGTCCGAGACAAGTTCTCATCACGAGATGGAGAAGGCGGTGGCGTGTAATATCATAATATGCAAGAAAAGCACAGCAAGTCCAAAACGGCGCGTGATTTAAGATTTAGAATTTTGTAATCAATAAATAAACACATACAATTCCCATGATTTTTCTTAACTTTTAGAATTATAGTAAAACCTTTGTGTATATAGAAAATAATATTTTTGGTTCTTTTATTTTTAGATTTTGTTTAAACGAGCCCCTTAACTTTAAAAACTACAAATCATCCTTTTACTATTTCAAATTTTCAATTTTTACTGTCCCAAACTTTGTTTGCGTTTGTTGTGGTCGGTTTTTTTTGTTAAATTAGTACATGTGACTATTTTTTAATTTCTTTTACGTATTTCTAAAATCGCATGCTATCAATAAAAATAAAAATAAAAAACTAAAAGTGAGATAATATATCATTGTGGTGATGTCATCTCATCGTTTAGGCAACTTCACTCAATGTCACATAAGCTTCCATTTTATCTTTTAAATAATTGTTAGTATGCAATTAGTGTTATAATTATTGATTGAATATGAATACATTTAGGATTATAAATGACTAGAATTTAAAGATTTTAATACATTAAGTAAGAATGTAAAATGGCAATTAAAAATATATAATACAAAAAAATAGCAAATCAAGTAAATAGATAAAGAAAAAAAGAACATACGATAAAATAATAAATAATAAAAAATATGGGAGAAAAATATATATTATTACTAAAGTCATACTATAAGGGGAAAAAATTAAAAAATAAAGTGTTATACATTTGCTTAGTGACATTTAAAGGGTTAGGTTATGATTTTTTTAATAATTGAAGTAACTAAAAATATGGGAGAAAAATATACAGTACTGCTAAACTCATGATGCAAGAACAATTGTCATACAAATGGTTAAAAATATTTAAAAGGTTAGATAACTACTTTTTAATATAATTGAGGTAATGGAATATTTTTTAATGTAGTATAACCATGTAAATAAATAATAGATAAAAGAGAGTGAAAATTAAAAAATGAGAAAAAAAGAGTTGAGAAAAATGATAGAAAAAAATGATAGTAAACGAACGACAAAGATTAAAGAATAAAATGACGAGAAGTGGTTCACGCCATATTATGAGAAATTATTTATTTTAAACAATAAAATATATAGTACCGCTAAAGTCATGTTGCAAAATGAATATTAAACAAAAATACTTATATAACTGAACAATATTGTTTAAGGAGTTAGAATAATTTGTACGAGTGAAAAAAATATAGTAATGGTAAATTCATATTGCAAGAATAATTTGTACATTTTTTTAATAAATAAAGAGTTAGATAAATGGTAATTAATATATAAAGGGTTAAATATTTAATTAGTCTAATTGTGGTTCTAAAATGTATTTTAATATAACTTAGCTATGTGTATAAATAATAATATTTAAAAGGATAAGAGCGAGTGAGGAATTAAAGAATTAGGAAAATAAAGTTATAAGAGATGAGATAACTAACACAATTCATGTAATTGATCTAAGTAATAATTGGTTTTATCTAATTATAGAAAAAATGCAGATGTCACACAAGCTTCCATATTGTCTTTTTAATAGTAATTGTTAAAATTCAATGAATGTTATAATTATTGATTGAATATGAATATATTTTAGAATATAAATAACTAGAATTTAAAATTTTTAATATATTAAGTTAGAATGTAAGAAGTCAATTAAAAAGTTACAAAATAAAAAAAATAGCAAATTAAGTACATAGAAAAACAAAAGAGAACATACGATAAGATAATAAAATAATTAAAAATATAGGGGAAGTCAATTAAAAGCTAAAATACAAAAATACAAAATCAAGTAAATATAAAAAATAAAAATAAGATAACATGTGATAAAATAAATAATAAAATAATTGAAAATATGGGAGAAAAATATATATTACAACTAAAGTCATGCCAATTATATTTTTTTAAATAAAGTGTCATACATATGCTTAGTGATACTGAAAAGGTTAGGTAATTAGTTTTTTAATAATTGAAGTAAATAAAAATATGGGAGAAAAATATACATTACTGCTAGAGTCATGATGCAAGAACAATTTTTATTTTATTTTAAAAAAATGAAAAGTCATACAAATGGTTAAAGATATTTAAAGGGTTAGATAATTACTTTTTTTATAATTTAGGTAATGAAATATGTTTTAATATAGTATAACTATGTGAATAAATAATAGATCAAACAAAAAGTGAGAATGGAAAAAAGAAAAGAAAAAATAAGATATGAGAAAAATGATAGAAAAAATGATAATAAATGAAAGACAAATATTGAAGAATATATGACGAGAAGTGGTTCATGCTATATTGTGAGAAATGATTTCTTTTAAACAACAAAATATATATTCTCATTAAAGTCATGTTGCATAAACAAATGTAAAAACAAAAATACTTATATTAATTAACAATATTGTTTAAGGAGTTAGAATAATTTGTACGAGTGAAATGTGATTGTGTGCTTAATATGGTTACAATCTCTATCTAATTGTGTGCTTTTAGATAGAGATACTACTGATCCAAGATCATTTTCTTCTCTTTTTGCATAATTGAGGATCTAAAGGTGATTGAGAAAAAAGAAGCCAAAAGTTTTAGAAATTGCCGGAGAAAAGTTAACTCTTGCCCTGGAAGGATTACGGAGCAAACAACCTAAGTCTAGGTCTAGCAGAAAGCGGAGCAACGGAGTTTCTAGAAGCGTGGACCAAAACGCAGAGTTTTGATGACAAATAAGAAATGCGTGTTTTGAGCATTCTCAACTGCCTGGATAAGGATCAACTACGAATTCAAATGACTGCTTATCTAGTTTGATCAAATACAATTTTATATTCGACTTTTAGGAGATAATTAAGAGGATAAATGATATTTCTCTTTCTTTGATTATCAACAATTTTATCTTTTACTTGCTGATTTTAGTTTTAGCTTTTGAACCCAGCTCCTTTCGTTTTTTTCTGAGACAAGAGATTTTTATGCAATTATATTTTTATGCTTTTTAATTATTATTTTTATGTCTAGCTAAATTTTTCATTCCTACTGAAAGCAATAAAAGTTTTTGATTCAGTTTAATTGTGAGATCTAATTGTTTCATATAGTTTCTGCATTTGTGTCTATTCATTCATTGACTTAATACCAATATTGTTCATGTTAGGTTTAAGCATGATCTTCTTAATCTCTAATCTAAATAATTAAAGTAGTTCCCAAAGGTTGTGGATTACAACGTCTGAAGGATAAGCAGACAACTAGATCGATTTCAGTCAGAGGCTCTTTGAGACCAGAGTGAATGCGTAATTAGGTTTAAAGATTGTAAGTGTACCTTATAAGAGTCACTTAAGGTTATAAGTGTATCTTAAGGTTGCTAGATAATTAAGGTCTCTTAATAACTGTACATTTAAGTGACTTGTCGCAGGTGAAAATGAGAGAATCTAATTGTACCTAATTGCTATAGATACTCCATAAATTAGAAATGAATATCTCTTAATAAATGATTAATTAACACTTGAATCATAACCTTCTTATTGCCTTTGCTTGATCTTTTATTATATTTGTTCACCCAATTAATCCTAGACTTGTTCCACCTTCACTACATTATTTCGTTATTATTTTGTTAATTATTTCTCAATTCAAAACACCCACATTTTTACTTTTAGTATTATTTCATTGGTCATCATAAAAAATCTGAAAGTTATTCCTTTTTCTCAGTGGAACGAACTTCTTATCACTATGCACAATTAATTTTTGTTCATCAGTATTAAGTCGCAATCTTAATTATTATTTGACGAATTCGATAACCGATCAAAATGTATATAGTAATGGAAAATCATGTTGCACGAATAATTTGTACATTTTTTTAAGAAATAAAGAGTTAGATAAATTAATATTAATATATAAAGGGTCAAATATTTAATTATTCTAAATGAAGTTATGAAGTGCTTTTTAATATAACTTAGTTATGTGTATAAATAATAATATGTAAAAAACTAAGGCAGAGTGGAGAATTAAAGAATTAGGAAAAGAAAAGAAAATTACGAGAGATGAGACAACTCACATAATTCAAATAATTGATCTAAAAAATAATTGGTTTTATCTAATTATAAAAATGCAAATTCCACATAAGCTTCCATATTGACTTTTTAATAATTTTTAAAATATAATTAATATTTTAATTATTGATTGAATATAAATATATTTTAGAATATAAATGACTAGAATTTAAAGATTTTAAAATATTAAGTGAGAATCTAGAATACAGAAAAAATAGCAAATCAAGTAAATAGAAAAAGGACAAAAGAGAACATACAATAAAATAAGATTGAAAATAATGGAGAAAAATATATATTACTACTACAATCATTCTACAAGAAAAAAAATTTAAAATAAAGTATCATACATATGCTTAGTGATATTTAAAGGGTTAGGTAATTATTTTTTTAATAATTGAAGTAACTAAAAATATACATTACTACTAAACTCATGAGTCAATAACAACTTTAAAATAAAAAAAAATCATCAAAATGGATAAAGATATTTAAAGGGTTAGATAACTACTTTTTTATAATTGAGGTAATGAAATATTTTTTTAATATAGTATCACTATGTGAATAAATACTAGATAAAAGAAAAAATAAAATTGAAAAAGAAAAAAGAAAAAAGAAAAAAAGAAAAAAGAGATGAGAAAAATGATAAAATAATAAACGAATTACAAAGATTAGAGAATAAATGACGAGAAGTGGTTCACGCTATATTGTAAGAAATTATTTATTTTAAATAGCAAATATATATTACCGCTAAAGTCATGTTGCAAAAAATAAAAATACTTATATAAATAAACCATATTATTTACGAAGTTAGAATAATTTGTACGAGTAAAAAATATATGGTAATGGTAAATTTATGTTGGAAGAATAATTTGTACATTTTTTTAAGAAATAAAGAGTTAGATAAATGGTTATTAATACCTAAATGGTTAAATATTTAATTATTCTAATTGAGGTTGTTGAATATTTTTTAATATAACTTAGGTATGTGTATAGTAATAGTTAAAAGAGTAAGAGAGAGTGGAGAATTAAAGAATTCAGAAAAATAAAGAAAATTATAAGAGATGAGATAACTCACACAATTCATGTAATTGATTTAAAAAATAATTTATTTTATCTGATTATAAAAAAATGCAAGTTCAGTAACTATAGTTAGAAAAATAAAATTTAAATTGATTAATAAATTCACTCAACTAATTTATAAATCAAATTACAATAAAATGAAAAATAAAAGTTGTGATAATCCACGTTTTGCACGGGCCAATACATTATATATATGAAATTTGACAGTCAAATGATGGAAAAAAATTGTATAAACAAAATCTTTTAAAAAAGGAAAATATGTAATGCTTATATAAAAAAGTAATTATATCAACTAATATATTAATAGATAAATCTATACAAATTAAAAATTAAATATACCATGCTGGAAATGAACCATTATTTTTTATAATCAGACAATTCGCGAATAACATTAGTCTCATACAGGAGAGGAAGAAGAAGAAAGACACCCTAAAATAATGGACAAAATTAAAAGTAAAATATGAGGGACAATATTGAAAAACGGAAAAAAAAGAGAGGACGAAACTATTGTTATCCGTAAGTGCATGTTTAAAATTTCGTGGAGGTCAATATATAACTGGACACTTGTTGTTTTACTCAATAAAAAAGAAAGAGACTAGACACTTGTTGTCGTTTCCCGTTCCATCCTTCGTCCAAATTATTCTGCTCATCGCCGGCGCCACTTCCACAGTACAGTGCGCGGCGATCAACGACACAACAGCCGCTCCTCTTTCTTCAATGTCAAATCCCTTTCCTCACTGTACTACGCCTTCTATATCTTCTTCTCCCCATTTCCTCCCATTAAATTCTCAATATGCCCTCCCATTTCCTCTCTAGTTCCCCTTCCGCCCCTTCATCCGCCGCCGCCTCCTCCGCCGACCAACCCAGCGACACCGCCGTCTCACTCCCTCCCGTTACCGCCTCATCCTCAACCTCTCCTGATATGTGGGCCTACTTATGGTTCCCTCTCCTCTTCTATGTCTCCAAAGAGCTCCCCTTGACCAGAGCTGAACGATCATCATCTACTCCTTCTACCATCCTCCTCCCGAGTCAGGTTTCGGATAGCTCATCCTCTTCAGCATCACCAGAGGTTTTTGCTCCTGTAACCAAGTGTGTCTTGCCTGACCCTAAGCTGAACTACAGACCGGTCATCGGAATCCTTTCCCATCCCGGCGACGGCGCTTCTGGGAGACTGAGCGATGACGATAATGCATCGTACATCGCTGCTTCTTATGTAAAGTTCGTTGAATCTGCTGGAGCTCGCGTGATCCCTTTGATCTATAATGAACCGAGGGAGATCCTCTTCGAGGTTCGTGGGTCATCAACTGTGTCTGTGATGTGTGAGGAGAGTTATGAGATTGACTTAATGTATAATTGTATGTTTTGCTTGCAGAAGCTCAATTTGGTGAATGGGGTTCTTTTTACTGGTGGTTGGGCTAAAACTGGCTTGTACTTTGACACGGCAGAAGCAATTTTTGAGGTAGGTTATTGAATTAGGTTTGTTCAAGACAACCTACCTTGGTTACGGGTTTGTGTTCCAATTTTGCATATTAATGGTTAGCCACGGTTTACTCTTTGAATTGTTTTAACTACTTGGGATTCGGCTTTGATGAGTACCATTAATTTTATGAAGTGTTAGAGTCGTCTGTTTTATGAGTTAGAACATTAGAAACATTATCTATCTAACTGTTACCAATTATATCCCTTTTTACTTTCAGAAAGTATTAGCCAAGAACGATGAAGGATACCATTTCCCATTGTATGCCATTTGCCTGGGTTTTGAAGTTTTGTCAATGATCATTAGCAAGGTAATCCATGTGTGTAATTATCATATACTTTTCAAGATGATTTTCTTTCACATTTTCTGCAGCATTTCAGGCATGTGTGTAATTATCAAATACTTTTCAAGGATACCATTTCCCATTGTACTCTTTCAAAGTGATTATGTTTCTTGATCTCTTGAACATATGAATGCAGAGAGAGCTGAAAGTTAGGTTGCCTTCTTATAGAATGCCATTATAACAGAATGACATTACTTTCAGTGCAACAACAATGACAGTGGTAATTTTTGGATATAAATGATGATAGCATTGTGGGTATTATTTAGCATACTTTAATATTCAGCTCTTTGGACCCATCGTGAAATACTTAGCTATATTTTCTGGTGTTTTCTATTTAGTATCCTTTAGTGTCAACATTTAGGGGTTCTTGATCCCTCCTTGTGTAAACATGGTACTGTTGGGGAATTTGTTGTGATCATGACTTCTTTTTCTTGGTACTAGGACAACAATATTCTGGAAGAATTTTCAGCTGCAGATCAGTCTTCTACTCTCCAATTCGTGGAAAACATAAATATTGAAGGAACTGTTTTTCAGAGGTATAAACATTCTAACATGTTTATTCTGTGATCTCTAGGTGCCTTAGCTTAACCAAAATGTGTTTTATACCATGTAATGGCATCCCCAGAATTGTCTTGCCAAACAAGCTTCTAGAAGCTTTATGAAACCGTATTACATTAATGTTCTAGTGAATTTCTTAGAGACCTTTATAAACAGCACCTCACTAGTGATGTGCAAAGCAGGGTTAACCTAGTGATTATGCTGATTGCAATTAGATGGAATCATAGCTGAAGCTTATAAATGCTATATTAATTGTTCAAGTTTCACAATCTTATTGTTTACTTCATTCCATTTCAACAATGTGATAAAACCTGACAAACAAATAGTTCATCACCTGCCTTGTTGGAATGCAATTCTATGCATAAATGAAATGATAACTGGGAAGTGATCAACGGCCTACAAGATTCATCCTCTTGTTTGCTTAGTTTTCCTGTGTTCGTCCAATATTTGTTTTTGGAAATCATGAAAGTCTGTTTGAGCTGCAAACTATTTTTTATTGACTTGCTTTATTAGCAATTTCATGTGCTAGTTTGATCTCAATCCATTTTTAAAAAGTTCTCTCTTGTTCTGAATTTGCTTTTAAACATAAATTATATGTTATCATTATATAAAGAATCTTTCATTTTCCTCTCTTAGCTAAACATTGACTTGCAACTTTTGATTCTCCATTAACTATGTTGCCATATAATTCAGTGTCCTTTTTTTCTTCCATCAGCATCAAATCATATATCTCAGTCACTTTTTCTCCATTGGTATGACATCCATAGTTGGTGCTTTTCAAGAAAAAAGAAATCTATTTGCTGTGTGGTAATGAGGTAGTGGTTGTATGCAAATGCTCACCATTACTTTGTGAGTTCATGATTGATATATCTATGAAGTAGGGAGGGAAAAAAAACAGCAGCAGAAAGAGTCCAAAGTACATTTAGGCTGCAGCTGGAACAAAGAGATATGAGACTTGGGGTTTGTACAAAAAAACGCATAGCTGTGGGAAATGACTCCGACAGCCTATTTATATTATTTAAACAAGATTCTAATTCTTAAGAAAAGAAATACCAACAATTCTCTAGTTACTTCTAGCTGTAATCCTTGGTAAATAAATTGCCACTGCTGATGTTAATTCTTTTATTAACTATTACTAAATCTAGGAAATCCAAATAGCTTAGTAATTAATAAGCCAAAAAGAAAACAGTAAGTAAAAGCTCCTGCTGATCAATGAGTTTATACCATCTTAAGCTACACATCTATTGTTATGTATGTTTGGATAGAATACCCCTTAACATAATGTAATGCAAACTGTGTCATTTACATAAGATAAATAGTGGATACTTTTCATTAATTTTTTGTTGGTCAGATGAGCATGCAATCAATATGGTTGTCTTAATTTGGTAGGCATGTATCATGTAAGGTTGGGCTTTTTCGTTGAAACTTCTACTGCAAACTGTTTTCTGAAAAATGAATACCTCAATTGTAAAGTTAACTTTCATTTCCTTTGCAGATTTCCTCCATATTTGCTTAACAAATTGAGTACAGATTGCCTTGTCATGCAAAATCATCATGTGAGTTCAAAAACATTGGTAGAGCAGTGTCTGCCTTGTAACTTTTACTGGCATTAGACCTATTTTTTCTATATTTGCATTTTGATAACTTTTGAAAGGCATGTAATTTTGCAATGCAACATCTAGTTTTTGTTTTGTATTAACATATTTGTTTTGAATCCCTATCTTCCCTGTAGTCTTGTGCTTTTTGTTTCACCCTCAATCTGTTTCTCTAATGTTGTTTCTTTCTCAACCCAACAGTATGGCATCTCACCAGGACGGCTTTTAGAGAATCATTATCTCTCAAGTTTCTTTAAGATACTGACGACTAGCAGCGATGAGGATGACAAGGTACTTGTTATAATAGTCTTATGCTGTTTTTCTTTGCTTACAAGAAATATAAACCTTTTGTTGACACTTCTACTAGGTCTATGTCTCCACTGTACAAGCTCAGAACTATCCGGTGACTGCCTTCCAATGGCATCCTGAGGTATTGTTAAGTTGCTCCCGCATTATACTATTCAAGTCTTTTTACAATGACCTTTTGTTTTTGGATCTGTTTGATTGTTGTAATAGAATGTTCTGTACTTGAAATAGAGACATCAAGTCAGAGGGTTGGAAAATTTGGAAGGATGCCATTCGATTATAATTTGGCACTTAGTTTCAATGCTTATTAGTTTGGCATTATAATTGTATTAAAACGAGGCATCACTAATCCAGCAGTGCAGCTCAACAAAGAAACCAATTCCAATGAGACAATAAAATCGTTAGCAAAGAAATCAGAATTCTGTGGTCTATAGAAACTCCAACTCAATTTCTTTTGTAGTAAAATTTTAAAACTTCATCTCAATAAATCAAGTGTACTAGAACTTAAATTGAAAACACAAATTGGATATCCCAACAAGATCTCTATAGAAAATAGAATAAATATAATTTAAATTGGAAACACAAATTTGAAATGCCAAACAAGATCTCTATACAAAATAAAATAAACTTGGCAAAACTAATATATCTGAGCATAATAAAGTTTTCCAATTAGCCATTTATCTTCAGAACTCTCGAGTTCCATCCTCTTGTAGGCTTTAAGAATTTAAGGGCTCTATGGTTGCATCAGTATGTGTTCTACCGGAAGCATGCATAGTTTGTGAATGCTTTAATGTCATGAACTGTTTGCGAATTTAATGAGAAACTTAAACTAGCTTCAGTAGGGTCATGGAATGTTGAAAGGTGGGCCATGTGACCTAGGTAATTTAAAATAGTGTCAGTAGTGTCTAAAGCAGACAAGAGGAGGATTCTTTCTGTCTTTCTTTTATTTATTTATTTTTTGTAGAAGAAAAAAGAACTGAGGGAAGGAAGCTGAAGTGATAATTCTGTGTCACTACTTCTTCTGTAGCAAGTTTCAATTTTCATTGGCATGCACCAATTCTTCCTAGTTTTATTATTTGTGGAGTTATAAAGGGACAGGTTATCAAACTTCATCCTTTGCAGAAAAATGCTTTTGAATGGGGCAAGCCAATGATTCCGCATTCGGAGGATGCTGTTCAAGTGACTCAAAATGTTGCGAACTTTCTTGTCAGGTGAGGACTTATTATTGCTGTTATTATTTTGAACCAGGTGAGCATTTCATTGCTAAAACTTTTTATTTTGATCTTATGTTAGAAACTTATCAGCTGTGATGATGTACTGGTAAATTCCATTTTCAACCAACAACTGATTGTCTATTTCTATTTTGTCCTGCATTTCCAGTAAATCTAGTTTCCATTTTCTAATGTGCAATTGAAAATCATTTTTCCTTTCTTTCTGTGTGTAACAACTAACAAACACAAAAAAGTCATGTCAATGTAATGTAATAGTGTCATCATATTTACAAACTTAGCTTAAAATCTAACTTGAACTTCAAGTTTATTTTTTATATTTCAACATCAAATTTAGTCACTGCTGACAGCAGACCAGTTAGTTTCTTTTATCAGAATTAGCATCTCAATTAGTAGAAATTTTGATAAAAAAGATTTTGAAACTGAATCAAACTAGCTTCATTTACTTTTTGTTGATGTAGTGAATACTAATGTGGCTAGCATATTGTTCTTCCATATCATGTTTATTTCTCATGTTGCCCGAACCGGATCTGTGATATGCATCAAACTTTATTTCTTCTTTAAATAATCTGAATAAAGATTTATGGAATATCACGACATCACTGCAACCTGTATCTCCTATCCCCTGCATGAAGTACTCTTAGTAGTGAGATTATAGTATCTGGTTTAACTATGAACGAACTGACTCGGTGTCCTTTATTCGTATTGTAGTGAAGCTAGGAAGTCCCTGAACAGACCTCCTATTCGGAAAGTGCTCGATAATTTAATTTATAATTATAGCCCTACTTTTTGTGGAAAGGCTGGGTAAGTACAAGATCTTTTAGACTGGACTGTTAATCTGTGCCGGCACTTGATTTTACTGATAATCATTTTTATATTCATGCAAATGTAGGAGGGGATACGATGAAGTTTACATCTTCACTTAATCATCGGTCCGGAAATTTACCACGCTCATCATCGTTAATTATTGAAGGTTGTAAGTTGTAAAGTTGACTCTCAATTGTATATTGAAAGATAATGTAGCCCCTTGAAAAGAAGAAGATGATAATCCATACTATTGTTATTATTGCAATTTGCAACATTTGAAGTGCCATCCTTAGTGCATGTTGAGTGAGCTCTTTGTAAAAAAAGATTTTCACATCACATACCAAAAATGGGTGGGCTTGTAAGTTTATTTTCGTTTTAACATTTTACTTGGTCTCTTCCGGTGCTGTCAGGCAATGCTTATTTCTCTCTCCGGACACAATTAAATAACGTTTTAGAATAGTAAAAATTCGTAGGACAATGATCTTTGATCTTATTTTATTCTACATTGTTTCATTTTTACTCCTAATTTCTACTGAAATTACCACACCATCATCAAATTGGGTTGATTCATAAAAAAAAATAGTCATTTGCACAAAATATATACTTCGGAATGCATAAAATGACAAGTATTATGAACAGTAAGAATCCGTAGAAAAGTGACAATTATTTGTGTCCAGAGGGAGTATATTAAAAAAAGGGACCAAAACTGAGATATTCACATTCCGTGAAAGCCCATGGACTCAGGGCCCAAAAAGTGCAAGACCTAACGAAGCATGAGATACTCACGTGATCCCTTCCCTCGAAAACACATCACCCCACAGTAACAAAATCATCCCTAAAAAGCAGAGAGCGAGAATATGGCGGGAAAAGAGTGCCCTTTATAGAGGGAAACAAAAAGCTAAAACGAATTACCATCTTCGGATCCGGATTCGGATTCGGATCCGGATCCTGTCCTATATCCACCTCACTCCTCATTCCTACCCGCTATTTTACCCGCGGAGGAATCAGAATTCAGAAAATAAGAGGAAGGGAGTAGCAAAGAGAAGAAGATGAGTAAAATCGAAACCCTAGCCATACTTGACGAAATCGAATCCCTCGTCTCTGATCAACTCCAAGTGGTAATTCCCCAATCCACCATCAATTATCTCATTGTACCTTATGTTTAATCGTTTTTTTTTGTCCCAAATTTACATTATTTTTCCTGTCCCCAGGTTTCTTACAAGTGGCTGAGTCGTAATTTCTTGGTCTCATCTAACGCCGCCAAAAGGTAATCTTTCCTCACCACCATTATTAATTTATGATGGTTTCACTGCAAATCCATCATGGTCATGTGTATTTACCAAATGGTCGGTTTGGTACTTAGGTTGCTTCAAGAGTTCGTTGATACGCGTGGGAAGGAGCTGGAAGTTGTGTATTCCCTCTCTGGATGGCTGAAGAGCACTCCCCAAACGTATCATATAACCCTTGCTTCTGGGCCCAAACTTGAAGGTTCCAATTTTAGTTTTTCCTTTCTTTCAATCAGTTGAAAGCATTTGTGTTACTCAACTCCTGGTTCATGCAGTGCCGTTGATTTTACTCAACTGTCGCTTTCTGATTACATTTTAAGAAGTTGGCTTCTTCCTTTTGTTAGTGGTAATGCAATATAGGTCCAGTGTTCTCCTGCTAAGAACTTTTGATCTTAAACCCATGTTTTGTGTTTGGGGAAAAGATGTTGGAGGGTACTCTAGATGCATGCATACCTCATTTCTCGTATCACTGGTATACCTTGTGTGTTGATCATGAGATATTTCCGGAGTTTCAAGCAAGTTGTATGCTGGCGTGGTTGTTTGTGTAACATATTATTGTTTTTCCTCATGAAAGGAGATGGGAATTGAAGTTCTGTATCTCTTTTGATTTGGTTTGTGCAGATGCTAAACAAGCATTTGATGGAAATTGTTCCATTCAAGTATACAGTGTGCAAGCTTGCATCCCCAAGGATCCAGCTGCACTTTGGAATGCTGAGTTTGTGCAAGCTCAAGAGCTTTTCAAGCAACCTTCCACATTTGATAATTGCTTGTGGGATAACAGGTATGGTACATGTCTAGACTCTAATGTAGTCCCTGTGTTTGTATCAAGTTTTAAGCTCCAGGGATTTGGTATTGACTTAAGGAAAGCTGATGTCATTAATAAGTATTGCCATCATTTGTAGTCTTCATAGTGAAATATTCCTACAATACTGTTGCCCCATCGATCAATATGTGCTCTCTGCTTCCTTGCTGTGGAATCACTGACAAAATGGAAGCAGAAAATCTTAATGATTTAAAGCTTTCTAGAACTTTGTGTCCTATTTCCTTTCGCAACAGAATCATTGAAATCATCTAGCTATTAGGAGAAATATTGATGGACCATATTGGATCATTCTTTTTCGTGGCATAAATGCTTGTTTTGAACTTCATTTCATCAATATGAAGTTATGCGTTTAGGAAAATATACCTTTGTGGCATGAGCTTCTTTTGGTTTCCTGACAATTGAAGTTTTCTTGTGTTACTAGGTTTTGTGGAATTCTTAATTCCTTTGTTAAGCGCCATGTTGATGGAACTTCTGTAAGTAACACAGCCTCACAGTCCAAAAGTGTAGAACTCCCAGAACCATCTAAAACTAAATCAGTAAACCCCAACATCACAGTCCCACCATCTCAGCAAATTAAAGTTCAGAAATCAAGCTCAGTGGTTGATCCACAATCTTCCAATGTTGTAAAAGAGGTGAAATTGGAAAGTAATGGAACAAGAGGTCATGTTCCAGCTGCAAAGCCTCTTGCAGACAGCAAAACAGTTCCTGTCTTAGCTGCTAATAAAAAGAAAGGCCAAAGTGATAAAAGCTCTTCTGAAAATGGAAACTCCTTTGCAAAATTATGGGGTCGTGCATCTGCCAAATCAAAGCCAACTGACGGGGAAACAGATAATGCAAAACTCATTCCTGATCCTACTGGTTAGTTTCTGTACAATGTGGAACATTTTTCTACATAATAATAATGCAGAATTTTTCATGTGAATGATAGTCCAGAATCTCACTAAATTGAATAATTTATAAATTTGGTGGTTTTTTTTTTCATTATTAGCCAGTGCAGAAGCTCAAATTTGTGCTCGTGAAGCATTAGAGGATGTTAGCAGTGATGATGACACTAAGGATGCCAATTTTAAGTGTGGCTCTAATAGTGGAAGAAATAAAAGGAGGGTGATTTTGGATTACTCTGATGATGAGTATGAAGATGCTGTCAATTTATCTTCTCCCAGTCTTTCGAAGGGGCAAAGTAGTAAAATCTTGCTTTCAGAAAAACCAAATTTAGATGAGAAAACTGAAGATAACCCAAAGGTTAGGGGAGAGGAATCAACTGGCAGAATGTCTGAGCAGATTCTGGGAGGAAATTCTTCAGTTTCTGCGAAAAGCATCAACTCTAAAACTTCTGCTTCAGATAAGATCCAGTGCCATGCTACTGGAGATGATGTTAAAAAGGATGTAACCGCTAGAGCAGCTCCAAATTTACCTAAAAGGAGAAAAGTCTTGAAGAAAAGTATTGATGAGCGTGGAAGAGAAGGTATAATGTGGTTTCTTACTTGCTTCTGTGTTCCTAAAAGTCCATGTAACATGGATTGGCTGGGACTTTCTTTTTCTCTTTTTTTGTGGTCCAATGTCTCTTTCCATTTTAGGTTAATCTGTACTCTCTTGCAGTAACTGAGGTAGTCTGGGAGGGGGAAGAGACGGAAACAGAGAAAGCTGATGAGAATGCAACTAAGAAATGTGAAAGCAACACGGTTGCCGATCCTGTCAATAACAGGTTAGCCTTTTATAGTCTTAGTTTGGTTGATATTCTATTCTGTTATATAAAAGTAGTCATAATGATAATATTTCACTCCTTGAGGTAAAGAGCATGCTTGTTTATCTCTTGCAAGAAGTAGTTCGTTTTCAGTGATGCATAAGGTTGATGCTACTGTGTGGTTTACTTAATTTTAAATGTTGAAAAAGAACTTCTATTTGATAAAATATAAATAGGCACTGCTCCATTTCTGTATGGAGGCAGAACATAAAGATAACAAAAGAAGGGGGGAAGAAGTTTAATCTGTGGAAGTGAAGAATTCCTCTAAAACTGCTTTCATGGAATAGGTGTAAGGTGCTGGTTTTGGCTGCTTGCACTACCGACGCACGAATGTGCAATATGCTTCAAAATTTCTGATGAAAACTCCAAAATTGTACCACAAATTTGTTACAACTATAGGACGCTCATGACTTAAGACGCGTATGATAATAAGGGAAAAAAGAATGTAGAAAGAAATGGGTCGTTTCCTTGTATTAAGCCTATTTTGGTGTTCCATGAAGTATTTTATATGCCATTAGGTGTCTCACTTAGATTCGTAGGGCTAATATTAAGTTTTGTCTACTATAAGTTTCACTTGGGGGTAAATTTTAGGTCATGCCTAAGGACTGACTGCTAGTATTGTTTCATAAATTCAGGGCACCTGTGGCTAAGAAGTCTCCAGCAGTAACGAACAAAGCTCCATCTAACCCAGGAGGCAAAGCAGGGAACAAAAAAGGTGCGACTAAGGACCCTAAACAAGGCAACATTATGTCATTCTTCAAGAAGGTTTGAACACAGAACAAGTTTGTAACTAGGCGGCACTTTCTATAATGGAACGAGGGTTTAGCTTCTCTTCAGTTCATAAAGAAGAGAGGAAATAGAGGATCTGGTCAGACTATATTTTCTTTTATGTGCACATATCATTTCATACTTATTCTATTTGTTTGCTGCTGTTCTGTTCTGCCCATTCTTATTATCTGTCGGTTGGTGCCGGGGTGGGGGACTGCACCTGTAGGATTTCAGCGTAGTCTGCTTATGGCAATCTCTGTTAATCAAAACTAGAGCGGTTTTACCGTTGTGTTGGATGCATCTTTTTCAAATGAGTGGGAAAATGGAAACGTGTGTCTACTCATCATCTTCGTTGCATGTGATGTTCTAAATACTAAATAGTGAGGTTTAATTAATTTTATGGTTGTGCTAATAATAGGTGAGCTAAACCTTAGATGAAGCATATAACACATAAGTAATTACTAATTAACACTTGGTTGTGGTAGGGAATTCTTCATGAAAAACATAAAAAGCATAATTTATACATAAATTAAATTAATGAAGTAGTAAAGAATACTTTAAACAAGAAATAATATGTAGTCGCTTATAAAAAAAAGATTATTGTCGTTCAGGTATTTGTTATGGCTTATGATGGATGACCATTGAGTGGAAAAAACATTATTGTCATTCAAGCATAGTTATAAAAGTCCTAGCTGGTATTATAATTTATAACAAATTAAAACAGTCATTTAACCTTTTATTTTTTTCTCGGCCAATAACATATTGTCCTGATGTCGAAATCCTAAAGAGTCAAGGAAATGGAAACGGAAAGCAAAGAAGCAAAGAAGCAAAGAAGCAAAGAAGCAAAGAAGCAAAGAAGATACAGTCGATATGATTCAACTCATTAATTAAAGATATTATTGAATTATAGAACCAGAATTAATAATCATAAAATTCATTCTCAGCAAAAAAGTTTTACAATCGTGAAGTAGTTGCAAGCTAATTAGCTGAGACAAAACCCTAATGATAACAATAACAGGCCTATTATCTATCGATCACACCCTAACAAATTGAGAACTGAAGAAAGAATCGGAACCGAACACCATTAACTGTCCTTCACCAGACGGTACGTCGTTGCAAACCCGAGACCGAGACCATGGGGTGAAGAAGGAGCGATCGTTATAGAGAAAAGATGCCAACCTCCTCAAATGATCATCCTCTTCATCTTCTTCATCTTCTTCTTCTTTTTCTTCTTCATCATCACCATCATAATCAAGTAGTAGAGTGCTCTGTTCTTGATCTTGTTCTTGTTCTTGTTCTTGTTGATGCAAAAAGTATTGGACGAGAAGTCGTTGAACACCATTGTAATGATCACCAAACAGCCTTTCTTGTATATGGCTCCTGGACAGCTCCAACCAGTAAACTCCACCACCACCCGCTGCTCCTACCTGCTTCTTTTGTTGCTTCTTCTTGGTCATCTCCGGCGCCGCCGCGATCTTCTTTTGGAATCTGAAATTGTTGCGCAGGAAAGGGAACCTCGTTTTGCTCAACATTGTGTGAATTCTTGGTTTTGCTAATCGCTCTTTTTGGTTTTGGTAATTATTAGCATTGCATGGTTATGTATTTATATAGATATAATCTGATGTGTTTCTAATTCCTATAGTGATTAGGACTCCTTGTGTCATAAGTTGATTCGGACTCCTTGTGTTATAAGTTGAGCGTAAAAGGTGTTTAAGACCGACTGTACTACCGGTCGGAAATTTTTACAACCGTGTTATATATATATATATATATATATATATATATATATATTTAGCATCAACCGTGTTATTATTATTAGAAAAAAAAGTTATAAAATCACATTTACGTTTGTACTAAATATCTTACGTGTGTAATTGAATCAATTATAAAACCCTATATTTGTCAACTTAACAGATGACATTCGAATTTCAAAATTATCTTAACATCTGTTTGGCTATCGTGAAAAATTAATTTAATAAAAAGTGACATGAAATTTTTTCCAGCTCTCCTTATACCCGATAAACACTAACATGAAAAATTAAAAAAATTAAATTAAATGGAAAATCAATCTGAACATATCTAAAAATGCATATCATATTAATCTAAACCAAAAATAATGTAAACTTTGAAATTTCATTAAAAGTATAAAAAAAAAATTAGGCACGAGTTAATAAATTGTTTGGATTATATTAAACCGAGTATCAACCATCTTAAAATTTCCAAATAACGTCAAACAATTCCTAGAAAATGCAGTAAAATATAACTGGGTATTAATTAATTGTCTGGATTATATTTTTGTTATTTTATGTTATTTTTATTGGTTTATGTCACGTTATCTAGTGTAAGTAGAGATGACAAAATTTCAATTGTCATTTTTTATAAATTAATTTTCACATTAGCTAAATAGGTAAATTTTTAGAATAGTCAAACATCTTAAGATAACTAGTCTAAGATTTGCGCGTTGCGCGAATTATAGTATAAACAATTATTCATATGATATATGTTAAAAAATATTCGTTAATTCTGCATAACATGTACCATAATATTTTACATAATACATAATTATTTTGACAATTAAACACTAATGAATTAAAAAAAAAAAATGCAACTTACCTTAGACTTGCAGAAATATCACAATCAACACTTGTAGGCACCTCAAATTTTTTTTTGTAAATAAAATGAACAATTTTTATACATTTTTATAGAGAATCATATAACCTTTCAAAATTTTGAACATTATCTCTTTCAAATACCATAATAAATTGCATTAAATTTAAAATTATATATCATTGCATTAAATTTAATATATTAATTATGCATATTAAATTAATTTAATAGTACAAGCGAAAAGTTTTAAAATTATATATTATAAATTGCATTAAAATTAATAAATAAGTATATGATTTAAGTAAACACAATAAACCTTCGAACTAAGGAAAACATCCGGATTATGGGTAATAGGCTGGGTTCTTTCGTCTCTGTGGATGAGGATGACCTCAATCAATTCAGGGGTTGGGTGAAAGTCCGTATCCTGATCAATGTGGAGTGCCCTCTGGTGACTGAGGTACAGTTCTTTAATTCGTTGGGTAGGAAAATCATTATTAATGCTGAATATGAAAAATTGCCCAATGTCTGTTATTACTGTGGCATCTTGGGTCATGTCCATCAAAATTGCAAAGGTCGCTTCAGTACTGATCCCCTAGGAAAACAGCCCCTCCCGTTTGAAAAGTTTTTTAAACCTAGTCGGTATGGCAGTGAGTCCAGTAAGTCTTTTGTCAGTGGGGACTCTCAGCCAAACTCTATTTCCTGGAGGCCGGGACCTAGCAAAATTAATGCCATTCCCGTAGACAGCTCGGTTTCGAGCCCGGCAGTGCGAGAAAGTGACATGGCAAATGAGGAGAGAGGAAGTGGAGGTGGCTCCTTAGTGGACCATGTTGTGGAGCGGTTGAGGAAGGTGGTGCTAGAAGGTGGGGTATTGGATCAGTTGCAAGCGGATGGCCGTGATTTCAGTTTACTGGAAAATCACCTCCTGCAGTCAGTTCGCTCCTTTACTGAACGTGGGCATGACGTGGAAAAGGAAAAACGGAAGGGAGTGGCTGCTGAATTAAATCCTATTCCAAGGGATTTTAATCTGGTTAATAGGCAAAGTGGGCTGTTGAAAGGAGGGAGGCCAGGGGCTGGGCCGACGCTGTTGAAAGGAGCGAGACCAAGGGCTGGGCTGGAGGGAGCGAATGGGCCGTGGAAAGGTGGGCCGGACACGCCTAGAGAGGCCATGGTGTTTGGGGCGCGGGCTGTTGGCGTCCGGGCTGGGGCTGGCCTTCCTGGGCTTGGGCTGCTAGCGCCGGAGCCCGCTGGGGATGAAGGGCGCGCTGGGGATGCGTTGACTGGGCCGCAGTCTCCCTCTCGGCCAAGCGCGCTGGCTGGCTGCAGCCAGGCCTCTTTGGCTGGCTTGGCAGCGGGCTTGGAGGGCCCAATGGCCCATTTTGAGGTTGTTTTGGTGGAAGAAGAAGAGGAGGACCCAGAAGAGGATCCAGAGGAAATTCCTCACCTTTTTTCTCCTGTTTTGTCGGATTTAAATGATACATGGGCCATTTTTAACTCTTCTGAGTTAATTAATAGTGCTCAAAGACATGTGGATTTAACTGGGGTTCGACACAAGCCCTCGGTTCATCGCGGTGCCAGGGTGATTCACACAGCTCGGAAGAGTGTGCCGCGACATAGGGACATGGGACCACATTCCCAAGTCACAACTACTAGGAAGAGAAGAGGGGTTGACCTAGATGACGAGGATAGTAGGGGTCCGTCGTCCTTTTTGAACATGAAGAGGAGAGCAGTGCATGGGGATGCGGCTGAGGTTACTAGTCCGGTGGTGGTTGCTGAGCAACCCCGCCCAGAGCCATGAGTCTCTTGTTTTGGAACTGTCGGGGGCTTGGGAACCCTCAGGCAGGGGCAAACTTATCAAAGTTGCTAGGTTTAGAGTTTCCTACTTTAGTTTTTTTGTCTGAAACAAAGCTGTATGAAAGCGAGTTTCGTACTCTTAATAATAAATGGTCTTTCCCTTATGTGCTTGCGGTTGATTGTGAAGGGGTTACTAGGAAGGGTATGTTGGCTTTGATGTGTAGGAAGGATATCTCTGTGAAAGTGTTATATTGCGATGCACATTGTATTGATGTTGAATTACTGAATGGCCTATCGAATAGCCCCCCTTGGAGATTTACGGGCATATACGGATGGCCGAACAGGGCGGATAAACATAGAACCTGGGATATGCTCCGATCAAGAAAGGACAAGAGCTCCCTTCCGTGGCTCTGTGTTGGGGATTTCAATGAGGTGTTGTGGGGTCATGAGAAAATGGGAGGCACAAATAAGAATTTCAACGAGATGGATGCTTTTCGGTGCACGATTGACGACTGTAACCTGATCGACCTCGGTTTCTCG
This sequence comes from Viola odorata, assembly GCA_963691705.1. NCBI lineage: Eukaryota > Viridiplantae > Streptophyta > Magnoliopsida > Malpighiales > Violaceae > Viola > Viola odorata. The sequence continues at coordinate 77,828,420 of OY829537.1, forward strand.
GGGCCCAAGTTTACCTGATGCAATAACCAACGGGGACACGGAACAATAATGGAGAGACTCGATAGGGGGTTGGCGAATGAGAAGTGGATGAGCTGTTTCCCTGAAGCTACAGTGCACCATCTCCCCCGTTTCGGATCAGACCACTGCCCTATACAGATCAAGTGGACACCTACAGTCGATAGGGCTCCTAGGGGCAAAGTGTTTCGTTTCGAGGCGGCGTGGCTTAGGGAGGATTCGTGTTTTGAGTTTGTTAAAGAGATGTGGAGTGGGACGGAGTCTCAGGGAGCTAGCGACCCACTTGACCAGCGCCTACGGCTCTGTGGTTCGAAGCTTACTAGGTGGAGTAAGGAGGTGTTTGGGAACGTACACAGATCCATTGTTGACAAGAGAGAAAAATTGGGTTGGTTGCAGAATCAGCCAGTGTCGGACCCCACCCTCGATGAAATTGAGCAAGTTAGCAAAGAGATTGAGGAATTAATCCATAGGGAGGAAGTAATGTGGAAACAACGCTCACGGGTCCTTTGGCTAGAAGAGGGGGATAGGAACACTAAATTCTTCCATGCTCGAGCTTCTCAGAGGAAGAAGAAGAATACGATTGAAAGAATTCAGGATGAATCGGGTAGTTGGAAGGAGTCTCGTGAGGAAGTAGAAGGGACATTCCTAGAGTACTATAAGTCGTTATTCTCTTCTGGAGTTAGTGACCTTTCTTCAAATGTTTTACAAATTATCACCCCCCGAGTTTCCAATTCCATGAACCTGTGTCTCGACCAGTCTTTTACAAAAGATGAAGTTTTAAAAGCTTTGAAGCAGATGCATCCCACTAAGGCCCCCGGGCCGGATGAAATGCCTCTGCTCTTTTTTAAAAAAAATTGGTCTTTTCTTGAAAACCCTGTTTGTAAAGCAGTTCTTGGAATTTTAAATGATGGGGAGGACCCCAGCTACCTCAATCACACCTTCATCACCCTTATTCCTAAAGTAGCAAAACCTTCCAAGTGCTCCCAGTTTCGACCAATCAGCCTATGTAATGTCGTTTTCAAATTGATTACCAAAGTCTTGGCAAATCGCCTGAAGAAGATTCTACCGAGCATAGTGGCGGAGAACCAGAGTGCTTTTGTTCCTGGCAGACTCATTACAGATAACGCCCTGATAGCCCAGGAGATTTTCCATGGGATGAACTCCAAGAGCTCTGGCCCTGGGTGGATGAGCGTCAAGCTGGATATGAGTAAGGCCTACGACAGAGTTGAGTGGAATTTTTTGGAAGCGATCATGTCCCGTATGGGGTTCTCATCTCGATGGACATCTCTGGTCATGCATTGCGTTACATCTGTCTCTTATGACATCCTCCTTAATGGAGCCCCTAGTTTTACGTTCTTCCCGGGGAGGGGTCTTCGGCAGGGGGACCCCCTGTCCCCTTATCTGTTCCTCCTTTGCGCAGAGGGCCTCTCGGCGATGCTCCAAGCTGCAGCCTCGGCTAACAGGATTCATGGCTACAAAATCTGTCGAGGGAGCCCGGAGGTCAGCCATCTGTTCTATGCGGACGACAGTTTCATCTTTGCAAAAGCAACTGAGGAGAAGGCAGGGGTCATCGGTTCGATTCTGAAGGACTTTGAGGAGGCTTCTGGTCAGAAGGTCAACTTAGACAAATCAGAGGTTTGCTTCAGCAAGAACGTCGGCCAAGATGCTAGAACGCGAGTTTCAGGAAGATTAGGCATGGTGGGAACGGAGTCTCATGAGAAGTATCTAGGGCTTCCAGTTTCTTTTGGTAGAGCCAAAAAGGGAATTTTTGCATCGATCCGAGATAGGGTCTGCAAGCGACTAGGGGGGTGGAAAGAGAAGAAATTATCTCAGGCAGGGAGAGAAGTACTGATTAAATCAGTCATCCAATCCATCCCTACATATATGATGAGCTGCTTTGAAATCCCAATCTCCATATGTGAAGAGATTGAGAAGGCTACTAGGAGATTCTGGTTGGGGGGAACCTCGGATGAACGCAAGATGCACTGGGTTTCCTGGGATAAGTTGTGCAGATCAAAGGAGGTGGGAGGATTAGGATTCAGGAAAGTTCGGGATTTCAACCTAGCATTGCTTGCTAAGCAGAGTTGGCGCTTGCATAAACACCCGCACTCGTTACTCTCCCAAATCTGGAAAGCGAGGTATTACCCCCGATCAGACTTCTTAGAGGCGAGTGTGGGATATCGCCCTAGTTATGTTTGGCGGAGCACTATGGCTGGGAGAGAGGTCCTTCAGAAGGGTTGTTTCTGGCGGGTGGGGAATGGGGAACGGATACGGATCTAGAAGGTTCCTTGGCTGCCTTCAACGGTTAACGGAATGATCGCAGCACCGGTGTCCGTGCTGGATGAGGAGGCAACAGTGGCCGAGCTTATAGATCGGGATCGACGATGTTGGAGGACTGACCTTGTGGAGCAACTCTTTCTGCCGCAAGAAGTATCGAAAATTTTAAGCCTACCGCTTAGTCGGGATGTGGCGAATGATACTCTTGTGTGGAGAGGCACTACACATAGGAAGTATTCTGTCCGCAGTGGCTACCACAGTCTTACGTCGCTAGCCACCCAGGATGACCAGGGCTTCAATAGAGGCTGGTGGAAACACCTTTAGGGTCTTACTATCCCCCCAAAGTTTAAAAACTTCATGTGGAGGCTAGGCAATGGATCCCTCCCGACTAGAGTAAACCTAGGAAGGAGAGGAGTACTGGTGGATCTGGTGTGCCCCTGTTGTAATGAGGAGGTAGAGTCAGATCCACACTTATTGTTGTCTTGCCCCTTCGCGGCTGGAGTATGGGCAAAATTCGACTTCTAGGGTAGAGTTCCAGGTCTTCATGGGGAGAATTGGGTTGAGTGACTTGTAGTAGCTAGGGCGTCTCTAGATGAACCGAGTCTCGCAATTTTAATCTCTACCCTTTGGTCACTGTGGACTTCAAGGAACAACAGGATCTTCTGCCAACGAGACGAATCAGCCCAGGAGGTGGTCCTTAGGGGTGGGAAGTTGTTGACAGATTTTTAGGAGGCTTAGCGTCCGCCACAGAAGCCCCCTTCTCCTGTATGCCAACACATCGACCCGAGGTGGTTGCCTCCCCCTCCGGGGATAGTCAAGGTTAACACTGATGCAGCGGTCGGGAATTCCGGGACTGGACTGGGCTTCATAGCTCAAGACGGAACGGGTGGGCCGATCTTCTCTGGGGCCATTTTCCTTCCACATAAGACCGACGCGCCAACAGCGGAGGCTTTGACGCGTAGAGACGCTTTTACGCAAGCTAGACAATGGGGGTGTGAAAGGATTATCGTTGAGTCGGACTGCCTGCAAAACATCTTGGCCCTGACCAACGAAGAGATCCCTGTAACCTATACGGGTTTGGTCCTGGAGGAAGTAACACGGCTGACGTCTACTTTTCGTAGTTGCTCCTTTACGCACACTAAGCGAAACACGAATGTTCCCGCACATGAGTTGAGCCAAATGGCTTTAATTTCCGATTTAGGAAATGTATGGATAGGGGAATGCCCCAAGGCGATCGCGCCTTTTGTACTTGCAAATTTAAATTAATCATATTATTATTTTCCCTTCAAAAAAAATAAATAACAAATGGACCCAACTGCACCATACAGGTTCTCCTAATGGCTTACCTCCCACCTGAATGAACCTGACATGCGTTCCATCGTCGTTGTACATTCGTTCTATATTCAAGTATCGCTAACATCAATTAGTAAAAGTGTTAATATTCAAAAGTTAAGATCCCTAATGTATTATTCTAAAATTAATCATACTACTTCGAAAGTCGATTTAAAAGTTCAGGCAAAAATAAGAAATACCAAACAGTTCAGGGCAACTTAGTTAGCTCTGAATGTATTGCTTAATGCAGGATAAGATTTCAAGTTAATAGCAAGGTAACCTACAGCACAAAGGTTCTATAAGAAAGGGGGGAAAAATACAGATCTTTGCACTAAATCCAAACGAATGTTGAGCTGTTGTTTGGTGATAGACGACACAGCAGATGATAACAGTCTAATCACAAATTCAGAGCAACAAAATGACCTGACTTCTTTTTGAAAAGGTAATCTTAAGAAAGTAATATACATGATTTACATTTAAATCCTGTTAATACAAGGTGACGATTGGGGCATGCCTGTTTTTTCTATGTTTCTCGGACCAAGTTGGTTGGCTCACTCAATACGTACTTGGGCAGTTCATATTTTGCTCCTGGAACAGCCATGAGATTGCAACTTGGTTATAATTAAAAAGAAAATGAAGAACTGTAGTAAACAATTGAAAAAGAAACGAGAAACGTTAAGATTCTCTGGTTTCTACGGGAAGTTTTAGGAGTAAGTACCTCTTTCATCATAGCATATTGTCATATCAGCATTTTGAACAATGACCCCAGCACTGTCCACAATTGCTTGTGCTAGACTTAAGTCAGCCTCAGCAGCAGCTCGAAGTGCATCCCAAATCTCTGATAATGAGAAAATTAGCAACTGTTTCAGAACTAAATGCACAATGAGATTCGATGTTTTGGACAAATGACAAATTAACTACAGCATATTGCCATCATACAAAGATTAAAAGCTCTAGTAAATGTTTTTGCATAAAACCTCTGGGTACAACTAGTTCTCTTATCCTCTGCCTATGTCAAACCATCCCATCATGCAGGAGAACAAAGACCTCCACCAGACACCAAGATGATAAACTTCTGATATTGGTAAAGTGATTTACTAGGTTGTGCAGTGAACGCCATAAACAAGACGATGCAATAATCCAAATGAAACATACACCATAACTTTTTGACAATATATCAAATATAAAGAGAGAAAAATCTTGAGGAGCATCTATCAAAATTTCAATTCTGTACTTGTTGACCTAGGGCATAGGAAGCCAATTTATACATGGTCCTCAAGTATACAAAGTGTGCCTAAAACATAAGTCCAGTAGCTCCTATCATTGCCTGACTGTGGCCGTTGAGCAATCTTGATAAAACCATAAATACTGTGAAATTCAACTGTGGATGCTAATGTAATTATCGTTACTCAACCATTACCATTATGCCTTACAACTCCTTTATCCAGCATCCCTGTATGGAGACACACATTGAAATACTTTCAATGCATCATATGAACTAATAGATCATACTGGTTTGAAATCAATTTTCCACTCAAATAACATACCTCTGGTACATACATCCCACTCTAGAACTTAAGGAAATGCTCCTTTGTTATTCCTCCTGTTTGGGACTTAACAACATAGTTTAACTCAGGGAAGGTGGAGCCAGGACAGGCTGGGTAACAGGCATTTTGTGCAGGCAATGAGACACATTTATCTATAAACACTACTTTCCATATAAAGAGCCATGCTCTCGTCACCTGAAATGCCCATTATTTTCGGACTTTGCTAAATAATGACATCTTTATCCACAATGGAGATAGTTTAACTAGCTGCAATTTTTCTTTTCCTTTTTGGTCACAGACATGTTATTGGGATAACACAATGTGCAGAAAGATTTGGAGGTAATGAATAACATAAGAAAACAGAGTTAAACCCTACCTTTCCTTCCACCATAGTGAGGAGCAGTATCCCAAAACTCATCGCGCATATGTACAAGCTGAGATTTTGTTATTGGCTGAGGATGCTTCCAAGGTTTTGGTTTCCGGATCTTCTTCACAAACCCTGTAGTAATAATATCAAATGGAATAAGTTTGTACAGGCTACCTTAAGAAATCAAATCAGGTCTCTTTTTGTCAATTTGATATGTTGAAGCAGAGTAAAAAATGCCATGCATCACCTAGTACAAGAATGTACAGAAATGCATGAAAATGTTTCTAATAAGAGTTTTGGTTGATTCCTAGTGCTCTAGCCTCACAAATTTATGGGAATTCGTAGTAGCTATAATCTTGACGGTGATGAAATACAACCCATCGAATAAACTGAGGTAACTGCTCCATTGACTAGATTGTTTATTTGTGTAAGAATCTCAGGATGATAGAACCAGGACAGTCTTGAAAAAGGTGAATAAAGAGTGAATTATAAAAGTCTAGCATGCAGGCAAGCAGAAGTAAATGCAGGAGACCATGCAGCAGTAAGCTCATGAAGACTTGTGCAAATATACAGAGGGAGATATTAACAGAAAGAGCTTGCAACTTGAAGAAAAGAAGTACTCTCTGATTCCGAGAAACAGGAAAGTACCTAAGCTTTGAGATTGGTGACAAAGCATCCCTACTTACTAACACTAATAAAATCCAACTGTAATAGGCTATGGAAAAGAAGCTCTTCAACTCGCTTTGATTTAATCTCCTAAGATTAAGCAAGCTGTTAGTATAAGGTAACCAAAGTCATATCATACATAAACGGAACATGGGCAGGCAAGCGCATGTAATTACAATTCTTTATTTGGCAATTGGATCTCCTCAAATCCTAACCCTACTCTTTCGCCATAAAAGCAGAAGAGGGATATGAAAGTAGCCAGATATGCCATTCAAGGCGGGTTAAAATGCAACATAATATATTATTCTGCATAATCCCAAATTTCTTGCAACAGTGGTGAGCTTCTTCCAAGATTCCCAAAAAATAAAAATCCAAAATACACCTGATGTTGTCATCTACGGCGGCATCCCAGCATCAGTTTCTAGCATGGCTCCATAATACAGTAGTTTTGAGCTTTTTGACATCAAGTAAGCATTTAACTTGGAGTTAAATAATTGGTTCTAACAAATAATGTTCCATGCTCAAACCCAAACAAAGAGACCCAGAATGTGGCAACATGAAAAAATTATTCAATCAGATGAACTCTTTCTTTTAACATGCACACCAATAATTTGACCTAAGTTCAATTCAAATCTTCCCAAAACCATCACTTCTCTATCAGAACGTAGCTCATCAAATACAAAATATATAACACATCAAACTAAACAAATAAAAAGCACCCATTGCAACACAGAATCAGAGAAACAACAGTGAGCACATAATAACGATTAAGCTTATAGTCAAACCGAAATAGAGATGATGATAGAGTGAGGTAGCGCACCGTCTCCTCCTTTGACCGGCGTGGATCCAGCACAACCCATATCGTCTCTGCTACTTTTCCCTATAAAATATTATCAGAAGAAGCAAGAAAGGAAAAAAGGAAACCTCCCCTCTCAGAGAAGAAGCTTCATTGAAACGCTAAGTCAAGGTCCTTTCTTTTTCTCTCCAGAGCCAGAAGGGTTTCTATTTTCTAGTAAAAGACTGTAGTGAAAATAATATTAAAATATTAATGCTTAAATACTTTACATTTACAAACCAAAAGATGATATTTTTTTATTGGATGAATCAAAAGATGATATGGGTTTTGATTATAATGACAATCGTTTTTAGGGAGACGAGACAGAGACTCGACTCGAGAAGAAGCAGGAGGAGGATGAAGAAAATAGAAAAGGATTGAGGAGGAGAAGGAGGCAAGTGAAGTGGTGGCTGGCTGTCTGTCACGTTCCTTTAATTTATATTTTATTATATTTCTCTTCTCTTTTTTACTTCGTGGACCTTTTCTTCTGTCTCGTTTTTTCTTTTTCTTTCAATTATTGGATATCATACTTTTTCGCTAATGTCAATTAACAGAAAAGAACATCCTAATCATTTGGTAATAATAGGGTACTTTGCTTTTCTCAGTTATTGGATAAATTTTAAAATTGGTGGTTATCTACCAAAATCAACAAAATTACTTATATCTAATTTTAATCACATCTATTTGTTTTTATCTATATCTATCTATCTATATTCTATACTATATAAAAAGTACGAAAAGGTTTATTTTCTTAAATTACTATTATATCCTTAAATTATTAAAAAATTAAAAGTGTAATATTTCCTTAAATTATTATTATACCCTTAAATTATTAAAAAATTAAAGGTGTAATAGACTTTTAATTTTTATAAAATTACCTACAATATATCTATTATTCAACCACTTATTTAATTAATTAACCTACTTATTATTAAAATTGAATAAATCTATTGCTCAATCACTTATTTAATTAATTAATCTACTTATTAAATTCATTGATTATTTAATTGATTAACCTACATATTAAACCCTAAACTACAAAGCATCGCCAACAAAATTACAAAACTAATAACTCCACTCTTCTGTATTTATTCAGTTCAGATTCACTCTTCTTTCCGTTTTATCAAAAAAAAAAATCCGTTTTCAAGTTTAGAGTGAGTTAGTGTTTTTTCCCCACTGATCAAAGGAGAAAAGCCTAGAGCCATTTCACGTGCGGAATTTATTTAAAAATATTAAAATATAATATCTATATATCTATATAAAAAGCACGAAAGACCTTATTTTTTAAAAGTCTATTATACCTATAAGTTATTGTTTAAAAATCTATTACACCCTTAATTTTCTTTTAAGTTTTTATAGATCTATTAAAAACTTTATCCAATAATAATTGTCGCTTTTAAATTTGGGATAAAAATAGTTCAGAAGCACGAAAGGCCTTATTCTTTAAAAGTCTATTATATTTATAAGTTATTATTTAAAAATCTATTACACTCTTAATTTTCTTTTAAGTTTTTATAAATCTATTAAAAACTTTATCCAATAATATTTGTCTCTTTTAAATTTGAGAAAAAAATAATTCAGCCAATTTACTTAAAGCAGAAGGTGTTGTTCTCAATTCGCTGAAGAAATAATTAAAAAAAAAATTGTGAGAGCATTAAAATTCTTAACAATTGCGGGAGATCCTTGATTACTCTATATTTTATAAAAAAAAACATTGATATTTGGTTGACTGAAAATTTTAAAAATGATAGTCATTTCTTGGTAAAAAAAATGTTGCAATTTGGTTGGCTGGAAATTTTAAATATAATTACTGCATAATTAATAACTAATAATGACCTTAATTTTTGAAAAAACTAAAAAATTGGCAACTTAAAAAAACTCGGAAAGACTTAATTTATCACAGTTTAATAATCTTAATTAATTAAGAACAAAAATATACAGACGGACTTGGCTATTTCATTTTTTTAGTACAAAATAAAAAAAACTGATAAATTATTGTAGTAAATAAACACAAAAAATCAATGCAAGTGAATATATATTAAAAATATATATAACTTACAGTTATTGAAAATAATTTGAAGTTCATTTTCACGTTTATAATGTAGTATTAAATTATTTTGACATGTATTTATTTTTTCTTAAAAAATAAGAGGATAATACATAATCAATAATTTCATTTATTAATAAACCTATTAATAAAATAAAATAAAATTTAGAATAATTTAAGCTCACGTTATTGACAACAAAGAAAACTTTAGTTAATTTGATAACATGAATGACTTTGTTAGAATATGAGACTAAAATTCTAAGAAAAAAGTGAGCTCATATTTATGCGAGAAAAAGGAGAAAGAATAGAGAGGAATTAATATAATTTGTAATTAAATATTCTAAATTTGTATATCCTTTAATTAATTGGGAGTGTTAGAATAACAGTTGAGATACTAACTATTTTATGAATAAGATTATAAAGTTATGTAACTAATCGATGTATATATATATCTCAACTATTATTACTATATATATATATAGATGTATAAGATAATTTTTACTTTTTAATTAATTGACAATTAATGGACAAATTTTGGCAAAAAAGATTAGTAAATTAGAGTTATTAAAAAGATTAACCTTTAATTAATTGGGAGTGTTAGAATAACAGTTGAGATACTAACTATTTAATGAAAAAAATTATAAAGTTATGTAACCAATTTTATATATATATATATGATTATTATTATTATATATATGTATATATGATTCAGGCATTAGCGGACCTTGACGATCATGATCTTCATATTCAACCTCATTTGCGTAGCCATACAATCAATGCCTTGAGAGTGCCAATGTATAGAAGTATACAAAGATGGGAAGTAAGGAAATACATCGACTTCTACGAAAATGAAGAAACTCGAAATGAAACTTTACTCAAGTTTGCTAAGGTTGATTATAACAGGCTTCAACTACTACATCGATTAGTTACATAACTTTATAATTTAATAATAAAATAGTTAGTATCTCAACTATTATTACTATATATATATATTTAATTAATAGTATATATAGTATATATAAGTATAAGGTATTTTTTAGTTTTTAATTAATTGATGTATATATGGACAAATTTTGGCAAAAATGATTAGTAAATTAGAGTTATTAAAAATATTGACCTTTAATTAATTGAGAGTATTAGAATAACAGTTAAGATACTAACTATTTTATGAATAAAATTATAAAGTTACGTAACTAATCGACGTGTGTATATATATATTATTATTAATAATCTATATATATATATATATGTATAAGGTAATTTTTAGTTTTTAATTATTTGACAATTAATGGACAAATTTTGGAAAAATGATTAGTTAATTAGAGTTATTAAGAATATTAACCTTTAATTAATTGGGAGTGTTAGAATAACAGTTGAGATACTAACTATTTTACGAATAAAATTATAAAGTTACATACATCGATTAGTTACATAACTTTATAATTTAATAATAAAATAGTTAGTATCCGGATCCGGATCCGGATCGTCACATAAGAGATGGGAATCAAGTTGTCCTAACTGAGCATGATTTGAGATTCATATCCTTCAGCACGGGCAGGAGTGGTTGCCCTAGGTTTTTGCTTGGAGCTTGCATGACAACGATGTTGCTTGCTAGACTGCTTCAGTGTTTTTCTTGGAGCCCTCCAAATAATTCTTCATCAATTGATCTCACTGAGGCTAGAGATGAGCTTCTTCTGGCTAAACCTTTGACTTTAAATTAATTGGGAGTGTTAGAATAACAGTTGAGATACTAACTATTTTATGAATAAAATTATAAAGTTATGTAACTAATCGATGTATATATATCTCAACTATTGTTACTATATATATATATATATATATATATATAGTAACAATAGTTGAGATATATAGTAACAATATATATATATATATATATATATATATATATAATATATATAGATGTATAAGATAAATCTTAGTTTTTAATTAATTGACAATTAATGGACAAATTTTGGCAAAAAAGATAAGTAAATTAGAGTTATTAAGAATATTAACTTTTAATTAATTGGGAGTGTTAGAACAACAGTTGAGATACTAACTATTTTATGAATAAAATTATATAGTTATGTAACCAATTATATATATATATATCGATTGGTTACATAACTTTATAATTTTATTAATTAAAAAGTTAGTATCTCAACTATTATTATTATTATATATATATATGTATATATGATCCAGGCATTAGCGGACCTTGACGATCATGATCTTCATATTCAACCTCAATTGCGTAGCCATACAATCAATGCCTTGAGAGTGACAATGTATAGAAGTATACAAAGATGGGAAGTAAGGAAATACATCGACTTCTACGAAAATGAAGAAACTCGAAATGAAACTTTACTCAAGTTTGCTAAGGTTGATTATAATAGGCTTCAACTACTACATCGACTAGTTACCTAACTTCATAATTTAATAATAAAATAGTTAGTATCTCAACTATTATTACTATATATATATATAATTAATAGTATATATAGTATATATATGTATAAGGTAATTTTTAGTTTTTAATTAATTGACAATTAATGGACAAATTTCGGTAAAAATGATTAGTAAATTAGAGTTATTAAAAATATTGACCTTTAATTAATTGGGAGTATTAGAATAATAGTTGAGATACTAACTATTTTATGAATAAAATTATAAAGTTATGTAACTAATCGACGTGTATATATATATATTTTATTAATAATATATATATATATATATATATATATATATATATATATATATATATATATATATATGTATAAGGTAATTTTTAGTTTTTAATTATTTGACAATTAATGGACAAATTTTGGCAAAAAAGATTAGTTAATTAGAGTTATTAAAAATATTAACCTTTAATTAAATGGGAGTGTTAGAATAACAGTTGAGATACTAACTATTTTATGAATAAAATTATAAAGTTATGTACATCGATTAGTTACATAACTTTATAATTTAATAATAAAATAGTTAGTATCCGGATCCGGTTCCTGATCGTCACATAAGAGATGGGAATCAAGTTGTCCTAACTGAGCACGATTTGAGATTCATATCCTTCAGCACGGGCAGGGGTGGTTGCCCTGGGTTTTTGCTTGGAACTTGCATGACAACGATGTCGCTTGCTAGACTGCTTCAGTGTTTTTCTTGGAGCCCTCCAAATAATTCTTCATCAATCGATCTCACTGAGGCTAGAGATAAGCTTCTTCTGGCTAAACCTTTGACTTTAAATTAATTGGGAGTGTTAGAATAACAGTTGAGATACTAACTATTTTATGAATAAAATTATAAAGTTATGTAACTAATCGATGTATATATATCTCAACTATTGTTACTATATATATATATATTAGATGTATAAGATAATTTTTATTTTTTAATTAATTAACAATTAATGGACAAATGTTGGAAAAAAAGATAAGTAAATTAGAGTTATTAAGAATATTAACTTTTAATTAATTGGGAGTGTTAGAATAACAGTTGAGATACTAACTATTTTATAAATAAAATTATAAAGTTAGTATCTCAACTATTATTATATATATATATATGATCCAGACATTAGCGGGCCTTGACGATCATGATCTTCATATTCAACCTCACTTGCGTAGCCATACAATCAATGCCTTGAGAGTGCCAATGTATAGAAGTATACAAAGATGAGAAGTAAGGAAATACATCGACTTCTATGAAAATGAAGAAACTCGAAATGAAACTTTACTCAAGTTTGCTAAGGTTGATTATAACAGGCTTCAACTACTACATCGATTAGTTACCTAACTTCATAATTTAATAATAAAATAGTTAGTATCTCAACTACTATTACTATATATATATTTAATTAATAGTATATATAGTATATATATGTATAAGGTAATTTTTAGTTTTTAATTAATTGACAATTAATGGACAAATTTTGGCAAAAATATTAGTAAATTAGAGTTATTAAAAATATTGACCTTTAATTATTTGGGAGTATTAGAATAACAGTTGAGATACTAACTATTTTATGAATAAAATTATAAAGTTATGTAACTAATCGACGTGTATATATATATATATTTTAATAATAATATATATATATATATGTATAAGGTAATTTTTAGTTTTTAATTATTTGACAATTAATGGACAAATTTTGGCAAAAAAGATTAGTTAATTAGAGTTATTAAGAATATTAACCTTTAATTAATTGGGAGTGTTAGAATAACAGTTGAGATACTAACTATTTTATGAATAAAATTATAAAGTTATGTACATCGATTAGTTATATAACTTTATAATTTAATAATAAAATATTTAGTATCCGGATCCGGATTCAGATCGTCACATAAGAGATGGGAATCAAGTTGTCCTAACTGAGCATGATTTGAGATTCATATCCTTTAGCACGGGCATGGGTGGTTGCCCTGGGTCTTTGCTTGGAACTTGCATGAGAACGATGTTGCTTGCTAGACTGCTTCAGTGTTTTTCTTGGAGCCCTCCAAATAATTCTTCATCAATTGATCTCACTGAGGCTAGAGATAAGCTTGTTCTGGCTAAACCTTTGACTTTTAATTAATTGGGAGTGTTAGAATAACAGTTGAGATACTAACTATTTTATGAATAAATTTATAAAGTTATGTAACTGTTGCTACCCGATTTTGGATTCTTCATCAAAGTCTTTCGTACTTTTTTATCGTCAACTTTCAAAAATCATGCTTCCACTTATCTCAACTATTATTATATATATATATATATATGATCCAGACATTAGCGGGCCTTGACGATCATGATCTTCATATTCAACCTCACTTGCGTAGCCATACAATCAATGCCTTGAGAGTGCCAATGTATAGAAGTATACAAAGATGAGAAGTAAGGAAATACATCGACTTCTATGAAAATGAAGAAACTCGAAATGAAACTTTACTCAAGTTTGCTAAGGTTGATTATAATAGGCTTCAACTACTACATCGATTAGTTACCTAACTTCATAATTTAATAATAAAATAGTTAGTATCTCAACTATTATTACTATATATATATATTTAATTAATAGTATATATAGTATATATATGTATAAGGTAATTTTTAGTTTTTAATTAATTGACAATTAATGGACAAATTTTGGAAAAAATATTAGTAAATTAGAGTTATTAAAAATATTGACCTTTAATTAATTGGGAGTATTAGAATAACAGTTGAGATACTAACTATTTTATGAATAAAATTATAAAGTTATGTAACTAATCGACGTGTATATATATATTTTATTAATAATATATATATATATATATATATATATATATATATATATATATATGTATGTATAAGGTAATTTTTAGTTTTTAATTATTTGACAATTAATGGACAAAATTTGGCAAAAAAGATTAGTTAATTAGAGTTATTAAGAATATTAACCTTTAATTAATTGGGAGTGTTAGAATAACAGTTGAGATACAAACTATTTTATGAATAAAATTATAAAGTTATGTACATCGATTAGTTACATAACTTTATAATTTAGTTATATAACTTTATAATTTAATAATAAAATAGTTAGTATCCGGATCCGGATCGTCACATAAGAGATGGGAATCAAGTTGTCCTAACTGAGCATGATTTGAGATTCATATCCTTTAGCACGGGCATGGGTGGTTGCCCTGGGTCTTTGCTTGGAACTTGCATGAGAACGATGTTGCTTGCTAGACTGCTTCAGTGTTTTTCTTGGAGCCCTTCAAATAATTCTTCATCAATTGATCTCACTGAGGCTATTGATAAGCTTGTTCTGGCTAAACCTTTGACTTTTAATTAATTGGGAGTGTTAGAATAACAGTTGAGATACTAACTATTTTATGAATAAAATTATAAAGTTATGTAACTGTTGCTACCCGATTTTGGATTCTTCATCAAAGTCTTTCGTACTTTTTTATCGTCAACTTTCAAAAATCATGCTTCCACTTATTTTTGTCAACTGATGTTTATTTTTACGCTTAATGTCATTTAAATTTTATTTCATACTTTTTTCGCATTTTTATCACTTTTTCCGTTCGAACTTATATCGGTTCCGAGTAAAATTCTCCAAACCGATGGTCGAACAATTCTGCTCAGTAGCGACTTATTTTTATTTTTTTATTTTTTCTAACTCGCGCTATCTCATTGCGCTTTGTGCAATTTTAATTTTAGCATTTTCTTTTCTGTTCGAACGTTTGTCGGTTTTTGGTGAATTTTTATCTAACGACATAGCGAACTTTTTGTCGCTCCCTGTATGATAATTATCTTAGTTTATTTTATTCTATGTCCTAGCGTTTTCTGTTCAAGGCCTTAGCAAAATTTCTTGTACTATAAGCTCGAACTAAAAATATTATGTTTGTATGGCATTAATGTGCATTTCTACACACCTTCACTGTTCTCTCCTTGCTGCCCACGAACCTCAAACCGCCTTACTGTTCCTCCCTTACACCTCACCTCTTTTCCTTGCCCATCACTCAAATTTCTTCTATATATACCCCACTTTTCTCCCAATTTCTCACGTTTCTTGCTCTCTCTAGGCGAAAGCAAGGCAAGCAATTTCTCATCCCTTTCATTTTTCTCTATTTCATTTAATTTATGCGTTTGCTTGCTTTAATCTCTATTTTCTTCCTTGTTTTTGGTTTATCTGCTCCTTTCTTGGTTCTTCCATTTATTTCCTCGTTCGCTTGCCGCTGCTACCGGAGTTACTGTTGCTGGAGATAGGCTGCCGCCATTGCTGCCATCGCCTTGCTGCTGCTGGTGGTCGCCGCCGGAGCTGCTGCTGTCACCGCCGGAGCTGCTGCGTTGCTGCGCTCCACTGCTGCCACTGTGTTGGTGGTCGGAGGAAGAAGATGATGAACAACATCAACTATTTGGTCATGGGCTGTGTACGGCTGGCCCAAGTAAAAGAAAAGTTGGGCCGCTGGTCCAGCGAAGGAAAGAAAGGAGAAGAAAGCTTGGCGCTGTGCGCCAAGCGTGAGGAAAGCTGGGCCGCGCAGGCCCAGCGTGAGGGGAAAAGAAAAAGGGCTTGACCTTTGGCTAGGCTTGGGCCTAGTGGGCCTAGTCTAATTTTCAGCCCATTTATTTTTCGTACCGTTGTTTCCTATGCTTGTACTGTTTATTTATTTTTCTGCACTTGTATTGTTTATTTATTTTTCGTATGCTTGTATGCTTGTTTATTTTCGCCCGCTATGCATGCTTAGATAATGTTTTTCTGTTCATCCAAATTAATCTTTTTCGCTCGCATGCAGCAAGTGTCAAATGTTTAATCGTTCAACGTTATCCTCTCTTCACGCCAAAATAAACTCAATCAAAAATGGGTAAATCGCCTGTACCCTTCATCAAGTAAACGTTTCTTTCCCTTTTATTTATTTCACGCTTTTCGCATATATATATTCGTATGCATAAATTATTTATCCGTTGGGTATGATCACATAAATTAGGACATTTTCCAAGCATGATTAAACACCTCTTTTATCCGGTAACCGTTTTTGGATGTGACTCGGGTGCCTAACACCTTCCCGAGTCCATAAATCGACCCCGAACCACTATTCTCGGGTTTAGACCCATTTTGCCTTAGCTTTTCATTTTTATGCCATGACTTTAGGTTCTCTAAACCTAGAAATAAATTAGGGTGGCGACTTCATTGCATTATGTGAGATGAGTCCGATTTCGTCTCACATCTGGTCCCAAATCCGCGTCGCATTAGGAAAAATCCAAAAAGAGGGTGCGACAGTTTGGCGACTTCACTGAGGAGCAATAGGGTCAAAGCCGGATTTTTTTTGAGGTGTTTGTTTTTTTAATAAATTGTTGAATTTGGTTTTTTGCCATGATTAATTATTTTTCATGTATTTATTTACTTGATAAATTATCATTTTTTTCTTGTACATGATTAATTATTTTGCATGTATTTACTTGCATAGGCATGGTTGACATCTACTGCTTCTAAATGGGTGAGCGCTTAGAAATTTTGATGGTTCGACAGGCAATCATCAATTTACTGAGGGACCACTTCTATGGTATCGTCCGGGAGCCTTTCCAGCCAGTTAGAAGTAGTAGATGTCAACCCAGCATATGCATCATGTTGAAATGCGTACACTGCGACTTTGTTTCACCTTTTCCACTGATTTCTCAAAAAATTTCCATTTACAACTGGTTTCTCAAAATTTTCCACAAATAATTTCTCAAATTTTTCCACGTTTTACAAGTGATTTCTCAAATTTTCCACATTTTACAACTGATTTCATAATTTTTCCACATTTATAATTTTTCCCCAATTTTTTCCGGTTTACAAATTTTCCTAATTGAAAATATTTTTCCGCAAATCTTCCATATTGGAAATCCTTTTCCGCAAAATCTCCACATTGGCAAATTTCTCCGTAAATTTGTCACATTTGCAATTTTTTCGCAATATTTGCAAGTTTTTTTGCAATGTCTCCATGTTCGCAAATTTTTCCACAACTTCTCAATATCTACAAATTTTCCCTCAGTTTTTCACGTGTACCATTTTCCTGCAATCTTACGTGTCAAATTTTCCCGCAATCTTTTGCGTGTTAAATTTTCCCTCACTTTTTCACGTGTACCATTTTCCTGCAATCTTTTACGTGTCAAATTTTCCATCAACTTTTCACGTGTCAAATTTTCCCGTAATTTTTCACGCGTACAATTATCCCGCAATTTTTCACATTGGCGATTTTTTCCAAAAAAATTCCATGTGCAATTTTTTCTACAATTTTTCCATATTTGCAAATTTTTTCTTTTTTTGCAATGTCTCTATGTTTGCAATTTTTTCTGCAGTTTTTCCACATGCCAAATTTTCCACAATTTTTCACGTGCCAAATGTTTCCATAATTGTTGCTATGTTTGTGATTTATTTCCGCAATTTTTTCATATTTTACTCTTCTAATGCATTAAATCCTTATCTCAATCTATTTATGATTTAGATGCTACTGATTCGTTTGTTTTCTTCCTACCTATAGAACCAAGGCGAGAAAGGAAGCATCGCACAAGGGCGCTTCGTGGGAGGCAACCCACGTGTTTTTTTTTCAAATACTTCTATTTTGTCAGTTTTAATTTTTAATTCAGAACTTTGGGATATCCTTCTCCTCAAACTTACTGTCTAACTCCCCATTTATTTCAGGTGCAACGAGACTTGTAAACTGGGGGGGGCAAGAAGTTGAAAGGATGACCAGAAGAAGGCGTCAGGAAGCATCAAAGGTTGAATACATTTTTTACCGAGGGGCAAGGCGTAGAAAGCGTTAAATCACAAACGATGAGCTATTTTATGTCCATCTATCTTGGCCTCAGTCTATCACTACTCAGCAGAACAGAGGAACTCGCCTCCTGCTAGCACTTGAGCAACCCTTCTCGGAAAATTCTACCATCAAGGCTCCAAAATATTCTCCAACCGTTTCACTCCCCAATGAGAAACGCCTTCCTAAAACTCCAACTCAGTCAACACCTCCATTCTCTGCAAACTCTCTCCATGCACATACACGATAATCGTACGGTGAAGATCAATCCTCCAATAAATGAGCCAGTAAGCACATGTGTTGATGGGATTACGTTCACTTGTTTTATCCGCAATCTCGTGCTATAAAAGTTGAAGTGTTGGAGCCTCCCTGCAAAGGAATAACTGATTAGATTCCCCAAGGGCACCTGAATCTCCAGCTGACCAAAGATTCTCTTTTATCACTCCAAAGGAAGTTTAAGCCATACCCCTTGAACAAATCATCAGCAACTGGTCATCCCCAACACAGAAGATGTCTCCAGGTCCAGAGTAGTCAAGAAGCGAAACGGGAAAGATTTCAAAATGGTTCTTCATTCGCTACAATGAGTTGGTCTCTTTGCAAAACACCTTACAGTTGCAAACAACCCGTCTCAAGGGTCATTTCGAGCTCATCTTCCCTTGGCAATCTGACCAAGTCCAGAAATGATTCAGTTGTGCCCCAAGACGGATCTACAGGGAGATTGTGCATTCAAGGAGTCATCAGGCCGCGATGGAACTGTTAGGAACGTCTGTGGCAATACTATCATCCGATTTGAGTACGGATGATGCTGAATCAGAATCATGAAGCTTATTCCTCGCTGCTGAACCTGTCGGATCGTTAGCTGCCGCTTGCCGCACACATCTAGAGAAGTCCCCTTACCTCTACCTCTTTAATTTTTGTACCATCATTCATTCCCGCATTGGGGGGGCAATTCTTTTTAATTATTCATGAGTGGTCGTACCATCACATTTTTGTCTCTAAAATTGCTAAATTTGTTAAGATTTGTTATAAACTGTGCATAAAATTCTCTGAATAAAATTCACACTACCCGCAAATTTTCAAACCTTCCTTAGATTGAGCATGCTCAACATGTTACTGCATCATGGATAACTTGTGCACCCCAATTGAAATTATATGACATGCATGATCTCGCCTGCTAGTTCTTATATCTGCAGCATGTTTAGGCGTAAGCAGTCCTAAACGCATCCCTATGAGCATTTTGGGCCCCCACGTCTTATTTCTTTCATGTGTGATGATAACAATTGAGGCAACTCCAAAGGCGCTACCGCCCTTATAACCGCGTCATTGCCTGAACGCCACAGCACCCGTCAGAGTTCAATCGCGGGGTTAACGCCCCATTGCCAATACAAAGCCCTGGGATGGTCGACATCAGCGGAGGGGGGAGCCTCACGCGTCATCTATCCACACGCGCGGCGTTATCCCATCCCAGGATAACCATGGCGTCACTCGAGGATATCGCCTATGACGTCACATGGGGATATCGCCCATGACGTCATATAGAGTTATCGCCCCTGACGTCACCCGAGGCGTTATCTTCCAGAGATAACGCCCTCGCTTCGCCTATAAATACCCCACCATTTAAAACGCAAGGTAAGCCTAAAATTACGACTAGAACCTCTACTAATTTGAATAGTCATACTGACTTAAGCATCGAAGTGTCTACGCCGGAGCCCTCTTTCACTGTTCTTTCTTTCCCCCTATTGCAAAGTCTTTTGGATCGAATGATTGCCTATGCATGTGGATCACTACTCGGATTACTGTGCAAATTGTGTGTTCTGTTGTGTCATTGCATTAGTTTGAGTGATTTAAACACATGACCCCTGCTTATGAGAGCGAGTGTAAACACGACCAGTGAGGATTGCTTCTGTTTAGGCCTAGATGTGGAAAAATTTAATCTCTAGGGTCGTTATCCTTTTGGTTTAACGCAGGTGTGCATCTAGGCAAGGTCTGTTGTGTCGCAGCTTGGTCTGATCCTAAGGATCCTTGCTCTTGTGTCTCGTTGGATGTGTGTCGTGTGTGTCTTGGGGTGGTTTTAAGTTTTGATTGATGCTCGAGGGCGAGCATTGGGCAGTGTGGGGATGTATGATATGTGTGCATTTTCTAGATATTTTCTCTCTAATTTTGTATGTTTTCCCCTCCTTGATGTTACTAACTTGCTCTGTTTTCAATGCTTTATGCCATATCCAGCCTTGGAGGAGAAAAAGACAGAAAGCACACGTTTTGGGATGGAATTGAGCAGCTTTGGAAGTCTCCCAGTCTTCGTCGCGGCCTAGACGTATTTCCTCAGTCGAGCCCTAGATGCGCGCATTCCTGTCCAGCCCTGGACTATCTGTAAAGTCGAAAAGTGCTGCGTTTTGCCCTCGATCAGAAGTCGCACGTGCTTGCAATCCTCCTTGGAGCGCACGAAGAGAGACGCCAGCAAGATTCCTCTCTGATCCCTTTTGAGCGTCCTAGGAATATTCTTCCTAGGTCCAGCTGTCCCTTTCCTCCCATTTTGTCTCCTTCCCTTAGCTGGATTTGTCCTCTAGTTAGCTTAGGGTTGTATATAAACAGTAACTTTAGGATTTTTAGGGTAAGCAACATTGGTAGGAGGCAGAAATCAGCATACTTTCTATTTTTCAGTCTTCTTTGGGATTTGTTCCTCCATCTTCAAGCTGTAGCCGCCGGCCAGCCTTACTCTTTCACCGGAGCTTTTTAGCTCCGGCTGGTATTTAATAGTTTTCTTCCCATTTTCTTGTTTTCCTTTTATGCTTGCTATTGAATCTATTTATATTTATGTTATTATGAGTATGAGTAGCTAGATCCGTTTGTCTTAGCAAAGGTTCTTCCAAGGGTTGCAAAGGGTAGTTGTGAAGCCTTAATGCTCTTCATAAACTCTCATGCGTGTATTTAATCTCTTGCCATTTTACTGTCATATTGCACTGGATCTATAGAAGCCTGATCAACTGCTGTATTTTCCTTTGTAATTATTGCCATTTCTTTAGAATCAGTAGGCACCTAGCTCGTAGTCATCAGGTTGCTGGTCCAATCCGGCTAGGGCTGGAGGTTAATTAGGGTGGATCTGACAACGTCTTACCCTAGACGTGTCTTCCTCCACTTCATGGGCCTCTGGATCTCTCCACAAGCGAACCTTGGGGAAGGACGGAGTGTCAAGGTCCCGCCCATAAGCGTACCTTGGGCGAGACTTCTCTTATGAAGGTAGACAGAAGGCCTAAGCGTACCTGGCCTCTATAGCACGTCTGCACCGTGAGAGCGGAATATCCCTAAGCTGATGACCAACTAGACCTAGGCGCAACCCGCGGAATCCCCTTTGCTAAGACGTTTTCCTATTATCTGATTTACCCCTCTTGTGATACTGTTCCATTGTCTTTAGATAATTTTTACTTTATTTAGTTCACTTGTTAGCTTTAGTATCCAAATCTCGCTGGCTAATTTCATTAGCCAGCCCAAACCCCCCCAGTGTTACTTGTTACTGTTTAGACCTGGACATACACCATGAACAGAATATTACCATTAATCCTTGTGGTTCGACTCTAATTTGCCCTATACACATTTATTGTGCATTTTGCTAGTAGAAAATATTACTTTTGAGTAACGATCAATGCCGTTCGGACTGAAGAACGCGGGAGCGACCTTCCAGCGTATGGCAAACAAAATATTCGAGGAACAAATAGGAAAGAATGTAGAGGCTTACGTTGACGACATACTGGTCAAAAGTCGAAGCTTCCAAGACCACTTGCTTGACCTGGAAGAAGTTTTCAATGTAATGAGAAAATATTGAATGAAGCTAAATCCCCGTAAATGCATGTTTGCATTTCAGACGGGTAAATTCTTGGGCTATGTGGTAAGCCAGAAGGGTATCCAGCCCAATCCCTCAAAAATCAAGGCCATCCAGGACATGATATCACCTCGAACGGTCAAGGAGGTACAAAAACTGACGGGCCGCATTATCACCTTGGGACGGTTTATCTCAAAGCAAGGTGAAAGATGCCTCCCCTTTTTTAAGGTCATACGTAAGAAAGCCCCTTTCGGGTGGACAACAGAGTGTGAAGAGGCGTTTGTGGGCCTAAAAGCTTACTTGTCATCTAACTTGGTACTAACAAGACCCGAACCAGGAGACACTTTGTACCTTTATCTTGGTGTGGCTGATGAAGTAGTCAGTGCCGTCCTTATTCGCGATGACAATCGTCAGCATCATCCTGTTTACTTTGTAAGTCACGTTCTGAAAGACGCTGAGCTGCGATACGCTCGTATTGAGAAGATAGCATTCGCGTTAGTTCAAGCCACAAGAAAAATGGACAGATATTTTCAGGCTCATCCTGTTATCATGCTTACGGATCAGCTCTTGAAAAGGATATTCCGGAAACCCGAATCTTTGGGGAGAATGCTAATTTGGGCCATCGAACTTGAACAGTACGGGTTGCGGTATAAAAACCGACCCTCCGTGAAAGCCCAAATCCTGGCAGATTTCATAGCAGAGTGTACTTTTACAGAGGACCCGTTAACGGACCTGCCGAAAGAGGAAAAAGGCAACTTGGATCTCCCATTCCCTGAAACCTACACTGACTTATGGATCATCCACGTGGATGGGGCCAAAAATCAAGAAGCAACTGGAGTTGGGATCTTTATGATCGGGCTGCAGGGCATACGTATACGATATGCCATCAGAATCCTACAGTCGTTTTCCAATAACGCGGCGGAATATGAGGCATTACTGGCCGGACTCCGTATCGGAAAGAACTTCTCCAGCAAGGCTATACACGATACAACAATGATGGGGGACTTGCAACTAAGAATTTGCGGAGATTTCAAGTTGATAATAGATCAAGTCCTGGGACATGCCCAAGCTAGGGAGCCCATTATGGTGCGATACCTCGCCAAGGTAAAGCGCGAATTACTAGAGATAAAGAAATATGGCATACGAGTCAGCTTTGAGCATATTCCCCGAGAGGATAACGCTGAAGCGGACAACCTTGTCAAGATGGCGGCAAATCCGGAGACGTTAATACCTAAGGGTGTGTACTACCGAGAGATATCGGTACCTTCCTTCATGGAAGAGCAAGCGTCACTTTGTGTTGAAGAAACCGAAAACGATTGGCGAATCCCCGTAATATCATTGGTCCAGCATTTTGGGAAGCCTGATTTGTTTATAACTATGACATGTAATCCAGATAGGAAAGAGATTCAAGATCAGCTTACAGAAGGGGAACTTGCACAAGACCGTCTTGATTTAGTTGCAAGGGTCTTTCGAGCAAAAGTTCAAGATCTCAAAGATCAAGTTATTAAGAAACAAGTATTTGGGAAAGTAGTTGCACATGTTCATGTTATTGAATTTTAGAAAAGGGGAATGCCACAAGTTCATATGTTAGTCATACTCGAAGAAGGTTTCAAAATTGTTTATTCTGATCAGTTTGAAAAAATTATTTGTGCTGAAATACTAGATGAGGATGAAGAACCTCTACTTTTTCAATTAGTGACCAAACATATGATGCATGGTCCATGTGGAGAAGGTAATAAAAAATGCGGTTGTATGGAAAATGGAAAATGCAGATTTCACTATCCACGAGGTTTTTCTTCTACAACTGTGGCTGAAAAAGATGGTTATCCAATATATCAAAGAAGAGACAATGGGCGAAAAATAATTAAGAAGAACAAAGAGCTTGATAACCGATGGGTAGTGTCATATAACTCTTACTTGCTTACAAGATATGGTTGCCACATAAATGTTGAGATCTGCTCCAACATTAAATCAGTGAAGTATCTTTATAAGTACGTATACAAAGGGCATGATAAAATATTTATATACATTGCATCAAATGATGAGAATAATTTGGTTGATGAGATAGAACAATTTCAAGATGAGAGATTTGTCTCTCCATAAGAAGCTGCACGGAGGATATATGAATTCAATTTAAATGAGATGAATCCTCTGGTGATAAATTTGCAATTACATTTGCCTAATAAACAGACTGTCTATTATTGGGAGAATCAAAATTTGCAAGAAATGGTACTTTGGGAGCATGTATCAAAGACAATGCTTACAAAATTCTTTACAACATGTTCTGAGAATCCAAATGCAAGACAATATTTATACAGGCAAGAAAAAAACATTATTCTTAAAATTTTATTTCTTTACTTATTTTATTTCCAATGTCACTATTAGTATATATATTATATTATTTATTTATATTTGTAGATATAGTACATTAATTAATGTTCCAATATGATATCTTTCACATAATTATTTCTTATATTTTTACTACAGGGAATTTCATGTGCATTTTGTCTAGCAATCTAAAGAAAAAGGGCTTAATGACATAAAACAACCCTGAACTTTAATGTTTTATTTAAGTGCAACCCTGAACTTTTTTTTTGTTTAATTACAACCTCGGTCTTCGCTAATATTGTCATATTACCCCCCTACCGTGACAGAATTCCAACGTGGCACCGTTAACTGACGTTATGTGCAACGTCAGCTCACCACGTCCGCGCTGACCAGGGGGGTAATTAAACAAAAATATTAAAGTTCAGGGTTGTTTTATGTCTTTTTGCCATATATATTTTATTATACTTTCTATTTTTGTTTCTTTTTTATTTTTCCTTCTTCAATTCATTCCTACTAGATGAATTTTTTTCCAAGAAATTTAAACGAATGAGAATTTTCTAGATTCTCTCCACCTTCGTTGCTTTTCTATTAATCTATGGGAGGAGGAGATGCAGTACGGAAATGTAAACGACGTCAATCCCGTAGGAGAAGACGTGAAACGCGGAAATTAAACTAAGGTCACTCTGGGAGGAGTAAATGCACATGATGTCACTCTGGGAGGAGAAAAATGCTGATGTTGTCACTTTGGGAGGAGGAAATATAAAGTTGTCACTCTAGGAGGAGGGAATATAAAGTTGTCACTCTAGGAGGAGGAAATGTAAAAAATGCGGAAATTTAAGCGACGTCGATCCCGTAGGGTAAGACGCGAGGTGCGGAAAATAAACTAATCGCCACTTTAGGAGGACGAAACGTAGATGTTATCACTCTAGGAGGAGGAAGTGTATGATGTCACTCTAGGAGGAGAGAAATGCAAATGATCACTCTGGGAGGAGAAAAAAATGCTAAGGATGTTCAATCACTTTAGGGAAGGAAGTCGTTCGCTTTTGTTGCCAGCAGCCTTGATACGAACCTAGAGTGCATCTGCATCCTGTTCAGGAGGTAACGACCCCAAGGACAAGACTTTCCCACAATTTGCAGCCGTAAGCAATCCTCACCTGATATTAGTGTTTGCACTCACGCTCTGAAACAAGGTTAAGTGTTTTACGCTCATAAAGATGCAACTAACATGGTACATAATTTTCAATTCGCAATGTCAATCCGAGTGAATAGACTTCAAATGAAGATGCACATGCATGGGCATTCTAATAATCGGTGGGACTTTTACGGAAAATAATGAAGGGATGTGAAATGTCTGGAAAGAGCTTGTTTTAGTAAAGATGTGCTTTTGTGAAGGGTTCGAGGGTTTTTGATGAGTAATGCTTAGCGATTGGCCCTGATGAGGGCGAGGCGCGCAAGTTCTTTCATTTTTTGCTGGGGGTGCTTTCTCGGCAGAGTGTATAAGTTCTTGGATCCTTGCTGGGAATATTGTTTTCCCATTGGCCAGGGTCCCTTTTCTCGAGTGGAACGTTGTCTTTGTTCTTTTCGAGATTTACTACTTGAGTTGGCCCTAGGCCCCTTCTCGAGTCTTCACTAGGGAATGTCGTCGTTTGGTCTTTTCGAGATTTACTGCTTAAGTTGGCCTTGGGCCCTTTTTCTCGAGTCTTCACTGGGGAATGCCATCGTTTGTTCTTTTCGAGATTTACTGCTTGAGTTGGCCCTATGCCCTTTTTCTCGAGTCTTCACTGGGGAATATTTTCCTCGAGATTTCTTGAGTTTAGTTGTCCCTGGGTTGTGCTTGCTTCTGTTTTTCGATTGTTGTGTTCTTTGAACGCCTCTGAGCATTTCTCTCTTTTTCTTTTCCTTTTTTTTCTTCTTTTTTTTGATTTTGAAATGCATCAGAGAGCAGAGCAAGTACAACCTTTATCTCGATCTCTTCCAGTTCTGACTTAAGGCCTCGACTTCATTTTTGGTTTTTTGGTCTCTCTTCCGTGATGGTTCTTAGCGATCCTTTGGTGACTTTTTCCGTCTCTTTTGTCGTGGACTTGATCTTGGCGTGGTTTTTACCTCCGGCTAGCAATCTTAGCTGACACTGCTCCTTGGCTTTCGGGGTATGAGTGATAGTGAAGGTTTTTTGTAGGAGTGATGACATACGTGGTGGGAAGGGGAAAAAATGAAAAAATGGAGAAAATCGTAAAAGTCCCATGTCATTTTACTGCTATCCCATGTCTAATAGCACATGTACCCTGGATATTATGCGAATTCAACTAGCACTTAGTCAGGCACTTACACTCATGAAAAGATACGGCGCGATGGCTCGAAAATGCTTACCGGGATTTATCTGTGACTGATTACGTCTGAGCAAATCGTGGATATAAGAGCAAACAAGTAAGATCATGTATGATACATAATTTTGATGGATGCCTTACTTAACAGAGGGACTGAACATCCTCAACCTATGAAATGCATGAATATGCTATGAGAGTAGTATGGATTTTTTGTTTTAGCCGGGCTAAAGAGGATTTTTTGATTGATTGATAGTTTTTTTGTTGTTGTATTTTTTGATCGATTGATAGTTTAAAGCTAGGACGCGGGGGACGACTTACTTGCAAGAGTCTAATGAGAATCTAAAGGGTTGCCCCCAGTGGGCTAGACAACCGTACACAAATTAAAGCCAACAAAGTGTGCAGGAACGAAAATGAATTTAAATAAGGGGGGAAGAAAGATGGACTCCCCTGAAATGTGCAGCGGGGCTGCGAGGGCGTCTTCCACGAGCTTTATGCGGATGACAGTGGGATGATTCAAGTCCCTGCGAAATGGAGAGGGGACAACGGAGTAGAAAAGGAAAACTAATTCGAAAACAAAAATGACATAAGTTTTGGATTCTCCGTTTCCTTAGCCCGGGTTTCCGAGGTTGCCTACGGCGTGGTCCCAGCTCAGGAATGCTTTACTTAGATGCTGATTGATTGGTTTCTTTTTCAGATGCTTTGCAGGAACCGCCGATCTAGGTCGGAGTGAGGATGAGATCCGCATTTTTTGTCCATTTACTTACTGGCCATTGCTGGACCTTCGCTGATTTGCTCCGTGATTCCTCCGGGATAAGGGGAAAATCTTCTATCCTCGAAATGTGTAGCGGGGCTGTGAGGGCGTCTTCTACCAGTCTTATGCAGGCAACAATGAGGGTGACCCAGTTCCTGAAAAAAATGAGGCGAGAAGAATGAGGACTAAATGAAAGGCGATTTTTTTAGAAAGAGTAATGTGATTGATAAGTTTTAAGCTCTCCCTTTTGGACGGGCTATCCATGAGTCGCCGCGGCGTGACTTGCATAAAATGTTGGTTGATGATAGCTTTGCTTTAGATGCTTTGCCGCAATTCCCGTCTTGGCGAGGGTGATACTTGCAGTCCGACTGTCCCTCTTTAGAGAGGAGTTCTGACACTTTTTGCAGCAAGGGATTGTGGATAAAACAAGTGACGCATTAAGTATGTTGATTGTGCTCCTGGGAGGACAACTTTTCGTCGTGCTTCTTTTCCAGGAGTTCTGCCTGCAAAAGGCGCTTGGTGACCATGACCTCTTGATGGTGAACTCCTCCGAATAGGAGAATGGAGATGGGAACTCATGCCATTAGTATTCCGACAGCTCGGCCGACATAGGATGGGCTTCGTGACTTTGGTCCAGCGTTCAGTCCTCGCTCAAACTAGATAATAGTATTGCTGCAAAATTCTGACGATGAATAGTCTTTAAGTTCTTAAATAGTGCTACAGGCTCGGACAACCCTCTAAATGGTTGGATGATAGCTTTGCTGGGCGCTCTTCATCAGTCTTTTGAGACTGGTTGTTTGCGATGCAGGATGTGCCGGTAGTACTGCAAGGAAAAGAAATTTTGATTTTAGATAGCGACTAGTTTTAAAATCTTTCCTGATTTGCTCTTTGAGGTGGCCTACTGCGGCAATTCAGGAGCTGCTACGAGGGAAATTCCCTGGTCCTATCGCGATGATGAGATGAGGTGTGAGACGTTACGTTCCTGCAAAACTTAAGATTGATTAGTGGCGTTAGTCTAAGCGCCATGTTTTGTGTTTCGAACCACTCCTTGGGAGCCACCAATGCCATGCCTCCTTTTGTCATCTCACAAGTTTTAAGAAAAAGCTTTGAAATAACAAGCATCTCCTGAAAAACTCATTTTATTAATTTCAAGATAAACATTTGAGCGGTATTGTCATGATAAAATCCTATGTCTTTGATTCGACAAGACGCACGGTCTGCGAAACCCTAGGCAAAATACATCTTGACGGCATCTGCGCTTACCGGTCTTGGTAGGCCATCTCCATCCATACTGGTTAGCATTAGGGCACCCCCCGAGAATGCACTTTTAACTAAATACGACCCCTCGTACTTTGGGGCCCACTTTCTTTGACTAGCCTCCTGATGAGGGAGAATCTTTTTCAGCACTAAATCCCCGGTCTTGAACTTGCGAGGTCGCACTTTCTGGTTATAAGCGTTGGCCATCCTTTGCTGATACAATTGCACATAGTAGATAGCGGCCAAGCGTTTCTCAGGAATAAGGTTTAACTGCTCGTACCTCACCCTTGACCAATTTGATTCTTCTACTTCTGATTCTGCCAGGATCCTGAGAGAAGGGATTTCTACCTCAAGAGGAATCACAGCTTCCATGTCGTAGACTAAGGAGTAGGGAGTTGCCCCTGTGGACGTACGAGTTGCTATCCGGTAAGAAGGCAGTGTGAAAGGAAGCATGTCATGCCAATCTCTGTGAGTGACCACCATTTTTTGGATAATTTTCTTCAAGTTTTTGTTTGCCGCTTCTACTGTGCCATTCATTTTTGGATGGTATGGTGATGAGTTTTGGTGCTTCACCTTCCAACTTTGGCAAAGACCGTCGATCATTTTTTCGTTTAGATTAGTGTCGTTGTCTGTGATGATCATTTCCGGGACCCCATGACGGTAAATGATGTTCTTCTCAATGAATCGCATGGTTGTTCTCTGAGTGATGTTTGAGTAAGAGGCGGCTTCTACCCACTTGGTGAAGTAATCGATCACCACGAGGATGAAGCGATGGCCATTAGAGGCTTTTGGATGAATTTGGCCGATGATATCTATTCCCCACATCGCAAAAGGCCAAGGCGATGTCATGCTGAAGAGAGGGGCCGGAGGGACATGGAGATAGTCCGCATAAATCTGACATTTGTGGCATTTTCGGAAGTAGTCGATGCAATCTCGTTCGATGGTGAGCCAAAAGTAACCTTGTCTCATTATTTGTCTTGCCATCATATGCCCACTTGCGCGTGTGGGACAAACCCCTTTGTGGATTTCTGTTTATGATTCTCTTGGCCTCAGCTATGGTGACGCAACGAAGTAAAACTCCATCAGCTCTCCTTTTATACAAAACCTCCCCGTCGAGGTAGAAGTCTAAAGCCAAGCGTTGGAGGGTCTTTTTGCTAACCCGGTTTGCCCCCGGTGGATACTCCCGGTTTCTGATAAATTGTACTAAGTCGTGGAACCATGGCTTCCCATCAGGTTCTTCTTCCAAGGTGACACAGCATGCCGGAGTTTCCTTTACTTCCACTCTCAATGGTTGAAGCATTACTCCGCATTCTAACTTGAACATCGAGGCCAACGTGGCTAACACGTCTGCGAAGCGGTTCTTTTCTCTGTCGACTCGGTCGAGTTTGGTTTCTTCGAATTTCCGCATGATTTTGGTGAGTAACCTCTGATAAGGGATGAGCTTAGAATCCCCTGTCTGCCATAAATCCTGGGCTTGGTAGATGACAAGGGCCGAATCGCTGAAGATTTTGAGCCTTTTTACTTTTAAGTCGATTGCTGCCGTCAGACCGCTGATGCATGCCTCGTATTCGGTGATGTTGTTGGTGCATGGGAAGTTCAACTTTCATGCTACGGGGAATTGAAAGCCATCTGGGGCAATGACCACGGCTCCTACTCCCTTGCCTGAGAGGTTCACCGCACCGTCGAAGAATATGGTCCACCAATCATCTTCTCTAAGATCTTTCGCGATCTTGTCACTAATCAATATGATGTCCTCATCCTGGAAGTCGAAACTCAACGACTCATATTCGTCCAAGGCGTGATCAACCAAGTGATCAGGGAGGGCGCTTGTCTTAACCGCCTTCCGTGTTACATATATGATCTCGTGCTCGGCCAATAAGACTTGCCATTTATAAATACGACTTGACAGATACGGCTTCTCGAAGATGTACTTCAGGGGATCCATGCGGGAGATCAACCAGGTCGTGTAATACAACATGTACTGCCAGAGCCTTCGGGCGCACCATGCTAGGGCGCAACAAGTTCGTTCCAACATGGAGTAGCGCATTTCGCATTCGTTGAATTTTTTGCTGAGATAGTAGATGGCTTGTTCACGCCTTCCTGACTCATCGTGCTGTCCCAAAATGCAGCCCATGGCGCTAGCCGTGACTGTTATATACATGAGCAAGGGACGTCCTGGCGTCGGGGGAACTAGTACAAGTGGGCTTTGCAGATATGTCTTGATTTTCTCAAACGCTTTCTAGCAATCTTCATCCCATTCTGCATCTCCGTGCTTCCTTAACATTTTGAACATCGGTTCGCAGGTAAGTGTTAACTGGCGGATAAAGCTAGCGATATAGTTGATGCGTCCTAAGAAGCTTCGTACTTCTTTTTCGGTGCTGGGAGCGGGTAGCTCTTGAATTGCCTTTATCTTGTCAGGATCCACTTCTATGCCTTTGTTGCTGACGATGAATCCTAACAACTTCCCGGAGGTCACTCCAAAGGTACACTTAGTTGGGTTTAGCCGTAGCTGAAATTGTCTCAACCTTTCGAATACCTTCTTTAGGATGTCTACATGATCTTGCGTCCCACGAGATTCGGCTATCATGTCGTCGACATATATTTCCAATTCTTTATGCATCATGTCATGGAAAAGGGTGACGGCAACACGTTGGTAAGTGGCTCCTACGTTCTTTAATCTGAAGGGCATTACTTTGTAGCAGAAGGTTCCCCAGGGTGTGATGAAGGTCACCTTTTCACTGTCTTTGGGTGCCATCTTGATCTGATTGTATCCCGAAAATTCATCCATAAAGGAGAACATGTCATTACTGGCGGCACTATCCACCAAGATGTCGATATGGGGAAGTGGGAAGTCATCCTTAGGGCAGGCTCGATTAAGATACCGAAAGTCCACGCACATGCGGACTTTCCCATCTTTCTTAGGCACTGGCACTATATTGGCGATCCATTCTGGGTATTCGGAAACTCTTAAGAAACCCGTATCTAGTTTCTTGGTAACTTCTTCTTTGATTTTCAAAAGGATATCTAAATGCATCCTCCGGAGTTTTTGTTTGACAGGTTTAAACTCAGGCTTCAACGGGATGCGATGCTCAACTATCCCGGGATCAAGACCTGGCATATCGGCGTATGGCTATGCGAATACATCCGAGTAGTCTTTGAGGAGGGAAATCAACCCTTCTCTCTGAGTCGTGTCCAGGGTAGTTCCGATCTTAACCAACATCTGATTCTCATCGCTTACCCCTAAATTTACTTCTTCCAATTCCTCCCGATGAGGGGTTATTTTCTTTTTTGAACTTTCCAGTAAACGGGCCAATTCACAGGGGATTTTGACCTCGTCTTCGGTCGCGGCGACAATTTATTCGCCAGTAAAGACATAGGTTTCATCAAGACAATCCGAACTAATATTCATCTTGAAAATAAAAATGCGAAAAAGAAGAGATGCGTAAAATAAAAATTGCATATATATTGATTTTTAACAAAGGGGAACGTGAGTCCCTAAAAAAATGTTTTCGTAAGAAAACGTGCACATATCATATTATTATTTTTCAAAAGGAGTAATTATGGAGAGACATCTGGAAGCATGGTGGTGGTCCAGTTGCGCACAGACTCCCCTGACTTCTTTACGAAAATGACTGAACTAGGCGACGATTCTTCTTCTCCCAGAGTGCAAATACGAAGGTCTGATACCCTGATCGGGCTCTCATTGATGGTCTCAGCTGCAAAGGGTAACGTGGTTCTGATATGGGGGATCTGCATTTTACCCGTTGGCGCAAAAAGTCCAAATAGCTTAGCTAGCTGCTTTTCGTTCTTTTCTTGGGCAATTTTGGCAAAATCGGCCTCGCTGGGTTGGTACCCTAAACCAAAGCGGTCTCCGAAGCTCTTTGGAGATGCCAAGCCTTTTAACCCTTGTAACTTGGCCTCTAGCCTTTTTCCCAGTTGGAAATTTCCCTCTGGTATCAACTTAGTGGTTGTTTCGGCCACTTCAGAATTCGAGGCTTCGAAAATGGGGGATCTTTCCTCGATCCAATTCGCGTTGACAATTTCAAAGGCTTGAAAAGAACTTTCCAGGGTTTCAGCAGTCTCGATGTAAGGCACGAACGAATGTTTGGCCAGGATTAAGGCTTCCTCTACTTTTATTATGACGAGGGCATTGTCTTTAACGTACTTGAGGCACTGATGTAGGGAAGAGGGGACGGTTCTTGCCAAATGGATCCATGACCATCCTAGAAGCATGCTGTAAGCGGGTTGGATTTCCATGATCTGAAATGTCAAGGCGAAAGTGTGGGGCCCGATGACCATATCCAATTCAAAATTCCCGATGATCTCTCGAGTGGTGCCATCAAAAGCCCTGGTCATCATTCCGCTAGGTTTCATGTGAGAAATATCGACCGGTAGTTGTTCGAGGGCATGCCTGGGCATGACATTTAGTGCGGACTCGTTATCGATCAGGGCCTTTGCTATGACATGTCCCTTGCATTCTACTGTGATGTATAGGGCCTTGTTGTGATCTCTTCCTGCAGGGTCGATCTCTCCTTCGGAGAAGGAAATGCTGCTTAGGGCTTGAATTCTTCCGACAAGGTTTTCCACCCCTTCCGTGGTGATATCCTTAGTTACAAAGGCTTGTTTCAAGACTTTTAAGAGAGCTTGGCGATGAGGTTTTGAAGTAAGGATTAGCTCCATGATGGAAATACTAGCCGGGGTTTTCTTTAGTTGTTCGATGATGCTGAACTCGCTCTGTTTTATGATTTTGAGGAACTGAGTTGTCTCGTCCTCGGTTACAGGTTTGTTCAACATTTGCGTCTCTTCTACTGCCTCTTCGTGGACCAAAGGATATTTTTCTTTGGCTTGTCGTTGTTTCTCTACTTCCTCCGAAATGTAGCACCTTTCGGTGCGGGTCATGCCTCCTATATGAGAAGTTTCGCCGATAGCTAACCCTGTTGGTGCGGCGACAGGAGGAGTTGTGACCACCGTGTATCCGTAGTTAAATGGGACCGCGTGTAAGTCTTGGCTAGGAGTGTTCACAGCGAATGTGAACACCACTTTGCGTGGGGTCGTGGCCGTATCCCCGGTTTGGGCCACATATTCAAAGGAATAAGGTGCTGGAGAATGGTCCCCAATGGCGTTGATTGCTCCTCTGGTTTTCCCTTCGGTCTGAATGATCCCGAACGCTGTAAGTTGCTCGACTTTCTGCCGAAAAAGTCTGCAATCCTAGATTTTGTGCTTGCTTTCCCCTTGGCAGAATAGGCAAAGGGCCTGATTATTCTCTAGGTATGGCAGGTGTCCACTTTTAGCCAACGCAAAGAAAAGTTCTTCTTTGGGCGCTTTCCTCACTGAAAGGAGAGAATCGTCGATTTCTTCGGCAAAAATGTCGGTCATCCCCGGGTTATGGTGCGGTAGAGGACTGGTTGCCACGTCAGGATCTTTTGCTAGACCTTTGGAAGAGATTCGTCCGTGTTTGGTCAAATGATTAACCTTTTCTCTAAAGACGAAACAGTCTTCCAGGGAGTGTCTTCGGGTTCCAGCGTGATATTCGCAACTAACCTTTGGATCATACCAACTAGGGTAAGGAGTTGGTTGAGGCGAGAGCAGGGATGGTGTAATTTGGTCGTCTGCTAGGAGGCTCGCGTAGATTCCCTTCAAAGGAAACCGGGGAGGTGACCACGTCGGTGAAGGGTATGATTCGGAATCTGGGGTTTCCCAAGAGGATGGTAATGACACTGCACTAGAGTGGGAGGGTGGTGCAGAATACCTGACAAGATAGTCGAATTTCCCGGAAGGCTGGCCCAGGGTGTCAATCTCACGGTCGCCCTCATCGCGGCGCGTGGAGAACCATTTGTATGATGAAGCCGACCTTTTCTTTTGGGTGATTTGGAGTGGGGGTGGGGTTCCTTTGGAGTTATGCAAATGCGGGATAGGAAACTCATCTCCGATGGCATTAATGGATCCTTCCCCGTGGGTCACTTTTTTGGCTTGTATTACTCCGAAATCCGAGAGTTGTCTCACCTTTTTTGCAAACAACTCGCAGCCTTGGATCTCATGACCATTTTTTCCCTCGTAGTACACACACTGACTTGGATTGCTTTTCGAATATGGTATATACCCTCCTCGAGCTAAGGCTAGGAAAACCTGTTCTTGTGGCCAACTTGACACCAAAGAAGGAGGGTCGTCGCTTTCTCCTACTGAGATGGCGTTTATCCCTCCATTTCCTTGAGAATGATTAGGGAGAGGGTTGGTGGATGTGTTGGGTCCTTTAGCTAAACCTTCGAAAGAGACCCATCCACTTTTGATCAAGTGATGAACTTTTACTTTGAAGGCGAAGCAGTTTTCCAAAGTGTGACCCGGGGTTCCAGCGTGGTATTCGCATCTTGCGTTGAGATCATACCATTTCGGGTAAGGAGGCAATTGGGGCTGAGCTAGAACTGGTACGATTTGTCCGGCTGCCAAGAGATGTTTGTAGATTTCTCCCGCGGGAAAAGGAAGATGAGGCAATGGCTCCCGGTTCCACCGATTGTTTGACGTGTTTTGGTTATTTGGGTTCTTTGGTGGGTTATATGCCTTAGGTTGCATGGGTTGTAATGTTTGTGCTGGAGGTGGTGGGAAATGTAGAGATGGTGTAGGATTTTGAGAAGCGATATTAGCAACGGGTGGTGAGGCAAACGAAAAGTAGGTGGGTTGATATAGCGGTGGCGGATGATAGGGCGGTGGCGATAGGTAAGATGGAGGTGGTGGAAATGATTGCCTGTGATCATCTTGGGGAGCGACAAATCCAACATCTCTTTTCACGGCGGGCGCTTTCTTTGGCGCAGACTCTGGTGCCGAAGTTATGATTCGTCCGGACTTAATCCCTTGCTCGACTCTTTCGGCAATTATGACCATGTCGGAGAAACTGTTTGACGGATTCGAGATCAGGTAGGTGTAGTAGGGAGCTTTGAAGGTGTGCACAAAAATCGACAAGAGTTCCTTGTCACTTAAAGGAGGAGAGATTCTGGAAGCCAACTCTCTCCATCTCTGAACATAAGTTTCCACGGACTCGCCGATTTTCTTTTCCAAATCTTGCAGGTCGGCGCGGTCAGGAGCTACCTCCATGTTGAATTTGTATTGTTTGAAGAAGGCATCGGACAGGTCTCTCCACGTCCTGATCCTAGCTCTGTCTAGACCCATATACCAAGTTAGGGCATGTTTGGTTAAGCTTTCTCGAAATAGATGAATCAACAATGGCTCGTTGTGGATCATCTCTGTCATCTTATTGCAATATGCTCTGAGGTGGGTCTTTAGGCACTCGACCCTAGTATACTTTTCAAAGTCGGGGATCTTGTACTTCAGTGGTATAACGATCCCGGGGACCATGCATATATCGGCGGGACCAGTAGGGTCAAACGGATCAGCCCCTTCGATCACTCTGAGTCTTTCTTCGAGCAGATTCAGTCTGTCACTTTTCTATTTCTCGGCCATAATGGGGTTAGAACCGAAGGGTAGTAGAGGTTCCGGCGAGAACTGAGGTTGTACCGGTAGGAAGCAGGAGGTTGAATTCCCACAGGTCCGGGAACTGTGCTTAGACTAAAATGACTTAGAAGTGGAGGGAGATACGAGGCTTCCAGGGGGGCCTGACTTTTACCGGGGTCCACGACAGGGTTGGCCGAAAGGCGCTGAAGTGACGTGGCAATTTCTTCACCCGTATTAACCATAGGATTTGCAGCGGTGGGTACAGTGAAGGGACTAACCCATTTCCATTGGCCCTCGGGACCAGAAAGTGGCTGAGGTACTGAAAGGTCCTGCGACGGCAAGCGAAGAGGGAGGTCCTGCTGTTTGAGTGGGATAAAAACCCGGTGGGAATTCGGTGGTAGCTTCATCTCTCTCCTTTTCAGCCCTGGCTGCCCTTTATGTAGTAATCCTAACTTGTTCCTCTAACTCTGCGATTCTGGCTGTTAGTACTTTATCGGCCTTAGCCTGTTCAGTCATTTTTCATTTTTGACGTCTAGTTACGGGGAGCCTGTGCGGAGTAACTTGCTTTCGAGGAGCTATCGTGAACCTGAGAAAAGAAATACAGAAAAAAATGAGTAAGTATAGGTGATGATATGCAGGTGATGTGCAATCCCGAGGCCTCCACGTTGCTCATTCGCTTTTCCGGCTATACTTTCACTTGATACTTTTAGGGCGGCTGGAGAGGTGAGGCATCCCGGTTATTGACAAGATACGAAGGAAGCCTCTATTCATTCCAACGACGTGAAGAAATCTGAGATGCTATCAACAGAACCTAAATCAGCAGGGGCAACCAATGCCTCCATGCTAGGAAGATCTCTTTTGACAGTATGCTTTCAAACGATGCAGGGCCTGATGCCCGGTGAGCCTATCCGAGAAGAGGGATGATGATCTATACCACGAATTTTGGAGTTTGTGATGCGCAAGGGGGACATGGCCACGAGTGAGCAATATTCAGATGTTTTTAGTATTCGGTAGGAAAAAAATCTCACTTTTTTCTCTCTTTTTTTCAAAATTTTGGTGAAACGATCGTGTTTATTCCGGAGGGATTTTCTCTTTTGTTTTTGCGATGGTCTTTTGAGTTGTATTGGATGGACAAATGATATAGAAAGCAGAGGTGCTTTAATAAATATCCGAAAGAGTACGACTTTATTAAAAAGGTTTTACAAAATATGGTAAACTTGCCAACTACCTAAATTCATCAAAAATGGCTAAAATAGATGAAATCAGGGAACATAGTTATATGAAAAAGGAAAGGGGTTGCCGACGTTCGAGTCTTCCTATGAAAGTATCAACCCTGGAAGTCGGGATCCACTTGCTCCTGCCAAAGGTATTCCATCGAGGCCATCTCTCCTTTTTGCATGTCTATCTCGGCCTCTAAAGCTGTAATCCGACTTTGCAGTACCTGGCTCTTCCTGTCTCCCAAGTCTGCGCGAGTAGTCAAGATCCTTATCACCGAATCTTTGT
This sequence comes from Viola odorata, assembly GCA_963691705.1. NCBI lineage: Eukaryota > Viridiplantae > Streptophyta > Magnoliopsida > Malpighiales > Violaceae > Viola > Viola odorata. The sequence goes on from OY829537.1 coordinate 77,866,186, forward strand.
CTTCAATTATGGCACTTGATGCTTCTTTCTTGCGGATTTTGTTGTTCAAACGTTCCTTAAAGTCCTTGAGGGCCACTTTCTGTTTCGTCGCTTGCATGCGGATAGTGTCCTTACTACGTCTTTCTAACTCATTCATCTGGACTTCTAGGTAACATTGATGGGCTTCGGAATCATCCCTTTCCTCTACCATCTGATCTCGTTGTTCCTGCGCTGCTCACATCTGTTCCACTACTTGAGCGTAAGCCATGACATTCATCCCTTCGCTCACCTGAGATTCTCTTTCTTCTTCCATTGGCTTCTGATTTTTCGGGCGGGGTAAGACATTGCCGTTGACTCTTCTTAACCTCCACTGTGGATATTCCGGTATCGTTGCTGCAGGGGTGTCGTGTCCTTTGAGACAAAAGGGGTGAGTCCAGTCTTGGGCGTATTGCTGAAAGTTCTGATTTTCTCCGGTGTGTGGCAGGTTTGACCCTACCATGCCGAATGTTACGGGGATTATTTGCATGATGCAAAACTGTCTGAGGACGAGGGCGGGGCAATAGTGAACGCACCCCCATGCTCCGATCAAAGGAACCCAAGGTAAGGGATCGGAGGCCCGCAGCCATTTGGCGTGCCAACTAAAGTCTTCTCCCGAGAGGTTTATGAATTTGTCGACCCAGACATCTTTATTCTACATTTCCTATTTATCTGTGGTCATTGCGTTGATAACTCTGAGTAAAGGGCACGATTTTGTGTAGCTTGCAAAGAATATGGACTGATCTGGTGTCTGTTTGAAGTGGCTGACCAACCATACTGTTAACAACTGGGTGCAACAGGTAAGTCTTCCTTTCCCTTTCCTTCGACAAGAGTCCAGAGAGCGAAAAGTCTCGGCCAAGATGGCTGTTGTAGGATTGATGGTGTTTGCCTCCATCTCGTAAAAGACATTGGCCGCTGCAAAATCGATGGCGTTCTTCATTTTAGGAAAAATGACAAATCCGGCGATTGCGAAAGCCAGAATCCTTAAGCTCTTTTCCCCGTTGGACAACTGAAATTGTGCTTCAATATCTGACCAACACCAGAAGTAGTCCCCTTCTCTGACACGAGTAGTGATTCCTAACAACTTATCAAGCCTTATTTTGACACTGGAGGAGTCGAGTCGAACGTTCTGGTATATGACCGATATAGGATATGCGAAGCATACCAGAGCGGAATATTCCTCTAGTATGGGAGTCAAGTCTATCCCTTCGTCAAAAGAGAAGCACCGATAATAGGGTTCCCAGAATTTTAGGGTTGCCTGGATGCAACCCCAATCGGTCTTCACATCAACCAGGGTCAGTAGCTTTCCGTAACTACATTCAAACTATGTCTCCTCATCTTGAGTTAACTCATTTCTCAACTTTCGAATCCTAGTTAAGTCGAAATCTGTGACTTCTACTTTGACCTTAGTGGTGATGTCAAGGGTGAACCCAGGTTCCAACAGGTCTCCTCGCGTGGCCTGATCGTCGAAACTTCGTCCCCCGAAAATATCAAGTGAAAGTAGTGTAGGTGCCGACATTTCGAATGAGCAAAAATGGGTCCTACGGGATAGAAGTAAAATTTTAAGTGCAAAGTAACCTGTACGTGTAAGAAATTTATAGTTCGTATTACGAAAAATAGAAATCATGGTAATAAGATACATAGAGCCACGACAAAGCAGATATGATCATGATGCATGTGCTGGGGCTTCGATTCTGACTTTTCTAACTTGCTTGAACGGTTCCCGGATGATACCATGAAAAGGTCCCTAAAGTGTCGTCTAGTGTCCACCGATTCCTTGCGGAATTAAGCAACCTTTCGACTATCTTTATGGGTTCATCCGAGTTAGGATTGGTGAACACTACCCAGGACATGTGTCCTAGGGCGTCACTTACTACCCTCCTAATTTGGTAATTGTCCCCGGGGTGTAGGGCACTATGAAATGCATATGACAATTGATATCAAAGTGAATAAATAAACAAATCAGCAATTTATCAAAGCAGGTAAATAAACAAATAAACACCTCAAAAAAAAATAAAACCGGCTCCGACCCTAAAGGTCCCCAGTGAAGTCGCCAAACTGTCGCGCCCCGCGAAGTGAAAAAAGGATTCACGAGTGTACGACGAATCTGAGACCTTACGATGCTCGGCGTAAGAGGACCCCTCGCAACATGCAATGAAGTCGCCACCCAAATTTTTGTCTCTAGGTTTAGGGAACATAATCGTCATGGCATAAAAAATAAAATAAATAAACAAAAAACTAAAAAACTAAAGGCACAAAAAGAGGGTCTAAACCCAAGACAAAGGTTCAGCGTCGTATTATAGACTCGGGAAGGTGTTAGGCACCCGAGTCACATCCGAAAATGGTTAACGGTTGATAAGAGAGGTGTTTAAAAGATGTTTGATAAAAATGCGTTTCAAAAGGGTGCCCTCAGAGGAATTGTGACTTTAGTCTTTTCCATGATCGGGACCGTTCAGGAATAATTAATCGTTGGACGAGGTTACCGTTTTAAAAATCTTTTCGGACGGGGTTACCGTTTTCAAGACCGATCGATTATTCCTGACCGTAGCGTGATGGGACTGAATTTTTCGTAAAATTGAATGAGCGCCCTCTATTTCATCATCGGGTCATGCATGATTAAATTAATTACTAAGTGATTCTATCATGGATTGCTAACAGAGTACACATTTAAATGAGAGATATTTTTAAATGATAAACCGATGTGGGATCGAAGCCACCAAACACATGCAGTCAATATAAGCGGAATTTAAAACAAATAAGCATGGCATTTTGAGCAAGTCTTTAAACAAGTTGTTCATGTGGATTGATTTTAATTCTAGCGATTCTATATATCATGCATACGATTAATATTTGCGGAAAGCTTTGAATAAATAAAAGGGAAAGAAAGGCGTACTTTCTAGCGAAGCTTAAATTTTTAAACCTACAAAATGAGAGTGTTAGTGATAGCTCAAAAAATAAATAAGTAGTTTATGAATGCGAGAATTTAAATAAACAGTTGATGTATACAAAAAATCAAACAATGATTTTGACGCATACGAAGATAAAAATGGCAATTTGACGCATACGAGAATTAAAACGGCGATTTGACGCATACGAAAATTGAAACAGCGATTTGACGCATACGAAAAATTTATATGATGACAGTTGATAAGAGTGAGAAATTTAAATGATGATTTGATGCATACAAAAATTTAAATGATGATTTGACGAGTGCAAGAAATTTAAATGATGATTTGATGCATGCGAAAATTTAAAGGATGATTTGACGAAAAATTAAAGTTTTGATGATTTGCAGGAAAATTTAACAATTGATGTTTGCGAGAATTTAAAGCAGTTGATATTTGCAGAAAAATTAAAGCAGTTGATATTTGCAGAAGAATTAAAGCAGTTGATATTTGCAAAAAGTTAAAGCAGTTGATATTTGCAGAAAATTAAAGCAGTTGATATTTGCGGAAATTAAAGTAGTTGATATTTGCGAGAATTTAAAGCAGTTGATATTTGCGGAAATTAAAGCAATTGATATTTGCGAGAATTAAAAATGTGACCGACCATATAGGCGGTAAATTAAATGACTGAATTTAAATTGCGGGAAGTAAATTGCGGAAAATAAAGTACGGAAAATTTAAACAGTTGATAGGTACGAAATTTTAACGCAATATTACGAAAAATAATCATAATGAAACATACGAGTATTTTTATGAAAAACGCGATCCGAGATCTTGGAAAGAATGAAAAATGGGTCGGGCCCAGCATGAAAAATAAAAGAAATGGGCCAGGAATAGTTCCTGGCCCAAGGAAATAAAAAGAATGGTGATGGGCTTGCCAATCACCTTTCCTTCTTCTCTCCCGCATGAGCCCAAAACCAAGCATGGCACTATTCATTATCATCAACCTTGGATCGCCGGCGCTACTGTCGGCGACCAAGGTCCGACCAACCGTGGTCGAAACAAAAAACCTTCGTACCGAGATGCTCGTCTCCTCGACGGTTTCCCGACCGTACAAACCTCGAATCTCGGTTTAAACCGTACCGAGTTTAATTTCAAAAAATGACGAAGATGATAATTAACGCAAAATAATTAATTCGCAAGATTTACTTAACAATTAAGCAAACTAAAAACATGTATTTAATCTATGACATGTGTAGGATTTAATGGCATGAAAACAAACAATTTATTTGATCAAAACCTCATCCTAAAAATTAAAACCAAAGATGGCCGAGAGAGAAAGAAAAAAAGCAAGAAAACACTCACTGAAAAGCTTTGAACTATGGCGACTATCGCTCAAGATGAGCAATCTGTCTAGAGGGAGAAGAAGCAAGTTGCTTGGGTCGTGAATTTGTGTTTTTTTGGAGGGGCAGTGGCCTCTATTTATAGGCCGAGATCGCGTGAAGGTGAGGACGCGGCGCTGCGCGTGGAGGGGTTGTCGTCGTGCTAGCGGGGCTTGGGTTGTCGTACTGGCAGCTACGGACATTGGTGATGATGGTGGACGGGACAAGAAGAGGCTTGCTCCGCTGTTGCTTCACTGCCACTGTTTACTTGCATCATCATGCACGTAAACAGTGAGCCGTTGATCTGGTTGACTTTCCTTGGTCAACCAGATCAACGGTGGTGATCAACTTGGCCCTTTAATGGTATTTAAATGGTCTCGAGCCATTTTGCGAACAACTGGTTTGAAAACTCGACCAAAACGCGTCAGCGCGTAGAGAAAAATACGACGAGAGAGTTGATATATAGTGTGCGACAAAAGTTTATCCCGAGCCTCGATAAAAAAAATCATCTGCGAACGAGGAAGGTTCGAACGGGAAAAATGCTAGGGAATTAATTTTACGAAATAAAAAGAGGTGACGTGATCTAGAAAAGTAATAAAAAATAACCGACGGATAAGGAAAGATGTTCGAGCCTTTTCTCCAAGAGATTTCACTCGGGAGCAAAAATGAGCTCGAACGGGATATTTGACTCGGGTAGTGGTACGAGCGAACTCGCTTGACATGAGAGAGCTCAGAAATCCGAGGTGACTAAGTTGTAGAGGAAAATGAGATGAATTTACTAGTCGACAACGAATGAAGAAAAATCTTCGTTTAACGTGTTTATTTTCTCGTTCGGAAACATGAATATGTTCGAACGAAAAATAAATGACGTTACGACGAAAATTGCACGAGACGAAATTGGTCGGCGTGAATGGAAAAAAGAGTAGGTAATTGTTGATTGAATACATAACGTGTTTGAGCTATTGTCCGAGCGAACTTACTCGGGTCCAATAAAAGCTCGAACAAAAATAATAATAAAAAATGCTAAAAAAAATGATAAAATACTAAAAATCCTCAATTTTATGCGATGACCTAAAACGGAAAAATAAATAGCAAACGACTAACGGACAATTAAAAATAGGATTTTTAAGGCTGAAAATATTAGTAATAATAATAATGAAAACACGTGGCGAAAAAAATTAAAATGCGATTTCGAATGCTGACGATGATAATGATGATGATAAAATGTGATGAGAATTAAAAATACTAACGATAGTAAATTAATTAAAAATGACAGTAAGTTAGTAAAACAATAGAAGTGATAAATTTAATTTAAAAATGACGTCAAAATTCGGGTATCAACATCAGGGTTGCACTTAAATAAAACATTAAAGTTCAGGGTTGTTTTATGTCATTAAGCCAAAGAAAAAACATGGAAAAAAAGAGAATCAACGAGGGGTGTGATTGGTCGTGTAAATACTGCAAATCCAAAAGAAGGAGAAAGGTATTTTCTAAGGTTATTATTGAATCATGTTAGATGGCCAAAGTCTTTTGAAGATTTATTGATAGTAAATGAAGTTATATGCAAAATATTCAAACAATCGGCACAAAAGAGAGGACTTTTTGAATCTGACGACAGTATATCAGCGTGTTTAAGTGAAGCAGTTATGTTTAAAATGTCATTGGAGTTACGCAGACTATTCACTACTATTTTGGTGTATTGTCAGGTAATTTTCAAATTAAGTCACTAAAAAACTAAATTTAGTAGAATTTACTATCCTCACTTTTACATCTTTTAAATCCATTTTTTCCGTATAGCCCATATTCTATCAAATGCCTTTTTAATTTATAAATATTAAGATTAAGATGCGGTAAGAGTTCTAAACCAACTGCGTTGTTCCCTGAATATTTTTGTTTATGTTTATATTAATTTAAGCCATTTTTTATTAACGTTTATATTTTTTTATTTAATTTATTATCAACTTGAAGATGTAAGGAAGTTATGGAATCTCTATTGTGATGCATTATCCGAAGACTATAAAAGAACCCATTGAAATTCAAGCATAGAGGAGGTATTAGCATTAACACTCAAGAGTATTAATTTTTATTTAGAAAGTATGGGGAAAAGTGTTAAGGACTATGATTTACCTACATTAAAGGAGATAAGTTTGGAACATGATTCGACATTGCCAAAGGAGATTGCAAATGAAATGTCCATTAAAGTCACATTGGAAGATCTAGAGACATAATCAAAGTTAAATCCAAAACAATAAGAGGTTTTTAAGGAAATTATAGAAAAAAGTTGATTCAAATTCCAGTGGGGTATTTTTTGTCGATGGACCAGGAGGAACAGGAAAAATATATTTATACAAAGCATTGCTTGCTAATGTTCGATCACGTGAGATGATTGGACTGGCAACTACGACATGTCAGGAGGTTGTACTGCTCATTCACGATTTGGTATCCTTATAGATGTTCATGAATCAAGTGAAAACAACTATTCAAAACAAGAACCCAATGATCAATTAATAAAAATGGCAAAGACTTATTCTGTGGGATGAAGCTCCAATGGCAAAATGATACGCAATAGAGATGGTTGATCGATTCTTAAGGAATATAATGAACAAGACAAGATCAGAAACTATGGGAGCAAGTTTGGTAAGGTCATACTTATGGCACCATATGAGAAGACTGAAATTATCTAGAAATATGAGGGCTAGCTCAGATTTAGAATTTAGCAAATTTTTACTCAGAATAGGAAATGGAGAAGAGCCAACAATAGATGATGACATGATATCTTTACCAGAAGAGATGATAATTAAGTATGACAACTGTGAATCCTCCATTAACCATTTGATTGACAGTGTATACCCCTCACTTCGAGAAAATGCAACATTATCTTTTTATATACTATTAAGCTACATTATCTATTAATAATTATTATTAGTATGCTTAATGATTTATATGTTCGATTATATTATTTTAGAGGAATATTTAAATAGTGACATGATCTATTTCAAATGACCAAAATTAATTTATAAATAATATTTAAATTAAATAATTTAATTTCATATAAAAAATTCACGTGCCCAAACTACCTAGTCAACAAAAAAACATTATTAATTTTAATGAGATGCCATACGAGTGAGAAAATACTTGATATTTGCGTTACTAAAAGCTAATTATGCATGCAAATTATTAAAAAAACATCTATATAAAGCATGATTTTTCATTCAATTCCACGTTATGAGGCTCTCCTTATTCCATCGATGGGTCTGATGTTAATTAGTAGCCATAAACAGACGATGAGGTACTAACTAAATCAATGAATTTAGCTGCTGTTTTCAGAGCATTGACAGTGGCTGCAGCAGAATCCGAACTTGGCTCTCCAATTACTGTATTCGAAATTGCAGCGAATACAATTGATGGCACCCCATTCGTCAAATATGCCTGCAAAAATCATTTTCTTTTTTAATTACAACAACCATCAATTAATTCTTTCTTTTTTTCTTTCTTCAAACTAAATATGAGATACTCACCGGTTGTACTCCATTTCTTTTATTAATTCACTACTCTTGTAGTATTCGATAGATTGGGATTTTCTTATACGACTTATGATAATAATAGACGGTGGGAGTATACGTGTAGTAAATAAACACAATAAATCGAGGAATTCATTATTATCCATATAATTTAATTAAATAAATTGAATAATTTGCACTGACCAATGTGGTGGCGGCACTTGTTGTGTCCACAGTTGATATGTTTAATCTCTTGTTCAGGAATGCCGCTATAGCGACATTTTTTAAGTAAATGTCGGCGGAAGAACCCTTTAATCCAAAGACAACTTTTGGACGAGTTGAAGTTGCTTCTCCGTCTAACTCCAAATCCTGCAATCAGTGCCCAAATTGTACTAATTAAAGTTTGTCTAGATAACACCTTCTTATTTTACAAAAAAATATAACTTAATGATGTATCAATAAATGATATGCGCACCTGTTGAAGAAGAGAATCCAATCCTAACCCACTCAGGAATGAAGTTCCTAAGATCAACTATGAGAGAAGTAGAGTTACCTGCAACCCCTGGATCGGTATAACTCCAAACTCCGCTGAGATTCGTAGTTGCGGGCCTGCGGCATTGTAAATTATTACAGCATCACCTTGCTTCCCGTTTGATGACCTGACATCCCATCCAGCATAAGCACTGGAAGAGAGAAACCCTTTATTGATCCCTACATGGCTCATCGCCGGATCCCACGCATTTGAATGACTATCAAATTCGACAGCCACCATCTGTTTACGGGTTAAGGTGCTATTAAACAGACCCAAATTCCCACCAGCTGAATTGGGTGGGATCGGATCACTAAAAGGAGCAAGGGAAAAGGTAAATCCATCAGAATAAAAGGAAGCATTGGCATACAAACTTGTGCAGGTGAAGGAGAAACGAGTAGTAAAGTCTGCAACTTTACCCGTCGATGAGTCCCAAAGTCGAACTGGGTCAGCGTAGGAAGCGCGGCTGACACGAAACCAAACAGGGTCTATGACAGGGGTGAGTTCCAATGATCCACTAACTGGGGAAGCATCACCTTCGTACAGACTGGTCTCTGTCCCTGCAGCAAAAGTGGTTATATCAAAGGACAGTGAATGAGCCAAGAGAGTGGGGAGGGGGAAATGAAGCATATCATCAAACAGGCGGTGTGCATGATTATTTGCAAAACCATGTTTGGATTTTTCAGAACCTGAACAAACCAAGATCATCTATGTAATGTAGTTAACCCAAAGTCCTACACATTTCAACCGAGGGAGAGAGAACGAGCAACTCACCTTTATACATTGTTGGAGTTAAAGAAGATGGATGTAATAGTAGAGATGAGGATGGCGTTACCAGTTAGACCATCCACAACATGGGTTCAAATGGGGAGCAAAGGAGGAGCGTTTGGTGCAGCAGGGGAGCAATTGCTGAGTTGGATGGTTCGGTACCAAAATTTGGAAAAATTATTGGATGTTCCGGGAATGACCACTCAAATATATGAGTTGGCATACTCTCTCCAATAAAAATTTAACATCTGTTAATTTTTTCCACAAAGGAAAGAGATATATTATAATTTTTTTTTTTGTCACACTTCGTCTTTCTTCTTCCTTCTCTCTCTCCTCCTCCCCAGTCTTCACTGAACAGCCATTACTGGCCACACGACATCATCGGATTCACCAGAATTACTCCACCGAGTTCCCCTCTACCTATCCTTAACTCAAATCCAGACCTACAATTACCTGCAACTACTGCAAAACTCCATCGTTCATATTCCTTAATTTGCAGATGGCGATTGAGAAAGTGAAGAAACATTAAAAAATAATAAAAGAAAAGACATGTGAATGGATTCATTGCGGACTGGGGAAGATGAAGAGAGTGAAAAATAGTGATTTATTTGATCATTGAATTTATTTTTTGTTTTTTAAATTAATTTCAGATTGAAAATTTTGCCTTGCGCTGAATTATTTATTTATTTTTACAATCTCCCTCTTTCCTACATGGAAATAATTAATAGATGTCAAATTTTTATTGGAAGGAGAATGCCAACTCATATGTTTGAGTGGTCATTCCCGGAACACCCAATAAAAAAAATTCTCTCGCGACAGCCCTGCAGTGCACGCGTGGCGCACTGCCATTGGGCACCAAATTCTTTCATTTTTTTCCCCTCATTTTTTAAATGGGGTTTTTCATAATAAATACTGAAAATAATTTTATAACAAATATACCATTATTTTTAATTTTTTGAGATCTATAAATTGAGACTAGGTTTGTATTATTTGGACACTAAAAAAAATTAGAGTTTTTTACATTTTTTTTCATTTTCTTCTTTTTTAAATGATTTTTTTCATAATAATTACTCAAAATAATTATAAAAAATATACCATTATTTTTAATTTTTTGAGATCTATAAATTGAGACTAGGTTTGTATTATTTGGACACTAAAAAAAATTAGAATTTTTTACACTTTTTTTCATTTTCTTCTTTTTTAAATGCTTTTTTTCATAATAATTATATTATTTATTGTATTAAAAAAGTATAGATTTTTTGAAATCTGAAATTTTTTTATGAAATTTAATTAATTTATATTAAAAAAATTTATTTATTATTTATTATATTATAAAAAATAATTATTATAGTAATTATAAATTTAATAAGAAAAAGAAATGAAAAATACGTCTTATAAAATATATTTTCAAATTATTTATTAATTTATTAATAAGTAATGTGTTATTTCTTTATAGTTTCTTCGCATATTCTATAATTTTTGAGTTTTTTTGTAGTTTTTGTGTTTGGTTGTGTGATAATATATGACTGTAAAAACCCTATAAATGAGTCATTTGATTTTAATTTTTGTTCACTTTAAATTTACTCTATAATATTTGTAAAAAACTTCTCCTTTATTTTAATACTCCTTCCGGTTACAAATAACTGTCACTTTAATTTTAGGCACGCATATTAAAAAAGCTGGATGACTCACTATTTGAGACAATTTTGCCCCTAATTTTTTCTCAACGTATATTCGAAAAAAGTACGGATTTTTTTTGTCTCAAATAGTGAGTCATCCGGCTTCTTTAATATGCGTGCTCAAAATCAAAGTCACAGTTATTTGTGACCGAGGAATTACAATTATTTATTTATTTTTTAAAAAAAACACTCTACGCTTTCATGACGTTATAAATTCATAGTCCAACCATCTGAACCACCTTTATACATTGTTGGAGTTAAATTTACTATACGCTACTTTGGGAGAAAAAAACATTTTACATTTATCTATTCATAATTTTTCTTTAAAATAATCAAATTTAAATTGGAAAGAGATTGTATATGTTGGCCATTTAGGAGACTATTTAATAAGCAAATGAATAATTTTATACAAGTCCAGAAAAAGTTTATGATGAGAAAAAATACACAAAAAATACCTGATGGTCTCGTACCAACTTAATAACAACAGAGGTTTTGAACATCAGATTCTACAACTATCTCACTCCGACAAACAATCTTGTAAAAAGGGAAAACAAAACAAAAAACATAAGGGTACCTTTCTAATTAAGTTCTAAATGGTACGCTCGTAAGTTCGAGAAAAAGTAAGCAAGTTTGAGAAAAAGTAAACGGTAAAATTATTTCAAAAAGTGAGTCATCGGCCCTCTTTAATATGCATGCCCAAAATCAAAACGACAGTTAATAAAAACTGGAGAGAGTATTAGCTTAGTAAAATCGTGAACATTATTTTTGGTTTTTTTGTATCATTATCAAACACCCCCTCCGGTATGAATTAAACGTCGTTTTAGGATTTGCTTTTACTGTAGCTTTTACTTGTATTTTTAGTGTTAAACCTACTGAATATTGGGATGCGAGGAAGTCATTTAATTTGCACCAGAGGGAGTAGTTATTAAAAAAAATACGGTGGATTTTAGCTATATTATACTCCCTCCGGTCCGAAATGTATGACGTTTTAGCATTTACTTTTACTGTTCCGGAACGTATCTTAAGACGGCCGGAACAGTCACTATTTGAGACAATTTTGCCCCGAATTTTTTCTCGGAAGTACGTTAAGAGTTAACGTATGTTCGAAAAAAAGTACGGAATTTTTTGGGGTCAAATAGTGCCTCATCCGGCCTCCTCGATATGCGTTCCCTACTGAATATTGGGATGCGAGGAAGTCATACATTTCGGACCAGAGGGAGTATACAAGTAACTAATATTTTTGGCAACTCTACTCAATTTTTCGTATTGATTTGGCATCTCATTTCATTTTTAGTTGGATTTGACCCCTGCACTCATATTTTCATATTAATTTGGCACCTTTAGGTAATGTCGTGCACAGTCAGACATTAAGTCTGGTGACGTGGTATTGTTTAACATCGTTTAGTTGACGTGACAATCCATATCCAATGTCACGTCAGATTTTATAAAAAAAATTAGATTATCGACCCATTTATGTGACCCATTAAAAAATGAAATGGGTTAATGAATCAGATAAATTGATTTAAAATTCAATTTTTAATAAAAAAATTGACGTGACATCTAATATGGATTGCCACATTGGTTAAACAATATTAAATAATGTCACGTCACCAGACTTAACGTCTGATTGTACACAGCGTTACCTTAAGAGGCCAAATTAATATAAAAATAAAAGTGATGAGATTAAATTCAACCAAAAATGAAATTAAGTATCAAATCAATATAAAAAATCAAGTAAATGAATCAAAAGTATCATCATCCCATAAAAATAATATATAATGTGGTTATTATGATGTTGTATATATATATGGACTATGTAGAAAATAGTAACAAAATAAAGGTTCATTTTGTCATAATGAAAAAAACATTTAATGTCAAAAATGTGGAAACCCGTGTTTACAATGGAAACTTTGTTTCCAAATTTTTAAGAGGAAACATTAAAAAAACATTAAAAAAGGGGTTTTCCAGAGTATGTGTTAAATTAGAAATTTGGAAAAGATGCTTTTCCAATTATGCTTTTGGAAAATAAATAGGTTTGAACACTATATTTTATTTTCCTACTTTCATTTTCTAATTTTCTGAAAAACATGGATATTTTTCCACAACGGAACACAACCTAACATTTTCTATTGTTTGGTTGAGCAAGGAAAATAGAGAGGAAAGAAAAGTGGAAGGAAAAAAACTGGAACATATGTGCTTGTTGTGCTTTATACCAATAATGCATTTATTTCTATCACATTTTGTATATCATCAATTGACTACAACTTTTTATTTATTCTTTCTCCATTAAACTATCATTCCATCCTTTTTTTAATTTAGTTCGGAAATGTGTTGGTAATTATTAATTTAAGCATTGATTTTTATTTATTGCTCCAATAAATACATTTTTTTATATTAAAAAAGTAATTATATTAGTATTAGTTATCATTATAATACTAAAAATTAAAGTCATGACCTATAATTGCTTTAGTTATCAGTGAAATGATTTTTAAAAGTAAATATTGATATTTTTTTTAATCATATTTATGGTTTAAAAGTATTTACAATTTTATAAAAACAATGGAAAATATTTTCCTTCTATTTTCCACTCAATCAAACACTAGAGAAAAAAATCATTTATCTATTCATAATTTTCAATTTTCTATATAGTTTTTAAAACGATCAAGTTTAAATTGGAAAGAGATTGTATATGTTGGCCATTTAGGAGACAATTTAATAAGCAAATGAATAATTTTATAATAAAAAATCATTTTTTAAATATATGTGGTCAATCATTTTTTTTTATTTACAGAGAGAGAAAGTAAAATTCTACAAACCAATAAATATCATTTACGTAAAGTAGTGTATCTATGTTACATAATTCCAACAGCATAGAACTTTAACATTTTCACACATAAGAAAGGGTCTGGGATTGGACTGGAGGAGGGGAAGACTTCACACGAAAAAGAAGAAAAAGAGGGCCATTTACTAGGGGTGAACAAGAACCGAGCCGGACCGTGGACCGAACCGGAACCGCCGGTTCGGTCCGGTTCGGTCCGGTTTTTTTATTTTTTTTTTGCAAAAACGGTCCGGACCGAACTGGACGGAACAGTAACGGTCCGGACCGGTTCCGGGAAGCAAAAATACCCGAACCGGTCCGTAGAACCGTTAGGACCGGTTTTATATATATATGCATATTTGTATCAATGTAAAGATTTGGTCTAATGGTTAAACTTTTACCATCTTAAAGGGGAGAGGTTCAAATCCTCAAACTTGCATTTTCTTTTTTTCTTTCTAAACTTAACTTCTTATCTTTGTTTTTTCCTCCAATAATTAACTAAAATTTCTCATTTCTTTCTTTTAAACTTTAATTAAAAGTTTTCATTTTTTCCTTTTCTTTTTTTATTTTAAATAGAAAAAAGTATTAAGAAAGTTAGATAAGAATTATTATGAGTATAAAACATTGTTATGTATTATTAATTAGTATAAGACATTGTTATGTATTATTATTTACTAGTAATATTTATCAATAACTATTTATTAATGTATGACATTATCTAAAGATTTGGTCTTATGTTATGAATATAAGACATTGTTATGAATTATTATGAGTATAAGACATTGTTATGTATTACTAGTAATACTTATCAATAACCATTTATTAATGTTAATATATATTATTAATACTTATTATCTAAAAGACATTGTCTCCATAAGTATTGTTCTAAAATATGTTATTGTAAATTATAATAGCTATTTATCTAAACTAAACTTAATATGACACATAGTCACATACTAGTAATACTTATCAATAACCATTTATTAATGTTAATATATATCTAGAAGACACTATAATCATATTGTTATTTGTTAGTATTGTTCAAAAATATATTATTGTAAATTGTAATAGCTATTCATAATGTTAATTAATAATTTTAAATAAAAAGAATAAGGAAAAAATATACGATCAATTAAAGTTAAAATTAAACACATTGTTCTAACTTCTAATGGAGCTTACGAGTTGCGATAACTAATTTCTCATTTCTTTCATCATATTGTTAGTATTTGTTAAAAAATATATTATTGTAAATAAAAATAACTATGTAAAAGACTTAATAATTTTAATAAGCTCTAAAAATTATGCTTATTAAAAAATTTAATAAGCTCTAAAAATTAGACTTAATAACTATTATGTAAAAGACACTATCATCATATTGTTAGTATTGTTAAAAAATATATTATTGTGAATTTTAATAGCTATTCATAATACTTAATAATAACTATCAAGAACCAAAAAAAATAGAAACAATTATTAATTTCTTTCTTTTTAACCTCAAAATTCTTTGTTATGATAATGTATAAAAATTTAAAAAATACACATGGAGTCAAAACGACTCCGTTCCACCTACGATTACACCCTAATTAAGCAAACAATTGAAACAACACAACACTACAATCATCCATTTCTCCATTTTCCTTCGTCAAAACTCAAAACCCTAGAACCGCCGCTCCAAGCCTCCAACACTTCAACTGTCAACCCTCGACGCCGCCGCTCCCTCCTTGCTCTGATCGCCACGACGCCGCCGCTCCCTCCTCGCTCGATCCCGTTGCTGTCCTCGCTCGATCCCGTCGCTGTCCTTGCTCGATCCCGTCGCTGTCCTCGCTTGATCGCCGTCGCTGTCCTTGCTCCGTCGCTGTCCTTGCTCCGTCGTTGTCCTCGCTCGATCGCCGTCGCTGTCCTTGCTCCGTCGCTGTCCTTGCTCTGGTCAAACCCATCCCTCTCATCTCCCGTCGCCGTCTCCTCGCTCCTGTCACCACCGCGAATATGGATGCAAGTGGTGAATCCATTGATGTAAGTCCCTAATCTTGTCAAACCTCACTTAGGAATGTATGTTGGCTGCTGACTTTTATATATGTATTGACTGGGTCACATTCTTGACTCAGAAAAAATGGCATGTGAAGGACGAGAATTTGGAGGTGATTTAGCAAGTAATATGTGATATCATGTCGGGACTTTGGAGTGAAAAATTCGTGTGAGAATTTGATGGATTATATTTAGTATGTTTGAATTGGATTTGATGGGATTATATTTAGTATGTTTTGTAGCTGCTACTGTACTGTTTTGTAGCTGCTATTGAATCGGAAATTTAATGTAATAGGTGCAGCAGCCAAGCCCATTAATACCCAGCCCAGTTTTTTTTTTTTTTTAACAAAAACCTTAACGGGCCGGAACCGGAACCGGCCCGTTAAGAACCGGAATTTTTGGAACCGATCCGGACTGGACCGAACAGTAACGGTCCGGATCGGTTCTGCCTGAATCAGAACCGTAAATTTTCGGTTTGATCCGGTTCTAACCCAAAACCGGACCAAACCGGCCCGTGTTCACCCCTACCATTTACTCACTTTCATCTTTTTATTGGGTATCTACTAGGAGTATTTATTACCTCTCCTTGAAGAACCTCAATCACTTTCCTTTTGTGGTAAATGAGTGAGTATGAGTGAGTATGACCCGTACTGTATGGGTAAGTATTAAATGGGTATAAGTATCGTACCTATTTATTATCCATATAATTTTTTAAATGGGTATCCAACTACCCATACTCATTTACACCCATTTAAATCATCCCCACCCCTTTACACTCATTTAAATCATACTCACTCAATAAATATAATGATAAGAAAATGATTATTTCAAACATTTTGTTCATCCACGTTTATTTCAAACATTTTGTTTTCATAAAGTTCAATGAAATGATTAAAAAAATGAAACAGTTCCTTTTTCTTTTTCTCCATTTTTCTTTAATTCAAATATTATCAGTTTTAAACAATTTTTTAATTTTCTTAGAAATTTTTATATATTCTTTTTTCAAATTTCCTAATTTTTATTTTATTTTTAAATTTTGAATTTATTTATAAAAATGATGTGTGTGTCCACGCCTGCCAAAATAATAATAAAAACTTCGGTTCGGGCTTAATTGACCCGAATTTTTATTTTTTTTATTTTTGGTTGTTTAAGTGTTGATCTATTTATAATGCCAAATTTTTTATGAATTTTTAAAAATAAATACCTTATAGAAACAAGTTGTTGTTGATGTGATTCTTCGGCTAATAAATTTCATACTATATATTTTATGCATTTAAATCTCTAAATAAATATTGCATTGAAATAAATGGATTTAAAAATGAAATTCTTACGTAAATAAATTTCATGACATTAATTTTACTAAATATTTATCTAACAAAACTCGAACTTTCAATATTAACGAGATCAAAATAAAATAGTTAATAATTATTAATTATTTAAGTTTATATATTTATTTCAACATTAATGATTTAATATTAATTATAAGAATAGTTATGAAATTTCTAAATTAATTCAAAATATATTTAAATAATTTTGAATGTTACATAGCTATGATTTTTTCGTGCTTTGAAGATGAAGATCATGAGTGATTCCATAAAAGTATAAAACCTATTTTGAAAAGATTAAAGAAAATAAAAAAAAGTGGATATAAAACTACTCATCTTCAGATAGAGATTACGTTGTTATAGTTTTTAATTTATTTTGTTCATTAAATAGAGTAAGAAAATTGAATTTGTTTAAAAAAGAAAAATAAAAAAGATGAGAGAGAGACGAGAAGGAGAGGCATAGAGTTAGTTTGGGTTTAATTAGGTACCCATATCCAAACCTAATTAAATCCATATATTTTAATTTATATGGGTATATACTATATACCTATTTAAAAATTTAATTAACTCATTTAATACTCATATTTATTTAATTAATTAGGTATGAGTGTATAATTGGGTATGGGTATATATTTGTCACCCCTACCTTAATCACTTAATTACTAGTGCTGCTAGCGACCATCACACAAGCTTGAAGATATGTGGTTTCGACTGAATGCCACACACTCTTGCTGTTCAGACGGCAGAAAACATCCTAAATCATTCGGTTGCTCTGTCATTGACATCTCTCCGCGGAGAACCTTAATCACTTGCTGTGCTTCTAGCCTTTCCTTGGCATTAGGGTTAGTGCAGCGTAATCCAACCATTAACAACCGCTCGATCTCCTCCCTGTTGAAGTCGCCTACCAACCTTTCGTCGACAGCATTTAGAATATTTCCTGAAGAATATAGCTGCAAAACCCATTTACTCAACGGCATATGAAAATCACCATGCTCATAAGTCATCCTCCCGCAAACGATCTCTAGAGCCACAACACCAAAGCTAAACATGTCTGACTCTTTAGTAGCCTTTCCTTCACTTGCATATTCAGGGGCAAGGTACCCAAGAGTCCCGACCAGCGTTGTGCGTTGAGACCTTATGGTAGGGTCAATAAGTTTAGCCAAACCAAAATCACCTAGCTTGGTGCTGAAATCGGTGTCTAACAGTACATTAGCCGATTTGACATCTCTGTGAAGGACACATTGCTCCGCGTCCTCGTGCAGATAGTGAAGCGCTGAGGCCAAACCCAAAGCTATTTTGTAGCGAACTGGCCAGGAGAGACTTCTCTTGTTGCCGAACAGATGAGTGTCAAGGCTTCCATTAGGCATGTAGTCATAAACAAGCAACAAACTTCCTCCCTCGTGACACCAACCAATGAATTGCACCAGGTTTCGATGGATTAATCGGCTGATAATCTTGGCTTCGTTCAAGAAAATCTTCTCGGAGTTCTCTGATTCAGTTAGAATCCTCTTGACAGCAACGACGCGACCCAGATTAGCCAGCAACCCTTTGTACACTTGTCCTGATCCTCCTCGGCCTAGCTTCTTTTCATCAGCAAAGTTATTGGTTGCCACAACTAGTTCCTGGAAAGAAAATCTGATTGGTAATGCTCCTTTTTCAAGATCAGCATTCGTGGAGTCGAACAAATTTCGTTTTCCTAATGCACTACTCTTGCTTCTTCTCTTCTTCACCAAAAAAAAACCAATTCCGACTCCTCCTAACATCAACACAAACAAAGAAACTCCCACAATTACTAAAAGAGTAGTGATTCTGGTTTTCTCTTTTCTGCTCGGGCTTGCAGCAACCACCCCCGAATCCATGTTAGAACTGAAATGCCATGAGCTGATAGTGTTTCGCTGCTGCGTAGTCAACCCTGTTGTAGCAGAGAATCCAATCCTAACCCACTCAGGAATGGCATTCCTAAGATCAATAATGAGAAAAGTAGAGTTACCTGCAACTTCCGCATCCCTATAACTCCAAACCAAGCTGAGATTCTTGGTTGCGGCGTTGTAAGTTACTACAGCATCACCTTGCTTTCCACTTGATGACCGGATATCCCACCAGACATAAGCACTGGAAGAGAGAGACCCGTTATTGATCCCTATGTGTCTCATCGGCGGATCCCAATCATTCACGTAGCTATCAAACTCCACAATCACCATCTGTTTACGGGTTAAGGTGCTATTAAACAGACCGAAATACCCACCACCTGAATTGGGTGGGATCGGATCATTAAAAGGAGCAAGGAAAAGCGTAAATCCATCAGCATAAGGGGAAGGATTGGCATCCAAACTTGTGCAGTTGAAGGAGAAACGAGTAGTAAAGTCTGCAACTATACCCGTCGATGAGTCCCAAATGCGAACTGGGTCAGCGTAGGAAGCGCGGCTGACACGATACCCTGTGATTGGGGTGAGTTCCATGGATCCACTAACTGGGGAAGCATCACCTTCGTACAGAATGGTGTCTGTGCCTGCAGCAAAATTGCTTATATCAAAGGACAATGAATGAGCCAAAAGCGGGTGGAGGGAAAGAAGGAAACATAACATCAAGTCGGTTGTGTGCATGATTATATGCAAAACCATATGCAAGATTGTTCAGAACATAAACAGGCCAAAATCAACAATGGTGTGAGTCTAAATCTAAAGAGTAAAGACACCTTCCTTTATAGCTTTGCCGGTTCATATTTTAAAGAAAAAAGAAAAAATAGTAAGACAACGTCAGTATCATAGTATCTTTATTTCTGTAAAAAAACGATTCAAATGAATTGTTAAATCTAAGTGGCCAAGTCATCTCTCATATTTGTGTTTAAGTAATAAGTGAACATTGAAGTCTTTCTCGAAATGTCAATAATGTTCGAATAAAATTAATAAGTTATAATTAAAAACGATTATCATACAAGATTATAATGTGAAAGATAGTAATTATCTTGACTAACTCTCCTTAAAGCTCCAGTGCAAGTATCCAGTTCAAGGTTGCATAGTGTTAAAAAAAAAAAATCAAGGTTGTAACTTGTAAGTTTAATTGAATTGGTGCGTGTTTGCGGACCAGAATAAAAGAAAAGTAAACAAATTTGACAAGTCTTTACGGTTGACTTGACTTGACTTGACTAGCAAAACCATTTTTAAGGCGGGGTTGACTTGAAGACTCTACGAATGTTTCTGTCCATGTGTCTGTGGTGGGCCCAGGCGTGGAAACGGGGAAAGAAAGGAAACATCACATTGGGTGCTGTATTTATTTACTTTTATTTTGTTTCTCACTAGTAACTATGATGCCCCACACCGACAAAGTTAACTGGACCTGTTACCTGTATCTGGTGGCACAGTGTTCATCTGGCAAAAGTACTCCCCGTTGTAGCTAGCACTGACTACATCTTCCATTCAAATCATGACACGTGTATTTATTAATTAATTAAAATAATCCATCACCACTACGACATCAGAACTGCTGCACCGATGTGAGTTCTGACTTTAATGCTGCTCTTTCTTCTCCATTATTTTGTGCAAATCAGAAGACTCGAGATAAGTAAATCTTAATTACACTAAAGGATTAGTGCCCTGATTAATAAGAAAGTCGTAGATTTGATTGGATTTATGACTATTATTTAAGATTTTGACAGAATAAAAGTTAGAAAGGAAGAGATTTTATTTTAGACTGAACTAAAGAACGAGATGGGGAGAAGGAAAGAGTTTGGATTTCTTTCATTTTTTTTGTTTTATTTTTGAATTAAAAACCTTTCTATTACTAAGAATTCATAAGGCAATCGAGATCTACAGGACACAGTCTGTCCCAATATTCAGACAGGCCTAGTACATGTAGAATAAGAATGCAAATACGCACAAATCTTAAGTCTACAAATTGAGTCTTCTGCTCTGCCTTTTATTAAAAGGGTTATAGCATAAAGACCCCCTATATTATCGCGAAAAACAAAATCCTCCCCTGTATTAAAAAAAGTGATGAACTGACCCATGAACTATTGGTTGGTGGCATAAGGGCCAAAACTAACGGTCAAACTAACTGACTGTTAGTTTTGACCCAGGGTAGCCAGTTCCCATTTGTTTCCTTCCCGTCCTTCCCGGTTACACCTGCAAATTAAAATAAAGTGGAAAAAATAAAATGAAATATTTTGGTAGAAATGGAAAATAATATTAAAAATTCAAAAAAATAATATAATTAATTTAAAAATCTAGAAAAATAATATAATTAATTTTAAAAAATTCTGAAAAATAATATAGTTAATTTTAAAATTCAGAAAAGAAATGTAATTAATTTTAAAAATAATATAATTAATTAAAAATTATTTTAAAAATTCTGAAAAATAATTTAATTAATTTTAAAAGTAAGAAAAAATTGATGAATAAGGAAAGTTAAAAATTTGGCTTTTTGTTCTCTCTTTCGTTGGTTTCAGACTAAAGAAAGGGATCAAAGCTCAGAATCAATCAATCATTAACAAAAACAACTGACTTGTGTAAATCACCTTATCAATCTACCATACATATTCCAGCTAGTTTTATTCTTGTTCTTTTAAGATTCCTGGGTTTATAAACTTCAAATCTTATTTTCTTTTCCATTTTCATTTCCACTGTCAAACCCACCTTCATTATGCTTTCCTACCACCACCATCATCAATTCACCAAATTACCATAACCATCAATAAAATCAAAGCCATCATCAACCACCACAATGTGTTAGATCTGAAAGTGGAGAAGAAGCTAGTGGTGAAGAAGCTCGCTGAGAAGGCTCCGGCAGCGGCGGAGAAAGGTATGCTGACGGATCAGGCGAATGACGGTCGCGTCTACCACAATCGCCGCCTCCTTTTCCACCGCGGCTACACCCAGATCTGGACCATATTAACCAAATCTAGTCAACCAGTTAATTAATAGCCCAGATCTGGATCTATGTCTACCATCTCTTCCCATAGCTGCTGAAAGTTTCAGATCCGACATTGGCGCCATAGAAAGAGAAGGAATTTTGAGAGGAGGAATGGAGGAATTTTTGGGAGATTGTTTGCGATTTGGTTGTTCCAATGACGGAGCAAGGAATTTGGTTTTGTTGTGGTGGTGGTGACTGTGGCGGAGGGGATGATGGTGATTTTGTTGCCAAATTTTATTGATGTTTTTACTTTCTCTTTTCTTTTTATTTGCATGTGTTTATTAAATATGTGTAACCGGGAAGGGAAAAAATAGCAACCGGTTGGCCTGCGTTAAAACTAACAGTCAGTTTGTTTGACTGTTAATTTTGGCCCTTATGCTAATGATCGATAGTACAGGGACTCGTTCATCACTTTTTTTAGTACAGGGGAGGATTCTGTTTTTCGCGATAGTACAGGGGGCCTTTATGCTATTACCCCTTTATTAAATAAGTAAACTGACTTTTATAAGTCTACAAACTGAAAACAAACATCCGTATTCTATAGCTCACATCATTATCTTTAATAAGATAAGGGTAACTTATTCAAAATACTAAACAAACTCTCTTGACTAAATCTTGCTGATAAATCTGCAACAACTCTCCTATCTTTATGCTAACTCCATCATTCTCTCCCTTAAGCTAAACATAGTGAAACATGTTTAGCTTACTCCATTAGCTTCTTGCATCCCCATCATACCTCTAAGCTTCACAGATGCTTCAGCCTTGAGTGGTTTAGTCATAATATCTGCTACTTGCTCTGTACTTCCACAATATGACAATGCAATTGAACCTTCATTCACTAACTCCCTTAAGAAATGATATCGAATTCTAATATGTCTGCATCTCCTATGGAAAACTGGATTTTTGGACAATTTAATGGTGGATGTGTTATCACACATAATCTTTATGTATTCTTCATCAACATGTCCCAGCTGTTGTAGGATTCTTTCCAGCCATATTGCTTGGCAGGCACTAGTTGCTGAAGCAACAAACTCAGCTTCCGTAGTAGAAAGAGTCACAATTGGTTATTTCTTGGAGCTCCAGGAAATAGCACTAGATGCTAGCATGAACACATAACCACTTGTGCTTTTACTATCTTCAACATCTCCTGCGTAGTCGCTATCTGTTATAGTCACGTCTGTAAAAGATGCTGA
This sequence comes from Viola odorata, assembly GCA_963691705.1. Taxonomy (NCBI): domain Eukaryota; kingdom Viridiplantae; phylum Streptophyta; class Magnoliopsida; order Malpighiales; family Violaceae; genus Viola; species Viola odorata. The sequence continues at coordinate 77,889,213 of OY829537.1, forward strand.
GTTCCACCGATCCCTTTAGATAATGCAAAACTCGCTTTACAGCTTGCATATGTAACTCTGTTGGCCTTGCCATGTACCTGCTTAATAGGCTTGTAATGAACATTAAATCAGCTCTTGTAGATGTCAAATAGAACAAGCTACCTACAAGTTGCTTGTACACTGTGTCATTTGTAGCCTTCCCATGCCTATCAGACTCGAGCCTTGTCCCTGGGACGATTGGAGTGGTTACTGGTTTGCAATCAAGCATCCCAAATCTCTTTAATACTTCCATAGCATACTTCTTTTGATAAATGAAGATGCCTCATTTCTGTTGATGAACCTCAATACCAAGGAAATAGCTCATGCTCCCCAAGTCAGTCATATCAAATTCTTTCATCACAAATTTCTGGAAATCAAGCAGCAAAGAAAGATTTTCTCCAGTAAATATCAAATCATCAATATAAATACTTATGATAATTGTGTGCCCTTTTTTGCTCCGCTTTGTGAACATTTTTTATTCACTTGCACACTTCTTGAAACCTTCCTTGAGAAAGTACATTTCAATGCGACTAAACCAAGCATGAGGTGCTTGTTTCAATCCATACAGAGCTTTGTAAAGCTCATATACCTTTCATTCCTCTCCCTGCTTCACATAACCCTTTGGTTGCTCTACGTACACCTTCTCGCAGAGCTCACCATGTAGGAACGCCGAATTAACATCAAGCTGTAAAATCTTCCAGCCTTTATGAGTTGCAGTTGCGATGATGGTTCTGACAGTATCCAATCTTGCAACTAGAGCATATACCTCGGAGTAGTCTACTCCTTCTCTTTGTGCATATCCTTTCGCCACAAGACGAGCCTTATGCTTGATAATCTCACCATTTTCATCCCTTTTTGTCTTGTAAATCCACTTCACGCTAACCTTCTTTGCTCCTTTTGGCAGCTCAGTTAAGGACCAAGTATGGTTTTTTTCAATTGAGTGCATTTCGATGTCCATTGCCTGTTTCCAGATTTCTTCCTTCTCAGCTTCTTCGAAGGTTGTTGGATCTTCACAGTCGCCACTAACTACCATATATGCAGCTTCATCTCCATCACTAAGTCCTTCTCCGTTAACATAGTCACCCATCCAGGAGGGTGGCCTTCTTGCTCTTCCATCGATAAGAGATCTGCCTATGGCTGCTCCGTGTTCTCTTTGTTCATTATCTCTTTCTTTTTCTCCTTCATCTTCAAGTTCTTCTCCACTATCGATTGCCATGTCTTCTTCTGTTTCTTCTGCTAAATCATTTTTGACTTCCTCCTCATCACTTGAGTCGTCCTCATTCCACACAAGTCTAGTGTCAATTTGTTCTCTGAAATTTGCTCCCCAGTTCCAACTTTTTTCTTCTTCAAAGACAACATCTTTACTGACAATAATTCTTTTGGTTTTGGGATCAAACAAACGATAGCCCTTTGATTCATCGCTTACTCCAAATAGAACACAAGGAATGCTTTCATCATCAAGCTTGCTTCGTTTGGCTTCAGGAATATGAACATGTGCCACGCACCCCCAGATTCTGAAATGACTCACCAATGGCTTAACACCGCTCCAGGCTTCCTGTGGTGTGACATTTTTCACTGCCTTGGTGGGACATCGATTCAACACATAGAACATCCAATTTACAGCCTCAGTCCAGAAGGTTTTGGGAACCTTTTTAGCAGATAATATACATCGAACCATATTCATGACGGTTCTATTTTTGCGTTCTGCAACCCTTTCTGATGAGGCATGTAAGTAGTGGTAAGTTGTCTTTTGATTCCTTCTTCTTCACAGAATGTCTTGAAATCAAGTGAGGTGAATTCCCCTCCACGGTCTATGCGCAGACATTTGATGGAACGTTCTGCTTCCTTTTTCACCAACTTCTTCCATAGCTTGAAACACTCCAGTGCCTTTGATTTCTGATCAATAAGATAGGGCCAAGCCTTACGGCTGTAATCGTCAATAAAACACAGCAGGTACCTTTTTCCGCTATTTGATGTTGGTTCAATTGGACCACATATGTCTGCATGTATGAGTTCTAGTGCCTTGCTTGCTCGCCACATGCTTTGTTTGGGAATGACATTTCGATGCTGCTTTCCAGTGAAACAATCATTGCAAGCTACCTTTGATACTTCTAGTTTAGGCAAGCCTTCCACCATCCCTTTGGTTTGAAGGAGCTTTAATCCTTGGTGATCGAACCTCTGGTGCCAAAGTTGAGTTAGGTCCGGAGTCGCACTAGTGTGTAGACATTCATCTTCTTGATGGTTACTTCCAGAGTTGGATTGTTCATTCACAAGCACGAACATCCTATTTGCACTCATGTTGGTATGTGCAATAAGTCCCTTTTGAGGATGATACATACCACAGGTTCCTTCTTTCACAAGGATAGCAAGACCTCGTTCTTGCAATTGACCCATGCTCAAAAAATTATTCTTCAAATCAGGGATATAGTACACATCCTTAACAAGGAATCTGGTGCCATTGAATGTTAAACTAATGTTCCCCTTTCCAGCTACAGACATGCGTGAATTGTTACCACATCTAACTAAATGATTAATATCTTCTATCAGACTTCAGAACATACTTTTGTGTCCACACATGTGATTTGAGCAGCCAGAATCAATGAACCAGGCATGCTTTTGGTGAGTACTATTTTCTACCACCTCTGCCATCAGACATAACGCATCATTGTCGTCATCGTCGTCAATTTCAGCATAGTGTGCAGCTTTCCCCCATGTAGGACATTCATGTTGATAATGCCCAAGATTATGGCATTTGAAACATTCGATAATTGCCTTGCTGAATGTCGATCGTCCTCTCCCATAGTTTCGGCCACTACGAAATCCTCCTCTGCCTCTGATTCTGCCCCTGCTAGTGCTCTCAACCTTGAGAACATGTCCCTCATCTTCGATTCCAACTTTCTTGAATTTCTGCTCATGGACAACAAGTGAGCTTTGAAGAGTGTCGATTGATATGGTGCTTGTGTCTTTAGACTCTTCAATGGAGACAACTACATAAGTGAATTTTGTAGTAAGTGTGCGGAGGATTTTCTGCACGATCTTGTAGTCTGGCATGTTTGCTCCATTGCTCCTCATCTTGTTTGAGACTGACATGACCCTAGCAAAGTATTCAGTGATAGTTTCTTCCTCTCTCATATGGAGGAGTTCAAACTCTCTTCGTAGTACGTTGAGCATAGTTCTCTTGACATGTTCATTGCCTCCAAACTTGTTCTGTAGAGAATCCCATACAATCTTGGATGTTCGTCGATCCAAGATTTGCTCGAATACACCTCTGTTAATTGCTCTAAACAGATAATGCTTTACCTTGTGGTCCTTCTGCTTGGCATTGTCGAGATGCTCTCTTTGTGCATCGGTGAGTAATGCCATTGTTCCATCATTTGGTTCCTCGAACTTATTCTCCATGAGACTCTAGAGACCCTTTGCCCTCAGTAGGTTCTCCATAAGTTCACTCCAATGATCATAGTGATTCCCATCGAAATGAGGAATCTTGGCTGAGAACTTTTCTTAACTCATCTCTCGTGTTTGTCCCTCTATTGTGACAGTACTGCTGCTCATAAAGATTTGTAGGCCTAGATGTGGCTTTGCTACCAATTTGTAGAATAAGAATGCAAATACGCACAAATCTTAAGTTTGCAAATTGAGTCTTCTGCTCTGCCTTTTATTAAATAAGTAAACTGACTTTTATAAATCTACAAACTGAAAACAAACATCCCTATTCTATAGCTCACATCATTATCTTTAATAAGATAAGTGTGACTTATTCAAAATACTAAACAAACTCTCTTGACTAAATCTTGCTGATAAATCTGCAACAACTCTCCTATCTTTATGCTAACTCCATCAGTATATAGGCCCTCCTAGCTAGAGTGTGAGCGACTAGTTTAGCAGTCCTCCTAAAGTGTATGAAATTGCAGACAATAAAAAGATGTGCAAGCCGATTAATGTCAGCTGCAATCACTCCCAAGCTTGAGTGAGTATGAGATCTGTCGTGAATAACCAGAATTAATTTAAAACAATTTGACTGAACTTGGATCCGATCGATACCACGAGCACTGGCCAGTTCGAGTGCTCTCCTGATAGCTAGTCCTTCTGCCACAACAACCTCCAACCGAAACTGAGCACACTCATGTGCTCAAAAAATGCATCTGTCGTTACTATCCCGGGTAATGATTCCCAGGCCTGTCCGGGTAGGACCAATAGCCGCATCCGAATTGAGACAAATAACCCCTTCTCCAGGGTGCCTCCATACGGTCGCTGAGACTGGAGAAGTAGGGGAATGCTCCTCGTCATTTCTTCCATAAATCACCCTATACTCCCCCAGCAACTGAGCACCACGGAACAAGACCTCCTAAGTAGACATCACCACCAGCTTGAAGACCGAGTCATTTATGGAATTCCAAATCGCTCAGAGAATAGAAACCACCTCTTCCAACACTACGGTCGAGGTTGTGGCCTTCAGATTGCCCATCCATCCATGAAGCGTTGTACTAGGTGAAAATGAACTAAAGGAGGAAACGTGGCTCGCCCTCCGGATATTGGCCGACGCCGCATAGTGCAAGAAAAGGTGATTAACTGACTCTGCCGCCTGATGACAATGAGGGCATCTGTCCTCTCCAACAATATCTCTCTGCAATAGATTCTCCTTCGTCGGTAGGCCATTATGGATTAACCTGCAAACAAATATCTTAAACTTCGGTGGGACCTAGAGTTTCCACAATACGGGCCACCAGAAATTGTTAGATGCTTGCTGCCCGCCACCCAACCCATCCGACAGGAGATAATGGTAGCAACTTTTCACCGTAAATTTCCCCGTTATCGTATGGCGCCAGACAATTTTATTTGGGGGACGGAAGAGGCTCAGTGGCATCATCATAATGGCATCCCTCTCTTCTGGTAGGAAAATCTCTCAAACTAATGACACTTTTCAACTTCCCAACTCATGGTCCATAAGCTCACTAACCGTTGCGTCCGCCTGGAGACGAGAGATCGGGGATTCATTAAATTAACCATAATTAAGTGCCTGAATATATTGGAAGCATTCATCGAAATCTACATAAATTGAAATTACCTAAAAAATCACAAAAACTTCAACATTGTATATAAAAAAATGTTAAATAGGTGTCATAGTTAAATTTTCTAGGTGGTTAATTTGTATTTTTTTTACATTTTTATATTTCCAACAATTATTTTAAAATGTCCACCCATTGAGTTATATACCTTTTTTTATATTTCTGAAAAAATTGCAATCATTACTTTCCTCTATTTACTATTTTCAAATTAAAATAATCATCATTTTGGTATGTGAGATTATAGTTAAAAAAATAACTAAAAAAATTCGGAGGAAATACTCCCCCCCAATCTTTTTAGATGTCGAATTTGACCAATTTTTTTATTTTTATTGTCCAAATTAGAGTTTCTGTGAGGTTAATTAGTTTAGTTTTACTTTTTTACAGTTTCAATAATTATAATAATTTCCTCCATTTATTTCTTTTCTTCCAACTAAAAACAATAATTAAGCAGAGGCACTTGAATCTTCAAGCTAAAGTCAAACTATATATCCAAAACTTCTTAACCAATTGCTCATGTGTTTTTGTAAAAAGTTGGAATTTGTGATCGTTATAGTATATGTTAATAATGTAAATATTATTATAACGTAACTACTAAAGAGCTAAAAAAAATGCAGTGAATTTTTTAAAATAAAGAATTTGAAAAGAAATATTTTGGAAAGATCGATTGCAATATCCAATGGTGCTTCTACGAAGAGGTATAATCTTTGTTATACTCATTTTTCTTAAATATGGTTTTGTCCCATTAGTTTATCTGACAAAAATATTTAATAAAACAACTTGCACATATTCTTTAAAAATATTATGTAATTTTACTCCAGTAGGTTTTTTATCCTGCAAGTTTTTCCTAGAAAGATTTAATGAGGCATATCGTTCAATAAATATTAAGAGGGCGTTTGGTTCATGGAACCAAGAGGAAAGTAACTAGAAATCTAAAATTCCGAACTTTATTGTATTTAGTTGACACAAGAAAAATTAGACTCCTCAGATTTCAATTTTCCTTGAGTCCTCCACTTTTCTTTATTTTGGAGGAAAGTGATTCCCTAATTAGGAGGTGAGGAATCTAACTTCCCTGAGTCTAGGAAAAATTATATTTTATTAAATTACTTAATTATCCATATTATAAATACCACAAAATATCAGGGTTTTTTCTCACCAAAAAAAATATAGGTCAACATTTGAGTTCAATCCACAAGATGACTGATCAATTAGATGAAATTCATGACGTATTATTGTATTTTAGATTTTGAAGACATTTTGTAATTCCAGTTAAGTTTATTTTGCATAGCCAGAATAATGTGCCATATTTTGTTATAAAATAATTGACTTTGCAAGTTTAATGATGATTTGGGTTTAAGTGCCTTTGATTTTGAAAGCATGTTTCTTAGTTATTAAACATCATATTTTTCCACTAATAATGATGGTACTAAAGAAACATTATAGGGTTCATAGTGACAATACTTGTGCTAGCATACATTACCTGTCAACGCTTCAAACTTGAGTAATAATGTTTAACAAGTCCTTTATTTTATTTTTCTATTTGTGTTTTCTCAGTTATTTATAGATGTGTTGGGTTAGTTCGGCTTGTCATGTTTGCTAATGTGGTTTTCATTATTTGATTTTATTAATAAGTGAATTCGACGTTTGAGAACATATTATCCACGATTTTAAAATATATTGTTGCTACCCGATTTTTAACTTTTCATCGCAACTTTACGTATTTTATCACTTATCACATTATTAGCTTATCTACGTCAAATTTCTGTCAATTTCTGATCTTAAACTAGTTGTTTTAATATTTTGCGTCGTTTCTTGTCTTTTTAGTTTTTCGTATATTCAGTTGTCTTTTTCTCACGAACTTCTATCGGTCCCAAGTAAGTTTCCTCGGACCGTAGATCGAACGCATTATCTCTTTAATTGATAATTATCTACTTTTTTTCTCTTTTGCGTCATATAGTTTGGTTTCGTTCAATTTTTGTCGTTATGGCTTTTATTTTGCGCCTGAATTTTTGACATTTCCGAACGAGGAAATCAAGACGTTACACCAAACTTTTTCTTTATTTACTATCTACTCTCTCTCTAGATTTCAATTTAATTTCGTCTTTATCCTTAATGCATGATTAAATTGCTAAAACTTACCCCACATGCTAATTTCATATTCCTTGCTTCAATTTAATTGTGTAGTGTCTTGAGTGTTAATAGCATGATATGCATGTTAATTAGCTTGTTATTTCTTGTTGAAATTTGCTACTGTTTTGCCTAAAATTGCTTGCTGTTTTCATGGATTTGAGTTGCTTCCATGCTTGGGGTTTATTTGGGTTAGGTTTGAGTGAGTTTTAAAGGTTGTTTCTCACCTTGGTTGCCGGCCTTGGTGATACGATCCAGCCCATCGTCGCACAAGTCCAGCGGCAGCAGCAACCCAGGCCTGCTCACCCGGCCCAAGCCCAGCAAGCAACAACAACCTTCTTTCTAAGCCCAGACGATTGTCGCATGCAGCAAGCAGCAGCCACGCTGCCTCCAAAGCGACGTCGTCCCGTTCCCAACACCTTCGCCTGCATGACGCGTCCCACGCTCCGCACGTCCCAGTTGTCCACACTGCCCCGCACGTCCAAGCCCACACTCCGGCCCACGATCAGCAAGACCTGCACAATGCCCACTCGCCCATCACTCTCCCACGCTGCCAACGCCAAACGTGCAGGAATTAATTCCAATCAAGGCATCAAAATTAATTGATAAATTACCAATCTCACCCTTAAGCTTTTTCTATAAATAGGAGCCTTTTGTCTCATCTAGAAATACTTTTTGATTACCAATTGATTATTCAATCTTAAAGTCAATTTTATTCCTTGTAATTTCTAGCTTTATTCCCTAAAATTCTTGTAATCATTTCGAGTTCAAACTAGCATTTTCATTGCAAGTTTGAGTTCGATCTTTCAAGTTATTCAATAGAGAAGGGTTGCTCGTTCTTCGTTAACGAGAGGGTTTTCTCGACTATACTTGTCCACTTAAAATTCCACCTTTCACTTCTAAAATTCCCGATTCAAGAATCATTTATCTTGAATTAAATCATCACAAAATTTCATAAAACCATTTCTAAAAATCCTACATATTTCCATTACAACTTTATCCGCTGCGCATATTTCCGAACATCAAGTCCGTCAAAAACACCTTCATCCTTCATCAATCGGACCATCCACAATCGAGACTAGTTCCTTACTCCAATCAACACCGAAGGATCCTAACACGTAATGATACGATCCAGCCCATCGTCGCACAAGTCCAGCAGCAGCAGCAACCCAGGCCTGCTCACCCGGCCCAAGCCCAGCAAGCAACAGCAGCCTTCTTTCCAAGCCCAGACGATTGTCGCATGCAGCAAGCAGCAGCCACGCTGCCTCCAAAGCGACGTCGTCCCGCTCCCAACACCTTCGCCTGCATGACGCATCTCACGCTCCGCACATCCCAGCTGTCCACACTGCCCCGCACGTCCAAGCCCACACTACGGCCCACGATCAGCAAGACCGGCACAATGCCCACTCGCCCATCACTCTCCCACGCTGCCAACGTCAAACGTGCAGGAATTAATTCCAATCAAGGCATCAAAATTAATTGATAAATTACCAATCTCACCCGTAAGCTTTTTCTATAAATAGGAGCCTTTTGTCTCCTCTAGAAACACTTTTCGATTACCAATTGATTATTCAATCTTAAAGTCAATTTTATTCCTTGTAATTTCTAGCTTTATTCCCTAAAATTCTTGTAATCATTTCGGGTTCAAACTATCATTTTCATTGCAAGTTTGAGTTCGATCTTTCAAGTTATTCAATATAGAAAGGTTGCTCGTTCTTCGTTAACGAGAGGGTTTTCTCGAATATACTTGTCCACTTAAAATTCCATCTTTCACTTCTAAATTTCCCGATTCAAGAATCATTTATCTTGAATTAAATCATCACAAAATTTCATAAAACCATTTCTAAAAATCCTATATATTTCCATTACAACTTTATCCGCTGCGCATATTTCCGAACGTCATCAAGTCCGTCAAAAACACCTTCATCCTTGATCAATCGGACCATCCACAATCGAGACTAGTTCCTTACTCCAATCAACACCGAAAGATCCGAACACGTAATGATACGATCTAGCCCATCGTCGCACAAGTCCAGCAGTAGCAGCAACCCAGGCCTGCTCACCCGGCCCAAGCCCAGCAAGCACAGGCAGCTTTCTTTCCAAGCCCAAACGATTGTCGCATGCAGCAAGCAGCAAGCAGCAGCCACGCTGCCTCCAAAGTGACGTCGTCCCGCTCCCAACACCTTCGCCTGCATGACGCGTCTCATGCTCCGCACGTCCCAGCTATCCACACTGCCCCGCACGTCCAAGCCCACACTCCGGCCCACGATCAGCAAGACGTGCACAATGCCCACTCGCCCATCACTCTCCCACGCTGCCAATGCCAAACGTGCAGGAATTAATTCCAATCAAGGCATCAAAATTAATTGATAAATTACCAATCTCACCCTTAAGCTTTTTCTATAAATAGGAGCCTTTTGTCTCCTCTAGAAACACTTTTTGATTACCAATTGATTATTCAATCTTAAAGTCAATTTTATTCCTTGTAATTTCTAGCTTTATTTCCTAAATTCTTGTAATCATTTCGGGTTCAAACTAGCATTTTCATTGCAAGTTTGAGTTCGATCTTTCAAGTTATTCAATATAAAAAGGTTGCTCGTTCTTCGTTATCGAGAGGGTTTTCTCGAATATACTTGTCCACTTAAAATTCCATCTTTCACTTCTAAATTTCCCGATTCAAGAATCATTTTTCTTGAATTAAATCATCACAAAATATCATAAAACCATTTCTAAAAATCCTACATATTTCCATTACAACTTTATCCGCTGCGCATATTTCTGAACATCATCAAGTCCGTCAAAAACACCTTCATCCTTCATCAATCGGACCATCCACAATCGAGACTAGTTACTTACTCCAATCAACACCGAAGGATCCTAACACGTAATGATACGATTCAGCCCATCGTCGCACAAGTCCAGCAGCAGCAGCAACCCAGGCCTGCTCACCCGGGCCAAGCCCAGCAAGCAACAGCAGCCTTATTTCCAAGCCCAGACGATTGTCGCATGCAGCAAGCAGCAGCCACGCTGCCTCCAAAGCGACGTCGTCCCGCTCCCAACACCTTCGCCTGCATGACGCGTCTCACGCTCCGCACGTCGCAGCTGTCCTAACTGCCACGCACGTCCAAGCCCACACTACGGCCCGCGATCAGCAAGACCTGCACAATGCCCACTCGCCCATCACTCTCCCACGCTGCCAACGCCAAACGTGTAGGAATTAATTCCAATCAAGGCATCAAAATTAATTGATAAATTACCAATCTCACCCTTAAGCTTTTTCTATAAATAGGTGCCTTTTGTCTCCTCTAGAAACACTTTTTGATTACCAATTGATTATTCAATCTTAAAGTCAATTTTATTCCTTGTAATTTCTAGCTTTATTCCCTAAAATTCTTGTAATCATTTCGGGTCCAAACTGGCATTTTCATTGCAAGTTTGAGTTCGACCTTTCAAGTTATTCAATATAGAAAGGTTGCTCTTTCTTAGTTAACGAGAGGGTTTTCTCGAATATACTTGTCCACTTAAAATTCCATCTTTCACTTCTAACATTCCCGATTCAAGAATCATTTATCTTGAATTAAATCATCATAAAATTTCATAAAACCATTTCTAAAAATCCTACATATTTCCATTACAACTTTATCCGCTGCGCATATTTCCGAACATCATCAAGTCCGTCAAAAACACCTTCATCCTTCATCAATCGGACCATCCACAATCGAGACTAGTTCCTTACTCCAATCAACACCGAAGGATCCTAACACGTAATGATACGATCCAGCCCATCGTCGTACAAGTCCAGCAGCAGCAGCAGCAGCAACCCAGGCCTGCTCACCCGGCCCAAGCCCAGCAAGCAACAGCAGCCTTCTTTCCAAGCCTAGATGATTGTCGCATGCAGCAAGCAGCAGCCACGCTGCCTCCAAAGCCACGTCGTCCCGCTCCCAACACCTTCGTCTGCATGACGCGTCCCACGCTCCGCACGTCCCAGCTGTCCACACTGCCCCGCACGTCCAAGCCCACACTCCAGCCCACGATAAGCAAGACCTTCACAATGCCCACTCGCCCATCACTCTTCCACGCTGCCAACGCCAAACGTGCAAGAATTAATTCCAATCAAGGCATCAAAATTAATTGATAAATTACCAATCTCACCCATAAGCTTTTTCTATAAATAGGAGCCTTTTGTCTCCTCTAGAAACACTTTTTGATTACCAATTGATTATTCAATCTTAAAGTCAATTTTATTCCTTGTAATTTCTAGCTTTATTCCCTAAAATTCTTGTAATCATTTCGGGTTCAAACTAGCATTTTCATTGCAAGTTTGAGTTCGATCTTTGAAGTTGTTCAATATAGAAAGGTTGCTCGTTTTTCGTTAACGAGAGGGTTTTCTCGAATATACTTGTCCACTTAAAATTCCATCTTTCACTTCTAAAATTCCCGATTCAAGAATCATTTATCTTGAATTAAATCATCACAAAATTTCATAAAACCATTTCTAAAAATCCTACATATTTCCATTACAACTTTATCCGCTGCGCATATTTCCGAACATCATCAAGTCCTTCAAAAACACCTTCATCCTTCATCAATCGGACCATCCTCAATCGAGACTAGTTCCTTACTCCAATCAACACCGAAGGATCCTAACACGTAATGATACGATCCAGCCCATCGCCGCACAAGTCCAGCAGCAGCAGCAACCCAGGCCTGCTCACCCGGCCCAAGCCCAGCAAGCAACAATAGCCTTCTTTCCAAGCCCAGACGATTGTCGCATGCAGCAAGTAGCAGGCACGCTGCCTCCAAAGCGACGTCGTCCCACTCCCACCACCTTCGCCTGCATGACGCGTCCCACGCTCCACACGTCCCAGCTGTCGACACTGCCCCGCACGTCGAAGCCCACACTCCGGCACACGATCAGCAAGACCTGCACAATGCCCACTCGCCCATCACTCTCCCACGCTGCCAACGCCAAACGTGCAGGAATTAATTCCAATCAAGGCATCAAAATTAATTGATAAATTACCAATCTCACCCTTAAGCTTTTTCTATAAATAAGAGCCTTTTGTCTCCTCTAGAAACACTTTTTGATTACCAATTGATTATTGAATCTTAAAGTCAATTTTATTCCTTGTAATTTCTAGCTTTATTCCCTAAAATTCTTGTAATCATTTCGGGTCCAAACTGGCATTTTCATTGCAAGTTTGAGTTCGATCTTCCAAGTTATTCAATATAGAAAGGTTGCTCGTTCTTAGTTAACGAGAGGGTTTTCTCGAATATACTTGTCCACTTAAAATTCCATCTTTCACTTCTAACATTCCCGATTCAAGAATCATTTATCTTGAATTAAATCATCACAAAATTTCATAAAACCATTTCTAAAAATCCTACATATTTCCATTACAACTTTATCCGCTGCGCATATTTCCCAACATCATCAAGTCCGTCAAAAACACCTTCATCCTTCATCAATCGGACCATCCACAATCGAGACTAGTTCCTTACTCCAATCAACACCGAAGGATCCTAACACGTAATGATACGATCCAGCCCATCGTCGCACAAGTCCAGCAGCAGCAGCAACCCAGGCCTTCTCACCCGGCCCAAGCCCAGCAAGCAACAGCAGCCTTCTTTCCAAGCCCAGACGATTGTCGCATGCAGCAAGCAGCAGCCACGCTGCCTCCAAAGAGACGTCGTCCCGCTCCCAACACCTTCGCCTGCATGACGCGTCCCACGCTCCGCACGTCCCAGCTTTCCACACTGCCCCGCACGTCTAAGCCCACACTCCGGCCCACGATCAGCAAGACCTGCACAATGCCCACTCGCCCATCACTCTCCCACGCTGCCAACGCCAAACGTGCAGGAATTAATTCCAATCAAGGCATCAAAATAAATTGATAAATTACCAATCTCACCCTTAAGCTTTTTCTATAAATAGGAGCCTTTTGTCTCCTCTAGAAACACTTTTTGATTACCAATTGATTATTCAATCTTAAAGTCAATTTTATTCCTTGTAATTTGTAGCTTTATTCCCTAAAATTCTTGTAATCATTCCGGGTTCAAACTAGCATTTTCATTGCAAGTTTGAGTTCGATCTTTCAAGTTATTCAATATAGAATGGTTGCTCGTTCTTCGTTAACGAGAGGGTTTTCTCGAATATACTTGTCCACTTAAAATTCCATCTTTCACTTCTAAATTTCCCGATTCAAGAATCATTTATCTTGAATAAAATCATCACAAAATTTCATAAAACCATTTCTAAAAATCCTACATATTTCCATTACAACTTTATCCGCTGCGCATATTTCCGAACATCATCAAGTCCTTCAAAAACACCTTCATCCTTCATCAATCGGACCATCCACAATCGAGACTAGTTCCTTACTCCAATCAACACCGAAGGATCCTAACACGTAATGATACGATCCAGCCCATCGCCGCACAAGTCCAGCAGCAGCAGCAACCCAGGCCTGCTCACCCGGCCCAAGCCCAGCAAGCAACAATAGCCTTCTTTCCAAGCCCAGACGATTGTCGCATGCAGCAAGTAGCAGGAACGCTGCCTCCAAAGCGACGTCATCCCGCTCCCACCACCTTCGCCTGCATGACGCGTCCCACGCTCCGCACGTCCCAGCTGTCCACACTGCCCCGCACGTCGAAGCCCACACTCCGGCCCACGATCAGCAAGACCTGCACAATGCCCACTCGCCCATCACTCTCCCACGCTGCCAACGCCAAACGTGCAGGAATTAATTCCAATCAAGGCATCAAAATTAATTGATAAATTACCAATCTCACCCTTAAGCTTTTTCTATAAATAGGAGCCTTTTGTCTCCTCTAGAAACACTTTTTGATTACCAATTGATTATTCAATCTTAAAGTCAATTTTATTCCTTGTAATTTCTAGCTTTATTCCCTAAAATTCTTGTAATCATTTCGGGTCCAAACTGGCATTTTCATTGCAAGTTTGAGTTCGATCTTTCAAGTTATTCAATATAGAAAGGTTGCTCGTTCTTAGTTAACGAGAGGGTTTTATCGAATATACTTGTCCACTTAAAATTCCATCTTTCACTTCTAACATTCCCGATTCAAGAATCATTTATCTTGAATTAAATCATCACAAAATTTCATAAAACCATTTCTAAAAATCCTACATATTTCCATTACAACTTTATCCGCTGCGCATATTTCCCAACATCATCAAGTCCGTCAAAAACACCTTCATCCTTCATCAATCGGACCATCCACAATCGAGACTAGTTCCTTACTCCAATCGACACCGAAGGATCCTAACACGTAATGATATGATCCAGCCTATCGTCGCACAAGTCCAGCAGCAGCAGCAACCCAGGCCTGCTCACCCGGCCCAAGCCCAGCAAGCAACAGCAGCCTTCTTTCCAAGCCCAGACGATTGTCGCATGCAGCAAGCAGCAGCCACGCTGCCTCCAAAGTGACGTCGTCCGGCTCCCAACACCTTCGCCTGCATGACGCGTCTCACGCTCCGCACGTCCCAACTGTCCACACTGCCCCGCACGTCCAAGCCCACACTCCGGCCCACGATCAGCAAGACCTGCACAATGCCCACTCGCCCATCACTCTCCCACGCTGCCAACGCCAAACGTGCAGGAATTAATTCCAATCAAGGCATCAAAATTAATTGATAAATTACCAATCTCACCCTTAAGCTTTTTCTATAAATAGGAGCCTTTTGTCTCCTCTAGAAACACTTTTTGATTACCAATTGATTATTCAATCTTAAAGTCAATTTTATTTCTTGTAATTTCTAGCTTTATTCCCTAAAATTCTTGTAATCATTTCGGGTTCAAACTAGCATTTTCATTGCAAGTTTGAGTTCAATCTTTCAAGTTATTCAATATAGAAAGGTTGCTCGTTCTTCTTTAACGAGAGGGTTTTCTCGAATATACTTGTCCACTTAAAATTCCATCTTTCACTTCTAAAATTCCCGATTCAAGAATCATTTATCTTGAATTAAATCATCATAAAATTTCATAAAACCATTTCTAAAAATCCTACATATTTCCATTACAACTTTATCCGCTGCGCATATTTCCGAACATCATCAAGTCCGTCAAAAACACCTTCATCCTTCATCAATCGGACCATCCACAATCGAGACTAGTTCCTTACTCCAATCAACACCGAAGGATCCTAATACGTAATGATACGATCCAGCCCATCGTCGTACAAGTCCAGCAGCAGCAGCAGCAGCAACCCAGGCCTGCTCACCCGGCCCAAGCCCTGCAAGCAACAGCAGCCTTCTTTCCAAGCCTAGATGATTGTCGCATGCAGCAAGCAGCAGCCACGCTGCCTCCAAAGCCACGTCGTCCCGCTCCCAACACCTTCGTCTGCATGACGCGTCCCACGCTCCGCACGTCCCAGCTGTCCACACTGCCCCGCACGTCCAAGCCCACACTCCGGCCCACGATAAGCAAGACCTTCACAATGCCCACTCGCCCATCACTCTTCCACGCTGCCAACGCCAAACGTGCAAGAATTAATTCCAATCAAGGCATCAAACTTAATTGATAAATTACCAATCTCACCCATAAGCTTTTTCTATAAATAGGAGCCTTTTGTCTCCTCTAGAAACACTTTTTGATTACCAATTGATTATTCAATCTTAAAGTCAATTTTATTCCTTGTAATTTCTAGCTTTATTCCCTAAAATTCTTGTAATCATTTCGGGTTCAAACTAGCATTTTCATTGCAAGTTTGAGTTCGATCTTTGAAGTTGTTCAATATAGAAAGGTTGCTCGTTTTTCGTTAACGAGAGGGTTTTCTCGAATATACTTGTCCACTTAAAATTCCATCTTTCACTTCTAAAATTCCCGATTCAAGAATCATTTATCTTGAATTAAATCATCACAAAATTTCATAAAACCATTTCTAAAAATCCTACATATTTCCATTACAACTTTATCCGCTGCGCATATTTCCGAACATCATCAAGTCCTTCAAAAACACCTTCATCCTTCATCAATCGGACCATCCTCAATCGAGACTAGTTCCTTACTCCAATCAACACCGAAGGATCCTAACACGTAATGATACGATCCAGCCCATCGCCGCACAAGTCCAGCAGCAGCAGCAACCCAGGCCTGCTCACCCGGCCCAAGCCCAGCAAGCAACAATAGCCTTCTTTCCAAGCCCAGACGATTGTCGCATGCAGCAAGTAGCAGGCACGCTGCCTCCAAAGCGACGTCGTCCCACTCCCACCACCTTCGCCTGCATGACGCGTCTCATGCTCCGCACGTCCCAGCTATCCACACTGCCCCGCACGTCCAAGCCCACACTCCGGCCCACGATCAGCAAGACGTGCACAATGCCCACTCGCCCATCACTCTCCCACGCTGCCAATGCCAAACGTGCAGGAATTAATTCCAATCAAGGCATCAAAATTAATTGATAAATTACCAATCTCACCCTTAAGCTTTTTCTATAAATAGGAGCCTTTTGTCTCCTCTAGAAACACTTTTTGATTACCAATTGATTATTCAATCTTAAAGTCAATTTTATTCCTTGTAATTTCTAGCTTTATTTCCTAAATTCTTGTAATCATTTCGGGTTCAAACTAGCATTTTCATTGCAAGTTTGAGTTCGATCTTTCAAGTTATTCAATATAAAAAGGTTGCTCGTTCTTCGTTATCGAGAGGGTTTTCTCGAATATACTTGTCCACTTAAAATTCCATCTTTCACTTCTAAATTTCCCGATTCAAGAATCATTTTTCTTGAATTAAATCATCACAAAATATCATAAAACCATTTCTAAAAATCCTACATATTTCCATTACAACTTTATCCGCTGCGCATATTTCTGAACATCATCAAGTCCGTCAAAAACACCTTCATCCTTCATCAATCGGACCATCCACAATCGAGACTAGTTACTTACTCCAATCAACACCGAAGGATCCTAACACGTAATGATACGATTCAGCCCATCGTCGCACAAGTCCAGCAGCAGCAGCAACCCAGGCCTGCTCACCCGGGCCAAGCCCAGCAAGCAACAGCAGCCTTATTTCCAAGCCCAGACGATTGTCGCATGCAGCAAGCAGCAGCCACGCTGCCTCCAAAGCGACGTCGTCCCGCTCCCAACACCTTCGCCTGCATGACGCGTCTCACGCTCCGCACGTCGCAGCTGTCCTAACTGCCACGCACGTCCAAGCCCACACTACGGCCCGCGATCAGCAAGACCTGCACAATGCCCACTCGCCCATCACTCTCCCACGCTGCCAACGCCAAACGTGTAGGAATTAATTCCAATCAAGGCATCAAAATTAATTGATAAATTACCAATCTCACCCTTAAGCTTTTTCTATAAATAGGTGCCTTTTGTCTCCTCTAGAAACACTTTTTGATTACCAATTGATTATTCAATCTTAAAGTCAATTTTATTCCTTGTAATTTCTAGCTTTATTCCCTAAAATTCTTGTAATCATTTCGGGTCCAAACTGGCATTTTCATTGCAAGTTTGAGTTCGACCTTTCAAGTTATTCAATATAGAAAGGTTGCTCTTTCTTAGTTAACGAGAGGGTTTTCTCGAATATACTTGTCCACTTAAAATTCCATCTTTCACTTCTAACATTCCCGATTCAAGAATCATTTATCTTGAATTAAATCATCATAAAATTTCATAAAACCATTTCTAAAAATCCTACATATTTCCATTACAACTTTATCCGCTGCGCATATTTCCGAACATCATCAAGTCCGTCAAAAACACCTTCATCCTTCATCAATCGGACCATCCACAATCGAGACTAGTTCCTTACTCCAATCAACACCGAAGGATCCTAACACGTAATGATACGATCCAGCCCATCGTCGTACAAGTCCAGCAGCAGCAGCAGCAGCAACCCAGGCCTGCTCACCCGGCCCAAGCCCAGCAAGCAACAGCAGCCTTCTTTCCAAGCCTAGATGATTGTCGCATGCAGCAAGCAGCAGCCACGCTGCCTCCAAAGCCACGTCGTCCCGCTCCCAACACCTTCGTCTGCATGACGCGTCCCACGCTCCGCACGTCCCAGCTGTCCACACTGCCCCGCACGTCCAAGCCCACACTCCGGCCCACGATAAGCAAGACCTTCACAATGCCCACTCGCCCATCACTCTTCCACGCTGCCAACGCCAAACGTGCAAGAATTAATTCCAATCAAGGCATCAAAATTAATTGATAAATTACCAATCTCACCCATAAGCTTTTTCTATAAATAGGAGCCTTTTGTCTCCTCTAGAAACACTTTTTGATTACCAATTGATTATTCAATCTTAAAGTCAATTTTATTCCTTGTAATTTCTAGCTTTATTCCCTAAAATTCTTGTAATCATTTCGGGTTCAAACTAGCATTTTGATTGCAAGTTTGAGTTCGATCTTTGAAGTTGTTCAATATAGAAAGGTTGCTCGTTTTTCGTTAACGAGAGGGTTTTCTCGAATATACTTGTCCACTTAAAATTCCATCTTTCACTTCTAAAATTCCCGATTCAAGAATCATTTATCTTGAATTAAATCATCACAAAATTTCATAAAACCATTTCTAAAAATCCTACATATTTCCATTACAACTTTATCCGCTGCGCATATTTCCGAACATCATCAAGTCCTTCAAAAACACCTTCATCCTTCATCAATCGGACCATCCTCAATCGAGACTAGTTCCTTACTCCAATCAACACCGAAGGATCCTAACACGTAATGATACGATCCAGCCCATCGCCGCACAAGTCCAGCAGCAGCAGCAACCCAGGCCTGCTCACCCGGCCCAAGCCCAGCAAGCAACTATAGCCTTCTTTCCAAGCCCAGACGATTGTCGCATGCAGCAAGTAGCAGGCACGCTGCCTCCAAAGCGACGTCGTCCCACTCCCACCACCTTCGCCTGCATGACGCGTCCCACGCTCCACACGTCCCAGCTGTCGACACTGCCCCGCACGTCGAAGCCCACACTCCGGCACACGATCAGCAAGACCTGCACAATGCCCACTCGCCCATCACTCTCCCACGCTGCCAACGCCAAACGTGCAGGAATTAATTCCAATCAAGGCATCAAAATTAATTGATAAATTACCAATCTCACCCTTAAGCTTTTTCTATAAATAAGAGCCTTTTGTCTCCTCTAGAAACACTTTTTGATTACCAATTGATTATTGAATCTTAAAGTCAATTTTATTCCTTGTAATTTCTAGCTTTATTCCCTAAAATTCTTGTAATCATTTCGGGTCCAAACTGGCATTTTCATTGCAAGTTTGAGTTCGATCTTCCAAGTTATTCAATATAGAAAGGTTGCTCGTTCTTAGTTAACGAGAGGGTTTTCTCGAATATACTTGTCCACTTAAAATTCCATCTTTCACTTCTAACATTCCCGATTCAAGAATCATTTATCTTGAATTAAATCATCACAAAATTTCATAAAACCATTTCTAAAAATCCTACATATTTCCATTACAACTTTATCCGCTGCGCATATTTCCCAACATCATCAAGTCCGTCAAAAACACCTTCATCCTTCATCAATCGGACCATCCACAATCGAGACTAGTTCCTTACTCCAATCAACACCGAAGGATCCTAACACGTAATGATACGATCCAGCCCATCGTCGCACAAGTCCAGCAGCAGCAGCAACCCAGGCCTTCTCACCCGGCCCAAGCCCAGCAAGCAACAGCAGCCTTCTTTCCAAGCCCAGACGATTGTCGCATGCAGCAAGCAGCAGCCACGCTGCCTCCAAAGAGACGTCGTCCCGCTCCCAACACCTTCGCCTGCATGACGCGTCCCACGCTCCGCACGTCCCAGCTTTCCACACTGCCCCGCACGTCTAAGCCCACACTCCGGCCCACGATCAGCAAGACCTGCACAATGCCCACTCGCCCATCACTCTCCCACGCTGCCAACGCCAAACGTGCAGGAATTAATTCCAATCAAGGCATCAAAATAAATTGATAAATTACCAATCTCACCCTTAAGCTTTTTCTATAAATAGGAGCCTTTTGTCTCCTCTAGAAACACTTTTTGATTACCAATTGATTATTCAATCTTAAAGTCAATTTTATTCCTTGTAATTTGTAGCTTTATTCCCTAAAATTCTTGTAATCATTCCGGGTTCAAACTAGCATTTTCATTGCAAGTTTGAGTTCGATCTTTCAAGTTATTCAATATAGAATGGTTGCTCGTTCTTCGTTAACGAGAGGGTTTTCTCGAATATACTTGTCCACTTAAAATTCCATCTTTCACTTCTAAAATTCCCGATTCAAGAATCATTTATCTTGAATAAAATCATCACAAAATTTCATAAAACCATTTCTAAAAATCCTACATATTTCCATTACAACTTTATCCGCTGCGCATATTTCCGAACATCATCAAGTCCTTCAAAAACACCTTCATCCTTCATCAATCGGACCATCCATAATCGAGACTAGTTCCTTACTCCAATCAACACCGAAGGATCCTAACACGTAATGATACGATCCAGCCCATCGCCGCACAAGTCCAGCAGCAGCAGCAACCCAGGCCTGCTCACCCGGCCCAAGCCCAGCAAGCAACAATAGCCTTCTTTCCAAGCCCAGACGATTGTCGCATGCAGCAAGTAGCAGGAACGCTGCCTCCAAAGCGACGTCATCCCGCTCCCACCACCTTCGCCTGCATGACGCGTCCCACGCTCCGCACGTCCCAGCTGTCCACACTGCCCCGCACGTCGAAGCCCACACTCCGGCCCACGATCAGCAAGACCTGCACAATGCCCACTCGCCCATCACTCTCCCACGCTGCCAACGCCAAACGTGCAGGAATTAATTCCAATCAAGGCATCAAAATTAATTGATAAATTACCAATCTCACCCTTAAGCTTTTTCTATAAATAGGAGCCTTTTGTCTCCTCTAGAAACACTTTTTGATTACCAATTGATTATTCAATCTTAAAGTCAATTTTATTCCTTGTAATTTCTAGCTTTATTCCCTAAAATTCTTGTAATCATTTCGGGTCCAAACTGGCATTTTCATTGCAAGTTTGAGTTCGATCTTTCAAGTTATTCAATATAGAAAGGTTGCTCGTTCTTAGTTAACGAGAGGGTTTTATCGAATATACTTGTCCACTTAAAATTCCATCTTTCACTTCTAACATTCCCGATTCAAGAATCATTTATCTTGAATTAAATCATCACAAAATTTCATAAAACCATTTCTAAAAATCCTACATATTTCCATTACAACTTTATCCGCTGCGCATATTTCCCAACATCATCAAGTCCGTCAAAAACACCTTCATCCTTCATCAATCGGACCATCCACAATCGAGACTAGTTCCTTACTCCAATCGACACCGAAGGATCCTAACACGTAATGATATGATCCAGCCTATCGTCGCACAAGTCCAGCAGCAGCAGCAACCCAGGCCTGCTCACCCGGCCCAAGCCCAGCAAGCAACAGCAGCCTTCTTTCCAAGCCCAGACGATTGTCGCATGCAGCAAGCAGCAGCCACGCTGCCTCCAAAGTGACGTCGTCCGGCTCCCAACACCTTCGCCTGCATGACGCGTCTCACGCTCCGCACGTCCCAACTGTCCACACTGCCCCGCACGTCCAAGCCCACACTCCGGCCCACGATCAGCAAGACCTGCACAATGCCCACTCGCCCATCACTCTCCCACGCTGCCAACGCCAAACGTGCAGGAATTAATTCCAATCAAGGCATCAAAATTAATTGATAAATTACCAATCTCACCCTTAAGCTTTTTCTATAAATAGGAGCCTTTTGTCTCCTCTAGAAACACTTTTTGATTACCAATTGATTATTCAATCTTAAAGTCAATTTTATTTCTTGTAATTTCTAGCTTTATTCCCTAAAATTCTTGTAATCATTTCGGGTTCAAACTAGCATTTTCATTGCAAGTTTGAGTTCAATCTTTCAAGTTATTCAATATAGAAAGGTTGCTCGTTCTTCTTTAACGAGAGGGTTTTCTCGAATATACTTGTCCACTTAAAATTCCATCTTTCACTTCTAAAATTCCCGATTCAAGAATCATTTATCTTGAATTAAATCATCATAAAATTTCATAAAACCATTTCTAAAAATCCTACATATTTCCATTACAACTTTATCCGCTGCGCATATTTCCGAACATCATCAAGTCCGTCAAAAACACCTTCATCCTTCATCAATCGGACCATCCACAATCGAGACTAGTTCCTTACTCCAATCAACACCGAAGGATCCTAACACGTAATGATACGATCCAGCCCATCGTCGTACAAGTCCAGCAGCAGCAGCAGCAGCAACCCAGGCCTGCTCACCCGGCCCAAGCCCTGCAAGCAACAGCAGCCTTCTTTCCAAGCCTAGACGATTGTCGCATGCAGCAAGCAGCAGCCACGCTGCCTCCAAAGCCACGTCGTCCTGCTCCCAACACCTTCGTCTGCATGACGCGTCCCACGCTCCGCACGTCCCAGCTGTCCACACTGCCCCGCACGTCCAAGCCCACACTCCGGCCCACGATCAGCAAGACCTGCACAATGCCCACTCGCCCATCACTCTCCTACGCTGCCAACGCCAAACGTGCAGGAATTAATTCCAATCAAGGCATCAAAATTAATTGATAAATTACCAATCTCACCCATAAGCTTTTTCTATAAATAGGAGCCTTTTGTCTCCTCTAGAAACACTTTTTGATTACCAATTGATTATTCAATCTTAAAGTCAATTTTATTCCTTGTAATTTCTAGCTTTATTCCCTAAAATTCTTGTAATCATTTCGGGTTCAAACTAGCATTTTCATTGCAAGTTTGAGTTCGATCTTTCAAGTTATTCAATATAGAAAGGTTACATGTTTTTCGTTAACGAGAGGGTTTTCTCGAATATACTTGTCCACTTAAAATTCCATCTTTCACTTCTGAAATTCCCGATTCAAGAATCATTTATCTTGAATTAAATCATCACAAAATTTCATAAAACCATTTCTAAAAATCCTACATATTCCCATTACAACTTTATCCGCTGCGCATATTTCCGAACATCATCAAGTCCTTCAAAAACACCTTCATCCTTGATCAATCGGACCATCCACAATCGAGACTAGTTCCTTACTCCAATCAACACCGAAGGATCCTAACACGTAATGATACGATCCAGCCCATCGTCGCACAAGTCCAGCAGCAGCAGCAACCCAGGCCTGCTCACCCGGCCCAAGCCCAGCAAGCAACAATAGCCTTCTTTCCAAGCCCAGACGATTGTCGCATGCAGCAAGTAGCAGGCACGCTGCCTCCAAAGCGACGTCGTCCCGCTCCCACCACCTTCGCCTGCATGACGCGTCCCACGCTCCGCACGTCCCAGCTGTCCACACTGCCCCGCACGTCGAAGCCCACACTCCGGCCCACGATCAGCAAGACCTGCACAATGCCCACTCGCCCATCACTCTCCCACGCTGCCAACGCCAAACGTGCAGGAATTAATTCCAATCAAGGCATCAAAATTAATTGATAAATTACCAATCTCACCCTTAAGCTTTTTCTATAAATAGGAGCCTTTTGTCTCCTCTAGAAACACTTTTTGATTACCAATTGATTATTCAATCTTAAAGTCAATTTTATTCCTTGTAATTTCTAGCTTTATTCCCTAAAATTCTTGTAATCATTTCGGGTCCAAACTGGCATTTTCATTGCAAGTTTGAGTTCGATCTTTCAAGTTATTCAATATAGAAAGGTTGCTCGTTCTTAGTTAACGAGAGGGTTTTCTCGAATATTCTTGTCCACTTAAAATTCCATCTTTCACTTCTAACATTCCCGATTCAAGAATCATTTATCTTGAATTAAATCATCACAAAATTTCATAAAACCATTTCTAAAAATCCTACATATTCCCATTACAACTTTATCCGCTGCGCATATTTCCGAACATCATCAAGTCCTTCAAAAACACCTTCATCCTTGATCAATCGGACCATCCACAATCGAGACTAGTTCCTTACTCCAATCAACACCGAAGGATCCTAACACGTAATGATACGATCCAGCCCATCGTCGCACAAGTCCAGCAGCAGCAGCAACCCAGGCCTGCTCACCCGGCCCAAGCCCAGCAAGCAAACATAGCCTTCTTTCCAAGCCCAGACGATTGTCGCATGCAGCAAGTAGCAGGGACGCTGCCTCCAACGCGACGTCGTCCCGCTCCCACCACCTTCGCCTGCATGACGCGTCCCACGCTCCGCACGTCCCAGCTGTCCACACTGCCCCGCACGTCGAAGCCCACACTCCGGCCCACGATCAGCAAGACCTGCACAATGCCCACTCGCCCATCACTCTCCCACGCTGCCAACGCCAAACGTGCAGGAATTAATTCCAATCAAGGCATCAAAATTAATTGATAAATTACCAATCTCACCCTTAAGCTTTTTCTATAAATAGGAGCCTTTTGTCTCCTCTAGAAACACTTTTTGATTACCAATTGATTATTCAATCTTAAAGTCAATTTTATTCCTTGTAATTTCTAGCTTTATTCCCTAAAATTCTTGTAATCATTTCGGGTCCAAACTGGCATTTTCATTGCAAGTTTGAGTTCGATCTTTCAAGTTATTCAATATAGAAAGGTTGCTCGTTCTTAGTTAAGGAGAGGGTTTTCTCGAATATACTTGTCCACTTAAAATTCCATCTTTCACTTCTAACATTCCCGATTCAAGAATCATTTATCTTGAATTAAATCATCACAAAATTTCATAAAACCATTTCTAAAAATCCTAGATATTTCCATTACAACTTTATCCGCTGCGCATATTTCCCAACATCATCAAGTCCGTCAAAAACACCTTCATCCTTCATCAATCGGACCATCCACAATCGAGACTAGTTCCTTACTCCAATCAACACCGAGGGATCCTAACACGTAATGATACGATCCAGCCCATCGTCGCACAAGTCCAGCAGCAGCAGCAACCCAGGCCTGCTCACCCGGCCCAAGCCCAGCAAGCAACAGTAGCCTTCTTTCCAAGCCCAGACGATTGTCGCATGCAGCAAGCAGCAGCCACGCTGCCTCCAAAGCGACGTCGTCCCGCTCCCAACTCCTTCGCCTGCATGACGCGTCCCACGCTCCGCACGTCCCAGCTTTCCACACTGCCCCGCTCGTCCAAGCCCACACTCCGGCCCACGATCAGCAAGACCTGCACAATGCCCACTCGCCCATCACTCTCCCACGCTGCCAACGCCAAACGTGCAGGAATTAATTCCAATCAAGGCATCAAAATAAATTGATAAATTACCAATCTCACCCTTAAGCTTTTTCTATAAATAGGAGCCTTTTGTCTCCTCTAGAAACACTTTTTGATTACCAATTGATTATTCAATCTTAAAGTCAATTTTATTCCTTGTAATTTCTAGCTTTATTCCCTAAAATTCTTGTAATCATTTCGGGTTCAAACTAGCATTTTCATTGCAAGTTTGAGTTCGATCTTTCAAGTTATTCAATATAGAAAGGTTGCTCGTTCTTCGTTAACGAGAGGGCTTTCTCGAATATACTTGTCCACTTAAAATTCCATCTTTCACTTCTAAAATTCCCGATTCAAGAATCATTTATCTTGAATTAAATCATCATAAAATTTCATAAAACCATTTCTAAAAATCCTACATATTTCCATTACAACTTTATCCGCTGCGCATATTTCCGAACATCATCAAGTCCGTCAAAAACACCTTCATCCTTCATCAATCGGACCATCCATAATCGAGACTAGTTCCTTACTCCAATCAACACCGAAGGATCCTAACACGTAATGATACGATCCAGCCCATCGTCGTACAAGTCCAGCAGCAGCAGCAGCAGCAACCCAGGCCTGCTCACCCGGCCCAAGCCTAGCAAGCAACAGCAGCCTTCTTTCCAAGCCTAGATGATTGTCGCATGCAGCAAGCAGCAACCACGCTGCCTCCAAAGCCACGTCGTCCCGCTCCCAACACCTTCGTCTGCATGACGCGTCCCACGCTCCGCACGTCCCAGCTGTCCACACTGCCCCGCACGTCGAAGCCCACACTCCGGCCCACGATCAGCAAGACCTGCACAATGCCCACTCGCCCATCACTCTCCCACGCTGCCAACGCCAAACGTGCAGGAATTAATTCCAATCAAGGCATCAAAATTAATTGATAGATTACCAATCTCACCCATAAGCTTTTTCTATAAATAGGAGCCTTTTGTCTCCTCTAGAAACACTTTTTGATTACCAATTGATTATTCAATCTTAAAGTCAATTTTATTCCTTGTAATTTCTAGCTTTATTCCCTAAAATTCTTGTAATCATTTCGGCTTCAAACTAGCATTTTCATTGCAAGTTTGAGTTCGATCATTCAAGTTATTCAATATAGAAAGGTTGCTCGTTTTTCGTTAACGAGAGGGTTTTCTCGAATATACTTGTCCACTTAAAATTCCATCTTTCACTTCTAAAATTCCCGATTCAAGAATCATTTATCTTGAATTAAATCATCACAAAATTTCATAAAACCATTTCTAAAAATCCTACATATTTCCATTACAACTTTATCCGCTGCGCATATTTCCGAACATCATCAAGTCCTTCAAAAACACCTTCATCCTTCATCAATCGGACCATCCACAATCGAGACTAGTTCCTTACTCCAATCAACACCGAAGGATCCTAACACGTAATGATACGATCCAGCCCATCGCCGCACAAGTCCAGCAGCAGCAGCAACCCAGGCCTGCTCACCCGGCCCAAGCCCAGCAAGCAACAATAGCCTTCTTTCCAAGCCCAGACGATTGTCGCATGCAGCAAGTAGCAGGCACGCTGCCTCCAAAGCGACGTCGTCCCGCTCCCACCACCTTCGCCTGCATGACGCGTCCCACGCTCCGCACGTCCCAGCTGTCCACACTGCCCCGCACGTCGAAGCCCACACTCCGGCCCACGATCAGCAAGACCTGCACAATGCCCACTCGCCCATCACTCTCCCACGCTGCCAACGCCAAACGTGCAGGAATTAATTCCAATCAAGGCATCAAAATTAATTGATAAATTACCAATCTCACCCTTAAGCTTTTTCTATAAATAGGAGCCTTTTGTCTCCTCTAGAAACACTTTTTGATTACCAATTGATTATTCAATCTTAAAGTCAATTTTATTCCTTGTAATTTCTAGCTTTATTCCCTAAAATTCTTGTAATCATTTCGGGTCCAAACTGGCATTTTCATTGCAAGTTTGAGTTCGATCTTTCAAGTTATTCAATATAGAAAGGTTGCTCGTTCTTAGTTAACGAGAGGGTTTTATCGAATATACTTGTCCACTTAAAATTCCATCTTTCACTTCTAACATTCCCGATTCAAGAATCATTTATCTTGAATTAAATCATCACAAAATTTCATAAAACCATTTCTAAAAATCCTACATATTTCCATTACAACTTTATCCGCTGCGCATATTTCCCAACATCATCAAGTCCGTCAAAAACACCTTCATCCTTCATCAATCGGACCATCCACAATCGAGACTAGTTCCTTACTCCAATCGACACCGAAGGATCCTAACACGTAATGATATGATCCAGCCTATCGTCGCACAAGTCCAGCAGCAGCAGCAACCCAGGCCTGCTCACCCGGCCCAAGCCCAGCAAGCAACAGCAGCCTTCTTTCCAAGCCCAGACGATTGTCGCATGCAGCAAGCAGCAGCCACGCTGCCTCCAAAGTGACGTCGTCCGGCTCCCAACACCTTCGCCTGCATGACGCGTCTCACGCTCCGCACGTCCCAACTGTCCACACTGCCCCGCACGTCCAAGCCCACACTCCGACCCACGATCAGCAAGACCTGCACAATGCCCACTCGCCCATCACTCTCCCACGCTGCCAACGCCAAACGTGCAGGAATTAATTCCAATCAAGGCATCAAAATTAATTGATAAATTACCAATCTCACCCTTAAGCTTTTTCTATAAATAGGAGCCTTTTGTCTCCTCTAGAAACACTTTTTGATTACCAATTGATTATTCAATCTTAAAGTCAATTTTATTTCTTGTAATTTCTAGCTTTATTCCCTAAAATTCTTGTAATCATTTCGGGTTCAAACTAGCATTTTCATTGCAAGTTTGAGTTCAATCTTTCAAGTTATTCAATATAGAAAGGTTGCTCGTTCTTCTTTAACGAGAGGGTTTTCTCGAATATACTTGTCCACTTAAAATTCCATCTTTCACTTCTAAAATTCCCGATTCAAGAATCATTTATCTTGAATTAAATCATCATAAAATTTCATAAAACCATTTCTAAAAATCCTACATATTTCCATTACAACTTTATCCGCTGCGCATATTTCCGAACATCATCAAGTCCGTCAAAAACACCTTCATCCTTCATCAATCGGACCATCCACAATCGAGACTAGTTCCTTACTCCAATCAACACCGAAGGATCCTAACACGTAATGATACGATCCAGCCCATCGTCGTACAAGTCCAGCAGCAGCAGCAGCAGCAACCCAGGCCTGCTCACCCGGCCCAAGCCCTGCAAGCAACAACAGCCTTCTTTCCAAGCCTAGACGATTGTCGCATGCAGCAAGCAGCAGCCACGCTGCCTCCAAAGCCACGTCGTCCTGCTCCCAACACCTTCGTCTGCATGACGCGTCCCACGCTCCGCACGTCCCAGCTGTCCACACTGCCCCGCACGTCCAAGCCCACACTCCGGCCCACGATCAGCAAGACCTGCACAATGCCCACTCGCCCATCACTCTCCTACGCTGCCAACGCCAAACGTGCAGGAATTAATTCCAATCAAGGCATCAAAATTAATTGATAAATTACCAATCTCACCCATAAGCTTTTTCTATAAATAGGAGCCTTTTGTCTCCTCTAGAAACACTTTTTGATTACCAATTGATTATTCAATCTTAAAGTCAATTTTATTCCTTGTAATTTCTAGGTTTATTCCCTAAAATTCTTGTAATCATTTCGGGTTCAAACTAGCATTTTCATTGCAAGTTTGAGTTCGATCTTTCAAGTTATTCAATATAGAAAGGTTACATGTTTTTCGTTAACGAGAGGGTTTTCTCGAATATACTTGTCCACTTAAAATTCCATCTTTCACTTCTGAAATTCCCGATTCAAGAATCATTTATCTTGAATTAAATCATCACAAAATTTCATAAAACCATTTCTAAAAATCCTACATATTCCCATTACAACTTTATCCGCTGCGCATATTTCCGAACATCATCAAGTCCTTCAAAAACACCTTCATCCTTGATCAATCGGACCATCCACAATCGAGACTAGTTCCTTACTCCAATCAACACCGAAGGATCCTAACACGTAATGATACGATCCAGCCCATCGTCGCACAAGTCCAGCAGCAGCAGCAACCCAGGCCTGCTCACCCGGCCCAAGCCCAGCAAGCAACAATAGCCTTCTTTCCAAGCCCAGACGATTGTCGCATGCAGCAAGTAGCAGGCACGCTGCCTCCAAAGCGACGTCGTCCCGCTCCCACCACCTTCGCCTGCATGACGCGTCCCACGCTCCGCACGTCCCAGCTGTCCACACTGCCCCGCACGTCGAAGCCCACACTCCGGCCCACGATCAGCAAGACCTGCACAATGCCCACTCGCCCATCACTCTCCCACGCTGCCAACGCCAAACGTGCAGGAATTAATTCCAATCAAGGCATCAAAATTAATTGATAAATTACCAATCTCACCCTTAAGCTTTTTCTATAAATAGGAGCCTTTTGTCTCCTCTAGAAACACTTTTTGATTACCAATTGATTATTCAATCTTAAAGTCAATTTTATTCCTTGTAATTTCTAGCTTTATTCCCTAAAATTCTTGTAATCATTTCGGGTCCAAACTGGCATTTTCATTGCAAGTTTGAGTTCGATCTTTCAAGTTATTCAATATAGAAAGGTTGCTCGTTCTTAGTTAACGAGAGGGTTTTCTCGAATATTCTTGTCCACTTAAAATTCCATCTTTCACTTCTAACATTCCCGATTCAAGAATCATTTATCTTGAATTAAATCATCACAAAATTTCATAAAACCATTTCTAAAAATCCTACATATTCCCATTACAACTTTATCCGCTGCGCATATTTCCGAACATCATCAAGTCCTTCAAAAACACCTTCATCCTTGATCAATCGGACCATCCACAATCGAGACTAGTTCCTTACTCCAATCAACACCGAAGGATCCTAACACGTAATGATACGATCCAGCCCATCGTCGCACAAGTCCAGCAGCAGCAGCAACCCAGGCCTGCTCACCCGGCCCAAGCCCAGCAAGCAAACATAGCCTTCTTTCCAAGCCCAGACGATTGTCGCATGCAGCAAGTAGCAGGGACGCTGCCTCCAACGCGACGTCGTCCCGCTCCCACCACCTTCGCCTGCATGACGCGTCCCACGCTCCGCACGTCCCAGCTGTCCACACTGCCCCGCACGTCGAAGCCCACACTCCGGCCCACGATCAGCAAGACCTGCACAATGCCCACTCGCCCATCACTCTCCCACGCTGCCAACGCCAAACGTGCAGGAATTAATTCCAATCAAGGCATCAAAATTAATTGATAAATTACCAATCTCACCCTTAAGCTTTTTCTATAAATATGAGCCTTTTGTCTCCTCTAGAAACACTTTTTGATTACCAATTGATTATTCAATCTTAAAGTCAATTTTATTCCTTGTAATTTCTAGCTTTATTCCCTAAAATTCTTGTAATCATTTCGGGTCCAAACTGGCATTTTCATTGCAAGTTTGAGTTCGATCTTTCAAGTTATTCAATATAGAAAGGTTGCTCGTTCTTAGTTAAGGAGAGGGTTTTCTCGAATATACTTGTCCACTTAAAATTCCATCTTTCACTTCTAACATTCCCGATTCAAGAATCATTTATCTTGAATTAAATCATCACAAAATTTCATAAAACCATTTCTAAAAATCCTACATATTTCCATTACAACTTTATCCGCTGCGCATATTTCCCAACATCATCAAGTCCGTCAAAAACACCTTCATCCTTCATCAATCGGACCATCCACAATCGAGACTAGTTCCTTACTCCAATCGACACCGAAGGATCCTAACACGTAATGATATGATCCAGCCTATCGTCGCACAAGTCCAGCAGCAGCAGCAACCCAGGCCTGCTCACCCGGCCCAAGCCCAGCAAGCAACAGCAGCCTTCTTTCCAAGCCCAGACGATTGTCGCATGCAGCAAGCAGCAGCCACGCTGCCTCCAAAGTGACGTCGTCCGGCTCCCAACACCTTCGCCTGCATGACGCGTCTCACGCTCCGCACGTCCCAACTGTCCACACTGCCCCGCACGTCCAAGCCCACACTCCGACCCACGATCAGCAAGACCTGCACAATGCCCACTCGCCCATCACTCTCCCACGCTGCCAACGCCAAACGTGCAGGAATTAATTCCAATCAAGGCATCAAAATTAATTGATAAATTACCAATCTCACCCTTAAGCTTTTTCTATAAATAGGAGCCTTTTGTCTCCTCTAGAAACACTTTTTGATTACCAATTGATTATTCAATCTTAAAGTCAATTTTATTTCTTGTAATTTCTAGCTTTATTCCCTAAAATTCTTGTAATCATTTCGGGTTCAAACTAGCATTTTCATTGCAAGTTTGAGTTCAATCTTTCAAGTTATTCAATATAGAAAGGTTGCTCGTTCTTCTTTAACGAGAGGGTTTTCTCGAATATACTTGTCCACTTAAAATTCCATCTTTCACTTCTAAAATTCCCGATTCAAGAATCATTTATCTTGAATTAAATCATCATAAAATTTCATAAAACCATTTCTAAAAATCCTACATATTTCCATTACAACTTTATCCGCTGCGCATATTTCCGAACATCATCAAGTCCGTCAAAAACACCTTCATCCTTCATCAATCGGACCATCCACAATCGAGACTAGTTCCTTACTCCAATCAACACCGAAGGATCCTAACACGTAATGATACGATCCAGCCCATCGCCGTACAAGTCCAGCAGCAGCAGCAGCAGCAACCCAGGCCTGCTCACCCGGCCCAAGCCCTGCAAGCAACAACAGCCTTCTTTCCAAGCCTAGACGATTGTCGCATGCAGCAAGCAGCAGCCACGCTGCCTCCAAAGCCACGTCGTCCTGCTCCCAACACCTTCGTCTGCATGACGCGTCCCACGCTCCGCACGTCCCAGCTGTCCACACTGCACCGCACGTCCAAGCCCACACTCCGGCCCACGATCAGCAAGACCTGCACAATGCCCACTCGCCCATCACTCTCCTACGCTGCCAACGCCAAACGTGCAGGAATTAATTCCAATCAAGGCATCAAAATTAATTGATAAATTACCAATCTCACCCATAAGCTTTTTCTATAAATAGGAGCCTTTTGTCTCCTCTAGAAACACTTTTTGATTACCAATTGATTATTCAATCTTAAAGTCAATTTTATTCCTTGTAATTTCTAGCTTTATTCCCTAAAATTCTTGTAATCATTTCGGGTTCAAACTAGCATTTTCATTGCAAGTTTGAGTTCGATCTTTCAAGTTATTCAATATAGAAAGGTTACATGTTTTTCGTTAACGAGAGGGTTTTCTCGAATATACTTGTCCACTTAAAATTCCATCTTTCACTTCTGAAATTCCCGATTCAAGAATCATTTATCTTGAATTAAATCATCACAAAATTTCATAAAACCATTTCTAAAAATCCTACATATTCCCATTACAACTTTATCCGCTGCGCATATTTCCGAACATCATCAAGTCCTTCAAAAACACCTTCATCCTTGATCAATCGGACCATCCACAATCGAGACTAGTTCCTTACTCCAATCAACACCGAAGGATCCTAACACGTAATGATACGATCCAGCCCATCGTCGCACAAGTCCAGCAGCAGCAGCAACCCAGGCCTGCTCACCCGGCCCAAGCCCAGCAAGCAACAATAGCCTTCTTTCCAAGCCCAGACGATTGTCGCATGCAGCAAGTAGCAGGCACGCTGCCTCCAACGCGACGTCGTCCCGCTCCCACCACCTTCGCCTGCATGACGCGTCCCACGCTCCGCACGTCCCAGCTGTCCACACTGCCCCGCACGTCGAAGCCCACACTCCGGCCCACGATCAGCAAGACCTGCACAATGCCCACTCGCCCATCACTCTCCCACGCTGCCAACGCCAAACGTGCAGGAATTAATTCCAATCAAGGCATCAAAATTAATTGATAAATTACCAATCTCACCCTTAAGCTTTTTCTATAAATAGGAGCCTTTTGTCTCCTCTAGAAACACTTTTTGATTACCAATTGATTATTCAATCTTAAAGTCAATTTTATTCCTTGTAATTTCTAGCTTTATTCCCTAAAATTCTTGTAATCATTTCGGGTCCAAACTGGCATTTTCATTGCAAGTTTGAGTTCGATCTTTCAAGTTATTCAATATAGAAAGGTTGCTCGTTCTTAGTTAACGAGAGGGTTTTCTCGAATATTCTTGTCCACTTAAAATTCCATCTTTCACTTCTAACATTCCCGATTCAAGAATCATTTATCTTGAATTAAATCATCACAAAATTTCATAAAACCATTTCTAAAAATCCTACATATTCCCATTACAACTTTATCCGCTGCGCATATTTCCGAACATCATCAAGTCCTTCAAAAACACCTTCATCCTTGATCAATCGGACCATCCACAATCGAGACTAGTTCCTTACTCCAATCAACACCGAAGGATCCTAACACGTAATGATACGATCCAGCCCATCGTCGCACAAGTCCAGCAGCAGCAGCAACCCAGGCCTGCTCACCCGGCCCAAGCCCAGCAAGCAAACATAGCCTTCTTTCCAAGCCCAGACGATTGTCGCATGCAGCAAGTAGCAGGGACGCTGCCTCCAACGCGACGTCGTCCCGCTCCCACCACCTTCGCCTGCATGACGCGTCCCACGCTCCGCACGTCCCAGCTGTCCACACTGCCCCGCACGTCGAAGCCCACACTCCGGCCCACGATCAGCAAGACCTGCACAATGCCCACTCGCCCATCACTCTCCCACGCTGCCAACGCCAAACGTGCAGGAATTAATTCCAATCAAGGCATCAAAATTAATTGATAAATTACCAATCTCACCCTTAAGCTTTTTCTATAAATAGGAGCCTTTTGTCTCCTCTAGAAACACTTTTTGATTACCAATTGATTATTCAATCTTAAAGTCAATTTTATTCCTTGTAATTTCTAGCTTTATTCCCTAAAATTCTTGTAATCATTTCGGGTCCAAACTGGCATTTTCATTGCAAGTTTGAGTTCGATCTTTCAAGTTATTCAATATAGAAAGGTTGCTCGTTCTTAGTTAAGGAGAGGGTTTTCTCGAATATACTTGTCCACTTAAAATTCCATCTTTCACTTCTAACATTCCCGATTCAAGAATCATTTATCTTGAATTAAATCATCACAAAATTTCATAAAACCATTTCTAAAAATCCTAGATATTTCCATTACAACTTTATCCGCTGCGCATATTTCCCAACATCATCAAGTCCGTCAAAAACACCTTCATCCTTCATCAATCGGACCATCCACAATCGAGACTAGTTCCTTACTCCAATCAACACCGAGGGATCCTAACACGTAATGATACGATCCAGCCCATCGTCGCACAAGTCCAGCAGCAGCAGCAACCCAGGCCTGCTCACCCGGCCCAAGCCCAGCAAGCAACAGTAGCCTTCGTTCCAAGCCCAGACGATTGTCGCATGCAGCAAGCAGCAGCCACGCTGCCTCCAAAGCGACGTCGTCCCGCTCCCAACTCCTTCGCCTGCATGACGCGTCCCACGCTCCGCACGTCCCAGCTTTCCACACTGCCCCGCTCGTCCAAGCCCACACTCCGACCCACGATCAGCAAGACCTGCACAATGCCCACTCGCCCATCACTCTCCCACGCTGCCAACGCCAAACGTGCAGGAATTAATTCCAATCAAGGCATCAAAATAAATTGATAAATTACCAATCTCACCCTTAAGCTTTTTCTATAAATAGGAGCCTTTTATCTCCTCTAGAAACACTTTTTGATTACCAATTGATTATTCAATCTTAAAGTCAATTTTATTCCTTGTAATTTCTAGCTTTATTCCCTAAAATTCTTGTAATCATTTCGGGTTCAAACTAGCATTTTCATTGCAAGTTTGAGTTCGATCTTTCAAGTTATTCAATATAGAAAGGTTGCTCGTTCTTCGTTAACGAGAGGGCTTTCTCGAATATACTTGTCCACTTAAAATTCCATCTTTCACTTCTAAAATTCCCGATTCAAGAATCATTTATCTTGAATTAAATCATCATAAAATTTCATAAAACCATTTCTAAAAATCCTACATATTTCCATTACAACTTTATCCGCTGCGCATATTTCCGAACATCATCAAGTCCGTCAAAAACACCTTCATCCTTCATCAATCGGACCATCCATAATCGAGACTAGTTCCTTACTCCAATCAACACCGAAGGATCCTAACACGTAATGATACGATCCAGCCCATCGTCGTACAAGTCCAGCAGCAGCAGCAGCAGCAACCCAGGCCTGCTCACCCGGCCCAAGCCTAGCAAGCAACAGCAGCCTTCTTTCCAAGCCTAGATGATTGTCGCATGCAGCAAGCAGCAACCACGCTGCCTCCAAAGCCACGTCGTCCCGCTCCCAACACCTTCGTCTGCATGACGCGTCCCACGCTCCGCACGTCCCAGCTGTCCACACTGCCCCGCACGTCGAAGCCCACACTCCGGCCCACGATCAGCAAGACCTGCACAATGCCCACTCGCCCATCACTCTCCCACGCTGCCAACGCCAAACGTGCAGGAATTAATTCCAATCAAGGCATCAAAATTAATTGATAAATTACCAATCTCACCCATAAGCTTTTTCTATAAATAGGAGCCTTTTGTCTCCTCTAGAAACACTTTTTGATTACCAATTGATTATTCAATCTTAAAGTCAATTTTATTCCTTGTAATTTCTAGCTTTATTCCCTAAAATTCTTGTAATCATTTCGGCTTCAAACTAGCATTTTCATTGCAAGTTTGAGTTCGATCATTCAAGTTATTCAATATAGAAAGGTTGCTCGTTTTTCGTTAACGAGAGGGTTTTCTCGAATATACTTGTCCACTTAAAATTCCATCTTTCACTTCTAAAATTCCCGATTCAAGAATCATTTATCTTGAATTAAATCATCACAAAATTTCATAAAACCATTTCTAAAAATCCTACATATTTCCATTACAACTTTATCCGCTGCGCATATTTCCGAACATCATCAAGTCCTTCAAAAACACCTTCATCCTTCATCAATCGGACCATCCACAATCGAGACTAGTTCCTTACTCCAATCAACACCGAAGGATCCTAACACGTAATGATACGATCCAGCCCATCGCCGCACAAGTCCAGCAGCAGCAGCAACCCAGGCCTGCTCACCCGGCCCAAGCCCAGCA
This sequence comes from Viola odorata, assembly GCA_963691705.1. Classification (NCBI taxonomy): domain Eukaryota; kingdom Viridiplantae; phylum Streptophyta; class Magnoliopsida; order Malpighiales; family Violaceae; genus Viola; species Viola odorata. The sequence goes on from OY829537.1 coordinate 77,925,834, forward strand.
AGCAACAATAGCCTTCTTTCCAAGCCCAGACGATTGTCGCATGCAGCAAGTAGCAGGCACGCTGCCTCCAAAGCGACGTCGTCCCGCTCCCACCACCTTCGCCTGCATGACGCGTCCCACGCTCCGCACGTCCCAGCTGTCCACACTGCCCCGCACGTCGAAGCCCACACTCCGGCCCACGATCAGCAAGACCTGCACAATGCCCACTCGCCCATCACTCTCCCACGCTGCCAACGCCAAACGTGCAGGAATTAATTCCAATCAAGGCATCAAAATTAATTGATAAATTACCAATCTCACCCTTAAGCTTTTTCTATAAATAGGAGCCTTTTGTCTCCTCTAGAAACACTTTTTGATTACCAATTGATTATTCAATCTTAAAGTCAATTTTATTCCTTGTAATTTCTAGCTTTATTCCCTAAAATTCTTGTAATCATTTCGGGTCCAAACTGGCATTTTCATTGCAAGTTTGAGTTCGATCTTTCAAGTTATTCAATATAGAAAGGTTGCTCGTTCTTAGTTAACGAGAGGGTTTTATCGAATATACTTGTCCACTTAAAATTCCATCTTTCACTTCTAACATTCCCGATTCAAGAATCATTTATCTTGAATTAAATCATCACAAAATTTCATAAAACCATTTCTAAAAATCCTACATATTTCCATTACAACTTTATCCGCTGCGCATATTTCCCAACATCATCAAGTCCGTCAAAAACACCTTCATCCTTCATCAATCGGACCATCCACAATCGAGACTAGTTCCTTACTCCAATCGACACCGAAGGATCCTAACACGTAATGATATGATCCAGCCTATCGTCGCACAAGTCCAGCAGCAGCAGCAACCCAGGCCTGCTCACCCGGCCCAAGCCCAGCAAGCAACAGCAGCCTTCTTTCCAAGCCCAGACGATTGTCGCATGCAGCAAGCAGCAGCCACGCTGCCTCCAAAGTGACGTCGTCCGGCTCCCAACACCTTCGCCTGCATGACGCGTCTCACGCTCCGCACGTCCCAACTGTCCACACTGCCCCGCACGTCCAAGCCCACACTCCGGCCCACGATCAGCAAGACCTGCACAATGCCCACTCGCCCATCACTCTCCCACGCTGCCAACGCCAAACGTGCAGGAATTAATTCCAATCAAGGCATCAAAATTAATTGATAAATTACCAATCTCACCCTTAAGCTTTTTCTATAAATAGGAGCCTTTTGTCTCCTCTAGAAACACTTTTTGATTACCAATTGATTATTCAATCTTAAAGTCAATTTTATTTCTTGTAATTTCTAGCTTTATTCCCTAAAATTCTTGTAATCATTTCGGGTTCAAACTAGCATTTTCATTGCAAGTTTGAGTTCAATCTTTCAAGTTATTCAATATAGAAAGGTTGCTCGTTCTTCTTTAACGAGAGGGTTTTCTCGAATATACTTGTCCACTTAAAATTCTATCTTTCACTTCTAAAATTCCCGATTCAAGAATCATTTATCTTGAATTAAATCATCATAAAATTTCATAAAACCATTTCTAAAAATCCTACATATTTCCATTACAACTTTATCCGCTGCGCATATTTCCGAACATCATCAAGTCCGTCAAAAACACCTTCATCCTTCATCAATCGGACCATCCACAATCGAGACTAGTTCCTTACTCCAATCAACACCGAAGGATCCTAACACGTAATGATACGATCCAGCCCATCGTCGTACACGTCCAGCAGCAGCAGCAGCAGCAACCCAGGCCTGCTCACCCGGCCCAAGCCCTGCAAGCAACAGCAGCCTTCTTTCCAAGCCTAGACGATTGTCGCATGCAGCAAGCAGCAGCCACGCTGCCTCCAAAGCCACGTCGTCCTGCTCCCAACACCTTCGTCTGCATGACGCGTCCCACGCTCCGCACGTCCCAGCTGTCCACACTGCCCCGCACGTCCAAGCCCACACTCCGGCCCACGATCAGCAAGACCTGCACAATGCCCACTCGCCCATCACTCTCCTACGCTGCCAACGCCAAACGTGCAGGAATTAATTCCAATCAAGGCATCAAAATTAATTGATAAATTACCAATCTCACCCATAAGCTTTTTCTATAAATAGGAGCCTTTTGTCTCCTCTAGAAACACTTTTTGATTACCAATTGATTATTCAATCTTAAAGTCAATTTTATTCCTTGTAATTTCTAGCTTTATTCCCTAAAATTCTTGTAATCATTTCGGGTTCAAACTAGCATTTTCATTGCAAGTTTGAGTTCGATCTTTCAAGTTATTCAATATAGAAAGGTTACATGTTTTTCGTTAACGAGAGGGTTTTCTCGAATATACTTGTCCACTTAAAATTCCATCTTTCACTTCTGAAATTCCCGATTCAAGAATCATTTATCTTGAATTAAATCATCACAAAATTTCATAAAACCATTTCTAAAAATCCTACATATTCCCATTACAACTTTATCCGCTGCGCATATTTCCGAACATCATCAAGTCCTTCAAAAACACCTTCATCCTTGATCAATCGGACCATCCACAATCGAGACTAGTTCCTTACTCCAATCAACACCGAAGGATCCTAACACGTAATGATACGATCCAGCCCATCGTCGCACAAGTCCAGCAGCAGCAGCAACCCAGGCCTGCTCACCCGGCCCAAGCCCAGCAAGCAACAATAGCCTTCTTTCCAAGCCCAGACGATTGTCGCATGCAGCAAGTAGCAGGCACGCTGCCTCCAAAGCGACGTCGTCCCGCTCCCACCACCTTCGCCTGCATGACGCGTCCCACGCTCCGCACGTCCCAGCTGTCCACACTGCCCCGCACGTCGAAGCCCACACTCCGGCCCACGATCAGCAAGACCTGCACAATGCCCACTCGCCCATCACTCTCCCACGCTGCCAACGCCAAACGTGCAGGAATTAATTCCAATCAAGGCATCAAAATTAATTGATAAATTACCAATCTCACCCTTAAGCTTTTTCTATAAATAGGAGCCTTTTGTCTCCTCTAGAAACACTTTTTGATTACCAATTGATTATTCAATCTTAAAGTCAATTTTATTCCTTGTAATTTCTAGCTTTATTCCCTAAAATTCTTGTAATCATTTCGGGTCCAAACTGGCATTTTCATTGCAAGTTTGAGTTCGATCTTTCAAGTTATTCAATATAGAAAGGTTGCTCGTTCTTAGTTAACGAGAGGGTTTTCTCGAATATTCTTGTCCACTTAAAATTCCATCTTTCACTTCTAACATTCCCGATTCAAGAATCATTTATCTTGAATTAAATCATCACAAAATTTCATAAAACCATTTCTAAAAATCCTACATATTCCCATTACAACTTTATCCGCTGCGCATATTTCCGAACATCATCAAGTCCTTCAAAAACACCTTCATCCTTGATCAATCGGACCATCCACAATCGAGACTAGTTCCTTACTCCAATCAACACCGAAGGATCCTAACACGTAATGATACGATCCAGCCCATCGTTGCACAAGTCCAGCAGCAGCAGCAACCCAGGCCTGCTCACCCGGCCCAAGCCCAGCAAGCAAACATAGCCTTCTTTCCAAGCCCAGACGATTGTCGCATGCAGCAAGTAGCAGGGACGCTGCCTCCAACGCGACGTCGTCCCGCTCCCACCACCTTCGCCTGCATGACGCGTCCCACGCTCCGCACGTCCCAGCTGTCCACACTGCCCCGCACGTCGAAGCCCACACTCCGGCCCACGATCAGCAAGACCTGCACAATTCCCACTCGCCCATCACTCTCCCACGCTGCCAACGCCAAACGTGCAGGAATTAATTCCAATCAAGGCATCAAAATTAATTGATAAATTACCAATCTCACCCTTAAGCTTTTTCTATAAATAGGAGCCTTTTGTCTCCTCTAGAAACACTTTTTGATTACCAATTGATTATTCAATCTTAAAGTCAATTTTATTCCTTGTAATTTCTAGCTTTATTCCCTAAAATTCTTGTAATCATTTCGGGTCCAAACTGGCATTTTCATTGCAAGTTTGAGTTCGATCTTTCAAGTTATTCAATATAGAAAGGTTGCTCGTTCTTAGTTAAGGAGAGGGTTTTCTCGAATATACTTGTCCACTTAAAATTCCATCTTTCACTTCTAACATTCCCGATTCAAGAATCATTTATCTTGAATTAAATCATCACAAAATTTCATAAAACCATTTCTAAAAATCCTAGATATTTCCATTACAACTTTATCCGCTGCGCATATTTCCCAACATCATCAAGTCCGTCAAAAACACCTTCATCCTTCATCAATCGGACCATCCACAATCGAGACTAGTTCCTTACTCCAATCAACACCGAGGGATCCTAACACGTAATGATACGATCCAGCCCATCGTCGCACAAGTCCAGCAGCAGCAGCAACCCAGGCCTGCTCACCCGGCCCAAGCCCAGCAAGCAACAGTAGCCTTCTTTCCAAGCCCAGACGATTGTCGCATGCAGCAAGCAGCAGCCACGCTGCCTCCAAAGCGACGTCGTCCCGCTCCCAACTCCTTCGCCTGCATGACACGTCCCACGCTCCGCACGTCCCAGCTTTCCACACTGCCCCGCTCGTCCAAGCCCACACTCCGGCCCACGATCAGCAAGACCTGCACAATGCCCACTCGCCCATCACTCTCCCACGCTGCCAACGCCAAACGTGCAGGAATTAATTCCAATCAAGGCATCAAAATAAATTGATAAATTACCAATCTCACCCTTAAGCTTTTTCTATAAATAGGAGCCTTTTGTCTCCTCTAGAAACACTTTTTGATTACCAATTGATTATTCAATCTTAAAGTCAATTTTATTCCTTGTAATTTCTAGCTTTATTCCCTAAAATTCTTGTAATCATTTCGGGTTCAAACTAGCATTTTCATTGCAAGTTTGAGTTCGATCTTTCAAGTTATTCAATATAGAAAGGTTGCTCGTTCTTCGTTAACGAGAGGGCTTTCTCGAATATACTTGTCCACTTAAAATTCCATCTTTCACTTCTAAAATTCCCGATTCAAGAATCATTTATCTTGAATTAAATCATCATAAAATTTCATAAAACCATTTCTAAAAATCCTACATATTTCCATTACAACTTTATCCGCTGCGCATATTTCCGAACATCATCAAGTCCGTCAAAAACACCTTCATCCTTCATCAATCGGACCATCCATAATCGAGACTAGTTCCTTACTCCAATCAACACCGAAGGATCCTAACACGTAATGATACGATCCAGCCCATCGTCGTACAAGTCCAGCAGCAGCAGCAGCAGCAACCCAGGCCTGCTCACCCGGCCCAAGCCTAGCAAGCAACAGCAGCCTTCTTTCCAAGCCTAGATGATTGTCGCATGCAGCAAGCAGCAACCACGCTGCCTCCAAAGCCACGTCGTCCCGCTCCCAACACCTTCGTCTGCATGACGCGTCCCACGCTCCGCACGTCCCAGCTGTCCACACTGCCCCGCACGTCGAAGCCCACACTCCGGCCCACGATCAGCAAGACCTGCACAATGCCCACTCGCCCATCACTCTCCCACGCTGCCAACGCCAAACGTGCAGGAATTAATTCCAATCAAGGCATCAAAATTAATTGATAAATTACCAATCTCACCCATAAGCTTTTTCTATAAATAGGAGCCTTTTGTCTCCTCTAGAAACACTTTTTGATTACCAATTGATTATTCAATCTTAAAGTCAATTTTATTCCTTGTAATTTCTAGCTTTATTCCCTAAAATTCTTGTAATCATTTCGGCTTCAAACTAGCATTTTCATTGCAAGTTTGAGTTCGATCATTCAAGTTATTCAATATAGAAAGGTTGCTCGTTTTTCGTTAACGAGAGGGTTTTCTCGAATATACTTGTCCACTTAAAATTCCATCTTTCACTTCTAAAATTCCCGATTCAAGAATCATTTATCTTGAATTAAATCATCACAAAATTTCATAAAACCATTTCTAAAAATCCTACATATTTCCATTACAACTTTATCCGCTGCGCATATTTCCGAACATCATCAAGTCCTTCAAAAACACCTTCATCCTTCATCAATCGGACCATCCACAATCGAGACTAGTTCCTTACTCCAATCAACACCGAAGGATCCTAACACGTAATGATACGATCCAGCCCATCGCCGCACAAGTCCAGCAGCAGCAGCAACCCAGGCCTGCTCACCCGGCCCAAGCCCAGCAAGCAACAATAGCCTTCTTTCCAAGCCCAGACGATTGTCGCATGCAGCAAGTAGCAGGCACGCTGCCTCCAAAGCGACGTCGTCCCGCTCCCACCACCTTCGTCGGCATGACGCGTCCCACGCTCCGCACGTCCCAGCTGTCCACACTGCCCCGCACGTCGAAGCCCACACTCCGGCCCACGATCAGCAAGACCTGCACAATGCCCACTCGCCCATCACTCTCCCACGCTGCCAACGCCAAACGTGCAGGAATTAATTCCAATCAAGGCATCAAAATTAATTGATAAATTACCAATCTCACCCTTAAGCTTTTTCTATAAATAGGAGCCTTTTGTCTCCTCTAGAAACACTTTTTGATTACCAATTGATTATTCAATCTTAAAGTCAATTTTATTCCTTCTAATTTCTAGCTTTATTCCCTAAAATCCTTGTAATCATTTCGGGTTCAAACTAGCATTTTCATTGCAAGTTTGAGTTCGATCTTTCAAGTTATTCAATATAGAAAGGTTGCTCGTTCTTCGTTAATGAGAGGGTTTTCTCGAATATACTTGTCCACTTAAAATTCCATCTTTCACTTCTAAAATTCCCGATTCAAGAATCATTTATCTTGAATTAAATCATCACAAAATTTCATAAAACCATTTCTAAAAATCCTACATATTTCCATTACAACTTTATCCGCTGCGCATATTTCCCAACATCATCAAGTCCGTCAAAAACACCTTCATCCTTCATCAATCGGACCATCCACAATCGAGACTAGTTCCTTACTCTAATCAACACCGAAGGATCCTAACACGTAATGATACGATCCAGCCTATCGTCGCACAAGACCAGCAGCAACAGCAACCCAGGCCTGCTCAGCCGGCGCAAGCCCTGCAAGCAACAACAGTCTTCTTTCCAAGCCCAGATGATTGTCGCATGCAGCAAGCAGCAGCCACGCTGCCTCTAAAGCCACGTCGTCCCGCTCCCAACACCTTCGCCTGCATGACGCGTCTCACGCTCCGCACGTCCCAGCTGTCCACACTGCCCCGCACGTCGAAGCCCACAGTCCAGCCCACGATCAGCAAGCCCTGCACAATGCCCACTCGCCCATCACTCTCCCACGCTGCCAACGCCAAACGTGCTGGAATTAATTCCAATCAAGGCATCAAAAATAATTGATAAATTACCAATCTCACCCTTAAGCTTTTTCTATAAATAAGAGCCTTTTGTGTCCTCTAGAAACACTTTTTGATTACCAATTGATTATTCAATCTTAAAGTCAATTTTATTCCTTGTAATTTCTAGCTTTATTCCCTAAAATTCTTGTAATCATTTCGTGTTCAAACTAGCATTTTCATTGCAAGTTTGAGTTCGATCTTTCAAGTTATTCAATATAGAAAGGTTGCTCGTTCTTCGTTAACGAGAGGGTTTTCTCGAATATACTTGTCCACTTAAAATTCCATCTTTCACTTCTAAAATTCCCGATTCAAGAATCATTTATCTTGAATTAAATCATCACAAAATTTCATAAAACCATTTCTAAAAATCCTACATATTTCCATTACAACTTTATCCGCTGCGCATATTTCCGAACATCATCAAGTCCGTCAAAAACACCTTCATCCTTCATCAATCGGACCATCCACAATCGAGACTAGTTCCTTACTCCAATCAACACCGAAGGATCCTAACACGTGGTAGCGGAGCTCGGCTGTCTCGAAGGTTGGGAAAAGTTCTAAAATCTCACAATTTTTAGCCTTCATTTACTATTTTATTGAGTCAAATCTCGAAGACACTGAAAATACAGCATTGTGATTACTTTGACTTGGTGCATGAATTAATGTGAAATGGTTGATTGTTTTATTGATGATTATGGAGAATATATGTATAATTATCTTGTGAAGAGGGATGAGTATGTACAACGTGGGTATGATGGTCCGAGATCTGTTTTAAGATACAACTATAGGACTGATTTTTATGGGGCCAAGGGGCACACTTATGGGGCAGAAAAGGCGTATTTATATGGTCTTAAATACCACCAAATGCCTACTGATTATGCACATTCACCGCCATCATACGTTCCGCCTCACCTAAGGTACTCTCCTCCACAAGACACTTATGAGAAGCCTATCTTTTATAATTGTGTATCTCCAACCATGACACAAGAGATTCCTTCCTATGTTGCGGTTACCCCCTCATTTAAGGAAGAAATTGAGGAATTAAGAGATATGATGTTAAAGGTCAAGCAACTTGTGAGAAGTTGTTCAATTGAGGTAGCAACAAAAGTGAAGCATCAAAATCAACCGGATATGGAGGTTGTATTCTGTGGACAGAATGACCAAATGGTAGAAGAAGATGTGGGCACTTTGGAAGAATCACAAGTACTGAATGACCCAAGCCCCGAAATATTAATAAGGAATGTTGGACTGTCAGACAGCCATGCGAAAGCACTTCAATTGCTTGAAGCTCAGCACCAATTGAGGCAATTAGGAAGTGAATTTTCCATCATACCGGTTGTCCCCAAAGTGGGTTACAACGACTCCGTCTGGGCCGAACACGAAGGGTCTATTTCCTCTACATCTGCCCGAGGAAGGCCTCCTCCTTGGCCTATTTTCTCCGAGAGTTGCATTTTGAGGGTTCCGTGGGTGGTCACTAGCCGCGAGCATTCCTTGGCCCGTTTAGCCTTGCACAGAATTGAGCCTATAGATTCGAGGACGAATCTCTTCAAACGTGGATGGAATGATACGATCCAGCCCATCGTCGCACAAGTCCAGCAACAGCAGCAACCCAGGCCTGCTCACCCGGCCCAAGCCCAGCAAGCAACAGCAGCCTTCTTTCCAAGCCCAGACCATTATCGCATGCAGCAAGCAGCAGCCACACTGCCTCCAAAGCGACGTCGTCCCGCTCCCAACACCTTCGCCTGCATGACGCGTCCCACGCTCCGCACGTCCCAGCTTTCCACACTGCCCCGCACGTCCAAGCCCACACTCCGGCCCACGATCAGCAAGACCTGCACAATGCCCACTCGCCCATCACTCTCCTACGCTGTCAACGCTAAACGTGCAGGAATTAATTCCAATCAAGGCATCAAAATTAATTGATAAATTACCAATCTCACCCTTAAGCTTTTTCTATAAATAGGAGCCTTTTGTCTCCTCTAGAAACACTTTTTGATTACCAATTGATTATTCAATCTTAAAGTCAATTTTATTCCTTGTAATTTCTAGCTTTATTCCCTAAAATTCTTGTAATCATTTCGGGTTCAAACTAGCATTTTCATTGCAAGTTTGAGTTCGATCTTTCAAGTTATTCAATATAGAAAGGTTGCTCGTTCTTCGTTAACGAGAGGGTTTTCTTGATTATACTTGTCCACTTAAAATTCCATCTTTCACTTCTAAAATTCCCGATTCAAGAATCATTTATCTTGAATTAAATCATCACAAAATTTCATAAAACCATTTCTAAAAACCCTACATATTTCCATTACAACTTTATCCGCTGCGCATATTTCCGAACATCATCAAGTCCGTCAAAAACACCTTCATCCTTCATCAATCGGACCATCCACAATCGAGACTAGTTCCTTACTCCAATCCACACCGAAGGATCCTAACACGTGGTAGCGGAGCTCGGCTGTCTCGAAGGTTGGTAAAAGTTCCAAAATCTCACAATTTTTAGCCTTCATTTACTATTTTATTGAGTCAAATCTCGAAGACACTGAAAATACAGCATTGTGATTACTTTGACTTGATGCATGAATTAATGTGAAATGGTTGATTGTTTTATTGATGATTATGGAGAATATATGTATAATTATCTTGTGAAGAGCGATGAGTATGTACAACGTGGGTATGATGGTCTGAGATCTGTTTTAAGATACAAATATAGGACTGATTTTTATGGGGCCAAGGGGCACACTTATGGGGCAGAAAAGGCGTATTTATATGGTCTTAAATACCACCAAACGCCTACTGATTATGCACATTCACCGCCATCATACGTTCCGCCTCACCTAAGGTACTCTCCTCCACAAGACACTTATGAGAAGCCTATCTTTTATAATTGTGTATCTCCAACCATGACACAAGAGATTCCTTCCTATGTTGCGATTACCCCCTCATTTAAGGAAGAAATTGAGGAATTAAGAGATATGATGTTAAAGGTCAAGCAACTTGTGAGAAGTTGTTCAATTGAGGTAGCAACAAAAGTGAAGCATCAAAATCAGCCGGATATGGAGGTTGTATTCTGTGGACAGAATGACCAAATGGTAGAAGAAGATGTGGGCACTTTGGAAGAATCACAAGTACTGAATGACCCAACCCCGAAATATTAATAAGGAATGTTGGACTGTCAGACAGCCATGCGAAAGCACTTCAATTGCTTGAAGCTCAGCACCAATTGAGGCAATTAGGAAGTGAATTTTCCATCATACCGGTTGTCCCCAAAGTGGGTTACAACGACTCCGTCTGGGCCGAACACGAAGTGTCTATTTCCTCTACATCTGCCCGAGGAAGGCCTCCTCCTTGGCCTATTTTCTCCGAGAGTTGCATTTTGAGGGTTCCGTGGGTGGTCACTAGCCGCGAGCATTCCTTGGCTCGTTTAGCCTTGCACGGTATTGAGCCTATAGATTCGAGGACGAATCTCTTCAAACATGGATGGAATGATACGATCCAGCCCATCGTCGCACAAGTCCAGCAGCAGCAGCAACCCAGGCCTGCTCACCCGGCCCAAGCCCAGCAAGCAACAGCAGCCTTCTTTCCAAGCCCAGACCATTATCGCATGCAGCAAGCAGCAGCCACGCTGCCTCCAAAGCGACGTCGTCCCGCTCCCAACACCTTCGCCTGCATGACGCGTCCCACGCTCCGCACGTCCCAGCTTTCCACACTGCCCCGCACGTCCAAGCCCACACTCCGGCCCACGATCAGCAAGACCTGCACAATGCCCACTCGCCCATCACTCTCCTACGCTGCCAACGCCAAACGTGCAGGAATTAATTCCAATCAAGGCATCAAAATTAATTGATAAATTACCAATCTCACCCTTAAGCTTTTTCTATAAATAGGAGCCTTTTGTCTCCTCTAGAAACACTTTTTGATTACCAATTGATTATTCAATCTTAAAGTCAATTTTATTCCTTGTAATTTCTAGCTTTATTCCCTAAAATTCTTGTAATCATTTCGGGTCCAAACTGGCATTTTCATTGCAAGTTTGAGTTCGATCTTTCAAGTTATTCAATATAGAAAGGTTGCTCGTTCTTAGTTAACGAGAGGGTTTTCTCGAATATTCTTGTCCACTTAAAATTCCATCTTTCACTTCTAACATTCCCGATTCAAGAATCATTTATCTTGAATTAAATCATCACAAAATTTCATAAAACCATTTCTAAAAATCCTACATATTCCCATTACAACTTTATCCGCTGCGCATATTTCCGAACATCATCAAGTCCTTCAAAAACACCTTCATCCTTGATCAATCGGACCATCCACAATCGAGACTAGTTCCTTACTCCAATCAACACCGAAGGATCCTAACACGTAATGATACGATCCAGCCCATCGTTGCACAAGTCCAGCAGCAGCAGCAACCCAGGCCTGCTCACCCGGCCCAAGCCCAGCAAGCAAACATAGCCTTCTTTCCAAGCCCAGACGATTGTCGCATGCAGCAAGTAGCAGGGACGCTGCCTCCAACGCGACGTCGTCCCGCTCCCACCACCTTCGCCTGCATGACGCGTCCCACGCTCCGCACGTCCCAGCTGTCCACACTGCCCCGCACGTCGAAGCCCACACTCCGGCCCACGATCAGCAAGACCTGCACAATGCCCACTCGCCCATCACTCTCCCACGCTGCCAACGCCAAACGTGCAGGAATTAATTCCAATCAAGGCATCAAAATTAATTGATAAATTACCAATCTCACCCTTAAGCTTTTTCTATAAATAGGAGCCTTTTGTCTCCTCTAGAAACACTTTTTGATTACCAATTGATTATTCAATCTTAAAGTCAATTTTATTCCTTGTAATTTCTAGCTTTATTCCCTAAAATTCTTGTAATCATTTCGGGTCCAAACTGGCATTTTCATTGCAAGTTTGAGTTCGATCTTTCAAGTTATTCAATATAGAAAGGTTGCTCGTTCTTAGTTAAGGAGAGGGTTTTCTCGAATATACTTGTCCACTTAAAATTCCATCTTTCACTTCTAACATTCCCGATTCAAGAATCATTTATCTTGAATTAAATCATCACAAAATTTCATAAAACCATTTCTAAAAATCCTAGATATTTCCATTACAACTTTATCCGCTGCGCATATTTCCCAACATCATCAAGTCCGTCAAAAACACCTTCATCCTTCATCAATCGGACCATCCACAATCGAGACTAGTTCCTTACTCCAATCAACACCGAAGGATCCTAACACGTAATGATACGATCCAGCCCATCGTCGTACACGTCCAGCAGCAGCAGCAGCAGCAACCCAGGCCTGCTCACCCGGCCCAAGCCCTGCAAGCAACAGCAGCCTTCTTTCCAAGCCTAGACGATTGTCGCATGCAGCAAGCAGCAGCCACGCTGCCTCCAAAGCCACGTCGTCCTGCTCCCAACACCTTCGTCTGCATGACGCGTCCCACGCTCCGCACGTCCCAGCTGTCCACACTGCCCCGCACGTCCAAGCCCACACTCCGGCCCACGATCAGCAAGACCTGCACAATGCCCACTCGCCCATCACTCTCCTACGCTGCCAACGCCAAACGTGCAGGAATTAATTCCAATCAAGGCATCAAAATTAATTGATAAATTACCAATCTCACCCATAAGCTTTTTCTATAAATAGGAGCCTTTTGTCTCCTCTAGAAACACTTTTTGATTACCAATTGATTATTCAATCTTAAAGTCAATTTTATTCCTTGTAATTTCTAGCTTTATTCCCTAAAATTCTTGTAATCATTTCGGGTTCAAACTAGCATTTTCATTGCAAGTTTGAGTTCGATCTTTCAAGTTATTCAATATAGAAAGGTTACATGTTTTTCGTTAACGAGAGGGTTTTCTCGAATATACTTGTCCACTTAAAATTCCATCTTTCACTTCTGAAATTCCCGATTCAAGAATCATTTATCTTGAATTAAATCATCACAAAATTTCATAAAACCATTTCTAAAAATCCTACATATTCCCATTACAACTTTATCCGCTGCGCATATTTCCGAACATCATCAAGTCCTTCAAAAACACCTTCATCCTTGATCAATCGGACCATCCACAATCGAGACTAGTTCCTTACTCCAATCAACACCGAAGGATCCTAACACGTAATGATACGATCCAGCCCATCGTCGCACAAGTCCAGCAGCAGCAGCAACCCAGGCCTGCTCACCCGGCCCAAGCCCAGCAAGCAACAATAGCCTTCTTTCCAAGCCCAGACGATTGTCGCATGCAGCAAGTAGCAGGCACGCTGCCTCCAAAGCGACGTCGTCCCGCTCCCACCACCTTCGCCTGCATGACGCGTCCCACGCTCCGCACGTCCCAGCTGTCCACACTGCCCCGCACGTCGAAGCCCACACTCCGGCCCACGATCAGCAAGACCTGCACAATGCCCACTCGCCCATCACTCTCCCACGCTGCCAACGCCAAACGTGCAGGAATTAATTCCAATCAAGGCATCAAAATTAATTGATAAATTACCAATCTCACCCTTAAGCTTTTTCTATAAATAGGAGCCTTTTGTCTCCTCTAGAAACACTTTTTGATTACCAATTGATTATTCAATCTTAAAGTCAATTTTATTCCTTGTAATTTCTAGCTTTATTCCCTAAAATTCTTGTAATCATTTCGGGTCCAAACTGGCATTTTCATTGCAAGTTTGAGTTCGATCTTTCAAGTTATTCAATATAGAAAGGTTGCTCGTTCTTAGTTAACGAGAGGGTTTTCTCGAATATTCTTGTCCACTTAAAATTCCATCTTTCACTTCTAACATTCCCGATTCAAGAATCATTTATCTTGAATTAAATCATCACAAAATTTCATAAAACCATTTCTAAAAATCCTACATATTCCCATTACAACTTTATCCGCTGCGCATATTTCCGAACATCATCAAGTCCTTCAAAAACACCTTCATCCTTGATCAATCGGACCATCCACAATCGAGACTAGTTCCTTACTCCAATCAACACCGAAGGATCCTAACACGTAATGATACGATCCAGCCCATCGTTGCACAAGTCCAGCAGCAGCAACAACCCAGGCCTGCTCACCCGGCCCAAGCCCAGCAAGCAAACATAGCCTTCTTTCCAAGCCCAGACGATTGTCGCATGCAGCAAGTAGCAGGGACGCTGCCTCCAACGCGACGTCGTCCCGCTCCCACCACCTTCGCCTGCATGACGCGTCCCACGCTCCGCACGTCCCAGCTGTCCACACTGCCCCGCACGTCGAAGCCCACACTCCGGCCCACGATCAGCAAGACCTGCACAATGCCCACTCGCCCATCACTCTCCCACGCTGCCAACGCCAAACGTGCAGGAATTAATTCCAATCAAGGCATCAAAATTAATTGATAAATTACCAATCTCACCCTTAAGCTTTTTCTATAAATAGGAGCCTTTTGTCTCCTCTAGAAACACTTTTTGATTACCAATTGATTATTCAATCTTAAAGTCAATTTTATTCCTTGTAATTTCTAGCTTTATTCCCTAAAATTCTTGTAATCATTTCGGGTCCAAACTGGCATTTTCATTGCAAGTTTGAGTTCGATCTTTCAAGTTATTCAATATAGAAAGGTTGCTCGTTCTTAGTTAAGGAGAGGGTTTTCTCGAATATACTTGTCCACTTAAAATTCCATCTTTCACTTCTAACATTCCCGATTCAAGAATCATTTATCTTGAATTAAATCATCACAAAATTTCATAAAACCATTTCTAAAAATCCTAGATATTTCCATTACAACTTTATCCGCTGCGCATATTTCCCAACATCATCAAGTCCGTCAAAAACACCTTCATCCTTCATCAATCGGACCATCCACAATCGAGACTAGTTCCTTACTCCAATCAACACCGAGGGATCCTAACACGTAATGATACGATCCAGCCCATCGTCGCACAAGTCCAGCAGCAGCAGCAACCCAGGCCTGCTCACCCGGCCCAAGCCCAGCAAGCAACAGTAGCCTTCTTTCCAAGCCCAGACGATTGTCGCATGCAGCAAGCAGCAGCCACGCTGCCTCCAAAGCGACGTCGTCCCGCTCCCAACTCCTTCGCCTGCATGACGCGTCCCACGCTCCGCACGTCCCAGCTTTCCACACTGCCCCGCTCGTCCAAGCCCACACTCCGGCCCACGATCAGCAAGACCTGCACAATGCCCACTCGCCCATCACTCTCCCACGCTGCCAACGCCAAACGTGCAGGAATTAATTCCAATCAAGGCATCAAAATAAATTGATAAATTACCAATCTCACCCTTAAGCTTTTTCTATAAATAGGAGCCTTTTGTCTCCTCTAGAAACACTTTTTGATTACCAATTGATTATTCAATCTTAAAGTCAATTTTATTCCTTGTAATTTCTAGCTTTATTCCCTAAAATTCTTGTAATCATTTCGGGTCCAAACTGGCATTTTCATTGCAAGTTTGAGTTCGATCTTTCAAGTTATTCAATATAGAAAGGTTGCTCGTTCTTAGTTAAGGAGAGGGTTTTCTCGAATATACTTGTCCACTTAAAATTCCATCTTTCACTTCTAAAATTCCCGATTCAAGAATCATTTATCTTGAATTAAATCATCACAAAATTTCATAAAACCATTTCTAAAAATCCTACATATTTCCATTACAACTTTATCCGCTGCGCATATTTCCGAACATCATCAAGTCCTTCAAAAACACCTTCATCCTTCATCAATCGGACCATCCACAATCGAGACTAGTTCCTTACTCCAATCAACACCGAAGGATCCTAACACGTAATGATACGATCCAGCCCATCGCCGCACAAGTCCAGCAGCAGCAGCAACCCAGGCCTGCTCACCCGGCCCAAGCCCAGCAAGCAACAATAGCCTTCTTTCCAAGCCCAGACGATTGTCGCATGCAGCAAGTAGCAGGCACGCTGCCTCCAAAGCGACGTCGTCCCGCTCCCACCACCTTCGTCGGCATGACGCGTCCCACGCTCCGCACGTCCCAGCTGTCCACACTGCCCCGCACGTCGAAGCCCACACTCCGGCCCACGATCAGCAAGACCTGCACAATGCCCACTCGCCCATCACTCTCCCACGCTGCCAACGCCAAACGTGCAGGAATTAATTCCAATCAAGGCATCAAAATTAATTGATAAATTACCAATCTCACCCTTAAGCTTTTTCTATAAATAGGAGCCTTTTGTCTCCTCTAGAAACACTTTTTGATTACCAATTGATTATTCAATCTTAAAGTCAATTTTATTCCTTCTAATTTCTAGCTTTATTCCCTAAAATCCTTGTAATCATTTCGGGTTCAAACTAGCATTTTCATTGCAAGTTTGAGTTCGATCTTTCAAGTTATTCAATATAGAAAGGTTGCTCGTTCTTCGTTAATGAGAGGGTTTTCTCGAATATACTTGTCCACTTAAAATTCCATCTTTCACTTCTAAAATTCCCGATTCAAGAATCATTTATCTTGAATTAAATCATCACAAAATTTCATAAAACCATTTCTAAAAATCCTACATATTTCCATTACAACTTTATCCGCTGCGCATATTTCCCAACATCATCAAGTCCGTCAAAAACACCTTCATCCTTCATCAATCGGACCATCCACAATCGAGACTAGTTCCTTACTCCAATCAACACCGAAGGATCCTAACACGTAATGATACGATCCAGCCTATCGTCGCACAAGACCAGCAGCAACAGCAACCCAGGCCTGCTCAGCCGGCGCAAGCCCTGCAAGCAACAACAGTCTTCTTTCCAAGCCCAGATGATTGTCGCATGCAGCAAGCAGCAGCCACGCTGCCTCTAAAGCCACGTCGTCCCGCTCCCAACACCTTCGCCTGCATGACGCGTCTCACGCTCCGCACGTCCCAGCTGTCCACACTGCCCCGCACGTCGAAGCCCACAGTCCAGCCCACGATCAGCAAGCCCTGCACAATGCCCACTCGCCCATCACTCTCCCACGCTGCCAACGCCAAACGTGCTGGAATGAATTCCAATCAAGGCATCAAAAATAATTGATAAATTACCAATCTCACCCTTAAGCTTTTTCTATAAATAAGAGCCTTTTGTGTCCTCTAGAAACACTTTTTGATTACCAATTGATTATTCAATCTTAAAGTCAATTTTATTCCTTGTAATTTCTAGCTTTATTCCCTAAAATTCTTGTAATCATTTCGGGTTCAAACTAGCATTTTCATTGCAAGTTTGAGTTCGATCTTTCAAGTTATTCAATATAGAAAGGTTGCTCGTTCTTCGTTAACGAGAGGGTTTTCTCGAATATACTTGTCCACTTAAAATTCCATCTTTCACTTCTAAAATTCCCGATTCAAGAATCATTTATCTTGAATTAAATCATCACAAAATTTCATAAAACCATTTCTAAAAATCCTACATATTTCCATTACAACTTTATCCGCTGCGCATATTTCCGAACATCATCAAGTCCGTCAAAAACACCTTCATCCTTCATCAATCGGACCATCCACAATCGAGACTAGTTCCTTACTCCAATCAACACCGAAGGATCCTAACACGTGGTAGCGGAGCTCGGCTGTCTCGAAGGTTGGGAAAAGTTCTAAAATCTCACAATTTTTAGCCTTCATTTACTATTTTATTGAGTCAAATCTCGAAGACACTGAAAATACAGCATTGTGATTACTTTGACTTGGTGCATGAATTAATGTGAAATGGTTGATTGTTTTATTGATGATTATGGAGAATATATGTATAATTATCTTGTGAAGAGGGATGAGTATGTACAACGTGGGTATGATGGTCCGAGATCTGTTTTAAGATACAACTATAGGACTGATTTTTATGGGGCCAAGGGGCACACTTATGGGGCAGAAAAGGCGTATTTATATGGTCTTAAATACCACCAAATGCCTACTGATTATGCACATTCACCGCCATCATACGTTCCGCCTCACCTAAGGTACTCTCCTCCACAAGACACTTATGAGAAGCCTATCTTTTATAATTGTGTATCTCCAACCATGACACAAGAGATTCCTTCCTATGTTGCGGTTACCCCCTCATTTAAGGAAGAAATTGAGGAATTAAGAGATATGATGTTAAAGGTCAAGCAACTTGTGAGAAGTTGTTCAATTGAGGTAGCAACAAAAGTGAAGCATCAAAATCAACCGGATATGGAGGTTGTATTCTGTGGACAGAATGACCAAATGGTAGAAGAAGATGTGGGCACTTTGGAAGAATCACAAGTACTGAATGACCCAAGCCCCGAAATATTAATAAGGAATGTTGGACTGTCAGACAGCCATGCGAAAGCACTTCAATTGCTTGAAGCTCAGCACCAATTGAGGCAATTAGGAAGTGAATTTTCCATCATACCGGTTGTCCCCAAAGTGGGTTACAACGACTCCGTCTGGGCCGAACACGAAGGGTCTATTTCCTCTACATCTGCCCGAGGAAGGCCTCCTCCTTGGCCTATTTTCTCCGAGAGTTGCATTTTGAGGGTTCCGTGGGTGGTCACTAGCCGCGAGCATTCCTTGGCCCGTTTAGCCTTGCACAGAATTGAGCCTATAGATTCGAGGACGAATCTCTTCAAACGTGGATGGAATGATACGATCCAGCCCATCGTCGCACAAGTCCAGCAACAGCAGCAACCCAGGCCTGCTCACCCGGCCCAAGCCCAGCAAGCAACAGCAGCCTTCTTTCCAAGCCCAGACCATTATCGCATGCAGCAAGCAGCAGCCACACTGCCTCCAAAGCGACGTCGTCCCGCTCCCAACACCTTCGCCTGCATGACGCGTCCCACGCTCCGCACGTCCCAGCTTTCCACACTGCCCCGCACGTCCAAGCCCACACTCCGGCCCACGATCAGCAAGACCTGCACAATGCCCACTCGCCCATCACTCTCCTACGCTGTCAACGCTAAACGTGCAGGAATTAATTCCAATCAAGGCATCAAAATTAATTGATAAATTACCAATCTCACCCTTAAGCTTTTTCTATAAATAGGAGCCTTTTGTCTCCTCTAGAAACACTTTTTGATTACCAATTGATTATTCAATCTTAAAGTCAATTTTATTCCTTGTAATTTCTAGCTTTATTCCCTAAAATTCTTGTAATCATTTCGGGTTCAAACTAGCATTTTCATTGCAAGTTTGAGTTCGATCTTTCAAGTTATTCAATATAGAAAGGTTGCTCGTTCTTCGTTAACGAGAGGGTTTTCTTGATTATACTTGTCCACTTAAAATTCCATCTTTCACTTCTAAAATTCCCGATTCAAGAATCATTTATCTTGAATTAAATCATCACAAAATTTCATAAAACCATTTCTAAAAACCCTACATATTTCCATTACAACTTTATCCGCTGCGCATATTTCCGAACATCATCAAGTCCGTCAAAAACACCTTCATCCTTCATCAATCGGACCATCCACAATCGAGACTAGTTCCTTACTCCAATCCACACCGAAGGATCCTAACACGTGGTAGCGGAGCTCGGCTGTCTCGAAGGTTGGTAAAAGTTCCAAAATCTCACAATTTTTAGCCTTCATTTACTATTTTATTGAGTCAAATCTCGAAGACACTGAAAATACAGCATTGTGATTACTTTGACTTGATGCATGAATTAATGTGAAATGGTTGATTGTTTTATTGATGATTATGGAGAATATATGTATAATTATCTTGTGAAGAGCGATGAGTATGTACAACGTGGGTATGATGGTCTGAGATCTGTTTTAAGATACAAATATAGGACTGATTTTTATGGGGCCAAGGGGCACACTTATGGGGCAGAAAAGGCGTATTTATATGGTCTTAAATACCACCAAACGCCTACTGATTATGCACATTCACCGCCATCATACGTTCCGCCTCACCTAAGGTACTCTCCTCCACAAGACACTTATGAGAAGCCTATCTTTTATAATTGTGTATCTCCAACCATGACACAAGAGATTCCTTCCTATGTTGCGATTACCCCCTCATTTAAGGAAGAAATTGAGGAATTAAGAGATATGATGTTAAAGGTCAAGCAACTTGTGAGAAGTTGTTCAATTGAGGTAGCAACAAAAGTGAAGCATCAAAATCAGCCGGATATGGAGGTTGTATTCTGTGGACAGAATGACCAAATGGTAGAAGAAGATGTGGGCACTTTGGAAGAATCACAAGTACTGAATGACCCAACCCCGAAATATTAATAAGGAATGTTGGACTGTCAGACAGCCATGCGAAAGCACTTCAATTGCTTGAAGCTCAGCACCAATTGAGGCAATTAGGAAGTGAATTTTCCATCATACCGGTTGTCCCCAAAGTGGGTTACAACGACTCCGTCTGGGCCGAACACGAAGTGTCTATTTCCTCTACATCTGCCCGAGGAAGGCCTCCTCCTTGGCCTATTTTCTCCGAGAGTTGCATTTTGAGGGTTCCGTGGGTGGTCACTAGCCGCGAGCATTCCTTGGCTCGTTTAGCCTTGCACGGTATTGAGCCTATAGATTCGAGGACGAATCTCTTCAAACATGGATGGAATGATACGATCCAGCCCATCGTCGCACAAGTCCAGCAGCAGCAGCAACCCAGGCCTGCTCACCCGGCCCAAGCCCAGCAAGCAACAACAGCCTTCTTTCCAAGCCCAGACCATTATCGCATGCAGCAAGCAGCAGCCACGCTGCCTCCAAAGCGACGTCGTCCCGCTCCCAACACCTTCGCCTGCATGACGCGTCCCACGCTCCGCACGTCCCAGCTTTCCACACTGCCCCGCACGTCCAAGCCCACACTCCGGCCCACGATCAGCAAGACCTGCACAATGCCCACTCGCCCATCACTCTCCTACGCTGCCAACGCCAAACGTGCAGGAATTAATTCCAATCAAGGCATCAAAATTAATTGATAAATTACCAATCTCACCCTTAAGCTTTTTCTATAAATAGGAGCCTTTTGTCTCCTCTAGAAACACTTTTTGATTACCAATTGATTATTCAATCTTAAAGTCAATTTTATTCCTTGTAATTTCTAGCTTTATTCCCTAAAATTCTTGTAATCATTTCGGGTCCAAACTGGCATTTTCATTGCAAGTTTGAGTTCGATCTTTCAAGTTATTCAATATAGAAAGGTTGCTCGTTCTTAGTTAACGAGAGGGTTTTCTCGAATATTCTTGTCCACTTAAAATTCCATCTTTCACTTCTAACATTCCCGATTCAAGAATCATTTATCTTGAATTAAATCATCACAAAATTTCATAAAACCATTTCTAAAAATCCTACATATTCCCATTACAACTTTATCCGCTGCGCATATTTCCGAACATCATCAAGTCCTTCAAAAACACCTTCATCCTTGATCAATCGGACCATCCACAATCGAGACTAGTTCCTTACTCCAATCAACACCGAAGGATCCTAACACGTAATGATACGATCCAGCCCATCGTTGCACAAGTCCAGCAGCAGCAGCAACCCAGGCCTGCTCACCCGGCCCAAGCCCAGCAAGCAAACATAGCCTTCTTTCCAAGCCCAGACGATTGTCGCATGCAGCAAGTAGCAGGGACGCTGCCTCCAACGCGACGTCGTCCCGCTCCCACCACCTTCGCCTGCATGACGCGTCCCACGCTCCGCACGTCCCAGCTGTCCACACTGCCCCGCACGTCGAAGCCCACACTCCGGCCCACGATCAGCAAGACCTGCACAATGCCCACTCGCCCATCACTCTCCCACGCTGCCAACGCCAAACGTGCAGGAATTAATTCCAATCAAGGCATCAAAATTAATTGATAAATTACCAATCTCACCCTTAAGCTTTTTCTATAAATAGGAGCCTTTTGTCTCCTCTAGAAACACTTTTTGATTACCAATTGATTATTCAATCTTAAAGTCAATTTTATTCCTTGTAATTTCTAGCTTTATTCCCTAAAATTCTTGTAATCATTTCGGGTCCAAACTGGCATTTTCATTGCAAGTTTGAGTTCGATCTTTCAAGTTATTCAATATAGAAAGGTTGCTCGTTCTTAGTTAAGGAGAGGGTTTTCTCGAATATACTTGTCCACTTAAAATTCCATCTTTCACTTCTAACATTCCCGATTCAAGAATCATTTATCTTGAATTAAATCATCACAAAATTTCATAAAACCATTTCTAAAAATCCTAGATATTTCCATTACAACTTTATCCGCTGCGCATATTTCCCAACATCATCAAGTCCGTCAAAAACACCTTCATCCTTCATCAATCGGACCATCCACAATCGAGACTAGTTCCTTACTCCAATCAACACCGAAGGATCCTAACACGTAATGATACGATCCAGCCCATCGTCGTACACGTCCAGCAGCAGCAGCAGCAGCAACCCAGGCCTGCTCACCCGGCCCAAGCCCTGCAAGCAACAGCAGCCTTCTTTCCAAGCCTAGACGATTGTCGCATGCAGCAAGCAGCAGCCACGCTGCCTCCAAAGCCACGTCGTCCTGCTCCCAACACCTTCGTCTGCATGACGCGTCCCACGCTCCGCACGTCCCAGCTGTCCACACTGCCCCGCACGTCCAAGCCCACACTCCGGCCCACGATCAGCAAGACCTGCACAATGCCCACTCGCCCATCACTCTCCTACGCTGCCAACGCCAAACGTGCAGGAATTAATTCCAATCAAGGCATCAAAATTAATTGATAAATTACCAATCTCACCCATAAGCTTTTTCTATAAATAGGAGCCTTTTGTCTCCTCTAGAAACACTTTTTGATTACCAATTGATTATTCAATCTTAAAGTCAATTTTATTCCTTGTAATTTCTAGCTTTATTCCCTAAAATTCTTGTAATCATTTCGGGTTCAAACTAGCATTTTCATTGCAAGTTTGAGTTCGATCTTTCAAGTTATTCAATATAGAAAGGTTGCTCGTTCTTCGTTAACGAGAGGGTTTTCTTGATTATACTTGTCCACTTAAAATTCCATCTTTCACTTCTAAAATTCCCGATTCAAGAATCATTTATCTTGAATTAAATCATCACAAAATTTCATAAAACCATTTCTAAAAACCCTACATATTTCCATTACAACTTTATCCGCTGCGCATATTTCCGAACATCATCAAGTCCGTCAAAAACACCTTCATCCTTCATCAATCGGACCATCCACAATCGAGACTAGTTCCTTACTCCAATCCACACCGAAGGATCCTAACACGTGGTAGCGGAGCTCGGCTGTCTCGAAGGTTGGTAAAAGTTCCAAAATCTCACAATTTTTAGCCTTCATTTACTATTTTATTGAGTCAAATCTCGAAGACACTGAAAATACAGCATTGTGATTACTTTGACTTGATGCATGAATTAATGTGAAATGGTTGATTGTTTTATTGATGATTATGGAGAATATATGTATAATTATCTTGTGAAGAGCGATGAGTATGTACAACGTGGGTATGATGGTCTGAGATCTGTTTTAAGATACAAATATAGGACTGATTTTTATGGGGCCAAGGGGCACACTTATGGGGCAGAAAAGGCGTATTTATATGGTCTTAAATACCACCAAACGCCTACTGATTATGCACATTCACCGCCATCATACGTTCCGCCTCACCTAAGGTACTCTCCTCCACAAGACACTTATGAGAAGCCTATCTTTTATAATTGTGTATCTCCAACCATGACACAAGAGATTCCTTCCTATGTTGCGATTACCCCCTCATTTAAGGAAGAAATTGAGGAATTAAGAGATATGATGTTAAAGGTCAAGCAACTTGTGAGAAGTTGTTCAATTGAGGTAGCAACAAAAGTGAAGCATCAAAATCAGCCGGATATGGAGGTTGTATTCTGTGGACAGAATGACCAAATGGTAGAAGAAGATGTGGGCACTTTGGAAGAATCACAAGTACTGAATGACCCAACCCCGAAATATTAATAAGGAATGTTGGACTGTCAGACAGCCATGCGAAAGCACTTCAATTGCTTGAAGCTCAGCACCAATTGAGGCAATTAGGAAGTGAATTTTCCATCATACCGGTTGTCCCCAAAGTGGGTTACAACGACTCCGTCTGGGCCGAACACGAAGTGTCTATTTCCTCTACATCTGCCCGAGGAAGGCCTCCTCCTTGGCCTATTTTCTCCGAGAGTTGCATTTTGAGGGTTCCGTGGGTGGTCACTAGCCGCGAGCATTCCTTGGCTCGTTTAGCCTTGCACGGTATTGAGCCTATAGATTCGAGGACGAATCTCTTCAAACATGGATGGAATGATACGATCCAGCCCATCGTCGCACAAGTCCAGCAGCAGCAGCAACCCAGGCCTGCTCACCCGGCCCAAGCCCAGCAAGCAACAACAGCCTTCTTTCCAAGCCCAGACCATTATCGCATGCAGCAAGCAGCAGCCACGCTGCCTCCAAAGCGACGTCGTCCCGCTCCCAACACCTTCGCCTGCATGACGCGTCCCACGCTCCGCACGTCCCAGCTTTCCACACTGCCCCGCACGTCCAAGCCCACACTCCGGCCCACGATCAGCAAGACCTGCACAATGCCCACTCGCCCATCACTCTCCTACGCTGCCAACGCCAAACGTGCAGGAATTAATTCCAATCAAGGCATCAAAATTAATTGATAAATTACCAATCTCACCCTTAAGCTTTTTCTATAAATAGGAGCCTTTTGTCTCCTCTAGAAACACTTTTTGATTACCAATTGATTATTCAATCTTAAAGTCAATTTTATTCCTTGTAATTTCTAGCTTTATTCCCTAAAATTCTTGTAATCATTTCGGGTCCAAACTGGCATTTTCATTGCAAGTTTGAGTTCGATCTTTCAAGTTATTCAATATAGAAAGGTTGCTCGTTCTTAGTTAACGAGAGGGTTTTCTCGAATATTCTTGTCCACTTAAAATTCCATCTTTCACTTCTAACATTCCCGATTCAAGAATCATTTATCTTGAATTAAATCATCACAAAATTTCATAAAACCATTTCTAAAAATCCTACATATTCCCATTACAACTTTATCCGCTGCGCATATTTCCGAACATCATCAAGTCCTTCAAAAACACCTTCATCCTTGATCAATCGGACCATCCACAATCGAGACTAGTTCCTTACTCCAATCAACACCGAAGGATCCTAACACGTAATGATACGATCCAGCCCATCGTTGCACAAGTCCAGCAGCAGCAGCAACCCAGGCCTGCTCACCCGGCCCAAGCCCAGCAAGCAAACATAGCCTTCTTTCCAAGCCCAGACGATTGTCGCATGCAGCAAGTAGCAGGGACGCTGCCTCCAACGCGACGTCGTCCCGCTCCCACCACCTTCGCCTGCATGACGCGTCCCACGCTCCGCACGTCCCAGCTGTCCACACTGCCCCGCACGTCGAAGCCCACACTCCGGCCCACGATCAGCAAGACCTGCACAATGCCCACTCGCCCATCACTCTCCCACGCTGCCAACGCCAAACGTGCAGGAATTAATTCCAATCAAGGCATCAAAATTAATTGATAAATTACCAATCTCACCCTTAAGCTTTTTCTATAAATAGGAGCCTTTTGTCTCCTCTAGAAACACTTTTTGATTACCAATTGATTATTCAATCTTAAAGTCAATTTTATTCCTTGTAATTTCTAGCTTTATTCCCTAAAATTCTTGTAATCATTTCGGGTCCAAACTGGCATTTTCATTGCAAGTTTGAGTTCGATCTTTCAAGTTATTCAATATAGAAAGGTTGCTCGTTCTTAGTTAAGGAGAGGGTTTTCTCGAATATACTTGTCCACTTAAAATTCCATCTTTCACTTCTAACATTCCCGATTCAAGAATCATTTATCTTGAATTAAATCATCACAAAATTTCATAAAACCATTTCTAAAAATCCTAGATATTTCCATTACAACTTTATCCGCTGCGCATATTTCCCAACATCATCAAGTCCGTCAAAAACACCTTCATCCTTCATCAATCGGACCATCCACAATCGAGACTAGTTCCTTACTCCAATCAACACCGAAGGATCCTAACACGTAATGATACGATCCAGCCCATCGTCGTACACGTCCAGCAGCAGCAGCAGCAGCAACCCAGGCCTGCTCACCCGGCCCAAGCCCTGCAAGCAACAGCAGCCTTCTTTCCAAGCCTAGACGATTGTCGCATGCAGCAAGCAGCAGCCACGCTGCCTCCAAAGCCACGTCGTCCTGCTCCCAACACCTTCGTCTGCATGACGCGTCCCACGCTCCGCACGTCCCAGCTGTCCACACTGCCCCGCACGTCCAAGCCCACACTCCGGCCCACGATCAGCAAGACCTGCACAATGCCCACTCGCCCATCACTCTCCTACGCTGCCAACGCCAAACGTGCAGGAATTAATTCCAATCAAGGCATCAAAATTAATTGATAAATTACCAATCTCACCCATAAGCTTTTTCTATAAATAGGAGCCTTTTGTCTCCTCTAGAAACACTTTTTGATTACCAATTGATTATTCAATCTTAAAGTCAATTTTATTCCTTGTAATTTCTAGCTTTATTCCCTAAAATTCTTGTAATCATTTCGGGTTCAAACTAGCATTTTCATTGCAAGTTTGAGTTCGATCTTTCAAGTTATTCAATATAGAAAGGTTACATGTTTTTCGTTAACGAGAGGGTTTTCTCGAATATACTTGTCCACTTAAAATTCCATCTTTCACTTCTGAAATTCCCGATTCAAGAATCATTTATCTTGAATTAAATCATCACAAAATTTCATAAAACCATTTCTAAAAATCCTACATATTCCCATTACAACTTTATCCGCTGCGCATATTTCCGAACATCATCAAGTCCTTCAAAAACACCTTCATCCTTGATCAATCGGACCATCCACAATCGAGACTAGTTCCTTACTCCAATCAACACCGAAGGATCCTAACACGTAATGATACGATCCAGCCCATCGTCGCACAAGTCCAGCAGCAGCAGCAACCCAGGCCTGCTCACCCGGCCCAAGCCCAGCAAGCAACAATAGCCTTCTTTCCAAGCCCAGACGATTGTCGCATGCAGCAAGTAGCAGGCACGCTGCCTCCAAAGCGACGTCGTCCCGCTCCCACCACCTTCGCCTGCATGACGCGTCCCACGCTCCGCACGTCCCAGCTGTCCACACTGCCCCGCACGTCGAAGCCCACACTCCGGCCCACGATCAGCAAGACCTGCACAATGCCCACTCGCCCATCACTCTCCCACGCTGCCAACGCCAAACGTGCAGGAATTAATTCCAATCAAGGCATCAAAATTAATTGATAAATTACCAATCTCACCCTTAAGCTTTTTCTATAAATAGGAGCCTTTTGTCTCCTCTAGAAACACTTTTTGATTACCAATTGATTATTCAATCTTAAAGTCAATTTTATTCCTTGTAATTTCTAGCTTTATTCCCTAAAATTCTTGTAATCATTTCGGGTCCAAACTGGCATTTTCATTGCAAGTTTGAGTTCGATCTTTCAAGTTATTCAATATAGAAAGGTTGCTCGTTCTTAGTTAACGAGAGGGTTTTCTCGAATATTCTTGTCCACTTAAAATTCCATCTTTCACTTCTAACATTCCCGATTCAAGAATCATTTATCTTGAATTAAATCATCACAAAATTTCATAAAACCATTTCTAAAAATCCTACATATTCCCATTACAACTTTATCCGCTGCGCATATTTCCGAACATCATCAAGTCCTTCAAAAACACCTTCATCCTTGATCAATCGGACCATCCACAATCGAGACTAGTTCCTTACTCCAATCAACACCGAAGGATCCTAACACGTAATGATACGATCCAGCCCATCGTTGCACAAGTCCAGCAGCAGCAGCAACCCAGGCCTGCTCACCCGGCCCAAGCCCAGCAAGCAAACATAGCCTTCTTTCCAAGCCCAGACGATTGTCGCATGCAGCAAGTAGCAGGGACGCTGCCTCCAACGCGACGTCGTCCCGCTCCCACCACCTTCGCCTGCATGACGCGTCCCACGCTCCGCACGTCCCAGCTGTCCACACTGCCCCGCACGTCGAAGCCCACACTCCGGCCCACGATCAGCAAGACCTGCACAATGCCCACTCGCCCATCACTCTCCCACGCTGCCAACGCCAAACGTGCAGGAATTAATTCCAATCAAGGCATCAAAATTAATTGATAAATTACCAATCTCACCCTTAAGCTTTTTCTATAAATAGGAGCCTTTTGTCTCCTCTAGAAACACTTTTTGATTACCAATTGATTATTCAATCTTAAAGTCAATTTTATTCCTTGTAATTTCTAGCTTTATTCCCTAAAATTCTTGTAATCATTTCGGGTCCAAACTGGCATTTTCATTGCAAGTTTGAGTTCGATCTTTCAAGTTATTCAATATAGAAAGGTTGCTCGTTCTTAGTTAAGGAGAGGGTTTTCTCGAATATACTTGTCCACTTAAAATTCCATCTTTCACTTCTAACATTCCCGATTCAAGAATCATTTATCTTGAATTAAATCATCACAAAATTTCATAAAACCATTTCTAAAAATCCTAGATATTTCCATTACAACTTTATCCGCTGCGCATATTTCCCAACATCATCAAGTCCGTCAAAAACACCTTCATCCTTCATCAATCGGACCATCCACAATCGAGACTAGTTCCTTACTCCAATCAACACCGAGGGATCCTAACACGTAATGATACGATCCAGCCCATCGTCGCACAAGTCCAGCAGCAGCAGCAACCCAGGCCTGCTCACCCGGCCCAAGCCCAGCAAGCAACAGTAGCCTTCTTTCCAAGCCCAGACGATTGTCGCATGCAGCAAGCAGCAGCCACGCTGCCTCCAAAGCGACGTCGTCCCGCTCCCAACTCCTTCGCCTGCATGACGCGTCCCACGCTCCGCACGTCCCAGCTTTCCACACTGCCCCGCTCGTCCAAGCCCACACTCCGGCCCACGATCAGCAAGACCTGCACAATGCCCACTCGCCCATCACTCTCCCACGCTGCCAACGCCAAACGTGCAGGAATTAATTCCAATCAAGGCATCAAAATAAATTGATAAATTACCAATCTCACCCTTAAGCTTTTTCTATAAATAGGAGCCTTTTGTCTCCTCTAGAAACACTTTTTGATTACCAATTGATTATTCAATCTTAAAGTCAATTTTATTCCTTGTAATTTCTAGCTTTATTCCCTAAAATTCTTGTAATCATTTCGGGTTCAAACTAGCATTTTCATTGCAAGTTTGAGTTCGATCTTTCAAGTTATTCAATATAGAAAGGTTGCTCGTTCTTCGTTAACGAGAGGGCTTTCTCGAATATACTTGTCCACTTAAAATTCCATCTTTCACTTCTAAAATTCCCGATTCAAGAATCATTTATCTTGAATTAAATCATCATAAAATTTCATAAAACCATTTCTAAAAATCCTACATATTTCCATTACAACTTTATCCGCTGCGCATATTTCCGAACATCATCAAGTCCGTCAAAAACACCTTCATCCTTCATCAATCGGACCATCCATAATCGAGACTAGTTCCTTACTCCAATCAACACCGAAGGATCCTAACACGTAATGATACGATCCAGCCCATCGTCGTACAAGTCCAGCAGCAGCAGCAGCAGCAACCCAGGCCTGCTCACCCGGCCCAAGCCTAGCAAGCAACAGCAGCCTTCTTTCCAAGCCTAGATGATTGTCGCATGCAGCAAGCAGCAACCACGCTGCCTCCAAAGCCACGTCGTCCCGCTCCCAACACCTTCGTCTGCATGACGCGTCCCACGCTCCGCACGTCCCAGCTGTCCACACTGCCCCGCACGTCGAAGCCCACACTCCGGCCCACGATCAGCAAGACCTGCACAATGCCCACTCGCCCATCACTCTCCCACGCTGCCAACGCCAAACGTGCAGGAATTAATTCCAATCAAGGCATCAAAATTAATTGATAAATTACCAATCTCACCCATAAGCTTTTTCTATAAATAGGAGCCTTTTGTCTCCTCTAGAAACACTTTTTGATTACCAATTGATTATTCAATCTTAAAGTCAATTTTATTCCTTGTAATTTCTAGCTTTATTCCCTAAAATTCTTGTAATCATTTCGGCTTCAAACTAGCATTTTCATTGCAAGTTTGAGTTCGATCATTCAAGTTATTCAATATAGAAAGGTTGCTCGTTTTTCGTTAACGAGAGGGTTTTCTCGAATATACTTGTCCACTTAAAATTCCATCTTTCACTTCTAAAATTCCCGATTCAAGAATCATTTATCTTGAATTAAATCATCACAAAATTTCATAAAACCATTTCTAAAAATCCTACATATTTCCATTACAACTTTATCCGCTGCGCATATTTCCGAACATCATCAAGTCCTTCAAAAACACCTTCATCCTTCATCAATCGGACCATCCACAATCGAGACTAGTTCCTTACTCCAATCAACACCGAAGGATCCTAACACGTAATGATACGATCCAGCCCATCGCCGCACAAGTCCAGCAGCAGCAGCAACCCAGGCCTGCTCACCCGGCCCAAGCCCAGCAAGCAACAATAGCCTTCTTTCCAAGCCCAGACGATTGTCGCATGCAGCAAGTAGCAGGCACGCTGCCTCCAAAGCGACGTCGTCCCGCTCCCACCACCTTCGTCGGCATGACGCGTCCCACGCTCCGCACGTCCCAGCTGTCCACACTGCCCCGCACGTCGAAGCCCACACTCCGGCCCACGATCAGCAAGACCTGCACAATGCCCACTCGCCCATCACTCTCCCACGCTGCCAACGCCAAACGTGCAGGAATTAATTCCAATCAAGGCATCAAAATTAATTGATAAATTACCAATCTCACCCTTAAGCTTTTTCTATAAATAGGAGCCTTTTGTCTCCTCTAGAAACACTTTTTGATTACCAATTGATTATTCAATCTTAAAGTCAATTTTATTCCTTCTAATTTCTAGCTTTATTCCCTAAAATCCTTGTAATCATTTCGGGTTCAAACTAGCATTTTCATTGCAAGTTTGAGTTCGATCTTTCAAGTTATTCAATATAGAAAGGTTGCTCGTTCTTCGTTAATGAGAGGGTTTTCTCGAATATACTTGTCCACTTAAAATTCCATCTTTCACTTCTAAAATTCCCGATTCAAGAATCATTTATCTTGAATTAAATCATCACAAAATTTCATAAAACCATTTCTAAAAATCCTACATATTTCCATTACAACTTTATCCGCTGCGCATATTTCCCAACATCATCAAGTCCGTCAAAAACACCTTCATCCTTCATCAATCGGACCATCCACAATCGAGACTAGTTCCTTACTCCAATCAACACCGAAGGATCCTAACACGTAATGATACGATCCAGCCTATCGTCGCACAAGACCAGCAGCAACAGCAACCCAGGCCTGCTCAGCCGGCGCAAGCCCTGCAAGCAACAACAGTCTTCTTTCCAAGCCCAGATGATTGTCGCATGCAGCAAGCAGCAGCCACGCTGCCTCTAAAGCCACGTCGTCCCGCTCCCAACACCTTCGCCTGCATGACGCGTCTCACGCTCCGCACGTCCCAGCTGTCCACACTGCCCCGCACGTCGAAGCCCACAGTCCAGCCCACGATCAGCAAGCCCTGCACAATGCCCACTCGTCCATCACTCTCCCACGCTGCCAACGCCAAACGTGCTGGAATTAATTCCAATCAAGGCATCAAAAATAATTGATAAATTACCAATCTCACCCTTAAGCTTTTTCTATAAATAAGAGCCTTTTGTGTCCTCTAGAAACACTTTTTGATTACCAATTGATTATTCAATCTTAAAGTCAATTTTATTCCTTGTAATTTCTAGCTTTATTCCCTAAAATTCTTGTAATCATTTCGGGTTCAAACTAGCATTTTCATTGCAAGTTTGAGTTCGATCTTTCAAGTTATTCAATATAGAAAGGTTGCTCGTTCTTCGTTAACGAGAGGGTTTTCTCGAATATACTTGTCCACTTAAAATTCCATCTTTCACTTCTAAAATTCCCGATTCAAGAATCATTTATCTTGAATTAAATCATCACAAAATTTCATAAAACCATTTCTAAAAATCCTACATATTTCCATTACAACTTTATCCGCTGCGCATATTTCCGAACATCATCAAGTCCGTCAAAAACACCTTCATCCTTCATCAATCGGACCATCCACAATCGAGACTAGTTCCTTACTCCAATCAACACCGAAGGATCCTAACACGTGGTAGCGGAGCTCGGCTGTCTCGAAGGTTGGGAAAAGTTCTAAAATCTCACAATTTTTAGCCTTCATTTACTATTTTATTGAGTCAAATCTCGAAGACACTGAAAATACAGCATTGTGATTACTTTGACTTGGTGCATGAATTAATGTGAAATGGTTGATTGTTTTATTGATGATTATGGAGAATATATGTATAATTATCTTGTGAAGAGGGATGAGTATGTACAACGTGGGTATGATGGTCCGAGATCTGTTTTAAGATACAACTATAGGACTGATTTTTATGGGGCCAAGGGGCACACTTATGGGGCAGAAAAGGCGTATTTATATGGTCTTAAATACCACCAAATGCCTACTGATTATGCACATTCACCGCCATCATACGTTCCGCCTCACCTAAGGTACTCTCCTCCACAAGACACTTATGAGAAGCCTATCTTTTATAATTGTGTATCTCCAACCATGACACAAGAGATTCCTTCCTATGTTGCGGTTACCCCCTCATTTAAGGAAGAAATTGAGGAATTAAGAGATATGATGTTAAAGGTCAAGCAACTTGTGAGAAGTTGTTCAATTGAGGTAGCAACAAAAGTGAAGCATCAAAATCAACCGGATATGGAGGTT
The DNA here is from genome assembly GCA_963691705.1 of Viola odorata. Taxonomy (NCBI): domain Eukaryota; kingdom Viridiplantae; phylum Streptophyta; class Magnoliopsida; order Malpighiales; family Violaceae; genus Viola; species Viola odorata. The sequence goes on from OY829537.1 coordinate 77,958,899, forward strand.
GTATTCTGTGGACAGAATGACCAAATGGTAGAAGAAGATGTGGGCACTTTGGAAGAATCACAAGTACTGAATGACCCAAGCCCCGAAATATTAATAAGGAATGTTGGACTGTCAGACAGCCATGCGAAAGCACTTCAATTGCTTGAAGCTCAGCACCAATTGAGGCAATTAGGAAGTGAATTTTCCATCATACCGGTTGTCCCCAAAGTGGGTTACAACGACTCCGTCTGGGCCGAACACGAAGGGTCTATTTCCTCTACATCTGCCCGAGGAAGGCCTCCTCCTTGGCCTATTTTCTCCGAGAGTTGCATTTTGAGGGTTCCGTGGGTGGTCACTAGCCGCGAGCATTCCTTGGCCCGTTTAGCCTTGCACAGAATTGAGCCTATAGATTCGAGGACGAATCTCTTCAAACGTGGATGGAATGATACGATCCAGCCCATCGTCGCACAAGTCCAGCAACAGCAGCAACCCAGGCCTGCTCACCCGGCCCAAGCCCAGCAAGCAACAGCAGCCTTCTTTCCAAGCCCAGACCATTATCGCATGCAGCAAGCAGCAACCACACTACCTCCAAAGCGACGTCGTCCCGCTCCCAACACCTTCGCCTGCATGACGCGTCCCACGCTCCGCACGTCCCAGCTTTCCACACTGCCCCGCACGTCCAAGCCCACACTCCGGCCCACGATCAGCAAGACCTGCACAATGCCCACTCGCCCATCACTCTCCTACGCTGTCAACGCTAAACGTGCAGGAATTAATTCCAATCAAGGCATCAAAATTAATTGATAAATTACCAATCTCACCCTTAAGCTTTTTCTATAAATAGGAGCCTTTTGTCTCCTCTAGAAACACTTTTTGATTACCAATTGATTATTCAATCTTAAAGTCAATTTTATTCCTTGTAATTTCTAGCTTTATTCCCTAAAATTCTTGTAATCATTTCGGGTTCAAACTAGCATTTTCATTGCAAGTTTGAGTTCGATCTTTCAAGTTATTCAATATAGAAAGGTTGCTCGTTCTTCGTTAACGAGAGGGTTTTCTTGATTATACTTGTCCACTTAAAATTCCATCTTTCACTTCTAAAATTCCCGATTCAAGAATCATTTATCTTGAATTAAATCATCACAAAATTTCATAAAACCATTTCTAAAAACCCTACATATTTCCATTACAACTTTATCCGCTGCGCATATTTCCGAACATCATCAAGTCCGTCAAAAACACCTTCATCCTTCATCAATCGGACCATCCACAATCGAGACTAGTTCCTTACTCCAATCCACACCGAAGGATCCTAACACGTGGTAGCGGAGCTCGGCTGTCTCGAAGGTTGGTAAAAGTTCCAAAATCTCACAATTTTTAGCCTTCATTTACTATTTTATTGAGTCAAATCTCGAAGACACTGAAAATACAGCATTGTGATTACTTTGACTTGATGCATGAATTAATGTGAAATGGTTGATTGTTTTATTGATGATTATGGAGAATATATGTATAATTATCTTGTGAAGAGCGATGAGTATGTACAACGTGGGTATGATGGTCTGAGATCTGTTTTAAGATACAAATATAGGACTGATTTTTATGGGGCCAAGGGGCACACTTATGGGGCAGAAAAGGCGTATTTATATGGTCTTAAATACCACCAAACGCCTACTGATTATGCACATTCACCGCCATCATACGTTCCGCCTCACCTAAGGTACTCTCCTCCACAAGACACTTATGAGAAGCCTATCTTTTATAATTGTGTATCTCCAACCATGACACAAGAGATTCCTTCCTATGTTGCGATTACCCCCTCATTTAAGGAAGAAATTGAGGAATTAAGAGATATGATGTTAAAGGTCAAGCAACTTGTGAGAAGTTGTTCAATTGAGGTAGCAACAAAAGTGAAGCATCAAAATCAGCCGGATATGGAGGTTGTATTCTGTGGACAGAATGACCAAATGGTAGAAGAAGATGTGGGCACTTTGGAAGAATCACAAGTACTGAATGACCCAACCCCGAAATATTAATAAGGAATGTTGGACTGTCAGACAGCCATGCGAAAGCACTTCAATTGCTTGAAGCTCAGCACCAATTGAGGCAATTAGGAAGTGAATTTTCCATCATACCGGTTGTCCCCAAAGTGGGTTACAACGACTCCGTCTGGGCCGAACACGAAGTGTCTATTTCCTCTACATCTGCCCGAGGAAGGCCTCCTCCTTGGCCTATTTTCTCCGAGAGTTGCATTTTGAGGGTTCCGTGGGTGGTCACTAGCCGCGAGCATTCCTTGGCTCGTTTAGCCTTGCACGGTATTGAGCCTATAGATTCGAGGACGAATCTCTTCAAACATGGATGGAATGATACGATCCAGCCCATCGTCGCACAAGTCCAGCAGCAGCAGCAACCCAGGCCTGCTCACCCGGCCCAAGCCCAGCAAGCAACAGCAGCCTTCTTTCCAAGCCCAGACCATTATCGCATGCAGCAAGCAGCAGCCACGCTGCCTCCAAAGCGACGTCGTCCCGCTCCCAACACCTTCGCCTGCATGACGCGTCCCACGCTCCGCACGTCCCAGCTTTCCACACTGCCCCGCACGTCCAAGCCCACACTCCGGCCCACGATCAGCAAGACCTGCACAATGCCCACTCGCCCATCACTCTCCTACGCTGCCAACGCTAAACGTGCAGGAATTAATTCCAATCAAGGCATCAAAATTAATTGATAAATTACCAATCTCACCCGTAAGCTTTTTCTATAAATAGGAGCCTTTTGTCTCCTCTAGAAACACTTTTTGATTACCAATTGATTATTCAATCTTAAAGTCAATTTTATTCCTTGTAATTTCTAGCTTTATTCCCTAAAATTCTTGTAATCATTTCGGGTTCAAACTAGCATTTTCATTGCAAGTTTGAGTTCGATCTTCCAAGTTATTCAATATAGAAAGGTTGCTCGTTTTTTGTTAACGAGAGGGTTTTCTCGAATATACTTGTCCACTTAAAATTCCATCTTTCACTTCTAAAATTCCCGATTCAAGAATCATTTATCTTGAATTAAATCATCACAAAATTTCATAAAACCATTTCTAAAAATCCTACATATTCCCATTACAACTTTATCCGCTGCGCATATTTCCGAACATCATCAAGTCCTTCAAAAACACCTTCATCCTTCATCAATCGGACCATCCACAATCGAGACTAGTTCCTTACTCCAATCAACACCGAAGGATCCTAACACGTAATGATACGATCCAGCCCATCGTCGCACAAGTCCAGCAGCAGCAGCAACCCAGGCCTGCTCACCCGGCCCAAGCCCAGCAAGCAACAATAGCCTTCTTTCCAAGCCCAGACGATTGTCGCATGCAGCAAGTAGCAGGCACGCTGCCTCCAAAGCGACGTCGTCCCGCTCCCACCACCTTCGCCTGCATGACGCGTCCCACGCTCCGCACGTCCCAGCTGTCCACACTGCCCCGCACGTCGAAGCCCACACTCCGGCCCACGATCAGCAAGACCTGCACAATGCCCACTCGCCCATCACTCTCCCACGCTGCCAACGCCAAACGTGCAGGAATTAATTCCAATCAAGGCATCAAAATTAATTGATAAATTACCAATCTCACCCTTAAGCTTTTTCTATAAATAGGAGCCTTTTGTCTCCTCTAGAAACACTTTTTGATTACCAATTGATTATTCAATCTTAAAGTCAATTTTATTCCTTCTAATTTCTAGCTTTATTCCCTAAAATTCTTGTAATCATTTCGGGTTCAAACTAGCATTTTCATTGCAAGTTTGAGTTCGATCTTTCAAGTTATTCAATATAGAAAGGTTGCTCGTTCTTCATTAATGAGAGGGTTTTCTCGAATATACTTGTCCACTTAAAATTCCATCTTTCACTTCTAACATTCCCGATTCAAGAATCATTTATCTTGAATTAAATCATCACAAAATTTCATAAAACCATTTCTAAAAATCCTACATATTTCCATTACAACTTTATCCGCTGCGCATATTTCCGAACATCATCAAGTCCGTCAAAAACACCTTCATCCTTCATCAATCGGACCATCCACAATCGAGACTAGTTCCTTACTCCAATCAACACCGAAGGATCCTAACACGTAATGATACGATCCAGCCCATCGTCGCACAAGTCCAGCAGCAACAGCAACCCAGGCCTGCTCAGCCGGCCCAAGCCCTGCAAGCAATAGCAGTCTTCTTTCCAAGCCCAGACGATTGTCGCATGCAGCAAGCAGCAGCGACGCTGCCTCCAAAGCCACGTCGTCCCGCTCCCAACACCTTCGCCTGCATGACGTGTCTCACGCTCCGCACGTCCCAGCTGTCCACACTGCCCCGCACGTCGAAGCCCACAGTCCAGCCCACGATCAGCAAGCCCTGCACAATGCCCACTCGCCCATCACTCTCCCACGCTGCCAACGCCAAACGTGCTGGAATTAATTCCAATCAAGGCATCAAAATTAATTGATAAATTACCAATCTCACCCTTAAGCTTTTTCTATAAATAAGAGCCTTTTGTGTCCTCTAGAAACACTTTTTGATTACCAATTGATTATTCAATCTTAAAGTCAATTTTATTCCTTGTAATTTCTAGCTTTATTCCCTAAAATTCTTGTAATCATTTCGGGTTCAAACTAGCATTTTCATTGCAAGTTTGAGTTCGATCTTTCAAGTTATTCAATATAGAAATGTTGCTCGTTCTTCGTTAACGAGAGGGTTTTCTCGAATATACTTGTCCACTTAAAATTCCATCTTTCACTTCTAAATTTCCCGATTCAAGAATCATTTATCTTGAATTAAATCATCACAAAATTTCATAAAACCAGTTCTAAAAATCCTACATATTTCCATTACAACTTTATCCGCTGCGCATATTTCCGAACATCATCAAGTCCGTCAAAAACACCTTCATCCTTCATCAATCGGACCATCCACAATCGAGACTAGTTCCTTACTCCAATCAACACCGAAGGATCCTAACACGTGGTAGCGGAGCTCGGCTGTCTCGAAGGTTGGGAAAAGTTCTAAAATCTCACAATTTTTAGCCTTCATTTACTATTTTATTGAGTCAAATCTCGAAGACACTGAAAATACAGCATTGTGATTACTTTGACTTGGTGCATGAATTAATGTGAAATGGTTGATTCTTTTATTGATGATTATGGAGAATATATGTATAATTATCTTGTGAAGAGGGATGAGTATGTACAACGTGGGTATGATGGTCCGAGATCTGTTTTAAGATACAACTATAGGACTGATTTTTATGGGGCCAAGGGGCACACTTATGGGGCAGAAAAGGCGTATTTATATGGTCTTAAATACCACCAAATGCCTACTGATTATGCACATTCACCGCCATCATACGTTCCGCCTCACCTAAGGTACTCTCCTCCACAAGACACTTATGAGAAGCCTATCTTTTATAATTGTGTATCTCCAACCATGACACAAGAGATTCCTTCCTATGTTGCGGTTACCCCCTCATTTAAGGAAGAAATTGAGGAATTAAGAGATATGATGTTAAAGGTCAAGCAACTTGTGAGAAGTTGTTCAATTGAGGTAGCAACAAAAGTGAAGCATCAAAATCAGCCGGATATGGAGGTTGTATTCTGTGGACAGAATGACCAAATGGTAGAAGAAGATGTGGGCACTTTGGAAGAATCACAAGTACTGAATGACCCAAGCCCCGAAATATTAATAAGGAATGTTGGACTGTCAGACAGCCATGCGAAAGCACTTCAATTGCTTGAAGCTCAGCACCAATTGAGGCAATTAGGAAGTGAATTTTCCATCATACCGGTTGTCCCCAAAGTGGGTTACAACGACTCCGTCTGGGCCGAACACGAAGGGTCTATTTCCTCTACATCTGCCCGAGGAAGGCCTCCTCCTTGGCCTATTTTCTCCGAGAGTTGCATTTTGAGGGTTCCGTGGGTGGTCACTAGCCGCGAGCATTCCTTGGCCCGTTTAGCCTTGCACAGTATTGAGCCTATAGATTCGAGGACGAATCTCTTCAAACGTGGATGGAATGATACGATCCAGCCCATCGTCGCACAAGTCCAGCAACAGCAGCAACCCAGGCCTGCTCACCCGGCCCAAGCCCAGCAAGCAACAGCAGCCTTCTTTCCAAGCCCAGACCATTATCGCATGCAGCAAGCAGCAGCCACACTGCCTCCAAAGCGACGTCGTCCCGCTCCCAACACCTTCGCCTGCATGACGCGTCCCACGCTCCGCACGTCCCAGCTTTCCACACTGCCCCGCACGTCCAAGCCCACACTCCGGCCCACGATCAGCAAGACCTGCACAATGCCCACTCGCCCATCACTCTCCTACGCTGTCAACGCTAAACGTGCAGGAATTAATTCCAATCAGGGCATCAAAATTAATTGATAAATTACCAATCTCACCCTTAAGCTTTTTCTATAAATAGGAGCCTTTTGTCTCCTCTAGAAACACTTTTTGATTACCAATTGATTATTCAATCTTAAAGTCAATTTTATTCCTTGTAATTTCTAGCTTTATTCCCTAAAATTCTTGTAATCATTTCGGGTTCAAACTAGCATTTTCATTGCAAGTTTGAGTTCGATCTTTCAAGTTATTCAATATAGAAAGGTTGCTCGTTCTTCGTTAACGAGAGGGTTTTCTTGATTATACTTGTCCACTTAAAATTCCATCTTTCACTTCTAAAATTCCCGATTCAAGAATCATTTATCTTGAATTAAATCATCACAAAATTTCATAAAACCATTTCTAAAAACCCTACATATTTCCATTACAACTTTATCCGCTGCGCATATTTCTGAACATCATCAGGTCCGTCAAAAACACCTTCATCCTTCATCAATCGGACCATCCACAATCGAGACTAGCTCCTTACTCCAATCAACACCGAAGGATCCTAACACTTCGTGCCAGCGACGGGAAGAGAAACGAAGAAGATGGGTCTGCTGGGCGGGAAAGAAAAAAGAAAGGTAATGGGCCTGGCTTTTGCCAAGCCCATTTGTTTTAATTAAAAGATTTGGGCTTGATTCCAAGCCCATTTTTTGTTGCCCAAAAATTAGAAAATGGGCCTAAACCCGGCCCACTAGATTTCGTATATTAAAACACCACATTATTTTCATGCATCATTTTCGTGTTTTATTTAAATGTTCGTATGCCATGTTTATTAAATCGTATGCTTGTTTTAAATATTTTGTATGAATGCTTAATCATTTATTTTGACATGTTGTAATTAATTAATGCTTCTTAATTATCTCACTTGTTGTAATAATTAATTAATGCTTTAATTATTTATCTCACTTGTTGTAATAATTATTTATCTCACTTCCCGTCACCGGCGCCAAGGCCGACAACCAAGGTGAGAAACAACCTTTAAAACTCACTCAAACCTAAGCCAAATAAACCCCAAGCATGGCAGCAACTCAAATCCATGAAAACAGCAAGCAATTTTAAGCAAAATAGTAGCAAATTTCAACAAGAAATAACAAGCTAATTAACATGCATATCATGCTATTAACACTCAAGACACTACACAATTAAATTGAAACAAGGAATATGAAATTAGCATGAAAACTAAGCATGTGAGGCAAGTTTTAGCAATATATTTATGCATTAAGGATAAAGACGAAATTAAATTGAAACCTAGAGAGAGAGAGCTTACTTGTTCCAAGAGAGCTTAAGCCAAGAACGTAGTGCAAGAAATTGAAAGTGAGAGTGAAATTAGGTGACACAATTAATTAACTGGACAGAGGCAGCAATTAATTAATTAAAATAACATAACAAGTAATTAATTAAAATAAAACAGTTGAAATTGATTGAAAGCAAAATAGAGGGAGAACATGAATAAAAAAAGGGGGGGACTAGAGCATTAAATTGATCCCCCTTGGTTCCTTGCTTGGAGCTGGGTATTTATAGGGAAAGATTGGAGAGGGTTGAAGGTTTGTGTGGTTGGGGAGCCGCGCGTGGGCGACGGCGTGAGGCCCAACGACTAGTGGCCGGCGTGATGAGCAAGTTTAACTTTGTGTGGCCTAGGATGATCGATGGGATATTTTGTGATTCTGGATGAGGATGCATTAATGGGCCATTAATGCATTAATTCCATACGAACGAAATATTTTCGATCTGAGCTATGGTACGAGTGAACTCGTTTGAAATGAAAAATTGCCCAAACCGAGTGGATCAAAAGGTGCAGAAAAATAAGACTAATTAACTAGTAGACAACAAATAAAGAAAAAATTTGGTGTAACGTTCTGATTTTCTCGTTCGGAAATGTCAAAACTTCAAGCGCAAAATAAAGGCCATAACGACAAAAATTGAACGAAACCAAACTAGATGACGCGAAAGAGAAAAAAAGTAGATAATTATCAATTAAAGAGATAATGCGTTTGATCTACGGTCCGAGGAAACTTATTCGGGACCGATAGAAGTTCGCGCGAAAAAGATAGCCGAAAATACGAAAAATTAAAAAGACACGAAACGACGCGAAATATTAAAACAACTAGCTTAAGATAAAAAATCGATAGAAATTTGACGTAGATAAGCTAATAATATGATAAGTGATAAAATACGTAAAGTTGCGATGAAAAGTTAAAAATTGGGTAGCAACATATATAAATATACATTATATTTTACTTGAAATAATGATTATTTATTGAGGGTAGAGTAGTGATTGCTCTTACTTTCCCCTAAAATTCTCAACTACAAAACAAACATAATAAATCCCAATAAAACGCAAAAAATTAACATTTTCCTCAATCACTCTCACGTATCACTCTCGAGAGAATGATTTTAAAAGAGAAAGTAATATTCCGTGAACCAAAATGAGAGCTATAACCGTCTTGTTTTTATGATATCCATTACAAATTGAGTACAAACGTGAATAAAATAAAGAATTAGAAGGAGATAATAATTAGTATCTTCTCTTTCTTGTCTTTTATAAACATAAAGAGAGGAAATGGAGAAAATTAAAATAATAGCAATTACTATAAAAAAAACTACTTCATTTCGACCAAAAATATTTTGTCCGAAGAAATTAAAATTTTTAAAACATTTTCAAAAAAGGTTGTAAAAGTATACTTTTGATGTTTTGCGATGGAATTTTCCATCGCATAATATTTTGACAGAAATTTTTTCGTTGTAAATCGTTTCGACAGAAAATTCGGAAACTTTTTCGTCTAAGAGCAACTTTTTTGACGGACAATTTTCCATCAAAACATTTTGCGACAGAAAATTCCATTGCAAAACATAAAAAATAGTCTTTAAAAACCATTTTTTGCATTTTTTTTATTTTTTTTATTTTTTGACGAAGATATTTGTAGGAAAATGTGAAATTTTCCAACACGATTTTTATCCGTCAGAATGATTAAATAATAGATTAATTTTTTTGTATATTTAATAAAGTAATTTGTCAATATATTTAATAAATTTATATTTTAAAAATTAAATAAGTAATTTTGGACAAAAAATACAGTCACAAATGTTTTCAATAGAAGTTCCGTCGCAACTTGTAAAAAAATTCGATTGAATTTCTGTCACAAGTATTATTTTAATATTTATTTGTCGCTCAAACCAAGCTTTAAGTAGTCATAACAATATACTCGAGTGTCCGACTGAGGTGTTTTTTTTATTGAATCCCATTTTTCGAGCTCCACGTAGATATAGATAGACAAAGGCGATTTTCTTAGCCAAAATCAATATAGCTTCCCCTTTGTTTTTCACTAAATATCATATTTTTTATGTCGTTACTACTACTTTTTATGTCGATTTCTTATTTTTACTCTTAAGAGTGTTATTTATATGGGATTTTGGTTCAGGTAAGATTTTAATATATTCAATCAACTTATATGTTAATAGTTTTAATTAATTAATGTGTCATATTAGTTAACTGAAAATGTATAAATTTATATTAAATACAAAAACAAAATTCAACAAACAAATATTCACCTCAATCGGACACTTGAGCGTAAAATTATGGTAAGTTAAAATTTATATTGAATGAAAAAATATGACCTTGTTGATGTGGCAGGCTGAGTGGCACCTTGCTGATGTGGCGAGCACACGTGGCATCAATTGGGCGTGACACATAACCATGCCATGTCAGATGTCCATGACGACAGGGGTGTGATTAAATAAATTTTTAATAGTTCAGGGTGTTTCTTGCCGTAAATTAACTTAAAGGTTGTCATTAATAAAAGGTCATAGTTCAGGAGTTTTTTTTAGCTTTTTTCTAATATTCGCAACGAAATTTCCGTCGAAATGTTAATAAAATAATATTTTTGACCGAATTTCTGTCAAAATATTATTCAATTTGCGACGAAATTTTCCGTCGCAAATATTAACGACATAATTTCCTTCCAAATGCTATTCAATTTGCAACTGAAATTCTGTCATGATTAAATTTTATTCACCTGACTGCGTATTCATTTGCGCAATCCAACTGGATATTATGCAAATTTTACATTATGGGTTGACGGCTCACCATCTCTGCAATTTCTTTGCCGAAGTTTTTCTTGATCCCTTTCGCCACCCAAAGCAAGCAGACATTAGCTCTAGTTGGCTGCAAAAGGAACGAAAGGAACACACAAAAATGTAACATATGAGTTTACATGTCGATTTCTAAGAATCCCAAAGAGACATGAAATCTGGAATTCCTGCAGTTTCACAGGAATTAACAATGGCCCTGCTTCCTTCTGGATTGCTAGTAACGATGACAACTTGAGCCCCAAATCTTTTAGCAGCAGCAATGCTCATGTCGGAGATATCTGGCCTCTCAACTTCAGTATCACGCACAAGCACCTTGTCTTTTGGTTGTCGGCTCACCACCATCTCTGCAATTTCGTTACCGAAGTTTTTCTCAATCCCTTTCGCCACCCAAAGCAAGGAGACAATAGCTCTAGTTGGCTACAAAAGGAACTCTAGTTGGCTGCGAATGGAACGAAAGGAACACACAAATACCTGAACCTGTGGCCACTGCCAGAACCCTGTCATACATGTTCACCAAGTAAGGCAATCCTGAAAAATGGAATTTCCTGACCCACAAATGGGTAGGCGGGTTTGAGACCAAGGATTTCGTGAAGTCACCAACTGCTCTGGCCAACATCAGAAATGATACCAAACGCGTGCCATTCTGAGAGTTGTATGCGCGCGCTGATGGTTGTTTTTACACGTGCTGAATAATTATCATGCATATTGTACGAAAATAAACAAACATGCGAAAAATAAATAAACGGTGCAAGTGCGGAAATAAATAAATAGTACAAACATACGAACAAAATAAAAATAAAAAAAAATAAAAAAAATAAAAAAAAATAAACGACAGGCCACTCAGTTGAGCTTAGCCCACTGGGCCGGGAATGGACCCTAGTAGGCCCACGGCTGGGCCCACCAGCAGGCCAGCCCAGCTGGGCTAGCCCTTTCTTTCTTTTCTGCCTGGGCTAGGCAGACAACCCAGCATCTCTCTCCTGGGCCGAGCGCACAGCGCCAACCCATCTCTCCCTCACGCTGGGCCAGCTCAGCCCAGCGTCACCCATGCCTGGGCGCATGCCCAGGCTTTCTTTCTCCTCTCCTGGGCCCAGCGTTCAGCTCTGGCCCAAAAATTTAAACAACCCTCCCTACTCCTATTCACCTTCTTCAACCTTGGCTCGCCGGCATCACTGTCGGCGACCAAGGTCTAGCCACCCATGTCCAAAACTGAATTTTTCACCCTCAAAATGACGCTCACAGCAGCAGGAAATCCGTCATGCAAACACAGCAAAGCAAGGACGTAAAGACCATGGTAAATTTAATCAAAACAAAATCAAACTAAAAATGGAAAAACGTTAAAAAACTTTCAAAAATAGTATTTTACCCTTGGTTGCGTAGGTTGCTAGCATGAATGAGTATCTTCGGAGGGAAAATTTGGGTATGATATCCCCGTCCTTGTAATTCGTGTGTAGTGGAGGTTCTTGGTGCAACGCAAGCGGTGTTCAAGTGGATGAATGATGAGTCGGAGCTTCAAGTAATGCTTCCTTCTTGTTGGTTTGAACGTTCGTGAGAGTGTGGAATAGTGAGGGATGATGAGCGAAGGGGTGAAGCATGTGTCTGTGTGTGTGGAAGAAATCATGAGCCATGCTATTTATAGCATGCTTGAGGCGGTGGAGGAGAGGGTGACGTCAACATTGATGACGTCGGAAGCGATGACGTGGAGAGGGTGAGCAGTTGTGTGGCTCGAGGAAGAACGTGAGGTGCAAGGAGGAGAAGATGTGGCTGAGAATTGAGGTTGAATTGGTTCTTTGCACAGGAGCAGGAAGAGAGGGATGATGACTTGTTAATTACCTCCACCCTTGATCTTGTTTGACTTTCAAAGTCAACTAGATCAATGGTGGAGTAATCTTGTTTGATTTATTATTTAATTATTGAGTTTAAACGGACGGTACGAGCAATTTTACCTGAAAATGGATAAAAACTCGAACCGAAAATGCTAAAGTGTAGGATAAAATAAGATACAGTGAGCGATGAAAAGTTCGTCATATAGTTCGGAAAAAAATTTGCTCATAAGAGATAAAAGTTCGAACATAAAAATTGCTAAAGATAAGAATTGAACGAAATGCAACGAAATATCACGAGTTAAAATAATAATAAAATAAGTAGCTAATGAGTGAAATTGTCCGACCCTCAGTTTCGAGAATTTGACTCGGAACCGATACGGGTTCGAACGGAAAAAGTGATAAAAATGCGAAAAAAGTATGAAATACAATTTAAAATGACATTAAGTGTAAAAATAAGCATCAAATTGACGCAAATAAACTGGCGTATGATTTGAGAAAATTGATGTTTGAAATGAGAAAATATTTGATGATAAAAAATTAAAAGTCAAAAATCGGGTAGCAACAGTTGCCCCCTCTTTACTGTCTTATCAAAAAACCAATGTAATCGGGATTTTTGATGAGTAGTAAAGATGGTTGCTACCGAACCAGCAATGGTTGAAAATGCGGAATTTAAGTGTAGACTTCTTTGATAATGGGATGAAAAGTAGGTGCAGAAATGTAGATGAGGTGTCCCTAATACAGGGATGAAAAGTAAATGATGACTTGGAAATCAAGTAGGGCGAGAGTAACACTCGCAGTCCATACCTTGGTGCAGAAAAGTAAATCAGGTAGGGCGAGAGTAACACTCACAGTCCATACCTTTGTGCGGAAAAGTAAATTGCGGAAAATATAACTTGAGATCCGAACGGGGATACCGCAATTATCGGACCTCTATGCAGAAAATGTAAAGATATCCGGGCGAGGCTATCGCACTCACGGACGCTGATGCAGAAAATGTAAAGATATCCGGGCGAGGCTATCGCAGTTACGGACGCTGATGCAGAAAATGTAAAGATATCCGGCGAGGCTATCGCACTCACGGACGCTGCTGCCCACTAGGATGCTGAAAAATAAAGTCGCTCTGGGAGGAGGAGATAACTTGTAGGAAAGTAAATTTGCAGGAAAGTAAATTTTGATAGATGTGAACTTCACCCGAGCGTTATTGCCCCCTGAGACATTGATGCGAAAATTGAAACGGAAACTCCACTCGGACGCTGCTGCCCACTAGGATATTGATGCGAGATCCTTCCGGACGCTGCTGCCCATCGTGTGTCGGCTTAGATCCTTCTGGATGCTGCTGCCCATTGGATGTTGATGCAAAAAAATTGACATGAAAAACAACCACTCGGATGCTGCTGCCCACTGGGAGATTGCTGCGAGATCCTTCCGGACGCTGCTGCCCGTCAGATGTTGGCTTAAATTCTTCTGGACGCTGCTGCCCATTGGATATTGATTGAAAGTAATGCACCTTCATTCGGATATTGATTGGATAGTGGGGAAGCGTGATCCACCGCACGAAATTGATTGTAGAGTGGTAACGTGCTCCATTCGATTTCTGATTTGTTGGCGGAGATTCGCGGTAATGTGAGATTTCACTGACACATATCTGTATCCTGCAAATAGGGAAGAAACAAACACGAAACAACAATGGATGGAAAAAGAGGGAACAATTGATAAATAGGGAAATAGTAAGATCAAATCATGTATGTTGTATACGAAAGTATTTCCACACTACCCTACAGTTTGCCCCCAGTATTTTGTAAAGATAAAAACAAATTCCCTATCAAGAGAAGGTTTAACATGTTTAAGCAAGGAAGTTGATAGTTTTTTCCTTTTCCAATGAACAATGCTCGTTGATTGGCGGCGACGAGGGCAAAATGCACAAGTTCTTCGATTTTGCTGGTGATGCTTCTTCTTCTTAATCACTCGGAGCGCCTAGATTCTTGAATTTTCGTTGGGGATACATCTTCTTGATCGTTGGCCAAATAAAAATATTTAGATGGTAAAACATGAGACAATTCTCCATATACAGAAAAGGCAAAATCAGAGAATACTTTGCAAGAAAACCAATTATCTCACTCATACAGAGTGCTTTCAATGATTCAACTTGTAACTCCAAATCCTTACTATTAAGTCCTAACCAATACCCCAAACATCCAAGCTTATATAAACAAAAAATTCAGGTGCTTCATGACGGAATCATGCAAACAGAAACAGAACAACAACCGTTTACTTTTCATTCTGTTGATTCATCGACTGCCTTTTCCTATTTTTCTTTTTCCTTTCTTTTTGTTTATTATACCAGCATTTTGGATATGTAGTTTCTTGAATATTTTTGCTTGCTGAGGCAAAAATATCAAGACGTGTGTTGTCTGTTGACATGTAGTTTCTTGAATATTTTCTCTTGATGAGGCAAAAATATCAAGACATGTTTTGTCCGTTGACATATAGTTTCTTGAATATTTTCGCTTGCTGAGGCAAAAATATCAAGATGTGTGTTATCCGTTTGGCTGGTTTTATTCAGAGATAGTTCTTTGGATATTTTCACTTGCTGAGGCAAAAATACCAAAGCATTGCAAGCACCATTTTTCTTTTTCTTTTCTTCTTTTTAGCAGTTCTCATAAACCAAAGAATGTTTCAAGAACAACAAAGGTGAATGCTCCACTTGCAAATTCTGGCATTAAGTACCGGAACTTCAGGTTTATACAAGATTGGATGTTTAAAGAGTACCAGGATCGTACTCTTGCAAGTATTGATCATGTTAACCCCTTGCCCCCGTAGTATGGTATGGAGTCAAAATTGAAGCCTTTTTGGCATATCATGTGAGTGAGACGGCAATGTTTCAAGCAATGAGTCCTCTGATATTTCCTTTTAAAAAATAACGGAACAAAAAATCATGCAAAAGACTCTTTAGACTATCAAGACGCGAACACCAGTAGTGTCCTAGTTTTTTGGTCTTTGTTGGAGATGTTTTTCTTCTTTTTTGGTTGAAGTAAGTACAATTTCCCTCAAATATTTCTTCTTCTTCCATACTCGTTGTGCACCTTACCTCCAGTTAGCCATCTCAATCAAGCACTGCTCATTGTCTTATTGGGAAAAATTAAATTCTATACGAAACCATCTCATGAAAATAGTGTGGATTTTATTCAAAGTATTTTATGCACAGTTTTTAACAGTTTTAGCAATTTTATAGAAAAAAATGTGAGGGTATGACTATTCATGAAAATTTATGAATAATTAAAAAGAATTGCCCCTAATGCGGGAATGAATGCAGAATGATTGTACAAAAATTTAAAGAGGCAGAGAAGAAAGAGGACTTCTCTAGATGTGTGTAGCAAGTAACAACTAACGATCTGACAGGTGCATCAATGGGCAATTGGCGGTATGATTATGATCCTGATCCAGCGTCGTCTGTACTCACATTGGGTGATAGTGTTGCTACAAACATTTCTAACGGTTCCGTCATAGTCAATCCCCGCATCTCGAAGGATGGTCATTAAGTTCTTGAATAGTGTTCTATGATTGGACGATATCTCCTTGCTAGAAACATATGATCTTTCTGTAGATCTCGTCTTGGGGACATCTGAATCATTGCTGGACTCGGTTGAGTTGCCAAGGCGAGATGAGCTCACGATGAACCTTGAGACTGGCTGTTTGCAAATACAAGATGTTCTACAAAGAGACTAGCTCATTGTAACAAATGAAGAACCATCTTGAAATCTTTCTCGATTCGCTCCTTGACTGCTCTAGATGAGGAGACATCTTCTGCGTTGGGGAGGATCGATTGCCGATGAGTTGTTCAAGAAGTATGGCTCGAGCATAATTTTGAGAGACGACAGAAGATCCTTGGTCAGCTGGAGATTCAAATGGTCATTGGGGCATCCAATCAGTCATTCCTTTGCGGGGAGAAGGCTCCAACACTTCAACTTTTATAGCACGAGATTGCGGATAAAACCAGTGAATGTAATCCCATCAACATCCGTGCTTACTGGCTCCCTAATCAGAGGGTTGATCTTTACTGTATAATCGTTGTGTGCGTACATGGAGAGATCTTGCTTTAAAACATGAAAGATTTGATCACATTTGAGCTTTGACTCTGCAGTCGAGAGCTGTGTAGGGCATAAATGTCGTCATATCACAGAATAAAACTGCATTACACAGGTTGATCGGGATCCCCGCTTCTACAACGATCTGAATGCAAAGAGTTCACCATCGTGAATGACTAGCAAGCAATCTATGTCTTTTGATCGACATCCTTTTGGTGTTCATTGCTTGCCCCCCAAGTTTATCTCTTCAAACTCCTCCTGACGAGGGACTAACTTCTCCTCTGAACTTTTCTTCTCTTTTTTTATTAAACAGGCCAACTCGGGTGGAATCCTGACCTTATCTTTAGCTGTTGCGATAATTTCTTCACCATCAAAGACATAAGGTATGCCAAGACAACCTGGATCTTTATTTTTCTAAAAGTAAAATGCGATCGGTAAAAGATGTTTTGGGATAAAAACTGCATATATTTATTTTTACAAAAGGAACGTTAGTCCTTACAAAAAGTTAATTTTTTTCTTTTTTTTTAACCAAAAAGCATGACAAGAACATGCATGAAAATTACAGAGAGACATCAGGAAGTATGGTGGCGGTCCCATTGGTTCCAGGCTTCTTTACGAGCTCTACGACAATCCTCCACTACTTAGGGCATGGTTCGGAAGAGAGTTGGTGGTCGCGTTAGGTCCTTTCGTTAACTGTTCAATAGAGATCCAACCGTTCTTGATCAAATGGTGAACCTTTCCTCTTAGGGCGAAGCAGTTTTCTATCGTGTGACCTAAGCTCCAGCATGGTACTCGCATCTAGCATTATGATCGTACCACTTCGGGTAAGGAGGTTGTAGAGGCGTCATTGGGGTGGGTACAATTTGCCCAACTGCTAAGAGCTGTTTGTATATCTCTCCCAAAGGAACGGGGAGAGGTGGTTGTGGCTCCCGGTTCCGACGGTTACTCAGATTATTTTGATTATTTCTCCGTTGTGGCATCTGCGGTGGAAATGATGCAGGATATTGAGGCGCCACGTTGGCAACGGGCACTGATAGTGGAGGAAAAAAGGTAGGTTGATATGGTGGTGGCGGTGGAAAGTAAGTCGGCCTATAGATCGGCTGATGAAAGATAAGGTCGACCTCTTTCCTCACGGGAGGTGCCCTTTTCGGTGTCTCCTCTGGGGCAGAAGCAGCAATCCTTCCTGATTTTATCCCTTGCTCGACTCTTTTTGCTACCTGAACTATGTCGGAGAAACTATTCGACGAATTAGAGATGAGATAGGTGTAGTAAGGAACCTTGAAGGTGTTCACAAAAATGGATATGAGTTCCTTGTCGCTTAGAGGAGGAGAAATTCTGGCGGCGAGCTCTCTCCATCTTTGAGCGTAAGCCTTCACTGATTCATCGGCCTTCTTTTCGAGGTTCTGCAGATCAGAACGGTCTGGCGCTACCTCCATGTTGAACTTGTATTGTTTGAAAAAAGTGTCAGACATGTCTCTCCAAGTCTTGATCTTCATTTTATCGAGACTCATATACTAGGTCAGGGCATGCTTGGTTAGGCTTTCCCTGAATAGATGAATCAATAAGGGCTCATTTTGTATTACCTCGACCATTTTGTTACAGTATACCTTGAGGTGAGTTTTAGGACACTCAATCCCAGTATACTTTTCAAATTCTAGAATTTTGAACTTCGGTGGCATGGTTATCCCTGGTACCATGCACATATCCGCAGGTCCTATAGGGTCAAAAGGATCAGCTCCTTCTATAGCCCTTAATCTCTCTTCCAACAGGCTCACCCTGTCGAAACTCTGCACTTCCACTTTAACAACGCTAGAACTAGCATCTGGCGGACGCCCCACGAAAACCAGTGGTTGTGTCAGAATACTCTATGGAGGCTGCACTCCTGAGGATAAAGGAATCGTGACTTGGGTGGACTGGCCACTTTATCTGGTAGTGTCAACTGTAGAGGTCGGGATAGCCATCGTGTTGTGTTGGAGGGGGTTGGTATTAAGGAAGTGGGGCTGCCATTTCCAATGGACTCCTTC
The DNA here is from genome assembly GCA_963691705.1 of Viola odorata. NCBI lineage: Eukaryota > Viridiplantae > Streptophyta > Magnoliopsida > Malpighiales > Violaceae > Viola > Viola odorata. Next base: position 77,977,309 of record OY829537.1, read on the forward strand.
ACCAGTAAATGATGGTGGTATGGAAGATTCGACAAAAGCAGATGAAGAGGAAGGCTCCCATGTTTGAGCAGAAAAGGGGTAAAAACCGGGCGGATAGTTGACCGTTGCCTTATCCTGTTCCTTTTCAACCAGTTCAACCCTTTCCGTAACAGCCCGAATTTGTTCCTCTAGTTCTACTATCTTTGCCATTAATCTCTCCTCTACTTTATCGTACTCTGTCATCTTTCGAGTATGTAATCTAGTTGCGTGGACCTTGGGAGGAATAATTCACTTTTTAGGAGCTATGTTTCAACCTGAAAAATAAACAAATGGAATGAAATAGCTATAAGTATAAGTGATAATTAATATGTATGTGAAACATCATCCTGAGACCTCTATACTACAAAAGAAGGAGAGGGGTGAGTACGATAATAACAATCATACATGCAGAATATAAAAAAATGCTAAAGAAGAAATTTTAGAAATAACAACGCAAAATTGCAATATACGCATTTTATTATGATGCATATGTTGAGGTGACATCTACTACTTTTAACTGGCTGGAAGGCTCCCGGACGATACCATAAAAGTGGTCCCTCAGTAAATGGATACGAGATTGCCTATCGAACCATCAAAAGTTCTAGGCGTTCACCCACTTAGGGGTTCAAGTCCGAGTTTGGGGTTCGTGAAAACTACCCAAGACACGTGTCCCAGGGCCTCACTACTAACCTCCTAATCTTATTTGGAAAAGGCCCGGCTGTAGGGCATTATGCGTGAAATGCGTATGAATGACAGTTTATTAAAGCGAGTAACAACGAATCATGTGAACAATTTATTAACAAATAAATACATGAAAAACAATAATCACGCATAAAAAACATGTGACAATACAACAATTTATCATAAATAATCATGTGCAAAAATCATATGAAACAAATTCAACAATTTATTGAAAAAAACAAACACCTCAAAAATAAATTTCGGCTCCGACCCTAGTCCCCAGTGAAGTCGCCAAACTGTCGCACCCCCTTTTTGGATTTTATCCTACTGCGACGCGGGTTTGGGACGAGATGTGAGACGAAATTGGACTCATCTCACATGATGTAATGAAGTCGCCACCCTAATTTGTTTCTAGGTTTAGGGAACCTATTGTCATGCCAAAAAAAATAAAAACTAAGGCGGAATGGGTCTGAACCCGAGAATAGTGGTTCGGGGTCGTATTATGGACTCGGGAAGGTGTTAGGCACCCGAGTCACATCCTAAAAAGGTTACCGGAAAAAGAGGTGCTTAATTCATGTTTTAATTCTAGTGTTCATGCCTAATGGAATAATTTTAAATAGTCATGTATACGAAGATATATATGCGAAAAAGCGTGGAATAAATAAAAGGGAAGGGACGTTTACTTGTGAAGGGTATCGGGCAGATATAACCTTTTTATCGGAGTTATTGACATAAGAGGATAAACGTTTGACACTTTTTTGTATACGTGCGCTGATGATTGTTTTTACACGTGCTGAATAATTATCATGCATATTGTACGAAAATAAACAAACATGCGAAAATAAATAAACGGTGCAAGTGCAGAAATAAATAAATAGTACAAGTATACGAACAAAAAAAATAAATATAAATCGTTTAGCTCTCCCTACTCATATTCACCTTCTTCAACCTTGTCTCGCCGGCATCACTGCCGGCGACCAAGGTCCGGCCACTCATGTCTAAAACTGAATTTTTCACCCTCAAAATGACGCTCACAGCAGCAGGGAATCCGTCATGCAAACACAACAAAGCAAGGACGTAAGGACCATGGTAAATTTAATCAAAACAAAATCAAACTAAAAATGGAAAAATGTTAAAAATTTGAAAATTAGTATTTTACCCTTGGTTGCGTAGGTTGCTAGCGTGAATGAGTATCTTCGGAGGGAAAATTCAGGTATGATATCCCCGTCCTTGTACTTCGTGTGTAGTGGAGGATCTTGGTGCAACGCAAACGGTGTTCAAGTGGATGAATAATGAGTCGGAGCTTCGGGTAATGCTTCCTTCTTGTTGGTTTGAACGTTCGTGAGAGTGTGGACTAGTGAGGGATGATGGGCGAAGGGGTGAAGCGTGTGTCTGTGTGTGTGGAAGAAATCATGAGCCATGCTATTTATAGCATGCTTGAGGCGGTGGAGGAGTGGGTGACGTCAGCATTGATGACGTCGGAAGCGATGACGTGGAGAGGGTGAGCAGTGGAGTGGCTCGAGGAAGAACGTGAGGCGCAAGGAGGAGAAGATGTGGCTGAGAATTGAGGTTGAATTGGTTCTTTGCACAGGAGCAGGAAGAGAGTGATGATGACTTGTTAATTACCTCCACCCTTGATCTTGTTTGAAAGTCAACTAGATCAATGGTGGAGTAATCTTGCTTGATCTATTATTTAATTATTGAGTTTAAACGGGTGGTACGAGCAATTTCGCCTGAAAATGGATAAAAACTCGAACCAAAAATGCTAAAATGTAGGATAAAATAAGCTGAAACAATTAACATACAGTGAGCGATGAAAAGTTCGTCATATAGTTCGGAAAAAAAATTTGCTCATAAGAGATAAAAGTTCGAACATAAAAATTGCTAAAGATAAGAATTGAACGAAATGCAACGAAATAGCATGAGTTAAAATAATAATAAAATAAGTAGCTAATGAGTGAAATTGTCCGACCCTCAGTTTCGAGAATTTGACTCTGAACCGATACGGGTTCGAAAGGAAAAAGTGATAAAAGTGCGAAAAAGTATGAAATACAATTTAAAATGACATTAAGTGTAAAAATAAGCATCAAATTGACGCAAATAAACTGGCGTATGATTTGAGAAAGTTGATGTTTGAAATGAGAAAATATTTAACGATAAAAAATTAAAAGTCAAAAATCGTGTAGCAACAAGTATTAGATGAAATTCGGAATCATCCGGCTGGTTCAACCAGAACATGGTAGATTTTCGAGTGAGTTTTAGGGTAAAATTCCATTTTGAAAACCCAGCTGAAACCTAGCGATTTGGTTGACCTTACCCGGGTTTTTGAGTTAAACTGGCTAATTTTTTTTTACTTTTTATTCTTTTTACTTTAAAAAAAAAACTAAATTGTTTGCTAACTTTTGTTCTAATCTTTTTAAATTTTAAGTTTACTATTTGAGCCTATGGTCATTTTTTTCAATAATTAAGTATTTTTTTATAAATCAAATGAAATTTATTAATTTTATGATCCTATTAATGTTATATTTAAATTTAATATTATAGTTAGATCGAATCCGGTTCAACTCCTAACTCTTGACTCCTTACTCTACCGGATTTGAAAACCTTGGTATTATATGTACAACTACTCACGCTTATCAACCTCACTTGTTATCTCTCTTATAATTAATTATTAAACGTGCCTAATCAATCCTAAATTGGCCAATAATGGAGATCATTCTCACTTTACCCAAAGAACGATTGTATTATCGCTAAGTAATTATAGGAGTAAATTTTTGCCGTAACAATACATTATCATCTCGTACTTTCCTATTGGCGTCACTCTTTTCACCCAAATATTAACTCCATAATATAATCAAATTTAAATCTTCTACCCAAATTTTTAAAATAAGAACTATAGATTCATAAATAAATCTGTTATAAATTTTTGTTGTTGATAAATCTGATTTATTCACAGCCCACTGCGCAACAATGAGCAAGAGTCCGCAAATTTGCAAAGGAGAAGAACATATTCATATGTAGGGCCATGCTCTAAGTAATTATTCATTAGTTGATAATAGGGCTGCCCAAAACTTCCGAATCCCAAATTTCCGATTTTTCCGACCCGAAATTTTAAATTTCGGAATTCGGAAATTCGAAATTTGGAATTTGATACCCGAATTAAAATTTCGGGTCGGAACGGGATGGGTTTTGAAAAATTCGGGTACCCAAAATACTCGAATTTTTCAAGCTTAAAACGACGTCGTTTTAGGCTAAGCTTAAAACGACGCCATTTTATGCTAAGCCCAAATAAAACCTAACTATTTCCCCTTTTCTTCTGCTCATTCTCTCTTACCAAAGTTGCCGTCCACCATCACCGATTCACCGCCCGATCTCCTACTTCATCTCTTGCGTCCCCTCCACCACTTCATCTCTTTTCCATTTCTTTTAAACAAAATCTCTCTCTCCCATTCACATCCATTCCCAGCAGCAGAGTAGAAGGACATGGCTGCAGAAAAAGGACAAGAATATACAAGGATCTTGTTCTTTACTTCCTCTCCTTTGTTCTACTCCTCTCTCTTAATTACTTTCAATTTTTAGTCCGCTTAAATCAATCCATAAAATTGAATCAATTCTAATTTTTATTTTGTGGTTTTTGATTGAGAATCAATTTTAGATTTTAGATTTGTGGGTGTCGTGAATTTTGCATGTGTAATTCAAGTAATTTTGAGAATTGGGTTTTGTTTGTTGGACTGAATTCTTGAGTTCGTGGGACTGTTATAGTGATTTATGTGGGGTGTGATCAGGATTTTTGGGAGCTATGAGTAGGTTGACAACAAGGTGTTTGATGAAAGGTCTAAGAGAGATGACGATGAACAAATGCAGAAGAGAACAGGCTTTGAAGGTGTTTAATTTGTTGGATTGTTTGTATGGCAGTGGCTTGAATTGCATGAGTTCATAATTTCAGAAAATTCGGGTATTCCGAAATTTCTGAAATTATGAATTCGAAAATTCGGGTTCGGAAGAAAATTAGTTTGGTTTGGAATGAGATTGAAAATTGAAATTTCGGAAAACCCGAATTCCTCAATTTTGGAATTCGGAAATTCGGAAAACTCGAATGGGCTCCAGTTCATAGAAAAATAAAATAAAATTAGCAAAAACGTTTGATTTGTTTTTACAGGACAAAAACGTCTGATCAAGTTGTGCTTTTGCAATTTTATGTACAAAGGAAGAGAGAAATACCACTATAATTACAAGACTAACTTATTGAAAAAATGAATTCTTCCGCTATATATCATAAAGAAAAAATTGAAGTAAGTATATGTAAGTGCCTGCTCAGCTGGTATGTGTTAACTAAAGTTTTTTTTTCAAGCCCTAGGAATGTAAAGTTAATACTTATGAAATTTTGCCTCTTTTAAAAATCTTACCCGATTCGAGTTAGAAATAGTCGACATCTAATATGAACTAACCCTTAGGATCCAACTCGAGTTCATATTAATCAATACCAAATATGATAATGGGATGCTTATTGGTCCTAATAAATAAATAAATAATTGATTGGATCAAATTTTTCCTTTTTGAAGTAGTGTTTTCCAACACATAACTATTGAAAACTATTTAGGATATATAAAAATAATTTATAATTGATGAAAACAATGACCCCGCTTGATTATGGGATAGTTGATATCAAAATTCTTTTTTTTTTAAGTAGAGTCTTGTGAGACATATATGGTAAATATTTTTAGTTAAAAGAAAGAAAGAATTAACTCATAGCTGTTGAAATTATTTTAGGGTTATAAAGTGAATAAATTAATTTATAATGGTTGAAAACCAAGAGGTAGAACTATCAAAAAGACCTGAGATCCGAAGATCCGGTTCCGGATCCGGGTTTTTTTTTATAACCGGAGTCAAAATTTTGGTCCCATATTTTTCTGGACCAAGACCCGAACCGATCTGTTTCGGATCCTGATCTGTTGAGACCTGGACTAATCGGGACCAGATCCAACCAAAAAGGGTCCCGGTCCTCTCTTTTTTTACAACCCTAATTTCCCTAATTTCTTAATTTTCTTTCCATTCTTGATTCTTCCAGTAACGCAGCCGCACCCACCCACCCTCATTTCTTAATTTTCTTTCCATTCTTCCAGTAATCCCACTACCCCTCAACACCGCCATCCTCATCGCCGCTCTGATCTCCCACTCTTGGTCTCATCCTTGCTCCAAAACTATCGCTTCACATCATCCTCGCCGCCCACTCTAACTCCAAAAAAAAAAAAATTTCCAAAATCATTTTTTTTTGGGTCTGGTCCCGGAAAAATTTGATGGGCCGGGACCGGGACTGGGACCGAGAAATGAGTCCCATTTTTTGTCGGGATCGGGACTGGTCCCGACTCGAAGGGGCTCGGGTTTACAGGTTCCGGGATCATGTTCAGACCCGTAGACCCGAATTGATACCCCTAACAACAACAACGACATATTATGTGATTAATTATTTTCCGTTAAAATATTTATACTAATAATGTGAAATTAATTATTAGACTAAAACACCCTCTTTTATTAACTTTTAATTATAGAGATGCAAATTCATACCGTTAAAACTTTTTATAAATTAAGAAGAATGTGGTGAAATGTTTGTGGTAATTTAGGAAGAGGCTATATAGGATACTTGAATTCCTCCTATGATATCTTATGTCATCATTTTTTATATTTTCAAAAAAAATATGTCTATTACTTAAGTATTTTAAAGATTAATACCTGGCACATAATGTCTTTTAATTCCATACAATTTGATAAGGTGATCTTTCATTAAACTCATTGATTAAATAAGTTGAAAACTCATTTTAAACAAATTGAAGGGCTATTAAAAAGCTATGAAAGTGCTCCACTCTAGTACTACTTTATTAGCTGAATGACACCTTGTCAAAAGAAATCGTGCGGCTATTAAAATACTACTTTAATTGAGTTTATATTAACAATGTAAAAATGAAAATTACATCTTTACCTATAAAAAAACATAAAAACTACATTTTTCCAATTGATACCTCTACGTTTTTTTCATGCGGTGGAAAAAAATACAGAGGTAAATTGTAAAAAAATAATTTTTAATAAAATATTTACTTTGTTAAGATAAATTCAATTTATATCTATCTCTATAAATATAAAAATTATATATTGAAATGCTCATAGTGGTTTGAGAAAAAACTGCATAGGATTGCTAAAATTCTCTTATAATATCAAATATTTATGGTAGAGCTTGATACTGGAATCTCAAATTAATGTCATACGAATTTTAAAAGTTAACACTTAAATATTTAATTGTAATTATTCTAAGTGTTTTAATTAATGGTGAGTGCGCTAGAAAGGTGGCACCATGAATATACTAAGAAGCATGAGCACTTCAATTTTTATGTCGGACTCGCTTTTGATACCAATATTCGACGAACACTCATATAATATATGTTTGATTTACTATCTTCCATGTCTTATTTTTTTGTCATAATTCTAAACAATTATTGATTTTAAAGAGATGTTATATAAGACTAAACTTAATTTGAAAATTAAAGTTTCAATTGTATTATATTTAGAGATATAGTTGAATTTTTTTTATTGTTATGAATGTTATTTTATAATATTTTTTTTTGAATAAGCAGAATTTTATTAGAACAAGAGATCATGAAGAACATGACCCAGCAAAACAAGAAGGCACTGCCAAAAAGCAGCAACCACAGAAGGAAGCACAGACCACCTAAAACACGAAGAAGGAAGAAAAAAAACTACTGAAACATCAAATAACTGTAACCTGCCACTTAACCAGCCAATCAGGGGTCTGCAACATGTCAGACATGCTGTAAGGAAATGAACAGTCCTTACTCTTTAGCCACCAGTGCCATAACGAAAAGACCATATTCACTGCATGTGCTTCCGTATACTCTCTTTGCCTAAATATCACCGCATTACGAAGCTTCCATAGGGACCAAATCACGGAATAAAACAGAGTTTTCCACATCTTATTAACACACTTATCATTTCTAGGCAGTAGACTATCCCAAGATCTCCAAAGGTCAGCTAAGTTACGCGGAGAACACCAAACAACGCCAAGCCAACGCATGAGGAACTCCCACATCCCTCTAGTTTTATCGCAGCGAAGGAACAGGTGAGAGGTATCTTCCGACCAGCCTAAACACATGGGACAGCAATTCAGATTATCCGAAATCATGTTGCGACGTAGCAGAAAATCCCTGGTAACTATTCTTTCCCTCAGCGCAAGCCAAAGAAAAAATTCAACCCTGTAAGGCACTAAGCCTGTCCAACATGACCGGAGCAGAGGCGAGGGCTCATATCTGATAGCTTCCCAATCCTTGTATCCGGAGTTAACAGTGTAATTCCCCATCTTGTCCAGCTCCCACTTAAACGCATCATGCTGCCCTCCCTTGCCAGGAATAGGCAACCGATCAGTCATACTAATCCACTCCTCCATTTCCCAAGAAAATAAGCCACGACGCCACTCGGTATGCTAGACCCATCCCACTATCTGCCAACTCCCAAAATCCTTAACAAGACCCTCCTGATTACAAGATAAGTGGTACAGCCGCGGGTGTAACAATGCCAAAGGTTTCTTCCCAGTCCAAGGATCCCACCAGAATCCCGTGTAGTTCCCCTCTCCAACTTGCATCGATACATGATCCGTCCAGACCTCAAAGAAATCACTGCCCCGACCACAAAGACGTAAGATGTCTCTCCAAATAGGGGAGTAAAGTCCCCCTCTCATACGCCATAAATCCCCTAGTCTTCTCAGGTCATACTCCTTCCTAATGATCTCAGCCTAGCCCTTCTTACTGCCCTTCATCAACGCCCAGACCCATTTGAAGAGTAAGGACACATTGCGGTCACGAAGACTCCCAATTCCCACGCCCCCATACGATACTGATTTCGTCACCTCCTCCCATTTAACTTTGGGCAGCCCTACTTTATTATCTTTGCCACTCCATAAAAACCTACGCATCACTCCTTCACACTGTTTTACAACCAAAGTAGGCATCTTAAAAATGGACATGTTGTAGACGGGAATACTCGCAAGCGTGGATTTAATCAAACTCACACGACCACCAACGGAGAGAAGATGACTCTTCCAAGTAGCCAACTTCTTTTTAAGTTTTTGAACTAAAAATTGCCATCCTGAAACCCTCCTACGATTAAACCCCACCAAGGATCCCAAGTATTTTAATGGAAGAGCTTCGTATTTGCAGCCTGCACGTGTAGCTAAAATACATCCAATCTGCTCACTAATGTTCACTCCCACAAGGGTACTCTTGTGGAAATTAACCCGAAGGCCCGACAGCGCATCAAACCATCTCAAGGTAGCCTTAACTCCCTGAATCACCTCCTCACTATTGTTAACAAAAATTAACGTGTCATCGACAAACTGAATGTGACTCAAGTTCCAGCCTGTAACCGGGTTTCCTATGCCTCTCAGGATCCCTACCTCCTCAGCTCTAACAAATAGGCGATGAAGCCCCTTGATCGCGCGTCGAACACGTCAAATATAAGTGTATAATAGATATGAAAAAGGGTGTAGAAATACAACTTATCACTTGTCCACAAGGAACTTGTAGATGGTGGTAAGAGGATCGTCTACAGAGACTTCGGGGGATTTGTAGTTCTTGGTTGACTTCCTCGTCACTGAATTTGGTTGGTTGAATCTGAAAATAAAGACAAAACAGAAAGAAATAAAATAGCACAAAACAGTATTGGCCAAAGGCTTGGCCTAGACAGGGGTCAAGACTGAAAACAGTAAAAAGAAGGTTCCCGGTAAGAGCATGAACGGGCTATGTTCTTATGATTCGATCACTGATTCAATGGTGTTCATCTTTATATTTGCAGTGCTGCTATGGATAAGACAACGCCCAACTCAAGTTTACCCTCGGTTGTCAGTCGAGGCCCACGGTTGTCAATCGGGTTTGAGTTGTATTATTCATTTAACTGGGTCTCCCAAGCTAAAATCTGAATTGTCAGTTCTAAACTTGAACAAGGAAGTAAAGAAACCAGAAAATAAATAATTACAAAAATAGAGATTATTAAGAGTAATTAGATCTCACGAAATATAAGAATGATAGCTCTCAAGCTCTTACCAAGAATGGTGATTAGCTAGATGTACTCATGAATGAATTATAAAAATACTTGCTTGCATAAATAAAAAAAATCCGTGGATTCAATGAATTAAATCCAGGAGCAAGGTACAAAGTAGCGGAAGAGAGGAAGAGAGGAAAGTGTGTAGCGTCCGGAGAAGAGGAGGACAAGTTCAGCTATAAGTAAGCTAAAACTCCTCTGTCCTTCTCCAACTCAATCTCCTAAATAATCTCCTAGATAATCTCCTAATAAATTATCCTGATTTGTTTTGAATAAAATTAGGAATTTAAAATATACAAAGATGGAAGGAGATCCTTGATAGGATTCTTAAATAAATATCTTCTTGATCCTTCTCTTTGTTGCTGGACAGCTGTGATTTGCCAGCTCGCAAGGCCCAAGCGGTTTCCAACGCTGCTGCTCAAAATTCCTCTTTCGCGGATGAGTCTTGGCCGGAGTCTTGGCCTAGACTCTGGTCTAGACTCGGGAAAACAGCTTCAGCGCTCCAAAAATCAGATTCTTCTATAAATTGCCTCCAGACCAGAACTGCTAAGATATGGGAAATACAAGGATAAATCAGTAGGTTTACTGCCCAAATAACAGGTAAATGGATAGTAAAAACATGATGAAATGCAATGTAATCAAATTCCCCACACTTAAACTATGCTTGCCCTCAAGCATACAGACTCAAAGACTCACTAACAAAAATAAAAACACAACAAAAACAGAAAAGACACCAAGACCCCCAGAGTTCTCCTTTCGGTTGTTCACCTCACCACTGAATTTACCAAGACACTTCCCTAAGCGACCCAATGCTAGACTAACAAGGACCAATCAATACCCTAAACAAACCTCATCCAAATGGTATCAAGACATCCTGCTAGATTTTATTTATAATGTATAGGGGTCAAGATTTACCACAGATTTGAGTCCCACCGAGTGCTATTCTATCCAAACGTGCCTAAAGACTAGTGCCATTGAAATCATTTTCAGCAGATTTATTCTCTCTCTTTTTTTTTTCTATGTCCTTTGTATTTTTACAGACATATGCATCATCATTTTTTTCCTTCTATGCCCTATGTATTTTTACAGGCATATGCATATAGACAGAGCTTGTTCTTTTTGGGCACCCAGAATTTCCACCTTTGCTATATTCTGCTATGACATTCCAGCACCTTTTTATGTCTCACACTAAAATCTCACAGATAGAACAACACACTCAAATCAGGCGCAATAAGCCTAGACACCCTAATGATAGTTAAGGTTTAAGCAAGACGTCCTTTAGACCATGTGGATAGTGTTTTTTTGGGTGACATTGCCAAAAACAGACTCAAAAATATCAATCAATATTCACAACAAAACACAAAACAGACTCTCACAACTGACACCCTCCCCACACTTAAAAGACACAATGTCCTCATTGTGTGGAGAGACAAATAAAAGACGGAAAAAATAAAAAGAAAAGAAAGAAAGGACCTGGGGGCAAAAGCTGGTCAAGCTGCTGGAGCGGGAGGGTCTTGGCCTGATGTTTGGCCTAGATCCGCAACTGGAGGGGCTGCTTGGCTGGTTCTGGAAAAATGTCTTGGCCAAGGTCTTGGCCTAGACAACCGCCGAAGCTGAATTTTTCCTCTGATATGAGTGCCTTCCTAGTGCTGCAACAGCCCTGGAAACAAGAGTAAAGAAGGATAAGCGGATCAACGAAAAACCTCTGAATTTATTCACGAAAAATTAAAATAAAAAAATGGAAATAAAAACATGGGTTGCCTCCTATGCAGCGCCCTTATTTATTGTCTTGGGCTCGACATTGCCATGGATTTCTTATCAAGAAACTTTCCCAAATTCGCTCCATGCTCTAAGCTTGACTGGACTCTTGGGTGGCATTCCTTGGACAACCCCTAAAGGTATAAATTTGAATGGGTCGGGAGGCTGTTCCAGCTCATAATTCCGTTGTCCCTGCATCATAAAAGGTGAGTTTTGGCTACTGTGGGCAGTAGGGAACATCTTGAGAAGATGGTCAGTCCACCAGTCCATGGCTTTGGGCGGGCTAGCTGGCAGAGATGAATCTTGGCCTACGGCTTGGCCAAGCTCGAGGCCAAGACTGCTTTTAAGCTCAATTTCTGGTTCCTGCACACTTGAAGGTGGAAGATTAGGATAAACTTTTGGTAATTCATGGCTGTTATAAGTATCAGTATTTGGTTCAAAAAATTCAAGATCAGAAACAATGTCTTGCAAACCATCATTAGCCACAAATTCTTCTTCCTTCAACATTTCATCAGAATTTTCCCTGCTAAGAACACCATCAGAGGGGTTAGCTGCATTTGATTCATAACTCTTATCAGTATCATGTCCAAGGCTGTCCAAAAAGTTGTCACTATGCGTTTTATTAGGATTTTTGTTGGCATCATGCATGTCAATCTTTATTGTTGTACCACAATATTCTAGGGTAATGCGTCCATGATACACATCAATTTTGGCTCTTGCTGTTCTTAGGAATGGTCTTCCTAAGAGTACATCTGTGGATTGGAAGGTAGGTCAGTGTTCATCTCCACAATATAAAAATCTACAGGATAAACAAAATCATTCACCTGTACCAATACGTTTTCCACAATTCCTTTAGGGAGTATAACAGATCCGTCAGCAAGTTGGATTACTACCCTAGTTTCTTTCATGAGACCAATGTTCAATTTTTTATATTCAGAAAAAGACATAACATTGATACCTGCTCTCAAGTCGCATAAAGCTTTTTCCACTTGTTGGTTACCTATTTTGCATGGAATTGTAAAAGTGCCTTGATCTTCGCATTTTTCTGGGAGTTTTGCCTGTAGGATTGCGGATACATTCTGAGTCACGTTTATTCTCCCATCTCCTGCAAGTTTCTTCCTGCTGCTGCACAATTTTTTAAGATATTTAGCATAGCTAGGAACTTTAGCAATTAGATTAAGCATAGGAATATTGACAGCAATTTTTCCAAAAATGTTCATAAATTCCTGTTGCATTTTCTCCCTTTTAGTCTTTGCAGGCCTAGGAGGGAAAGGAGGTGGAATTTCTATCTCTTCTTCTTGAGATACGACCTTCTTACCTGGCTTGGCCATGGGCTTGGCCAAGACTGGTTCTTTCTTTGCTGTTTTTTCTGGAATGTTAAACTTGGCCATGAGCTTGGCCAAGATCGGTTCTGTTTGGATTTCCTCATCCTCCTCATCTTCTTCCTCCTCGTCTAAATTCTTTATCACACTTCCACTTCTGAGATGCATAGCACTCACATTGTGCATGGATAATCTGCCTTGGTTAGGCTGCTGTTTTTGTGACAATTGAGCGATCTGTTTCTGCATCTCTACTAGGCTGTACTGGGTTGCAATCATGAACTTTTGGAGAGTCTCTTCCATAGGTTGGCCAGCAATCTGTGAAGGTTGAGGGGCAGGCGGTAGCTGTGGCACAGGAGCTTGACCAGGAGCTTGGCCAAGACGTAGGCCAAGATTCTGTTGTTGAGGGTGCGACATAGAATGTTGAAAATTAATGGGGAATTGTTGCCCCTGGTTGTATCCGTATGCTGCATTCATCTGGACTGGATCACCTGGATGTTGTACCATGTAGCAATTGTGGGTTAGGTGATCCTGCTGTTGGCATATTCCACAAACCATGGCTACCTGTTCTGGAACTCCTGTTGGCTTTGTACCTATAATGTTAACAGAAATATATTTAACCATGCCAGTTAATTCATTCAGCCTCTGTTCAACATTAATAGCATTAGAAGTGGAAGGAATAGAATTTTTTTCTGAAACAAGATTATTTTGGCAATTATCTGCCATTGTCTGGAGCAACAGTTTGGCTCTTATAATGGTTAGGTCCTACAACGCTCCACCAGCTGCTGCATCTACTTTTTCTTTGTTGCTCGGAAGCATCCCATCATAAAAATACTGGATCATCGTTTGATCTGCAACTCCGTGGGTGGGAAAAATCTCTTGCAACTCACGAAACCTTTGGTGATATTCACTGAAACTCTCGTTGCTTCTTTGCAAAACAACAACCATGTTCTTCCTGGCTGTCCCTGCCTTTGTCGCATTCCAAAATTTGTTGAGGAATATATTAGACATCTCAGCCTACGTGTTGACGGTGTTGTGCGGCAAGCTGTAAAACCAATTTTGGGCTGCCCCTTCAAGAGAACATGGGAAGGCCTTCAGTTTTGCTCTTTGTATGTTCACTGCAGCAGGTTTCATGTTATCACATTGAACGTGTAAATTCCTTAGATGCTTGAACGGATTTTTGTTCGAATGTCCACAGAACTTAGGGAGATTGGCCACCATATTAGTCTTTAAAGACCAATCATTTGCAACAGTTGGCAAGTTGATACAGGAAAAGGTTTCCTGTTCTGCTAATTTGTTCAGTTCCCTCATCGTCGGCTCTGGTTGATTTTCTGCCATGTCTTGGCCGGAGTCTTGGCCAAGATCGTGGTCTAGACTGCAAAACAAAAAAATAAAAACACAAAAACAAAAACAAAAACTACAAAATCGTTAGAAGTCCCCGGCAATGGCGCCAAAATTTGATCGCGCGTCGAACACGTCAAATATAAGTGTATAATAGATATGAAAAAGGGTGTAGAAATACAACTTATCACTTGTCCACAAGGAACTTGTAGATGGTGGTAAGAGGATCGTCCACAGAGACTTCGGGGGATTTGTAGTTCTTGGTTGACTTCCTCGTCACTGAATTTGGTTGGTTGAATCTGAAAATAAAGACAAAACAGAAAGAAATAAAATAGCACAAAACAGTATTGGCCAAAGGCTTGGCCTAGACAGGGGTCAAGACTGAAAACAGTAAAAAGAAGGTTCCCGGTAAGAGCATGAACGGGCTATGTTCTTATGATTCAATCACTGATTCAATGGTGTTCATCTTTATATTTGCAGTGCTGCTATGGATAAGACAACGCCCAACTCAAGTTTACCCTCGGTTGTCAGTCGAGGCCCACGGTTGTCAATCGGGTTTGAGTTGTATTATTCATTTAACTGGGTCTCCCAAGCTAAAATCTGAATTGTCAGTTCTAAACTTGAACAAGGAAGTAAAGAAACCAGAAAATAAATAATTACAAAAATAGAGATTATTAAGAGTAATTAGATCTCACGAAATATAAGAAACATAGCTCTCAAGCTCTTACCAAGAATGGTGATTAGCTAGATGTACTCATGAATGAATTATAAAAATACTTGCTTGCATAAATAAAATAAATCCGTGGATTCAAAGAATTAAATCCAGGAGCAAGGTACAAAGTGGCGGAAGAGAGGAAGAGAGGAAAGTGTGTAGCGTCCGGAGAAGAGGAGGACAAGTTCAGCTATAAGTAAGCTAAAACTCCTCTGTCCTTCTCTAACTGAATCTCCTAAATAATCTCCTAAATAATCTCCTAAATAATCTCCTAGATAATCTCCTAATAAATTATCCTGATTTGTTTTGAATAAAAATAGGAATTTAAAATATACAAAGATGGAAGGAGATCCTTGATAGGATTCTTAAATAAATATCTTCTTGATCCTTCTCTTTGTTGCTGGACAGCTGTGATTTGCCAGCTCGCAAGGCCCAAGCGGTTTCCAACGCTGCTGCTCAAAATTCCTCTTTCGCGGATGAGTCTTGGCCGGAGTCTTGGCCTAGACTCGGGAAAACAGCTTTAGCGCTCCAAAAATCAGATTCTTCTATAAATTGCCTCCAGACCAGAACTGCTAAGATATGGGAAATACAAGGATAAATCAGTAGGTTTACTGCCCAAATAACAGGTAAATGGATAGTAAAAACATGATGAAATGCAATGTAATCAAATTCCCCACACTTAAACTATGCTTGCCCTCAAGCATACAGACTCAAAGACTCACTAACAAAAATAAAAACACAACAAAAACAGAAAAGACACCAAGACCCCCAGAGTTCTCCTTTCGGTTGTTCACCTCACCACTGAATTTACCAAGACACTTCCCTAAGCGACCCAATGCTAGACTAACAAGGACCAATCAATACCCTAAACAAACCTCATCCAAATGGTATCAAGACATCCTGCTAGATTTTATTTATAATGTATAGGGGTCAAGATTTACCACAGATTTGAGTCCCACCAAGTGCTATTCTATCCAAACGTGCCTAAAGACTAGTGCCATTGAAATCATTTTCAGCAGATTTATTCTCTCTTTTTTTTTTTTCTATGTCCTTTGTATTTTTACAGACATATGAATCATCATTTTTTTCCTTCTATGCCCCATGTATTTTTACAGGCATATGCATATAGACAGAGCTTGTTCTTTTTGGGCACCCAGAACTTCCACCTTTGCTATATTCTGCTATGACATTCCAGCACCTTTTTATGTCTCACACTAAAACAGATAGAACAACACACTCAAATCAGGCGCAGTAAGCCTAGACACCCTAATGATAGTTAAGGTTTAAGCTAGACGTCCTTTAGACCATGTGGATAGTGTTTTTTTGGGTGACATTAGATAATATGCCCCTTAGGCATTGATCAAGTTACGCTCATTCGCTTCCCTGTTACTATAGCATTGTTTCGCCTAGACAAGTGTCTACATGTATTTTCAGTGATGAACTAAACAACCTAAGTTAAAAACGGGGGGCGGTGTACACTCATCAAGACAGACTCAAACAAACATAAAAAGAAAAGAACAAAAATTCATGCAAAACAGACTCAAGACTGGGCATACTTATGCAAAAATAAAAAATAAAAACGCAAAAACTGACTCAAAAATATCAATCAATATTCACAACAAAACACAAAACAGACTCTCACAACTGACACCCTCCCCACACTTAAAAGACACAATGTCCTCATTGTGTGGAGAGACAAATAAAAGACGGAAAAAATAAAAAGAAAAGAAAGAAATGACCTGGGGGCAAAAGCTGGTCAAGCTGCTGGAGCGGGAGAGTCTTGGCCTGATGTTTGGCCTAGATCCGCAACTGGAGGGGCTGCTTGGCTGGTTCTGGAAAAATGTCTTGGCCAAGGTCTTGGCCTAGACAACCGCCGAAGCTGAATTTTTCCTCTGATATGAGTGCCTTCCTAGTGCTGCAACAGCCCTGGAAACAAGAGTAAAGAAGGATAAGCGGATCAACGAAAAACCTCTGAATTTATTCACGAAAAATTAAAATAAAAAAAATGGAAATAAAAACATGGGTTGCCTCCTATGCAGCGCCCTTATTTATTGTCTTGGGCTCGACATTGCCATGGATTTCTTATCAAGAAACTTTCCCAAATTCGCTCCATGCTCTAAGCTTGACTGGACTCTTGGGTGACATTCCTTGGACAACCCCTAAAGGTATAAATTTGAATGGGTCGGGAGGCTGTTCCAGCTCATAATTCCGTTGTCCCTGCATCATAAAAGGTGAGTTTTGGCTACTGTGGGCAGTAGGGAACATCTTGAGAAGATGGTCAGTCCACCAGTCCATGGCTTTGGGCGGGCTAGCTGGCAGAGATGAATCTTGGCCTACGGCTTGGCCAAGCTCGAGGCCAAGACTGCTTTTAAGCTCAATTTCTGGTTCCTGCACACTTGAAGGTGGAAGATTAGGATAAACTTTTGGTAATTCATGGCTGTTATAAGTATCAGTATTTGGTTCAAAAAATTCAAGATCAGAAACAATGTCTTGCAAACCATCATTAGCCACAAATTCTTCTTCCTTCAACTTTTCATCAGAATTTTCCCTACTAAGAACACCATCAGAAGGGTTAGCTGCATTTGATTCATAACTCTTATCAGTATCATGTCCAAGGCTGTCCAAAAAGTTGTCACTATGCGTTTTATTAGGATTTTTGTTGGCATCATGCATGTCAATCTTTATTGTTGTACCACAATATTCTAGGGTAATGCGTCCATGATACACATCAATTTTGGCTCTTGCTGTTCTTAGGAATGGTCTTCCTAAGAGTACATCTGTGGATTTGGAAGGTAGGTCAGTGTTCATCTCCACAATATAAAAATCTACAGGATAAACAAAATCATTCACCTGTACCAATACGTTTTCCACAATTCCTTTAGGGAGTATAATAGATCCGTCAGCAAGTTGGATTACTACCCTAGTTTCTTTCATGAGACCAATGTTCAATTTTTTATATTCAGAAAAAGACATAACATTGATACCTGCTCTCAAGTCGCATAAAGCTTTTTCCACTTGTTGGTTACCTATTTTGCATGGAATTGTAAAAGTGCCTTGATCTTCGCATTTTTCTGGGAGTTTTGCCTGTAGGATTGCGGATACATTCTGAGTCACGTTTATTCTCCCATCATCTGCAAGTTTCTTCCTGCTGCTGCACAATTTTTAAAGATATTTAGCATAGCTAGGAACTTTAGCAATTAGATTAAGCATAGGAATATTGACAGCAATTTTTCCAAAAATGTTCATAAATTCCTGTTGCATTTTCTCCCTTTTAGTCTTTGCAGGCCTAGGAGGGAAAGGAGGTGGAATTTCTATCTCTTCTTCTTGAGATACGACCTTCTTACCTGGCTTGGCCATGGGCTTGGCCAAGACTGGTTCTTTCTTTGCTGTTTTTTCTGGAATGTTAAACTTGGCCATGAGCTTGGCCAAGATCGGTTCTGTTTGGATTTCCTCATCCTCCTCATCTTCTTCCTCCTCGTCTAAATTCTTTATCACACTTCCACTTCTGAGATGCATAGCACTCACATTGTGCATGGATAATCTGCCTTGGTTAGGCTGCTGTTTTTGTGACAATTGAGCGATCTGTTTCTGCATCTCTACTAGGCTGTACTGGGTTGCAATCATGAACTTTTGGAGAGTCTCTTCCATAGGTTGGCCAGCAATCTGTGAAGGTTGAGGGGCATGCGGTAGCTGTGGCACAGGAGCTTGACCAGGAGCTTGGCCAAGACGTAGGCCAAGATTCTGTTGTTGAGGGTGCGACATAGAATGTTGAAAATTAATGGGGAATTGTTGCCCCTGGTTGTATCCGTATGCTGCATTCATCTGGACTGGATCACCTGGATGCTGTACCATGTAGCAATTGTGGGTTAGGTGATCCTGCTGTTGGCATATTCCACAAACCATGGCTACCTGTTCTGGAACTCCTGTTGGCTTTGTACCTGTAATGTTAACAGAAATATATTTAACCATGCCAGTTAATTCATTCAGCCTCTGTTCAACATTAATAGCATTAGAAGTGGAAGGAATAGAATTTTTTTCTGAAACAAGATTATTTTGGCAATTATCTGCCATTGTCTGGAGCAACAGTTTGGCTCTTGTAATGGTTAGGTCCTGCAACGCTCCACCAGCTGCTGCATCTACTTTTTCTTTGTTGCTCGGAAGCATCCCATCATAAAAATACTGGATCATCGTTTGATCTGCAACTCCGTGGGTGGGAAAAATCTCTTCCAACTCACGAAACCTTTGGTGATATTCACTGAAACTCTCGTTGCTTCTTTGCAAAACAACAACCATGTTCTTCCTGGCTGTCCCTGCCTTTGTCGCATTCCAAAATTTGTTGAGGAATATATTAGACATCTCAGCCCACATGTTGACGGTGTTGTGCGGCAAGCTGTAAAACCAATTTTGGGCTGCCCCTTCAAGAGAACATGGGAAGGCCTTCAGTTTTGCTCTTTGTATGTTCACTGCAGCAGGTTTCATGATATCACATTGAACGTGTAAATTCCTTAGATGCTTGAACGGATTTTTGTTCGAATGTCCACAGAACTTAGGGAGATTGGCCACCATATTAGTCTTTAAAGACCAATCATTTGCAACAGTTGGCAAGTTGATACAGGAAAAGGTTTCCTGTTCTGCTATTCTGTTCAGTTCCCTCATCGTCGGCTCTGGTTGATTTTCTGCCATGTCTTGGCCGGAGTCTTGGCCAAGATCGTGGTCTAGACTGCAAAACAAAAAAATAAAAACACAAAAATAAAAACAAAAACTACAAAATCGTTAGAAGTCCCCGGCAACGGCGCCAAAATTTGATCGCGCGTCGAACACGTCAAATATAAGTGTATAATAGATATGAAAAAGGGTGTAGAAATACAACTTATCACTTGTCCACAAGGAACTTGTAGATGGTGGTAAGAGGATCGTCCACAGAGACTTCGGGGGATTTGTAGTTCTTGGTTGACTTCCTCGTCACTGAATTTGGTTGGTTGAATCTGAAAATAAAGACAAAACAGAAAGAAATAAAATAGCACAAAACAGTATTGGCCAAAGGCTTGGCCTAGACAGGGGTCAAGACTGAAAACAGTAAAAAGAAGGTTCCCGGTAAGAGCATGAACGGGCTATGTTCTTATGATTCGATCACTGATTCAATGGTGTTCATCTTTATATTTGCAGTGCTGCTATGGATAAGACAACGCCCAACTCAAGTTTACCCTCGGTTGTCAGTCGAGGCCCACGGTTGTCAATCGGGTTTGAGTTGTATTATTCATTTAACTGGGTCTCCCAAGCTAAAATCTGAATTGTCAGTTCTAAACTTGAACAAGGAAGTAAAGAAACCAGAAAATAAATAATTACAAAAAAAGAGATTATTAAGAGTAATTAGATCTCACGAAATAGAAGAAACATAGCTCTCAAGCTCTTACCAATAATGGTGATTAGCTAGATGTACTCATGAATGAATTATAAAAATACTTGCTTGCATAAATAAAATAAATCCGTGGATTCAAAGAATTAAATCCAGGAGCAAGGTACAAAGTGGCGGAAGAGAGGAAGAGAGGAAAGTGTGTAGCGTCCGGAGAAGAGGAGGACAAGTTCAGCTATAAGTAAGCTAAAACTCCTCTGTCCTTCTCCAACTCAATCTCCTAAATAATCTCCTAGATAATCTCCTAATAAATTATCCTGATTTGTTTTGAATAAAATTAGGAATTTAAAATATACAAAGATGGAAGGAGATCCTTGATAGGATTCTTAAATAAATATCTTCTTGATCCTTCTCTTTGTTGCTGGACAGCTGTGATTTGCCAGCTCGCAAGGCCCAAGCGGTTTCCAACGCTGCTGCTCAAAATTCTTCTTTCGCGGATGAGTCTTGGCCGGAGTCTTGGCCTAGACTCTGGTCTAGACTCGGGAAAACAGCTTCAGCGCTCCAAAAATCAGATTCTTCTATAAATTGCCTCCAGACCAGAACTGCTAAGATATGGGAAATACAAGGATAAATCAGTAGGTTTACTGCCCAAATAACAGGTAAATGGATAGTAAAAACATGATGAAATGCAATGTAATCAAATTCCCCACACTTAAACTATGCTTGCCCTCAAGCATACAGACTCAAAGACTCACTAACAAAAATAAAAACACAACAAAAACAGAAAAGACACCAAGACCCCCAGAGTTCTCCTTTCGGTTGTTCACCTCACCATTGAATTTACCAAGACACTTCCCTAAGCGACCCAATGCTAGACTAACAAGGACAAATCAATACCCTAAACAAACCTCATCCAAATGGTATCAAGACATCCTGCTAGATTTTATTTATAATGTATAGGGGTCAAGATTTACCACAGATTTGAGTCCCACCGAGTGCTATTCTATCCAAACGTGCCTAAAGACTAGTGCCATTTAAATCATTTTCAGCAGATTTATTCTCTCTTTTTTTTTTCTATGTCCTTTGTATTTTTACAGACATATGCATCATCATTTTTTTCCTTCTATGCCCTATGTATTTTTACAGGCATATGCATATAGACAGAGCTTGTTCTTTTTGGGCACCCAGAACTTCCACCTTTGCTATATTCTGCTATGACATTCCAGCACCTTTTTATGTCTCACACTAAAACAGATAGAACAACACACTCAAATCAGGCGCAGTAAGCCTAGACACCCTAATGATAGTTAAGGTTTAAGCTATACGTCCTTTAGACCATGTGGATAGTGTTTTTCTAGGTGACATTAGATAATATGCCCCTTAGGCATTGATCAAGTTACGCTCATTCGCTTCCCTGTTACTATAGCATTGTTTCGCCTAGACAAGTGTCTACATGTATTTTCAGTGATGAACTAAACAACCTAAGTTAAAAACTGGGGGCGGTGTACACTCATCAAGACAGACTCAAACAAACATAAAAAGAAAAGAACAAAAATTCATGCAAAACAGACTCAAGACTGGGCATACTTATGCAAAAATAAAAAATAAAAACACAAAAACTGACTCAAAAATATCAATCAATATTCACAACAAAACACAAAACGGACTCTCACAACTGACACCCTCCCCACACTTAAAAGACACAATGTCCTCATTGTGTGGAGAGACAAATAAAAGACGAAAAAAATAAAAAGAAAAGAAAGAAACGACCTGGGGGCAAAAGATAGTCCCATTCAATGGAATCGTAAGCTTTCTCGAAATCCAATTTGAAGAGCAACCCTTGCTGTTTCGTTCTCTGTAAGTAGTGTACCACCTCATTGGCCGTCATCACACAGTCAAGAGTTTGGCACCCTTTGGTGAATCCATGTTGGTTTTCACTGATCACAGTCTTGAGAACCTCACTAAGACGTTTCGCCAAAATTTTCGACACAATTTTATAGTAACTGCTGACCAGGCTAATAGGTCGGAAATCACTAAATCGCCTAGCTCCCTTAACCTTAGGAATAAGCGTCAAAAAAGAGGAGTTCGCACCTGCTGGGAACTTCCCTGTTCTGAAGAATTCCTGAATCAACCTACTGTAATCAACCCCGATAATGTCCCAAGCTCTCTGTAAAAATCAGATAGAGAAGCCATCCGGCCCCGGGACCTTCCGCCCGTCACAACCCTTGACTGCCTCCCAAACTTCAGCTAAGGTTACCTCCTTTTCTAACCCCTCGACTTCCACTTCCCTCAATTTGGCAAACCCCAGATCATGCATCTTAGGTCTATCCCAGCGAACGGAATGGAAAAAAGCCTCAAAATAATGGGAGGCTGCCCTCTTAATTTCCATCGGAGTAGTGAAAGTAGAATCAGCGGTATCAATCACACGGATGTTGTTCCTCTTCGAATCAATCTTAGCCATCCTGTGAAAATAACCTGTATTCCGATCCCCAAGAACATTCCATTTTAATCTATTTTTCTGTTGCCAAAATCTGTCCACATGCATCTGTTGATCCCACACTTTACTTCTGAGGCTATCGTATTCTTCCTGCTCCCCCTGCAACAGAGGACAAAAATCAGCTTGGCGCTCTAGTGCCTCATATCTCACTTGCAGAGTACGCAATGTAGTCTCCACATTGCCAAAAACCTCTTTATTCCATACCCGAATTTTATGCTTCAAGTATTTCATCTTTTGAACCACACGAAAATTACCAGGAAATTCCAACCCCGCTTCCACCCACCAATTTCTAACCAGCTCCTGAAAATCACTGTCCTCCCACCACACCGCCAAGTCTCTAAAAGGTTTCGGTCCCCAGTCTATCGTATCCCTTCTAAGGATCAAAGGAGCGTGATCCGATCCATTTCTGTCCATGGCTGTAAGTTCACAGCTCTGAATGCTGGTGAGCCACCCCGTTTGAACAAACATTCTATCAATTTTGCTTTTGCTACGGGTATTAGACCAAGTGAATCTTCTTCCTTTCAGAGGTATGTCGTACAAACCACATCTGTCCACCCACTCCTGAAAATCCACCATACCCCGCGAGAAACCATCGCCATTCGATCGGTCAGATGGAATAAGAGTTTCATTAAAATCTCCCGCAATCAGCACAGGACGATCAATACTCTCTATTTTGATCGTCAGATCCTCCCATAATTGAATACGAAGGCTGCTAACATTAGGCGCATATACATTAACAATAACACATTTCAAATTGCTCTCAACAAGCTCGCCCTCCAACCAGATGAACCTTTGACCCACCTCGGAATGCTCTAGTTGAAAAACCTTGTCATCCCACAATGTCACTAATCCCCCCGATCTCCCCACAGCCGGTGCATACACCCACCGAGAATCATTATCACTACCTAGACCATTAATAAGGAACTCACCCACAATCTCTCTTTTGCTCTCTTGAAGTAAACACAGCGGCATCTTTTCCCCACAAAATATACTTTTAATGAATCTCTTTTTCCTCCCCGACATCAGACCCCTTGTCGGTGATGGATAGTAAACGACCAATCTCCCATGTCTCAGTCTCTACCATTATGGCCTCTCTTAGTTTATTCATATTTGCAATTTCACTGTCCTCTGCTCGACACACCTCCACTTTTGAAATTGCCGTATCGCTGTCTGTTTGTAGACTCCCAGTAATCTCCTTGAGCCATTTGATTTTTTTCTCCTTTTTGCGCAACGTAACTAAGGGAAACTCCCCCAGCTTTTGGTCACAGGAGCCTTGCGATGCCCGCTTCGTCTGTGATATTTCCTTAACAGTAGCTGCACTATGAAGAGCCTTATCCTCGTGCACCATTGCTTCCTGCTCTACCCAACCCTCTTCAACGGATTCCTCATCCGAATCATCATCCTCCGGTGCCTCTTCAATCATCCAATAGAGGCTGGAGATCACCCCCAGCATGGGTTCCTCGTAACAGCTCACTGTGTAATTAATACTCTCTACTTTTACCTTCATATCACCCTTAACATGTGGCAGATCCGTTGAAATAAGAACCCTTGCCATGTCTAGCCTCTTATGATCTAGAGTATTCTCATCTATCACCACTAGGTTCCCCCACTTCGCTCCAATCTTCTTGAAAGTCTCGCTGCCCCAGCACTGAACCGGGGTCCCAACACATTGAATCCAACATAGCCTACCCACTTTTGACAGTCCCTCTGACCATGGAACCAGCTTGGAGAATAAACCACACTTACCCTCATTGATATTGCTCATTGCTTCCTCCAAGTCAACCTGATTCACAAATTCAATCCAAACCAGGCCACGACCAAGAACTCTAGGTACGCAGTTCCATCCCCTCTCAAGAACCAATTCTCTAATTTCCGGGAGGTCATCTAATTTCCGTAAAACACCTACTACACTTCGAGATAACCAGTCCTTATTCTCTTCCGGGATCGATAAATATACGACCTCCCCATTACCTCCTACCTCTACACCATTAGCTGAATAATTCCCGGAACTATTGTCAAGGGGCTTATCAAGCTCAGTCGTAGCCCCTGTCCCTAGCCGAAGAGAACTACCATCCGCTTTAACTTGCACATTAATGGGGCGATTCCAAACTTTTTCTTGTCTGCATTCAACAGGATTCCTTCCCCACTCCGATTTCGGCTTCACCTTACGATTTAAAGGGACAGAACCAGGTCTCCTAATTCTTTCACGACCCAAGTTGGCCCTGATGGCCGAAGCCCCAATGTGCTGGCGATCTAGCGCTAGTTCCATATCAATCCGATTCTCAACCCAGTCGAACCGAATAAACCCAAATCGTTTCCCATGTCTGTTCCTTCTAAATGGGATAAACACGTCGAATATCCTCCCAAATGGCGGCAGCCTCCACCTCTAAGTTACCAAATATCTGAGTGCACGTTGATCCACATGCTGTGGAAGGTTTTCCACGTAGTACGAGATCGTCGGCGCAGCAGCCTTCACGGCTCCCCACGGAAACAACATAAGGATGGAGCAGTAGGGAGGGAAGAAGCAAAAACACCCCTGACACAGACTTTTTACTGAACACCTTGCAGTCCTCTTCCTTCAACACAAACTTCAGCCACCACTTCACCCCACACCCCAGAAGAGCAAGATAAACAGAACCCGAAAACAAATCTGCAAGGAAACCAAAAGGGCCCACGAAGTCCCTTCAAACCAAACCAAAAGAAGAAGAGAAACTTACCTTCAGTCCGTAGACAGAGATGATTGAAACAAACAGGAATTAGAATGTTTCACGCCAGATACAGTGGGTATGCTGGTGTTTTGTGTGACATCTGAGAGAGGCAAGATGTCACTAAAGAGCTCCGGCAGTAGTGGGCTGACCGGAGGGGAGCCCTCTCGAAGATGGAAGCACTGTTGCAAAGCTAGATCTCGGAGTTTTGTTAAAATACCCTTCAATTAAATACCAAATAAAATCCCGACTTTGTGAAATCCAGATTCAAATCAATTAATTAAAGATGAAGTATGTATAAATATGCGGTGTCAATGCCTATCAACGACAGCAACAGCTAGGCATCAGGGTTGAGGGTGAGGATGATAGCAGCAGTGTATTGTGGTGTGGTGGTGTTACAGCTGCTATTGTTTGGGGGATCAAATGGGATAGCTGTTATATATATATATATATATATCGTGTCGGTGTTTTATAATTTATAATTTTTTTATGGTAGTGTCGGTGTCTGTGTCGTATCCGATATCCATATTAATATTCGTGCTTTGCAGAGAGAGAGCCAATAGGCCGAATACCAAACATTGCTGCCGTTTTATAAGGGAAGGCAAAAGGATAAGAATCATTTAGTTTTAAGCTAGGAGGGGAGGGGGGAAATGTTCATCCTTTTTTTTAATATGCAGAAGTTTTATTGAGAAAGGTCATGAGAACATGACAGTAGCAAAACTAACAAACTGCCAACAGCAGCCAAGACCCCCACAAACACCCCAACGCCACCCAGAAAAGGATAGACCAACAAGTCACATCCTACCAAGGCTGAAAAACATTACACAAGACTAACAAGGAGATCCTACGAAGGCTACACCAGCACAGAAGCTACACCAGCAAAGAAGATCCTAACACGGTTGAAAAACACTACATACGACTACACCAGCAACACAGCTACATCAGCAGACCAGCAGTTATGTCTCTGGCTGTAAACTAAGTAGCCAAATCGGGGATTGGATCATGTCAACCATGCTGTACACAAACGTTCTATCTTTGCTCTTCAGCCACCAATGCCATAGGGAAAAAATCCTATTCATAGTCCGCGACTCATTATAAATCTTTTGTCTGAAAACAACCTCGTTACGTGTCTTCCATAAGGTCCAGATTACCGCATAAACACAAGGTTTGTCACGTCCTATGAATACTCTTGTTCCCACCAGGTAAAAAACTCCCCCACATTTGCCAAAAATCAGCCACGTTACGCGGTGGACAGCCTACCACCCTCAACCAACGCCAAATGCTCATCCAAATCCCCCTAGCCGTCTCACACTGCATGAATAGATGATTAACATCCTCAGGCCCACTATTACACATTGGACAATTATTCATGTCAGTCGTAATCATACTACGCCTCTCCAGGAAAGATCGAGTTACTATCCTTTCCCTTAAAGTTAACCACCAAAAGAACTCCACGCGGTAGGGGACTAGACTTGTCCAACAAGACCGAAACAGCGGGACTCTCTCGTACTTGATCTCTTCCCATTTCATGTACCCCGAATGGACCGTGTAATTCTTCGACGGGTCCAAATCCCAGGCGATCCCAGCTTGCTGCCCGTCCCTGTAGGGAGCAGGTAACCTTTCTCGCAGACAGTTCCATTCATCACTCTCCCAAGCAAACAGACCTCTTCTCCACTCTCCTTGCTACTCCCACACATCACCATTCCACTGCCCAAACTCCTTCACGACTCCACCTTGATTACTGGACAGGTGATATAAACGGGTATGAATCAAAGCCAAAGGCTTCTTACCAGCCCAAGGATCCCACCAAAAGGTCGTGTCACTCCCTTCCCCCGCTTTTACCACTACATGGTCATACCATATATCAAAGAATTCGCTACCACGACCACAAACCCTCAGGATATCCTGCCAAATCAACGAAAATTGACCTTCTCTTCCCTGCCACAAGTCTCCAATGGAGCGGATGTTGTGTTGTCTCCTAATGATGTCTGCCCAAATTTTTCTACTCCCCTTTAACAAATCCCACACCCATTTGAACAACAAGGTAGCATTCCGCTCTTGCATCTTTCCTATTCCCAGACCCCCATATGAGGTAGATCTCGCAGCGTCCTCCCACTGCACCTTGGCCAAGCCCTTCTTATTTTCCCTACCACTCCAAAGGAAGCGCCGCATCACCCCTTCACATTGGCTCGCTACTGATTTCGGCATCCTGTAGATAGACATATTATATATCGGGACACTCGCTAAAGCAGCCTTAATCAAAGTCACACGTCCGCCAATCGACAAAAGATGTCCCTTCCACGTAGCTAATTTTTTCCGCATCTTTTGAACAACGAATTGCCAACTCGAAATTCTTCTCGGATTAAAACCTACCACCGATCCCAAATACTTAAACGGAAGTGACTCATATTTACATCCCGCTCTCGTCGCTAGCATACTCCCAACCTGCTTGCTCAAATTAACCCCTACCAGGGTACTTTTGTGGGAGTTTACCCGAAGCCCAGAGTATGCGTCAAACCACCTCAAAACACCCTTAACACCTTGAATTTCGTCCTCCTTATTACTCACCAACACCAAGGTGTCGTTCGCAAATTGTAAGTGACTCAAGTTCCACCCAGCAATCGGATTCCCTATCCCTCTCAAGATCCCCACCTCCTCAGCTCTAACAAACAGACGATGTAACCCCTCCGCTGCTAGATTGAAAAGGAATGGAGACATGGAACACCCTTGCCTTAGACCTATCCCCACATCAAATTGACCTGACGGCGAGCCATTGATTAAAACCGAACACTTATTTGTACTAATACATTGCTGTAT
Source organism: Viola odorata (assembly GCA_963691705.1). Classification (NCBI taxonomy): domain Eukaryota; kingdom Viridiplantae; phylum Streptophyta; class Magnoliopsida; order Malpighiales; family Violaceae; genus Viola; species Viola odorata. Next base: position 78,005,612 of record OY829537.1, read on the forward strand.
CCAGCGCCTCTATTTCTCCCCAAACCCCATATGCCTCATCACGTCCTCTAGATAATCCCATTCAATGGAGTCATACACCTTCTCAAAATCCAGCTTGAAAAGCAATCCTTGTTGTTTCATTTCCTGCAGATAATGCACGACCTCATTGGCTGCCATGACACAGTCTAAAGTTTGTCGACCTTTGATGAACCCATGTTGGACCTCGCTAACCACTGAAGTTATAACCCCACTTAACCGACGCGCCAAGGCCTTGGAGACAACCTTGTAATAGCTGCTGACTAAACTTATGGGTCGATAGTCAGAGAAACATTTTGCTTCCGGAACCTTAGGGATAAGAGTCAAAAATGAAGAATTTGCCCCCGCCGGGAAATTCCCCGTCCTAAAAAACTCCTTAATCAGCTTGCAGTACTCTTCCCCAATAACCTCCCACGCCTTCTGCAGGAAACCTAAAGAGAACCCATCCGGACCAGGAGTTTTATTCCCATTACAGTCTTTGATCGCCTCCCAAATTTCTAAATCAGAAACCTCCCTTTCCAACCCTGTCACTTCCTCTGCACTCAATTTTGAGAACCCCAAATCTGGAATTTTTGGTCTGTTCCACTGAACCGATCGAAAGAACCCTTCAAAGTGCTGAACAACAGCCCTTTTAATGTCCATAGGCGTGCTAAAAGTTTCATTCGACACGGCAATCTCCCTAATCTGATTTTTCCACATAGCAATCTTAGCCATTCTATGAAAATATCCTGTGTTACGGTCACCCTGCACATTCCACTTGGCTCTATTCTTCTGCTGCCAATACTTATCAACTCTCTCCTGTTGAGTCCAAACCTGAACTTTAATGGAACTTAACTCCAGTTGTTCTTCCTGAGATAAAGCACGGTCGTCTGCCATCTGATCCAACTCCTCAAGACGCCTCTGCGTATCTTTCAACCGGTTTTCTACATTGCCATAAACTTCCTTATTCCAAAATCGAATCTTTTTCTTCAGATAGCGCATCTTTTGTATTACCTTGAATCTCCCTGGGTATTCACTCCCTGCTTCCACCCACCAGCTCGCCACCAAGTCATTAAATGTGCCATCCTCCCACCAAATATCCAAAACACGGAACGGTTTTGGGCCCCAATCGATCCTCTCATGTCTAAGGATTAGTGGCGTATGATCTGACCCGTTCCTCTCAAGCGGAGTAAGCACACAGTCTCTAATTACATTCAACCACGCAGCTTGTACGAAAATTCTATCAATCTTACTTCGACTAATAGCATTAGCCCAAGTGAACCGTTTACCTACCAGCTGAATGTCCTGTAAGCTATGTTTATCCACCCAATTCTGAAACGCAATCATTCCCCACGTATACCCCGCCTCCTGAAGCCGATCACTGGGAGCCAAAATCTCGTTAAAGTCTCCTACTACCAACACAGGAATCCTAGCGTTCTCAATTTTACGACCCAATTCCTCCCAAAGCTGCTCCCTACGGAATACATCATTAGAAGCGTAAACATTCAAGACAGCGCATCTCAGATTACTGTTCGTAAGGATACCTTCTACCCATATAAATCTATCCCCAATTTTAGTTTGTTCCAATTGGAAAAATCTAGAATCCCATAGCGAAATAAGACCCCCCGATCTTCCAACCGAGGGAGCACAGGCCCAACCAGTATCTAAATCTCCCCCCAACGCTTGGACAAGAAACTCATCCACAACATCACACTTACTCTCTTGGATCAAACAGAACGTCACCCTATCTCCCTGCAAAATACTCTTAATGAATCTCCTCTTCCTGATCGATTGTAATCCTCTACAATTCCATGAAAAAACCTGAGTCATTTATACATGGATAACACGCACTACACCAGTCACCTACCTACGGACATTGTCAAGTTCCGCACCAAATCTCTCTTGGTCAAACGATCTAAGTGCTTGTTCATTAACCTGATCCGTGATCGAAAGTTGTCGTCCAATCTCCCATACATCCGTTTCAACCATAATGTTATCGGCCAACTTATTCATAAGCCTAATGTCACTATCCTCCGGCCTAAACACTTCTTTTCTCAAATCCATCGAGGTGTTTGTTGTATGTAAACTGCCTGTGCCATTTATAATTCGTTTGACCTTGTTTCCCTTCCGCCTCCTTGTCACAAAAGGGAATTCCTCCACATCCGATAGATTGGTCTCTCTCACCATTGTTGCACTATTTTGATCGTTGGCTTCCATATACTCCTCTTCCTCCTGTTCCTCAGACTCCATACCTCCCTCTGAGCTCTCTTCTGCCTCTTTAACTCCGCTCATCCAATCGCGATTCGTTATCCCCCCTACATAGGTTCCTCAAGACAACTGACTATGTATATTTTATCCTCTACTTTTACCCGGATATCCTCCTTAATTTGTATGCTATTCGTCATGATGAGCATTCGTGCCACATCAAATCTCTGCCGCGCGACTGTATTCTCGTCAACTACTACTAATTCCCCCATCTTTTTCCCAATTTTTTCGAAAGTCTCAAAGCCCCAACATTGAATCGGTATCCCTGAGCATTGAATCCAACATAGTCTCCCTGCCTTTGTTGCAACCTCAGTCCAAGGTACCACCTTGGAAAACAAACGTTGCCCTCCCTCATTGTTATTGGTGAGCGCCATCTCTATATCTTCTTGCCTATCAAATTCTAGCAAAACCAAACCCCATCCAAGGTTCTTTGTTTCACAAATCCAACCCTCCTCGGTTACCAGCTCCTGTATCTCCGGTATATCCTCAATCTTACGAAGCACACCTACTACACTTCGTGATAGCCAATCCTTATTCCCTGAGGGAATTTCCAGTTCAATCACGTCCGAGTCCTCCCTCTCCTTCACCTCGTTCTCTCTTATTTTCTTTTCCTGACCATCACTACCTATCGCAGCCCCGTCTCTTCTTAACGATCTTCCTGTCTCTATTTCCTGTTGTCCCATATTCCCGTATTTCACTACATGTGCCCACGATTCTCCATCTGTTCTTTTTGGTTCAGGTTTCCTCCAGCCCTCATTGCGAACGTTATGGACCTGAATACCACGTACCTCTGCCTTGCGTTCCTGTCCCACTAATCCCAAGTCCCTACTCTCAAATCGCCCAAGGTTCGCCCTAATTGCCGAAGCTCCTATGTATTGTCGATCAAGAGCTAGTTCCATGTCAATCCTATTCTCCACCCAATCAAAACGCACAAAACCAAAGCGTTTTTCGGCTTTGTTTCTTCTACTCGGTATGAATACATCCACTACTCTTCCAAATGACGGCAACCTCCGTCTTTGTCCAACCAGGTATCGCAGTGCCCTTTGATCGACATGAAGAGGGAGGTTTTCCAAATAGTATGTGGTCACCTGAGTCGAAGCCCTACCTGCCGCCATATGTCACAGCAAATTGATATGCGGATCAGAGAAGGGAAGAAATTTCACTCCGGCCACAGTGGGTGTGCCGGTGTTTGGGGGGTAGCCTCTGGCCGCAGTGGGCAAACCGGAGGGGGGTATGGTTAGGGTTTTTTTACAATTTGTTTATTTGGAGAAAGTTATTTTGTGGGAAATCTTCATCCTTAAAACAAAAAATGTAAAAACCATCTAAATTTGACATGATGAAGTTTAAGATTTGAATGGTTCGACGCATGTCTATTTGCAGCGTAACTACATATAAGGTTGGTGAGTTCTTCTTTTCTTTACCAAGGAAAAAACAATTATTTTGAGAAAAAATACCAAAGATATTAATTGAGATATATTAATTAAGTTATAGGTATCATTTGATATTTCATCGGTATAAAGAGCATACGAATTATGAACAAAAGCAATTATACTTACTCATAATCAAGATATTACTAAATACATAAGCGTTTGGTTCACAGAATGTTACTTTCCCCCTTGAAATCTCTCTCCCGGGAGAATGATACCCGAGAGAGTGATTGAGGGGAATGTTAGTTTTTTGTCTTTGGTTGGGATTTAAGATTCCCCGGAAAGTAACATTATTGTGTTTGTTTTGTACTTGAGAATCTTGAAGAAAAGTAAGAAAAATAACTACTTTATCCTTTTCTATATTTGTGTTTTGTTATCTTGTTAGATGTATAATTATTCTTTTTTATATATATTGTGCTACACAGTTTCCTCTAAACACGTTAGACTCTCTCTCTATTTAATTGTCTATCTTTCAACAATCAAAATATCAAATGAGCTTGCTTTATAACTATGGTTTTTTGCAGGTTAAGGAAAATGACAAATGACATAACCTTCGTATTAGAGTCCTTGCAAAATTATAACAAAGTATGACACATATTGTTCTAGCAATGCAAAAAAATATAACTGCAACAATAGATACGTCTAGGATCGAGATTTCTTGGATGATTTGTTCCCGTTCCTAGCCGTATTTTCTTCTACCTATTATTATTTACATCATTTCTATGTAATTTTTATGTGATTATTATAATTTTGATGTAATTATTCTAATTTTTATGTAATTATTCTAATTTTTTTATGTAATTAAAATAAATTTTATTTAATTAATTATAATTTTTATGTAATTAATATAATTTTTATGTAGTTAATATAATTTGACGAAGTTTTAGAAAACAGAGAAGGAAAAAGACGCTTTATTAGGTTATTTTTTATAATTAGTTTTGGACAAATATGTCATTTAATAAAAAAAATTAACTTTCTCTATAGGGGGAATCACTCTCCCCACCCCCTAGCCAAGGAATCACTTTCCCCCATTTTTTGGAAAGTCAAGGCGGTCAAGGAAAGTTAGATTCCAGGGGAGAGTGATTCCTTGTCGCAACCAAACGCAATAAAATTCGGAATCTCAGATTCCTGAGTCACTTTCCTCCTTGATTCCGCGAACCAAACGCTACCTGAAAAGTTATTCATAACATGTTACGTTCTTTTTCTAATATCACTCTAAAATTATTCTTTACTAATTAATAATAAACCCGCGAGATACAGGTACTATGACAATATAAAAATTATGTGGTAATTTGTTTTTTGTAGTTTAAAAGAAAGTCACCTAAAAATTTTAATTCCTTCATACGATGTCATGTATCATCACTTTGATACCTTAAAATTTGACACATGTAATAAAAAGAAATACAAATCTTTCGTAACTTTAAAACTTTTTGGGTTAGACTATTTAATTTATTTAATTTTTATAATTAATTTTTTAATATAATTTAATTAAAATGTAAGTGGTGGAATTTAAAAAAAGAATGGTTTAAGAATTTAAAAAATTACTCTACCATGATTTTTTTGTATAAATATTCACAAATCTATGATTTATTGTACATTTCTATTAGATGATAGCATATTTCACAAGATCAGTATCACTCTCTCCTAAGTTTAATTTTTAATTTTTAATTTTATTTTTCAAACATTCATCATCCCCTTTTCTTCGCAACAAAGCAACTTTTTCGTCATCTTCATATTCTTGCTAATTGTTTTAGATTTGTTTATATGACCTTTTACTTCTCTCATAAATTTACATATTAACTTCTAATTTTTCAAGTTCTTGATTTCATATAAAACTTCAGATTTATGTATGATTTTTTTTATTTGATAGACGGAGGTAAAATTTGAACCTAGTTTGTCTCTCTATTAATACCTTTGCTACCAGCTGGGCAATTGGCTAGATTTATATATGATATTGTTGCTAATCATAAATCTGACGCAAAATCTTTTGATACATATAGGACGGGTAAGCGATGAAGCGACAAGAATTTGTAGGCTTGTCTGCAGTTAGATAAGTTTAGACCATACAATGTGGCTCAAAACGCTATAAAGAAAATGCACATGATTGTATTTCCTCAAATGCATCCATTACATTGTTATTCTAAATCGAACATTCCATAAAATATTACGAAGAACTCACAAGGATTGTCAAGTATGCTTTCGAAAGCAAATCACTCAAGTAGTATTCATGGGATCAAGGTCTATTGCTTGGCACTTCCTATTAGTCATCTCTTTTATGCAGATGATTGTATCATTTTTACAAGATCGATATTGGTGAAAGCTGAGATGATGAATAAAATACTACGGGACTATGAGGCAGAAAGTTAATCTGGACAAATTAAAAGTTACGTTTAGTTAAAATGTGTCGGTGGTGGCTAGAAGTACAGTGCAACAAGTCCTTGGGGTGCAATTGGTGAATCGACACAAAAATATCTTAGTTTACTAGTGGCGTTTGGAAGTTCAAAAAAACAAATAATTAGTGATTTGAAGGATCGTGTACGTAAAAAATTGATTGGGTGGAAGGAGAAAAATATATCCCAAGCTGGGAAAGAGGTACTTCTAAAATCAGTGACGCAGGTGTTCCCGACATATCTTATGAGTTGTTTTGAGCTATCGGTTGGAATTTGTGATGAGATGGAAAAACCTATAAGGCGGTATTGGTAAGGGTGCATAAATAAGGATCGGAGAGTATATTGGATCTCATGGAATGTCCTTTGCAAGTAAAAAAAGAATGGAGGGATGGGGTTCCTTAAACTCAAAGAGTTTAACCTCCCATTGCTTGCGAAACAAGGTTGGAGGATTATATAAAAACCAAATTCTCTATATGCTCGAAGGCTAGGTATTTTCCTAATGGTGAGTTCATGGATGCTAATCGGGGCAATAATCCAAACTATATTTGGCGAAGTTTCCTAGCAGGTAGAGTTGCTCTATGGGATGAGTGTAGGTGGCAGATTGAAAATGGAGAAAGAGTGAGTATTTGGCATGATCTATGGATTATGTCGAATAAGAATGAGATTCCTATTACTCACAATTTTAACCTCCATAATGAGGTTAGAGCTTTGATTAGTGAATAGTTTGGAGAGGGAGATAGGAAGACAATTTTATCAATCCTGATTAGTCTTTTTCAACCTCTGGATTGCTTGTTTTTGGAAATACACAATGAATGGCATGTACTCAGTTAGGAGTGGTTATCATGCCTATGTTGAGGGATGATTCTAATGATGGGTTCCATCAGACGAAATGACAACATGGTGGACTTTCTCGTGGGGCTTTAGATGTCATTGAAGTTTAAAAATTTCATATGAAAAGTTGTACATAATGGACTTGCAACCAAAATAAAATGGAGAACGAGTGAGTATTTAGCATGATCTATGGATTATGTCGAATAAGAATGAGATTCCTATTACTCACAATTTTAACCTCCATAATGAGGTTAGAGCTTTGATTAGTGAATAGTTTGGAGAGGGAGATAGGAAGACAATTTTATCAATCCTGATTAGTCTTTTTCAACCTCTGGATTGCTTGTTTTTGGAAACACACAATGAATGGCATGTACTCAGTTAGGAGTGGTTATCATGCCTATGTTGAGGGATGATTCTAATGATGGGTTCCATCAGACGAAATGACAACATGGTGGACTTTCTCGTGGGGCTTTAGATGTCATTGAAGTTTAAAAATTTCATATGAAAAGTTGTACATAATGGACTTGCAACCAAAATAAATTTGGTTTGATGTCATATTCTGGAGGATTCGTTGTGTTCATGTTGCTTGCATGAGGAGGAGACAATTGACCATCTATTGCTTATATGTTCATTTGCTCGGCAAATTTGAGAACTAACACCCTTATCGCCACTTTTAACCTTCTACCCTAATGAGTCATTCTTTGGGTGAATTCTTTGGATAAAGAACATTTTGACGACTAAGGAAATAGAGAAATGTTGTTCAATATTATGGGCTTTGTGGAATTCCAGGAATAGTCGTGTCTTTGAACAAGAAATGGATAGTCCAACAGTGGTGCTTGCTAGGAGAGCAAGGTTGTTGGTAGATTACAGGAATGTCAACAGATCAAATGATCATGAGGGATTGAGTTATAACCAAGGTGTAGTTCCTAGGTGGATTCCTCCGCTTCGAAATAGAATTTTCTTAAATACTGATGCGACAATTCGACCAACTTCGACAAGCCTTGGAATTGTTGTCCGGGACTACCTAGGGAATTGTCTTTTCTGCGTAGCTTTGTCTATTCCGATTACATATGAGGTCTCAACTGTTGGAGAAATAAAGACTAACCCGGATCTCTCTTAATGGAATGATACTGTCCGCTTTGGGTCTGAGCCCGCACGGTTTTCACAAAAGGCCTCATTCCATTAAGAGGATCAACTCCTCTTATATTTAGTCTTTCTCTCCCATTTCTTTCCGATGTGGGACTTTGTTCGCACACCCCAACAATCTCCCCCTCGAACTAAGTACCACAGAGCCAACCACATTGGGCTCACCAATCTCCCCCTTCGAACCTCTCGGCCTGGAGAACCACCGTACTTTTCAAGTTCGGCCAGGAGATTCACAGCGTGCCACCCACATCAAAGCCCAATACTCAGGCCCAGCCGAACCTTCGGCTCCGCTACCATTTGTTGGAGAAATAAAGACTAACCCGGATCTCTCTTAATGGAATGATACTGTCCGCTTTGGGCCTGAGCCCGCACGGTTTTCACAAAAGGCCTCATTCCATTAAGAGGATCAACTCCTCTTATATTTAGTCTTTCTCTCCCATTTCTTTCCGATGTGGGACTTTGTTCGCACACCCCAACATCAACTGCTGGGGTTTGATGATTCAGAATGCTCTATAATTGACAATATCTAACTATATTGTTGCTATTGAAGTTCAGTCAAACTGTTTAGAAATTATTAATGCAGTTTGAGCATCGAGTCTTTTTCTGTCAGGGGTGGGCTTGGTAGTACAAGACATCCAAGCTCAGTCCAATTTCTTCTTGCATTGTTCATTTACGTATATTTGTAGTGTAGGAAATTTTGTTGCTCATACTCTTACTAAAAGAGCTTTGTCTTTCGGTTTGTATGAATTGTGGTCTAGGAATGCCCCACTTTTATAATCTTATGTAGTTGCAGAGTGAAAGTCCAAATTGATTTTTTTTTTTAAATATGAAGAGAAAATCTTATCGATGATAATTTTAAATTTCATTTTTCTCTTGATTAGATTTTGTATTTATTTATTTTTATTTTATGTATTTAATTTGTGAAAATCAATATCTATATAAATATAAAAATTATGTGGTGAAACTCTCATAGTGGTTTGAGAGGAAGCCACATAGGAGCCCTAAAATCCTCTCACTATGTCATGTGTCATCCTTGGATATCTTAAGGATTAACATATACTCTCTCTATCCTCTAAAAAAATGACTTTCAACTCACTTTCACAACAATTAAGGTAATGATTAATTTTTATTTTCTATGTGTTTCTAACTAATTACTCTCAATCGTTTTATTAACTACACCCAATCAACACTAATTTTAATTCCCTAATACATTTCAAGGACAAAGAAAAATGATTAGGACGTCATTTATTTAAGAACGGAGGGAGTAACATAATATTTTTAAATTTCACACAATTTAATAACAATAACTTTCATCAATCCTATTAATTAAATAAGTTAAAAACTTTTAGGTTGCACTATTAAATTGAATTAATTGATATAATTTAATTTATTTATATAACTTGAATTTATGATTTAAGTTATAAAATTTTAAAGGATTGAACTTTTATAACATAAAAAATCACACAATTTTATATATAAAAGTTCACAAATCTCTCATTTTGTTCACAAATTTTCATTATATATAATATTAAGAGATTGTAATGGAAGCTTAGGTTAGTTTCACTTTTAACTTCATCAAATTTTATAATTCTTTACCTTATATTTACCTTCTATAAATTTAGTTGTGGATATTTTTATGTATTATATAAAAATGATGTGTTTTATTTTAATATTTAATTTAAATACAAAATGATGTGTTTTATTTTAATATTTAATTGGGCAAAAGACGTTTTGGCACTCAATTTTTAGAGGTTAAACATTTTGGCACCTAACTTTAGGGGTCAGTTAAAATGGAACCCAATTTTTTTACCGTTAGACACTTTGGCATCCAACATTGATGCGAATCCACGCATACCTTTACCACCGAATGGACCAATGACTCGGGCGAGGAGCAAGGAGTTGCAGGCGAGACTCTCTCAGCTTATCTACAAGGAGCTACAGTGCGAGACGCTCATCGACGAAGCTATTCTACGCGAGAAGAGCCCGCGCCTAGTGACGTTGCTCATGGTTCAGGCTGGATATAACGTGATCACGCCATCCCTAGGAGTGATCACGCCCGACACAACAGCTAGCGTGACTTGAAGGCTGACGATAACATTATAACGTTATCCCTTGACGTTATAACGCCCAAAATAGAGGCAAGAGACGCGCTGAAGATGGTGATCCCGTTATCACGCCATCCCTAGGCATGATCACGCCTACGACGACCAGTTTTGCGTTAAAGTGGAAACTTCAGACTTTCTCTTATTTTGATTAGCCTTTTTATTAATTAATTAAATTAGTTTGGATTTATTTTAATTAATTAATTAGAAGTTCTATAAAGGAAAGGATTCTTATTGTAAGGATTTAGGGTTTCTCCTGTTTAAAGGAGCCACCCTCTTCATTATTCTTTTACGTTATCTTGAAATAAAAACCAGAGAGTTTTCTTGTTCTTTGTGATCCTTGTCCCTCATTGAGTCCGGATACTCGATTAGGATAGCAAGTAAAACCCAAAAATGCATTCCATTGAGTCGTCGCCCAAGGTTGATATTCATAGGTTGAATATAGGCCGCGAGATCGAATCAAGAACCTCACTTGAAATCGATTAGGTTGGTTGACACAGGTTGTCCTCAGGTCTAAGCTCGTACTTGTTGAGTTTATTTTCCGCATTCGAAATCCAAGCCTAGAACTAGATCGGGAATTACTTGTTACGCAACCTACGCAACTAGGATCGTATCAGTTAGTAGCGGAGTAAAGGCGTTCTCAGGTTTGGTATCTATCGTTACGTTTACAGTTGTCGCACCCCCTTTTTCATTGAAAATGAGTTTAAGGTTCGGGACGGATGCTAAGCATAAATGGATGCTCGGATAATGCAATGAAGTCGCCACCCTATTTTTCTAAGGTTTAGGGAACCTAAGCGTCATGGCATAAAATAAAAAAACTAAGGTACAATTGGTCTAAACCAAAGAACGAAGGTTCGAGATCGTTTTATGGACTTGGGAAGGTGTTAGGCACCCAAGTCACATCCTTAAAAAGGTTACCGGTAAAAAGGTGTTTGAAAAACAATTTTGATATACAAAGATATGTTTAATGATCGAAGCATGTCAACCAATTCCTCCCACGGAAACGGGCGACTTTCCAATCATTTACATAGGCCAATGATCGAAGCATGCCAACCGAATCCGCTTACAGAATTGGGACACTTTCCGACTACTTAAACATTTTTGACATGATTTGGGCCCTCAAAGGTGACGTTACATCTTAGCATATTTCGTAGGGACAAGTTATTTCCGATTGGGACACGAAGGACGGGGTTGTCGTTTGTTCGTTATGCTAGAGCGGACGTTCCCCCTTTTTATCATCGGGCCATGCATGATTAATTAAATAGGTGATCCTATCATGGATAAATACTAACATCGTACCATTTTTCGTGATTACAAATAATCGAATGGGATTTGAAGCCACCATGCTCAATTATCAAATATATTGCAATTAATTTCATGGCATAAGAAAGCAAGTCATTTAAACATATAAACATGTGGATGGATTTTATCATGCATATAATTATGAGTTTTTTAGCATTTTTAAATAACTTGGATAATATTTACAAAAGACATTAAATAAATAAAAGAGACTATAGAAAACGTACTCGCGTTGCGTGATCTTGATCTTCCTTGCAAATCGAGAGTGTTAGTAAAGGTTTGAAAGTAAATAAATAATAAAGAGCACATGCAACATTTGTTTAATTTGACGAATAAATATTTAAATAAACATGATAAACAAATAAACATTTTATTTCGTGCCAAGTAAACAAATAATTAAACATAAGAAACAAGTAAACAATTAATTAACATGGCAAACAAGTAATCAATTAGTTCATTTATTTCATATGAGCAATTTATAATTATTTAAACATGTCATAATTAATATTTGATTTATTTATAACATGCAAACATATTAATTATTTCATAATAATTTAAACATGGCATATGCTATTATTATCATATGAACATACGAGCATTTCATACGATTTATATAAAGCATTTAAACACATGAACATTTTAACATCTTTTAAACACGAAAATAAATAGCATACGAGTATTTCAATTTATTTAAACATGTTATATAGGCATACAAATATTTTTTTTATCATTTTAACATATTATATAAGCATGCAAACGTTTTACATAATTTTTGACGAAAAATAAAATGAACGAGTTCCACGTTGGAAATTTGGACATTAAAAAAATGGGCTTGACTTGTAATTTAAAACAAAATGGGCTTGGCTTTGCCAAGCCCATCACCTTTCTCACTTAAAACTCCCGCCCATCACCCTTCTTCTTCCTCTCTTCTTTTCTCTCACGTCGCCGACGCCATGGCCGGCGACTCAAGCTACCCAAACTTGTTTTATCAACCCAAATTTGACTCAGATAAATCAATCAACATGCCAATAACTCAATCAAGCAAAAACAGTAATGAAAATGCAAGAAGAACACAAGCAATTTTAAGGAAAAAGAAGCATGCTAATTAAATAGTTTTTGAGCAATTAATTAGCTAAAGGAACAATCAATTAAATTAAGGCAAGGGAAGTGAACTTAACATGATATCAAAGCATTCTAAGCATGTTTAAGCATTTAAATAATGCATTAAGAGGAAAAACGAAAATTAAAAGAGAGAAGCTAGAGAGAGAAGCTTACTTGTCCAGGAGAGATTTTAGCCAAGAAGGTAGTGCAAGAAATGGAGATTAAGGGGAAGATTTGGTGCCCTTTGTTTGTTGCATGAAGCTTGCTATTTATAGAGGAAAGATCAAGGTGGAGTCGGTTTGCACATGTGGTTGCAAACCGACGGGGAAGAAAAATCTTGGGTGATGATGAGCTCTAGGCCGGAATAGTGAGCCAGGGAGAGTTTCTTATGGCCTTGGGTGAGCGGATGGGACATGGAGATGATCCAAATGAGTTGGCGAGGAGGTGGAGGATTTACATGCATTTATGTGGTATTTATCCTATTTTTTGGCACGAACGAGATATTTTGGTACGAGCAAATTCGTGCGAAAGTGAAAATAAATCCGAGTCGAGGAAACCACGACGTATAGAAAAATAAGACGAGAAAACTAGTATACAGTGAAGAAATGCAAAACTTGATTCAACGCATTTATTTTCTCTTCCGGAAATGTTAAAAGTCCGGACGCAAAATAAATGACCTTACAACAAAAATTGAACGAAACCAAACTCGCTCGTGTGAAAGAGAAAAATAGTACGTAATTATCAATTTAAGAAATTACGCGTTCGACCCACGGTCCGAGGAAACTTACTCGGGACCAAGAAAAGTTCGAACGAAAAGACAGTTGAAAATACGAAAAAATTAAAAAGACACGAAATGGCACAGAATATTAAAAAAACTAGCCTAGGACCAAGAATCGACAGAAATTTGACCTAGATGAGCTATTAATGCGATAAACGTTAAAATACGTAAAAGTGATAACGTGAAAAATCCAAAATCGGGTAGCAACAGTTGCTCCCTCTTTACTGTCTGATCAAAAATAAAGTGTAAATGAAATTTTTGATAAGCAGTAAAGACGGTTGCCCAAGTATTTACCACATTTTGACGATGCAGAATGATATGTTTTGAAAAGGGTGTGTTGCTACCCGATTTTTTGACTTTCCATCACAACCTTTACGTTTTGCCATTTTTTAGCTTGTCTAGATCAAAATTCATGATGATTCTGGTCCTAGGCTAATTTGTTTAAATTTTCTGGTCATTTCGTGCCTTTTCATTTTGTCGTACTTTTAACTGTCTTTTCGCGAACTTCCATCGGTCTCGAGTAAGGCTCCCAGGACCGAGTGTAGAACGCCCTTTTTCTTTATTTGATAATTACGTGTTAATTTTCTCTTTCACGCCAGCATGTTCGGTTTCGTTCAATTTTTGTCGTAAGGACATTTGTTTTGCGCGCGAACGTTTTGTTGTTTCCGAAGGAGAAAATAAATACGTTAAATCAACTTTCGCATATTTTCACTGTATACTACTTTTATCGCCTTATTTTTCTGCACGCTTTGGTTCCCTCGGTTCGGATTTATTTTCGTTCTCGAGCGTCTTCGCTCGTACCAAAATATCCCGCTCGTATGGGAATTAATGCATTTAATGCATGGTTTGTTTTTGATTGGTCCTCCGAAGGCCTGGCGGACAGGAATATTTGTTGTTCCCTTGATATTATAGCGAACGGATTGACTACAAACAAGGACTTGGAGGACCACGCCGGACTGGTTTTGTTCTCCACTCACGGTCGGAGACCACAACCGACGTACGCTCCTTCAATCTTGACTCTTTCCTATAAATAGGAGGCTCTTCACCACTGCGCGGCCACGGGTTGTCGCACCTACTCATCATCAACTTCAAACCAGAGCAAAGGAAAGCGTTGAAGGTAATTGTTCGAAGCTTTCTCTCTCTAACCTTTCTCTTGATAATCTGCGTTTATGCATGTATGAACTGAATTGATGGCTTAAACTTCTCTTAAATGTTTGATTGTCAAGTTATATGGTCTGTTCTTGCTCCAATTTAAACATCTACTGCTCGAACTAATTAATCACAAATTATCGACATTAATGCATACTTTTTTGCCATGTGAAATTGTCTACGGTTCCCGGATGGTTTGAGTTAGTTTTTGATAGGTTTTGTTCGTATGATAGTCTTAATAATCCTCTGCACGTTAGGATTCAGTTTCGTGTCGATTTGTTGCGGGTTGTTGCTCACGTTGGTTCTGTTTGCCGAAGAAGAAACGCATGCGTTTTGCTGCTGTTTTGCTTGCTATTTACCTACTGTTTTTGTTTGGTTTTACTGCTGATGTGTGGTAGTTAATTTCTGGGATGATTGGGGTAGTATTCGTGGTGTTGGGGTAGCTTGAGTCGCCGCCCATGGTGGCCGGCGACGTGAGGAAGAAGAACAACCACGTTGGCTGTTCTTGCTTGAAGAAGGAAGGTGACGGGCTTCAGCCCGTCCCTTCCTTGTTTTAATTGTTGATGGGCTTGGCTTGGCCAAGCCCATGTCCTTTAAGTTTAATTTGTTTCAATTTCGTCCTTTCGTATGCCCGTTCGAGTCATCTTCGTCAATTTATTCAAATTGCTCGTATGTTTTTGACATGTTTAATTTGCTGAAATTAAGTGCATGACTAGTATGCCGTTTTATTTATTTTACACCATGTATGAAGTTTTATTTAATTTATACCATGTATTTCACTATGAATTTTAAATTGCATGTTTTGCATGATGTTTTATTTGGTATGTGTCGTGCCAATTTTGTTGTAAAAATAGTGCTCACATGAATGTTTATTTGTTTTATGACTGCTTGTATGAAATAAATGGTGCATGTGCTTTTTATTATTTACTATCCTTAAATTCGTACTAATACTCTCACTTTGTAGGTTAAGTTTCGAACCTTCAATCGAAAAGTACATTTTTACCTTTCTTTCATTTAATTTAATTGATTTCCGTAAGATGTTTGCATGCATTGTGTCCCAAAAATTAGGAATCCAAGTGTGGGCCTAACCCGGCCCATTAGAACGGTAAGCCTTATTTTCATGCATTCGTATGTGATAATCAACTGTCTACTACTTTTAATTGTACTTGTTGTAATAATTAATTGCTGAACTTGTTGTAATAAGTTAATTACTCGTTATCAACTAGTTTGCTTTTAATTATCCATCTCAATTGTTGTAATAATTAGTGAGGGTTTTAATTAATTATTTCACTTGGTGTAATAGTTTAGTTATTCAGACCTCCAATTTGTAATAATTACGTAAGTAGTTTTATTATGAATTGTGGTTTGTAATAATTACTTAAGTAGTTTTATTATGAATTGTGGCTTGTAATAATTAGTTAAGTAGTTAAAAATCGTGTATGGTCATTATATCTACATATTTATGTCAATTGTCCTTAACGACGATTTTGAAGGGATGGATCGATCAGGATTCATCTAAAAGGTAAGCTTACCTTAAAACGTTTCCTTGTATGATCACACAAAGGTCCAAAGCCTTGATCGTATCGAAAGCATGATACCCTAGTAGGTGTTAGAGCCACCCTACGAGTAGGCATGACATATAGAATTGCTATTAAATAAAATCAACCCACATGCTTACATGTTTATAACACTTGTCTTTTATACCGTGAGATAAATTGTTTTTCTTTACTAAATGCTACGCATGATGGCTCCAAAGGCCATAACAACCATACGTGCATTCATTAAAACGGTACCTTGCTAGTTTTGCCATGATAGATCACTTAGTAACTAGATAATCATGCATGGCTCAATGATAAGGGGAGCGTCCGCTCTAGCATCGAGACAAAATGGTAACCCCATCCCTCGAACCCCCAAACGGAAATAACATGACCCTAATGCTAAGATGTAACGTCTCCTTAGAGGGCCAATTACATGTTCAAAACATTTTAAAACACCTCGCATACCGGTAACCTTTTTTTAAGGATGTGACTTGGGTGCCTAACACCTTCCCAAGTCCATAAATACGACCTCGAACCATCGTTCTTTGGTTTAGACCATTGTGCCTTAGTTTGTTTATTTTTTGCCATAACATTAGGTTCCCTAAACCTTAGAAAATTAGGGTGGCGACTTCATTTGCATAGTGTTAAGACAAGTCCAACGCTTGTCCATCATTATGGCCCGTCCCGATCCTAAACTCGTTTTCAACGAAAAAGGGGACCCTCAGAGGAATCGTCACTTTAGTCTTTTTTGTGATCGTGACCGTTCAGGAATAATTAAGAAATCTTTCTGACGGGGTTACCGTTTATCAAGATCAATTGATTATTCCTGACCGTAAAGTGATAGGACTGGATTTTCTGAAAGAGTGGATGAGCGCCCTCTATGTCATCATCGGGCCATGCATGATTAGATTAATTACTACGTGATCCTATCATGGATTGCTAACAGAGTACAAATTTAAATGATTTGCTTTTGAGGTGGAAAAACTGATATGGGATCGAAAGTCCCCATGTACATGCAGTCAATATATGTGAGAATTTAAAATCACATAAACATGGCATTTTAAGCAACTCTTTAAACACGTTGTTCATGTGGGTTGATTTTAGTTCTAGCAGTTCTATATATCATGCGTACGATTGATATTTGCGAAAAGCGTTGAATAAATAAAAAGGAATCGAAAGGCGTACTTTCGAGCGAAGCTTGAAATTAAAACCTACAAAGTGAGAGTGTTAGCGATAGCTTGAGAAATAAATAAGCAATTTTATGAGAGCAAGAATTTAAATGACAGTTGATTGAATACGAGAAATGATGGATTTAACGCATACGAAAATTAAATGCTGAGTTTGATAAGTGCAGGAAAATAAATGATGACAGTTGATTGCATGCGAAAAATGATTGATTTTACGCATACGAGAGTTTAATGCTGAGTTGATTGCATGCGAAAAATGATGGATTTAACGCATACGAAATTTAAATGCTGAGTTGATTGCATGCGAAAAATGATTTATTTGACGCATACGAAATTTAAATGTTGTTTTGACAAGTGCAGGAAAATAAATGATGACAGTTGATTGCATGCGAAAAATGATTGATTTTACGCATACGAAAATTAAATGTTGTTTTGACATGTACAGAAATATTTAAATGTAGTTGAAGATTCACAGGGGTTTAAAACAGTTTGATAATTTACAGAAAGTAAACAGTTGATATTTGCGGAAGGATTTCCAGCAGTATGATAAGTGCGGAAATTAAAACAATTGATATTTTGCAGGAAATAAACAGTTTGATATTTGCAGAAAACAAACAATTTGATATTTGCAGAAAATAAACAGTTGATGTTACGGAAGAATTTCCAGCAGTTTGCAAAAAATTAAAGCAGTTGATATTTGCAGAAAATAAAACAATTGATATTGCAGAAAATAAAACAGTTGATGTTGCGGAAGAATTTCCAGCAGTTTGCGAAAAATTAAAGCAGTTGATATTGCGGAAAATAAAACAATTGATATTGCAGAAAATAAAACAGTTGATGTTGCGGAAGAATTTCCAGCAGTTTGCGGAAAATAAAATGCAACCGACCATGTAGGCGGTAAAATGAATAATTGAATTTAAATTGCTGAAAGTAAATTGCGGAAATTTAAAATGCGAATAATTTAAACAGTTGATAAGTACAGAAAATTAAACAGTTGATAGTACGAAAAATAATCATACGAAGCATACGAATTATTTTTACGAGAAAGTGCGATCCGAGGTTTCGGAAAGAATTTAAAAATGGGTTGGGCCCAATTGAAAAAGTGAAAGGAAATTGAAATGGGCCAGGAATAGTGCCTGGCCCAAGGAAAATGATTTAAATGGAAATGGGCCAAGCCCATTCTCGAGTGAATAGTGTCGGCCTGGCACTGTTCATCATCTTCTCCTTTGGTCGCCGGCGTACTACCGG
Organism: Viola odorata; assembly: GCA_963691705.1. NCBI lineage: Eukaryota > Viridiplantae > Streptophyta > Magnoliopsida > Malpighiales > Violaceae > Viola > Viola odorata. The sequence continues at coordinate 78,024,067 of OY829537.1, forward strand.
CGGCCAAGCTCCGGCCACAGGTGGCCGATTTGAAATCCATTCGTACTGAAATGTTCGTCTCTTCGACGACTTCTCGACCGTACAAACCCCGATTTTTAGTTTGACTCGTGCTAAATTTAATTTCAAAAAACGACGAAACTGTTAATTATCAAAAACTAATTAATTCGCACAACCTAGCTAACGATTTTTAAAATTGAAAATGTGTATTTAATCTACATCATGTATGTGAATTAATGGTATAAAAGAAAGCAATTTATTTACTCAAGAACGAGCTAAACGAATTAAAAGAAAAACTTGCTTAAAAACTGAAAACGGGCTAGAGAGAGAAGCTCACGTTTTTAAATTTTGACTGGGCGATTGTCGCTCTAAATGAGCAAGCTGATCAAGAGGGAGAGAGAGCAAGTTTTCCTTGCAAGATTGGTACCATTTTTACGAAGGAGAGGGCTCGTATTTATAGGCTTGAGTCGCGTGGCTTGCCGGACGTGACGAACGCGAGTGGAGGCCGATCAGTCGTGCTGGCGGGGCTAGGTGGTTGCGCTGGCGGGGCTACGGATTGAGGAGAAGCGGTGGCTGGATGGGACAGGACGTCGGAGTAGGCAGCTCGGTGGCCTGCTCCGCTGTTCACGCACGTCCATGGTGTGCATGCACCATGGATTGGAAATTAGTCACCGTCGATCTGGTTGACTTTTTTTAGTTGACCAAATCAACGGTTGTGATCAACTTGCCCTTTATCTTTTTTAAATAGCCTTGAGCCGAGTCCTGCGAGCAATCGTTCAGACTTTTCGAACCGAAGGTACCTGCGCGTAGAGAAAAATACGACGAGTCTAACCGTATACAGCGAATAATGAAAATTTTCCGCTTAACACGTTTATTTTCTCGTTCAAAAGCGTGAAACGCGCGAACGGAAAAATAAAAACGTTACGTCGAAAATTACACGAAACGCTGTAGACCGTTGCGAGCAGAAAAAAGCTAGCAACTAGTTGATGGAAAACATTTTAAAGTCGAGCTATTGTCCGAGCAGACTTACTCGGGTCCAATAAAAGCTCGAATAAAAATAATAATAAAATAATAAAAATACTAAAAAATGCGCTAAAATATTAAAAATCCTAAAATTCATGAGATGACCAAAAATGAAGAAAAAACTAGCAAACGACTGCCGGATAGTTAAAAATGAAATTTTTAAGGTTAAAAATGATAATGATAATAATAATGATAATACGTGCCGAAAAATTAAAAATGCGATGTTGCTAACCGATTTTGGATTTCAAATTTTTCATTTGTCGCATTTGTATTATCAATTTTTAAAAAATCATACACCTGTTTATTTTCATCAATCTGATGTTTATTTTCACGCTTTATGTCATTTAAATTTTATTTCGTGTTTTTTTGCATTTTATAACTTTTTTCGTTCGAACCCGCATCGGTTCCCGAGTCAAATTCTCGAAACCAAGGGTAGAACAATCTCGCTCATTAGCTACTTATTTTTTATTATTTTTCTAACCCGCGCCATCTCTTGGCGTTTTGTTTAATTTTTATTTTAGTATTTTATTACGCTCGAACTTTTATTGCTTATAAGTAAATATTTTTTATCGAACTATGTATTAAACTTTTTATCGCCCCCTGTATGCTAATTATCTTATTTTATTTTATTCTACGTCCTAGCATTTTCTGTTCGAGACTTTAGCGATAAAAGCTCGAGCCAAAAATAATTTGTTCGTATGCATTAATGCATTTCTGCAGGGTTGGCCACGTTCTCCCCTAGTCCCTACGACTCTCTCAATCCTTCCAAACCGCCTTACTATTCACCTCATCTCCTTCCAATAAATACAGCCGAAGCTACAAGCAAAAGGGGGAGGGGGGAGCACGAAAACGAGATCACCATCTCCCCTCCAGCCACCACCTCACTGCCCACGTCGCCGCTATTGCCCTCACCATGGAAATCGCCATCACCACTGCCCTCCATCCTTTACCGCCGCCGCACGCTGGACTGCTCGCCTCGCCGCTGCCGGGCTACTGCCTCGTCAACGCCGAAGGACCAAGACGCTCGCCACTACTGTGCCACGCCGCCGTACGCCCGACCGTTGTGTCACTGTTGCTGGGTTGCTGCTACGTCGCCACTGCCGAACCACTGCTGGCTGCTACGGTCCTTGCCTGCTTCTGGTCGCCGTTGCCGACCTGCCGCCGCACCATCTCAGCCTCGCCTCGCCTCGCCTCGACGTCGCGTTGCTGCTGTTTGCCGCTGCGCTGCTGCCCGCTGCTGAGCTCCACCGCCGCTGCTGACTGACCGTTGTCGTGCCTTGCGCCGTGGCTCTGCTGCGCTCAGTGGCGGAGCCTTGTTAGGGCCAGGGGGGCTGCAGCCCCCCCAAACTTTTCAAAAAAAATAAAATAAAATATATTGTTGGTTCGGTTCGAGCCGATAATACGAGCAATTTTACCTAAAAATGAATAAAAATTTGAACCGAAATTGCTAAAATGTGAAATAAAATAAAGCAAAATAATTAGTACATAGTAAGGGACGAAAAGTTCGCTCTATAGTTCGATAAAATTCACTCGTAAGCGATAAAAGTTCGAACATAAGAGATAAAAGTTTAAAAAAATAATTAGTACACAGTAAGTAAGGGACGAAAAATCCTTTCAATTAAATCCCAAATCCTCATTTCCCAAATCATCACTACCAATAAACTCGTGCCAAAGCCAATTCAATCTCCGCCGAAATTCAATCTTTCATTTAATTCAATTTCTACACCAAATCATCACATATCGATCACCCTCTCAATCTCTCATTCAATTCCAATCCTAAAGTAGAGAACAATTGTAAAAAATACGTATATTATATGAATTCTAATGTATAATTATTTTTTTTCTATATTGTCTTCTTATTTACCTTTTTGTTAAGTTTATCTAAATATTTGTATTTAGTGGCGGATACAAATACTCTTAAGCATTTTTCTAATTTTTCGTTCAGCTCGCTTGCCTTCCCTTTAAAATACTCCAAAAAAAAATTTCGGGGGCGCTGCCCCTGAAACCCCGCAACACCTAAATACAAATCTTGGATCCGTCACTAATCTCGCCCCCCCAAACATCGAGATAAGGATCCGCCACTGGCTGCGCTGCTCAAGGAAGAAGAAGACGCAGCTGAAGGGAAGAGGATGATGAACAGGAGGTGGCCTCCTTTTAATTGGTCATGGGCTTGGCTTATGCCAAGCCCAAATGGAAAGAAAGACTTGGGCGTAAGCCCAAGCGGGAAAGAGAAGAAGAGAAAGACGCTTGGCCTCATTTTAATTGTTCATGGGCTTGGCCTATGCCAAGCCCAAATGGGAAACAAGAAAGGGCTTGGCCCTTGGCTAGGTTTGGGCCCAGCTGTTGGGCCCAATTTCTAGGCCCAGTAGGCCTAGTCTAAATTTTTAGTCCATCGCATTTATTTGTCGTACTTTTTTCCATAGCTTGTACTGCTTATTTATTTTTCGCACTCGCACTGCTTATTTATTTTTCGCCATCACATGCTTGTACTGTTTATTTAATTTTCGCACTTGCATATTTAATTTTCGCACGCTTGTACTTGTTTATTTAATTTTCGCACTTGCACGTTTAGTTTAATTTTTCGTATGCTTGCATCGTTAATTTTCACTTGTACTGTTTATTTCTTTTCTGCATTTGTACTGTTTATTTACTTTTCCGCACTTGTACTGTTTATTTATGTCTGCACTCGTACCGTTTATTTATTTCTCGTATGCTCGTATGTTGTTTATTTTCGCACGCTTTAGATAATATTTTCTGTTTATCTAAATTAATCTTTTTTTTCGCTCGCGTACAGAAATCGCTAAATATTTAATCATTAAACGCAATTCTCTCCTCATGCCGATAACTCCGGTGAAAAAGGGGAAAATCACCCGTACCCCTAGATCAAGTAAACGTTTCTTCCCTTTTATTTCACGCTTTTTTCGTATATATAATCGTATGTATGAATATTTTGGATTATTAGAATTTGATCCATTGGGCATGATTCATCATATTTTTCAAACACCTCTTTCTCCGGTAACCTTCTTAGGATGAGACTCGGGTGCCTAACACCTTCCCGAGTCCATAATACGACCCCGAACCACTGTTCTCGGGTTCAGACCCACTTCGCCTTAACTTTTTATTTTTCATGCATGACAAATAGGTTCCCTAAACCTAGAAAAATTAGGGTGGCGACTTCATTAGCATTATGTGAGATGAGTCCAATTTTGTCTCACATCTAGTACCAAACCCGCGTCGCATTAGGGAAAATCCAGAAAGGGGGGTGCGACAGTTTGGCGACTTCACTGGGGACGAACCGGGTCGGAGCCGGAATTATTTTTGAGGTGTTTACTTTTTTCAATAAATTGTTAAATTTATTCCATATGATTTTTGTACATGATTAATTGTTTTTCCTATATTTAATTCTTGTATTATCACATGATTTTTTATGCATGATTGTTGATTTTATTTGTTAATAAATTATTCATATGATTCGTTGTTATTCGCTTTGATAAACTGTCATTGCATATGCGTTTCACGCATAATCCCTATCGCCGGGCATTTCCATATAAGATTAGGAGGTTAGTAGTGAAGTCCTGGGATACGTGTCCCATTAAGCTTTCACGAACCCCAAACTCGGACTTGAACCCCTAAATGGATTGAGCGCCCCGATTCTTTGATGTTTCGGTAAGCAATCACATATCCATTTACTGAGGGACCACTTTTATGGTATCATCCGGGAGCCTTCCAGCCAGTTAGAAGTAGTAGATGTCACCCCAGCATATGCATCATATTGAAATGCGTATATTGTGATTTTGTTTCACTTTTTCCATATGATTTCTTAAAGTTTTCCACACTTACAACTGATTTCGCAATTTCTCTACATTTACAACTGTTTTCCCATATTTACAAATTTTTCGCAAATGGTCTTTCACATTTACAAATTTTTCCTCAAATTTTCTACATTTACAAATTTTTCCGTAATTCTTCCACATTTACAAAAAAATTCAAATTTTCCATATTGACAAATTTATCCGTAAATTTGTCATATTTGCAATTTTTGCAAGCTTTTTTGCAACGTCCCTATATTTGCAAATTTTTTCCCCGATTTCTCAATGTCTGTAAATTTCTCCGCAACCTTTCACATGTACAATTTCCCGCCATTTTTCACACTTTCAAAATTTCTCTACAATTTGTTCACGTGTCAAATTTTTCCACGTGTACAATCTTTCCATGTGTACAATTTTTCCACACGTGTCAAATTCTTCCACGTGTGCAATCATTTTCGCAATTTTTCACATTGACAAAATTTTTTGAAAGTTTTTCCATGTGTGTAAATTCCTCCGCAATTTCCTCATATATACGGAAATTTTTTTGCAATTTTTTGCATGCAAATTCTTTTAGGATTTTTCCATGTTTATAATTTTGTCTCAATTATTTTCGTAATTCTCCATGCCTGCGATTTTTATGGTACCTACATTATTGCTATTATTGTACTTACCCCTCTTTTTTCTCTTGCAGCGTGGAGACCTCGGGATGACCTTTTGCATACATAATTAAATCATTGCTTAAACTTATAATTATTTCACTTGTTTATTTTTCAGGGAAAACATTGATCCTCAAAAGTAAACTATTCCTCGCAAGATTCATACGACTAGACTGCAAATGCGCAAGATGGCAGAGCATGGTAAGACGGAGGAGACATTGAAAGCAAAGATAGCCGAATCAGAGGAACAGATTCGGGCTGCTATGGAAATGGCTGAACAAGAGACGAAGCAACAATTGATTTTCTGCCTTGTCAAACAATGGGACCAACCACTTCATCTGTGGTCGTTGGTACTTCCGTGCCCCGTCATCATCTGGTTCATGGCAACCCTTTTTCCTTACTTTCAATCCTCAGCACATCGCATCGGTTATTCCGAACACTGTTGCTATCACCTTCGGACAAGGTGGTATAACTCTTGATCCTCTTCTGACTGGGCCCATTCTTGATCATCTGCAAAAAGGAGATCCACCCCGAATCTTAGTTTTTCCTCCCGCCTCAGGGCCATCCCATGATCCATCCAGAGTCACAGCACTTCCAACAGGGTCATTCCACTCAATTCACAATTCCTGGACCTTCGGGAACTCAACCCTCGGGGGCAATCAGATACAACCACGAGTCTCCTTTGGATATTCGTCAATTACTGGTAAAGTATAAGGGCTGAGCATTGACAGGTTGAGCCTGTTGGAAGGAAGAGTGAGGGTTGTTGGAGGGGTTGATCCCTTCGATCCTACAGGACCTGAGGATAAGTACATGGTATTGGGGATAACCATGCCCTCGAAGTTCAAAATCCTAAAATTCGGAAAGTATATTGGGATGGAGTCCCGAGACTCATCTCAAGATCTATTGCAACAAGATGGCCAAGGCGATCCATAATGAGCCGCTACTGATCCACTTCTTCAGAGAGAGTTTGGTCAAGCATGCATTGCCCCGGTACATGAGTCTGGATGGAAATAGAGTCGGGATTTGGAGAGATTCGTATGACGCCTTCTTCAAGCAATACAAGTTCAACATGGAACTAGCCCCGGACCATTCTGATCTGCAGAACTTGGAGAAGAAAACCTACGAATCGGTGAACTCAAAGATGAAGAGAACTTGCTGCTAGAATTTCTCCTCCTCTGACCGACTAAGAACTCATATCAATTTTTGCGAGCACCTTCCAGGTTCCTTACTACACCTACCTCATCTCCAGCTCATCGAACAACTTTTCCGGTATAGTCCAGGTAGTAGAGAGAGTCGAACAAGGGGTCAAGTCTAGAAGGATCGTTGTTTCCGCGCCAAAGGAAATACCCAACAAACCGCTTATCATGAAGAAAGACGTCAACTTGGTCTCCCACTGACCCTGTCACAGACAACCTTCCACACTGTTGTGTAACCCACCAAACAACCCGAGCGATCAAAATAAACAGCCAAGGGAACCGGGAGTCACAACCATTTTTTCTCCGTCCCTGCAAGGGAGGTTTACGAGTATCTCGTGGCAGTGGGGTAAATTATACCCATTCCACAACAACCTCAACAAAAGGGTACGATCCTAATGTAAGATGCGAATACCATGCTGAAGCTCAGGTCCACACAATAGAAAATTATTACGCTTTTAAAGGAAAGGTTAATCACTTGCTCAAGAGCGGATAAATCTCTCTAGAAGGGTAGCCGAAGGACTCTACCCGACCACCAGCTCTTGAATGAACGCTCTCCCGGCCCGCGATGGACCCATTCAACTTAGCAGGAATATCTCTGATATTTTTGTGTATCAGTCGGGCCTACGACCGTAAACCAGGGTGCTCTGTGGGAGGCAACCCACGTGTTCTTTTCTAATATTTCAATTTTTGTCAATTTTAATTCTGAATTTCATCCTTCCCTCCTGACTTACTCTTTAATTCTCCCTTTATTTCAGGTGCAATGAGAATTGTAAACTGGGGGGCAAGTAGTTGGAATGACGGCCAAAAGGAGGCAACAGGGTACATCAATGGTGGAGCCCATTTTACCGAGGGGCAAGGCATAGGGAGCGGTAGTTCACCACAAAGAGCTCGTTACTTCCATCCTCCCCTTGCATTCAGATCATCGCTACTCAGCGGAACGTAGGAGGCATCTTCCTACCGGCGTTGGAAAGATCTCCACCAGAAAAATTGTTGTCACCAAGTGCCAATGATGGAGGCGTGTCCTTTAGGGACCCCAGTCAACATGATGCGTCCTCGTTTCGTGCGATAACAACATCGGCGCCCTACATGGCCCTAGACTGCAAATGCAAAATTCAAACATGGTCAAATCCTTTGTTTTGAATTTGACCATCACAACCATTCCCCACGAGGCTTCCCGCATACATGCACGATGATCATACGATGAAGATCAATCCTATAGTTTGTGGGCCAGTAAGCATTGACGTGGATGGGATTGCATTCACTTGATTTATCCGCAATCTCCGGTTACGAAAGCTGAAGTATTGGAGCCTCCCCCGCAAAGAAATGATCGGTTAGCTTCCTCAATAGTAACCTGAATCTCTAGCTAACCAAGGATTCTCTCCTGTCACTCCCAATGTTGTTCAAGCCAGGCTTCTTGAACAAATCATCAGCAATCGGTTATCCCCAACGCAGAAGATGTCTCCTTGTCCAGAGCAGTCAAGAAGCGAAACAGGAAAGATTTCAAAATGGTTCTTCATTCGCTACAATGAGTTGATCTCTTTGCAGACCACCACATTTTGCAAACAACCAATCTTGAGTTTCACTTCGAGTTTGTCTTTCCCTAGTGATTTGATCAACTCCAGAAGCAATTCAGCTATTTTTAAAGACATTCAAGTGGGCATCAGCGAAGCGTCAGGGAGTCTTGACGTCCAAGAATCCAAATCATGCTAGGAGTACCTGCATAAAGCCTCACTAGAAAAGGGAGAGTTTAAAACCTATTGATTATGTTGTCCATTTTCCTAAATTGCCCTTCAGTCCTACCCATTGTTTCTCCCTTATTTTTGCAGGAACTCGAATCCTACTATGGTTACTTGCATAATGCTCAACGAGACTGAGGAATCCTCCTCTTATCAACTCTTGAATGACCATCTTGTGTACCTTCGCTGCCCTGCCGCGCGTATCAGGGAATCCATTATGCATTCTACATTAGGGGCAACCTTTTGGGAACATTCCACTTTCATCCATTGCGGCAGTTCAGTTCCCCTTATTTTCATCCATTGTGGCACCCTGCCCTGGTCTCAATCTACATGAACATAGCAATGGGCATTAACGTCAAAATGATGTTTACATTCATATTTCCACGGCAACATCCTTGCTCCGACCTCGCGGCCCTGCTGCACACATCCAGAGAAATCCATTTATCTCTCTACCTCTTTAATTTTTGTACAATCATTCATTCTCGTATTGGGGGGCAATTCTTTTGAATTATTCACAAATTTTCGTGAGTGGTCATACCCTCGCATTTTTGTGAAAATTGCTAAAACTGTTAAGATTTGTTACAAACTGTGCATAAAATTCTTTGAATAAAATCCACACTGGCTTCAAAATTTTCAAACCTTCCTTACATTGAGCATGTTCAACATGTTATTGCATCATGGATAACTTGTCCATCCATTCATAATTGTATGACATGCATGATCTCGCCTGCTAGCTCTTATATCTGCAGCATGCCTTAGGCGTAAGCAGTCACAAACACATCCCTGTGAGCATTTTGGGCCTCCACGCCATACATCTTTCATGAGTGCAAATGCCTGACTAAGTGCTGGTTAGATTTGCATAATATCCAGGGTACATGCATAATTAGACATGGGATAGCTGTAAGATGACAGGGGACTTTCTACTCTTTGCTTCCACCTTTCTTTGGTCAATTTATTTATTTGTCTTCAAACACTTATCTTTGCTCTCTATTCAATTCATTTCTTTTCTAAGCCGCTTGTAAAATCTCTTGCTTCCACTTGACCTCCATAAATAATGAGCAGTGCCCAATTGAGGTTGTTGACCGAAAGTAAGGTACACATCGAACTTGGTGTGCGCAAAAGGAAAAGGAAGTCCCCGAGGATTGCTGACGACCCACGCCGGAAAGAGATTGAATAAATCAAGACTTGAAGGCCCCGCCAAAGACAAGACGAAATGGTACTCGCTTTGCTTGCAAAACAAAAAAAACAAAAAAAAGAGAAGTGTTCGAGAAAAAAAAACATCAAAACAAAAGCAGAAGCAAGTACAAAAAGGGCCCCCTAGGGTCAGCTCTTAAAAACTACATCGAAAAATCACCCCCGCAAAAATCCAAGAACTTGGGCATAGTGCCGTCAAAGCAATCAAGAAGAAGCATCTCCCATGAAGATTCAAAAACTAGGGCACTTCGCTTTCAAAATGGTCTCAAAGCAATCAAGAGATCATCCCCAACAAAGAAAAAAGGAAAAAGAAAAGAAAAATTGGGCACTTTGCCCTCAAAATGGTCTCAAAAAGGAAAAGAGATCAACCTCAATGAAAATTGCAAAATGAGGCACAGTACCCCCAAGACGGATAAGAAGGAGCATCCCCATGAAAATTCAAGGACGAATGCGCTTCGCCGACAACAAAAATTATCTCAAAAGGGAAAAGAGATCATCTCCAGCAAAGGTCGAAGAAGGTGTGCGCTTTGCCTTCGCAACAGCCTTAGTTGAGCACTGCTCATTAAAACCCTATTTCCTTCTGCTAAACAACATTCTCCTTTCTAAATAGACTTCTTCTTTCAGTCTAACACTTTATTTCCTTTCTCTTGCAAAGTCCTCTTGATTATTAGAATGCCCATGCATGTGCATCTTCATCTGAAATTTATTCACTCGGATTGACATTGCAAATCTGATTTTGTGCTATGTTTGTTGCATTTCTATGAGTGTAAACACGCAACCTTATTTCTGAGGGTGAGCGCAAACACCAATATCTGGTGAGGATTGCTTATGTCTACATGATGTGGGAAAGTATTGTCCTTGAGGTCGTTATCTCCTGGGCAAGATGCAGATGCTTTTCTAGGCTTGTATCAAGCATGCTTGTACGATGAAAACCGGATGACATGTTCTCCAGAAATGCATGAACTTGTTGAACCTTCTCCTGATAGGGAAGCTATTTTTATCAAATACTGGGGGCAAACCTTAGTGTGGGAATACTTGCAAATACAACATACATGATTTAATCTCATTGTTTCCATTTATCAATTGCTTTCTCTTTTTCCACCCATTGCTGCTTCGTGTTTGTTTCCTCTCTATTTGCAGGATATAGATATGCATCAGTGAAATCTCACATTGCCGTGAATCTCCGCCAACAAATCAGCATCTGAATGGAGTATGTTACTACTCCACAATCAACTTGGTGAGGCGGATCGCGCTTCCCCCACCATTCAAATTTCGTGTGGCGGTTCAAAACCCCACCTTTCAAATCTCGTGTGGCGGTTCAAAACCCCACCTTTCAAACTTTGTGTGGCGGTTCAAAACCCCACCTCTCAAAACTTTGTGTGGTGGTTCTAAACCCCACCTCTCAAATTTCATGTGGCGGTTCAAAACCCCACCTTTCAAACTTCGTGTGGCGGTTCTAAACCCCACCTCTCAAATTTAATGTGGCGGTTCAAAACCCCACCTTTCAAACTTCGTGTGGCGGTTCAAAACCCCACCTCTCAAAACTTCGTATAGCGGTTCAAAACCCCACTCTCCACAATCATTTGAGTGTGGTGGTTCAAAACCCCACTCTTCAAAACTGTGTGTGGCGGTTCAAAACCCCACCTTTCAAAACTTTCGTGTGGCGGTTCAAAACCCCACCTTTCAAGACTTCGTGTGGCGGTTCAAAACCCCACCTTTCAAACTTTTGTGTGGCGGTTCAAAACCCCACCTTCCAAATTTCATGTGGCGGTTCAACACCCCACCTTTCAAATTTTCGTGTGGCGGTTCAAATCTCCACCTTTCAATCAATATTCAAGCAAAAGAGTTAAGCCGACATCCGACGGGCAGCAGCGTCCGGAAGGATCTCGCATCAACCTCTCAGTGGGCAGCAGCGTCTGAGTGGAGTTTTCAATTTTCTGCATCAACCTCCGACGGGCAGCAGCGTCCGAAGAAGGATTTCAGGGGGGCAACAACGCCTAAGTGAAGTTTACTTTTCTGTAATTTACTTTCCCACAATTTACTTTCTTGCATTGAATGTTGACGCGGCTTAGTCCCGCAACATGCGTCTGTTTGAATGTTGACGCGGCTCAGTCCCGCAACATGCGTCTGTTTGAATGTTGACGCGGCTCAGTCCCGCAACATGCATCTGTTATGCTTCTGTTTGAATGTTGACACGGCTCAGTCCCGCAACATGCGTCTGTTTAAATATTATAAGCGGTACGTCCCCACAACATGCGTCTGTTGAATGTTGTAAGCGGTTCGTCCCCGCAACATGCGTCTTTTCAGGTCGCGTAAGCGGTTCGTCCCCACGCGATGTCTTTTTTTTAACATGTTGTAAGCGGTTCGTCCCCACAACATGCATCTTTTCAGGTCGCGTAAGCAGTTCGTCCCCACGCGATGTCTTTTTTAACATGTTGACGCGGCTCAGTCCCGCAACATGCGTATGTTGAATGTTGTAAGCGGTTCGTCCCCACAACATGCGTCTTTTCAGGTCGCGTAAGCGGTTCGTCCCCACGCGATGTCTTTTTTTAACATGTTGTAAGCGGTTCGTCCCCACAACATGCGTCTGTTTGAATGTTGTAAGTGGTTCGTCCCCACAACATGCATCTTTTCAAGTCGCGTAAGCGGTTCGTCCCCACGCGATGTCTTTTTTTAACATGTTGACGCGGCTCAGTCCCGCAACATGCGTCTGTTGAATGTTGTAAGCGGTTCGTCCCCACAACATGCGTCTTTTCAGGTCGCGTAAGCGGTTCGTCCCCACGCGATGTCTTTTTTTAACATGTTGTAAGCGGTTCGTCCCCACAACATGCGTCTTTTCAGGTCGCGTAAGCGGTTCGTCCCCACGCGATGTCATTTTTTAACATGTTGTAAGCGGTTCGTCCCCACAACATGCGTCTTTCTATGTCACGTAAGCGGTTCGTCCCCACGTGATGTCATGTCAACCATGTTGTAAGCGGTTCGTCCCCACAACATGCGTCGTTTGAATGTTGTAAGCGGTTCGTCCCCACAACATGCGTCTTTCTAAGTCACGTAAGCGGTTCGTCCCCACATGATGTCATGTCAACCATGTTGTAAGCGGTTTGTCCCCACAACATGTGTCTCATCCCCACAACTTGTCTTTTCAAAGGTGTGAAAGGTCACGTCCCTCACATCATGTCTTTTTAAACGTTGTGATTGGTCACGTCCCCACAACATGTCCTCTTTCAAACATTTAAATTTTCATAGTTGAATCAGAGATACATCAGCATCAAACAAACACTCGAACGTCAATCAGCTACGGCCTACGAGTGCGACCCTCGACGTAGCTGATGTTTACTTTTCCACATTTACTTTTCTGCATCAATCAGTGACGGCCTACGAGTGCGACCCTCGACGTAGCTGATGTTTATTTTTCCGCATTTACTTTTCTGCATCAATCAGTGACTGCCTACGAGTGCGACCCTCGACGTAGCTGATGTTTACTTTTTCGCATTTACTTTTCTGCATCAATCAGCGACTGCCTACGAGTGCGACCCTCGACGTAGCTGATGTTTACTTTTCCGCATTTACTTTTCTGCATCAATCAGCTACGGCCTACGAGTGCGACCCTCAACGTAGCTGATGTTTACTTTTTCGCATTTACTTTTCTGCATCAATCAGCTACGGCCTACGAGTGCGACCCTCGACGTAGCTGATGTTTACTTTTCCGCATTTACTTTTCTGCATCAATCAGCGACGGCCTACGAGTGCGACCCTCGACGTAGCTGATGTTTAGTTTTCCGCATTTACTTTTCTGCATCAATCAGCGACGGCCTACGAGTGCGACCCTCGACGTAGCTGATGTTTACTTTTCCGCATTTACTTTTCTGCATCAATCAGCGACGGCCTACGAGTGCGACCCTCGACGTAGCTGATGTTTACTTTTCCGCATTTACTTTTCTGCATCAATCAGCGACGGCCTACGAGTGCGACCCTCGACGTAGCTGATGTTTACTTTTCTGCATTTACTTTTCTGCATCAATCAGCGACAGCTTACGAGTGCGACCCTCGACGTAGCTGATGTTTACTTTTCCGCATTTACTTTTCTACATCGAACAGCGACGGCCTACGAGTGCGACCCTCAACGTAGCTGATGTTTACTCTTCTGCATTTACTTTTCTGCATCAATCAGCTACGGCCTACGAGTACGACCCTCGACGTAGCTGAAATTTACGTTTCCTGCATCGACGTCTGAGAATTGCGGTGTCCCCGTTCATATGTCAACTTTCATTTCTTGCACAGAGGTCCGAGAGTTGCGGTGTCCCCGTTCGGATCTCAAATTTACGTTTTCTGCATCGACGTCTGAGAATTGCGGTGTCCCCGTTCAGATGTCAACTTTCATTTCCTGCACAGAGGTCCGAGAGTTGCGGTGTCCCCGTTCAGATCTCAAGTTTACATTTCTGCAATTTACTTTTCAGCCCACTATCAGGGAAGTCATCGTTTACATTTCTGCTGATTTACTTTTCATCCCAGTATCTGCATACTTTTCATCCCATTATGAGGGAAGTTCGCATTTACATTTCGCATTTTCAGAACCAATGCTGGTTCGGTAGCAACCATATTTACTGCTCATCAAAAATCTCGATTACATCGGATTTTTGATAAGACAGTAAAGAGGGGGCAACTGTTGCTACCCGATTTTGGATTTCAAATTTTTCATTTGTCGCATTTGTATTATCAATTTTTCAAAAATCATACACCTGTTTATTTTCATCAATCTGATGTTTATTTTCACGCCTTATGTCATTTAAATTTTATTTCGTGTTTTTTTCGCATTTTATAACTTTTTCCGTTCGAACCCGTATCGGTTCCCGAGTCAAATTCTCGAAACTAAGGGTCGAACAATCTCGCTCATTAGCTACTTATTTTTTATTATTTTTCTAACCCGCGCCATCTCTTGGCGTTTTGTTCAATTTTTATTTTAGTATTTTATTACGCTCGAACTTTTATTGCTTATAAGTAAATATTTTTTATCGAACTATGTATTAAACTTTTTATCACCCCATGTATGCTAATTATCTTATTTTATTTTATTCTACGTCCTAGCATTTTCTGTTTGAGACTTTAGCGATAAAAGCTCGAGCCAAAAATAATTTGTTCGTATGCATTAATTTGCATTAATGCAACATTAATGCATTTCTGCAGGTTTGGCCACCTTCTCCCCTATTCCCTACGACTCTCTCAATCCTTCCAAACTGCCTTACTATTCACCTCATCTCCTTCCAATAAATGCAGCCGAAGCTACAAGCAAAAGGGGGAGGGGGAGCACGAAAACGAGATCACCATCTCCCCTCCAGCCACCACCTCGCTGCCCACAGAGGCGGAGCCTCGTTAGGACCAAAGGGGGCTACAGCCCCCCCCCCCCCCTAAACTTTTCAAATTACTTGCTTTAGCCCTTGTCCAGCCTATGCCTCAGTTTTTGCCTCAGCCCAATAGCCCCCCCAAACTTTTAAACTTTTCAAAAAAACCCACTCTGTTCTCAATTTATCATAGCTTATTTACTTTTTTATTTTTCTAAATTGAAAAATTTAATACGTTTGATCAATTATTTATTTACTTTCACAACAATTAAAATAATAATGAATTACTTTGATATATTTCTAATAATTTTACTAATTATATCCAATCACGTATATTGTATGATTGGATATAATATTGTATGAATTCTAATATATAATTAATTTTTTTCTTTATTGTCTTCTTATTTATCTTTTTGTTAAATTTATCTAAATATTTGTTATTTAGTAACGGATACAAATACTTTTAATCATTTTTTTTTGAGTATTTTAAAAGAACACTTTTCTTGAGTACAAATTCTCAATCCGTCATTAATCTCGCCCCCCCAAACATCGAGGCCAGGCTCCGCCACTGGCTGCCCATGTCGCCGCTATTGCCCTCACCATGGCAATCGCCATCACCACTGCCCTCTATCCTTTACCGCCGCCGCACGCTGGACTGCTCGCCTCGCCGCTGCCGGGCTACTACCTCGTCAATGCCGAAGGACCAAGACGCTCGCCACTGCTGTGCCACGCCGCCGTACGCCTAACCGTTGTGTCACTGTTGCTGGGTTGCTGCTACGTCGCCACTGCTGAACCACTGCTGGCTGCTACGGTCCTCGCCTGCATCTGGTCACCGTTGCCGACCTGCCGGCGCACCATCTCAGCCTCGCCTCGACGCCGCGTTGCTGCTGTTTGCCGTTGTGTTGCTGCTGCCGTACTCCACCCGCTGCTGAGCTCCACCACTGCTGCTGAGCTCCACCGCTGCTGCTGACTGACCGTTGCCGTGCCTTGCGCCATAGCTCTGCTGCGCTGCTCAAGGAAGAAGAAGACGCAGCTGAAGGGAAGAGGATGATGAACAGGAGGTGGCCTCCTTTTAATTGGTCATGGGCTTGGCTTATGCCAAGCCCAAATGGAAAGAAAGACTTGGGCGTAAGCCCAAGCGGGAAAGAGAAGAAGAGAAAGAGGCTTGGCCTCATTTTAATTGTTCATGGGCTTGGCCTATGCCAAGCCCAAATAGGAAACAAGAAAGGGCTTGGCCCTTGGCTAGGTTTGGGCCTAGCTGTTGGGCCCAATTTCTAGGCCCAGTAGGCCTAGTCTAAGTTTTTAGTCCATCGCATTTATTTGTCGTACTTTTTTCCATAGCTTGTACTGCTTATTTATTTTTCGCACTCGCACTGCTTATTTATTTTTCGCCATCACATGCTTGTACTGTTTATTTAATTTTCGCACTTGCATATTTAATTTTCGCATGCTTGTACTTGTTTATTTAATTTTCGCACTTGCACGTTTAGTTTAATTTTTCGTATGCTTGCATCGTTAATTTTCACTTGTACTGTTTATTTCTTTTCTACATTTGTACTGTTTATTTACTTTTCCACACTTGTACTGTTTATTTATCTCTGCACTCGTACCGTTTATTTATTTCTCGTATGCTCGTATGTTGTTTATTTTCGCACGCTTTAGATAATATTTTCTGTTTATCTAAATTAATCTTTTTTTCGTTCGCGTACAGAAATCGCTAAATATTTAATCATTAAACGCAATTCTCTCCTCATGCCGATAACTCCGGTGAAAAAGGGGAAAATCGCCCGTACCCCTTGATCAAGTAAACGTTTCTTCCCTTTTATTTCACGCTTTTTTCGTATATATAATCGTATGTATGAATATTTTGGATTGTTAGAATTTGATCCATTGGGCATGATTCATCATATTTTTCAAACACCTCTTTCTCCGGTAACCTTCTTAGGATGAGACTCGGGTGCCTAACACCTTCCCGAGTCCATAATACGACCCCGAACCACTGTTCTCGGGTTCAGACCCACTTCGCCTTAACTTTTTATTTTTCATGCATGACAAATAGGTTCCCTAAACCTAGAAAAATTAGGGTGGCGACTTCATTAGCATTATGTGAGATGAGTCCAATTTCGCCTCACATCTAGTCCCAAACCCGCGTCGCATTAGGGAAAATCCAGAAAGGGGGGTGCGACATGCGATTTCGAAAGCTGACGATGCCAACGATGATGCTAAAATGTTGTCACTCTAGGAGGAGGTGATCTGTTGGCGTTATTCGTGGATGTCACTCTAGGAGGAGGCAGCTCGTCGATGTTATTCGTTGATGTCACTCTGGGAGGAAATAGTTTGTTGAATGTCACTCTGGGAGGAGGTAGTTGATGTCACTCTGGGAGGAGATATGTTTTTGATGGTGTTATTTTGGTGATGAGGGAATTGATGCTGGCACTGGGGATAAACAAAAGTGTTTACAAAATTGATGATGTTGTTCGTGGATGTCACTCTGGGAGGAGATGGTTGGTTGATGTCACTCTGGGAGGAGGTATGCTTTTGATGTCACTCTGGGCGAGGCTATCGCATTGCTAGATACTGGTATGAAAAATGAGGTTGCATGTCCGTGCGAGGCTATCGCTCTTCGGACGATGATGTGGAAATGCGAAGGAAGGTTCGTGCGAGGCTATCGCTCTCCGAACATTGACGTGGCAATATGGATGAAGGTCCGTGCGAGGCTATCGCTCTCCGGATGTCGACGTGGTGACGTGAATGAATGTCCGTGCGAGGCTATCGCTCTCCGGATGTTGACGTGGCAATGTAAATGAATGTCTGTGTGAGGCTATCACTCTCCGGATGTTGACGTGGCAATGTGGATGAAGGTCCGTGCGAGGCTATCGCTCTCCGGATGGTGGTGCTGGAAATGTAGTTACACGACTGTGCGAGGCTATCGCTCTCCGGACGCTGGTGCTGAAGGTATAGTCACTCAAGGAGGAGTTATTTAGATATGCAGAAAAGTAGTCGCTCAATTAGGAGTATTTTTAGATAGATAGAAAAGTAGTCGCTCAAGGAGGAGTAATAATTATGCAGAAATGTAGAATTATGTAAATGAGAGTTGTAACGTACCTTCGCTCGGATATTGATTGACGGTAACATACCTTTGCCCTGATGTTGATTTGATATTTAGGGTGACTGTTTATGAATTTTCAAGATATGGTGTGGGGACGTGACCTGACACAACATTAACAGATGACATGTGCGGACGTGACCAGACACAATATTAACAAACGCGATGTGGGGACGTGACCCCTCAACTCTTAACAGACAACATGCGCGGACGTGACCAGACACAACCTTATCAGACGACTGTGCTGACGTGACCAGATACAACATTAAAAACACGATGTGGGGACGTGACCCTTCACAACACTTAACAGACAACATGTGCGGACGTGACCAGACACAACATTATCAGACGACATGTGCGGACGTGACCAGACATGACATTAACAACACGATGTGGGGACGTGACCCTTTACAACACTTAATAGACAACATGTACGGACGTGACCAGACACAACATTATCAGACGACATGTGCGGACGTGACCAGACATGACATTAACAACACGATGTGGGGACGTGACCCTTTACAACGCTTAACAGATAATATGTGCGGACGTGACTAGACACAACATTATCAGACGACATGTGCGGACGTGACCAGACATGACATTAACAACACGATGTGGGGACGTGACCCTTTACAACGCTTAACAGACAACATGTGCGGATGTGACCAGACACAACATTATCAGACGACATGTGCGGATGTGACCAGTCGTAACATTAACAACACGATGTGGGGACGTGACCCTTTACAACGCTTAACAGACAATATATGCGGACGTGACCAGACACAACATTATCAGACGACATGTGCGGACGTGACCAGGCATGACATTAACAACACGATGTGGGGACGTGACCCTTTACAACGCTTAACAAACAATATGTGCGGACGTGACCAAACACAACATTATCAGACGACATGTGCGGACGTGACCAGACATGACATTAACAACACGATGTGGGGACGTGACCCTTTACAACGCTTAACAGACAATATGTGCGGACGTGACCAGACACAACATTATCAGACGACATGTGCGGACGTGAGCAGACATGACATTAAAAACACGATGTGGGGACGTGACCCTTCACAATGCTTAACAGACAATATGTGCGGACGTGACCTGACACAACATTATCAGACGACATGTGCGGACGTGACCAGACATGACATTAACAACACAATGTGGGGACGTGACCCTTTACAATTCTTAACAGACAATATTTGCGGACGACCAGACACAACATTATCAGACGACATGTGCGGACGTGACCAGACATGACATTAAAAACACGATGTGGGGACGTGACCCTTCACAACGCTTAACAGACAATATATGCGGACGTGACCAGACACAACATTATCAGACGACATGTGCGGACGTGACCAGACATGACATTAACAATACGATGTGGGGACGTGACCATTCAGAATGCTTAACAGATGGTGTAAAAGGGAAAGCAAGTCTTACCTTGAACTTACCGTATGAACTGAGATGGAGAGTGGTCGACCATGAGGGAACGTGATCTGCCACACGAAGTTGATTTGAATGTGAGGGAGCGTGATCTATCACGCAAAGTTGATTTTGAATGTGAGGGAGCGTGATCCACCGCACGAAGTTGATTTGGGAGTGGTAACGCACTTCATTGGATTTTGATGAAAATCCAAGATGGCGAGGGCTTTACAACGATGTTGTCATCGAAGACCCATGGTTGAGGAGTGGTGATGTTCTCCATTCGATGTTTGATTGGATTTTGATGAAAATCCAAGGCGAGGGCTTTACAACGATGTTGTCATCGAAGACCCGTGGTTGAGGTTTCACTGGAGCATATCTGTATCCTACAAATTGAAAGGAAGCAAATACAAAGCAGCGACAGATGGAAAAAGGAGAGAGCAATTGACCTATGTGAGAAATATCAAATATTCCTATATTTAACCCAAGGCCTTCCCCCAAGTTGTTTTGTTTGGAATGAAAATGATTTCTTTATTTAAGAAAATAAATTCAAGCCTTTTTTCTCTTTTTTGGATAAAAATGTTCGTTCAGTTTTCGTTATATGAACATGATTGATTCAAGTCTAGATAACGTCTACGTCTTGTTCAAGAAATAACGACCTCAAGGACAAGACTTTCCCACAATTTGCAGCCGTAAGCAATCCTCACCTGATATTAGTGTTTGCACTCACGCTCTGAAACAAGGTTAAGTGTTTTACGCTCATAAAGATGCAACTAACATGATACATAATTTTCAATTCGCAATGTAAATCTGAGTGAATAGACTTCAAATGAAGATGCACATGCATGGGTCTGCTAATAATCAATAGGACTCTCACAGAAAATAACGAAAGGACATGAAATGTCCGGAAAGAAGTTTGTTTTGGTAGAGATGTGCTTTTCTGATGAGTTTGAAAGTTTTTGACGAGTGATGCTTTGTTGATTGGCCCTGATGAGGGCAAGGTGCGTGAGTTCCTTTGCCTTTTGCCGGGGATACTTTCTTAACAGAGTGCATGAGCTCTTGGATCCTTACTGGGAATGT
Organism: Viola odorata; assembly: GCA_963691705.1. Classification (NCBI taxonomy): domain Eukaryota; kingdom Viridiplantae; phylum Streptophyta; class Magnoliopsida; order Malpighiales; family Violaceae; genus Viola; species Viola odorata. Next base: position 78,044,661 of record OY829537.1, read on the forward strand.
CATTTTCCGGTCGACCAGGGGCCCTTTTCTTAAGTCTTCACTCGAGAATGTTTCCTTTGAGATTCCTTGAGTTGGCTCTGGGCCCTCTCTCTTCTCGAGTCTTCACTGGGGAGTGTTGTCGCGGTTCTTTTTGTGACTTACTACTTGAGTTGGCCTTGGGCCCTTTTCTTCTTGAGTTCTCACTAGGGATGCTTGCTTCGAGATCTACTACTTGAGTTGTCCTTGGGCCCTTTTTCTCGAGTCTTCACTAGGGAGTGTCGTCGCTATTCCTTTTGTGACTTACAACTTAAGTTGGCCTTAGGCCCTTTTCTTCTCGAGTTCTCACTTGGGATGCTTGCTTCGAGATTTCTCGAGTTGGCCTTGGGCCCTTTTCTCGAGTCTTTACTAGTGAGTGTCGTCGCTATTCCTTCTGCGACTTATTACTTGAGTTGGTCTTGGGCCCTTTTCTTCTCGAGTTCTCACTTGGGATGCTTGCTTCGAGATTTCTCGAGTTGGCCTTGGGCCCTTTTCTCGAGTCTTTACTGGGGAATGTTTTCTTCGAGCTTTCTCGAGTTTAGTTGTCCCCGGGCTGTGCTTGCTTCGGTTCTTCGATTGTTTGTATTCTTCGAATGTCTCTACGCATTTCTCTCTTTTCTTTTTTTTTCCCTTTTCCCCTCTCTCTTTTGTTTTCTTTTTTTCTTTTTTTTTCTCTTTTTTTTTCTCTTTTTTTTTCTCTTTTTTTTCTCTATTTCCCCCTTTTTGATTTGATTTGAAATGCAACAGAGCAGAGCAAGCACAGCCTTTGTCTCTATCTCTTCTCGTTTTGGCTTAAGGCCTCGGCCTTTATCTTCGGGTTTTTGGTCTTTCTTCGATGATGGCCCTCAGCGATCTTTCGGTGACCTTTTCCGTCTCCTTCGTTGTGAACATGAACTTGGCGTGCTTTTATTTCCGGCTGGCAATCTTAGCTGAGACTGCTCCTTGGCTCCCGGGGTATGAGTGATAGTGAAGGTTTTGGTAGGAGTGATGACATATGTGGTGGAAAGAGGGAAGAAATGAAAAAAAATGGAGAAGATCGTAAAAGTCCCACATCATTTTATTGCTATCCCATGTCTAATTGCACATGTACCCTGGATATTATGCGAATTCAACTAGTACCTAGTCAGGCACTTACACTCATGAAAGAAACAAGGCGTGAAGGCCCAAAATACTCACAGGGATATATTTTGTGATTGCTTACGTCTAAACATGCCATGGATATAAGAGCTAACAGACAAGATCATGTATCTTTCATATAATTGCTAATGAGCGCACAAGTCATCTGTGTCGTGATAAAGTGATGAATATGTTTGAAAAAAACTTTCAAAACGTGGGATTTTTGTTTTCTCTTCTCCCTTTTTTTTTTATCCCAAGTTGCACATGTATAAAGAGAAAATTTTGCGAAAACTAAAGATTTTAGCCAACATGATGCACACACTCTTGCAACAACATAAATTTTCGGAGTTTAAAAATTGTGGAAATGTAACTTGCGAAAACATAAATTACGGAAATGTAAGTTGCGGAAACGGAAATTGCAAAAATGTAAAAGGACAACTTCCCTGAAAAATGAGCTCTGACATTTTTCAACGCCTTCTTTTGGTCGTCACTTCATTCGCTTGCCCACAAGTTTACAAGTCTCGTTGCACCTGAAATGTAAAATTACAGAAACGTAAATTGCGAGACCATAATTTACAGAAACGTAATTTACGAAAGGGAAAATTGTGAACATAAAGGATAACTTCCTTGAAAAATGAGCTTTGACATTTTTCAACGCCTTCTTTTGGTCGTCACTTCATTCGCTTGCCCCCAAGTTTACAAGCCTTGTTGCACTGAAACGAAGAGTGTTAAATAGTAAATTCATAGGGAAAAGGATCCCGAGATGTTGAATTTTACAATTAACGAAAGATAGAATAATTGAAAAGAATGCGTGGGTTGCCTCCCACGAAGCGCCCTTGTTTAAAGTCGTAGGCTCGACTATGGCGTGCGTTTGAGTCTTGTGTTTTTGGATCAACATCCCTTTGAACTTCGTTGCTTGCCCCCAAGACTTCTCCTGATGTGGGACTATCCCTTTTCCGCCCTTTCTCTTAAATGGACCGATTTGCATGGAATCCCGGCCTCATTCTTAGTTGTGGTGATACTTTCTTCATCGGTAAAGACATAGGGTTTATCAAAACCAACTGAATCAATGTTCATCCTGAAACGCGAATAGTACAAGACGCTCGAAGAGGGGGTTAAATATATTTATTTATTTTTAAACCGAAGGGGAACGCAAGTTCCTATAAAAGACAACAAAACATGCATACATATTACAAAGAGACATCAGGAAGCGTGGCGGTAGTCTAATTACGCAGAGCCCCCCCCCCCCCAGACTTCTTCACGCAAATGGCCGAGCCCTATATCATCCTTCCGCTACACAAAGCATGATTTGGAATAGGGTTGATGGTCATGCTAGAACCTTCGAAAGAGATGCATTTGTTCTTGATCAAGTGATTAACCTTTCCTCTAAGGGCAGAGCAGTCTTCTATGGCGTGGCCTTGAGCTCCGGGGTGGTACGTCCATCTAGCAATAGGGTTGTACCACTTCGGGTAAGGAGGTTGTATAGGCTGAATCGGGATTGGCGCAATTTGCCCGGCTGCCAAGAGATGCTCGTAAATTTCCTCTAAAGGAATGGGAAGAGGTGGTAGCGGTTCCCTGTTCCAATGGGTGTGTTCGTTCTTTGTGGGATTTGTGGTGGAGGCGATGGGGAAGGTTGTCGGTTACTAGGTCCCGAGGAGACAAAGATGACATCTCCCCTCATGATCGGTGCTCCTTTAAGCGTTTCTTCTGGTGTGGAAGCGGTGATCCTCCCGGACTTAATTCCTTGTTCAACTCTCTCAGCTACCATGACTATGTCAGAAAAGTTATTTGATGGATTGGATATAAGATAGGTGTAGTAGGGAGCCTTGAAAGTGTTTATGAAAATTGACGAGAGTTCTTTGTCATTTAGCGGAGGAGAAATTCTAGATGCTAGCCCTCTCCACCTCTGAGCGTAAGTCTTCACCGATTCGTCAGTCCTCTTCTCTAGATCTTGTAGATCAAAATGGTCTGGTGCAACTTCCAAGTTGAATTTGTATTGCCTGTAGAAGGCACCGGACAGGTCTCTCCATGTCCTGATCCTGGTTCTATCTAGACCCATATACCAAGTTAGGGCGTGTTTGGTCAAGCTTTCTCAGAATAGATGTATCAACAATGGCTCGTTGTGGATCATTTCGGCCATCTTATTGCAGTATGCTCTGAGGTGGGTCTTTGGGCACTCTACCCCAGTATACTTTTTGAAGTCAGGGGTCTTGTACTTTGGAGGTATAATGATCCCTGGGACCATACATATATCGGCAGGGCTGGTAGGGTCAAATGGATCAGCCCCTTCAATTGCTCGGAGTCTTTCTTCGAGTAGATTCAGTCAGTCACTTTTCGGTTGCTCAGCCCCGATGGGGTTAGAACCGAAGGGTAGCATAGGTTCTGACGAGAACTGAGGTTGTGCTTGGTTGAAAGTAAGAGGCTGAGTTCCCACATGTCCAGGAACTGTGCTCGGAGGAATAGGAGGGAGATACAAGTTCTCTAGGTGGGCCTGGCTCTTGCTGGGGTCCACAATAGGGTTGGTCGAAAGGCGCTGAAGTGACATGGCGATTTCTTCACCCGCACTAACCATAGGATTTGCCGCGGTGGGTACAGTGAAGGGACTAACCCATTTCCATTGACCCCCAGGACCAGGGAGTGATTGGGGGACTGAAGATCCAATGATGGCGGATGAGGAGGGTCCCATCATTTGACTAGGATCAAAACTGGGTGGGAACTTAGTGGTTGCTTCCTCTCGCTCTTTTTCGGCATGAGTGGCCTTTTCTGTAGTAACCCTTACTTGCTCTTCTAACTCTTTTATTCTAGCAGCCAATGCCTCTTCTATCTTGGTTGCTTCGGCCATTTTTCGAGCTTGAAGTCTAGTTATGGGGGGCCTTGGCGGAGTAATTCGCTTGCGAGGAGCTATCGTGAACCTGAAAAAAGAAAATACGAAAAAATAGTAAGTACAAGTGGGGATATGCAGGTGATGGGCGATCCCGAGGCCTCCACGTTGCTCATTCGCTTTTCCGGCTACACTTTCACTTGATATTTTTAGGGCGGTCGGAGAGGTGAGGTATCCCAGCTATTGACAAGTTGCGAAGGAAGCCTCTATTCATTCCAACGATGTGAAGCAATTGGAGATGCTATCTGCGAAACCCAAATCAGTAGGGGCAACCAATGTCGCCATGCTAGGAAGATCTCTTTTACACTATGCTTTCAAACGATGCAGGGCCTGATGCCTGGTGAACCCATCCGAGGGGAGGGACGATGATCTAAACCGTGAATTTTAAGTTTTGTGATGAGCAAGGAAAATATGGCTACGAGTAATATTCGGATGTTTTGAGTATTTGGTAGGAATTTTTTTTTTTGAAATTTTGGTGAAACGATAGTGTTTATCGCGGAGGGATTTTCTCTTTTTGCGATGGTCTTTTGAGTGGTATCGGATGGACAATGGATATGGAAAGTTTGAAGGCGATTTAATAAATATCCGAAAAACGTACGACTTTATTAAAAGTGTTTACAAGATGTAGTAAACTAGTCAACTACCTAAATTCATCAAAAATGGCTAGACTAGATGAAATTAGGGGCCCTAACTACATGAAAAGAAAAGGTTTGCCGATGTCCGAGTCCTTAGGTGAAGGTGTCAACCTTAAGAGTCAGAATTCTCTTGCTCCTACCAAAGGTATTCCCTTGAAGCCATCTCCCCTCTCTGTATTTCTATCTTGGCCTCTAAAGCTGCAATCCGGCTCTGCAGTGCCTGATCGTTGAAACTTCGTTCCTCGAAAATATCAAGTGAAAGTAGTGTAAGTGCCGACATATCGAATGAGCAAAAACGGGTCCTGTGGGAAAAAATAAAATTTTAAATGCAAAGTAACCTGCACATGTAAGAAAATTTACAGTTCGCATAACAGAAAATTTATAAAAAATGGAAATCATGGCACCAAGATGAATAGAGCCACGACAAAGCAGGTATAATCATGATGCACGTGCTAGGGCTCTGATTCCGACATTTCTAACTGGCTTGAATGGTTCCTGGATGATACCATGAAAAGGTCCCTAAAGTGTCGTCCAGTGTCCCGATTTCTTACGAAATCGTGTAACCTTTCGACTAGCTTTAGGGGTTCATCCGAGTTGGGATTGGTGAACACTACCCAGGACATGTGTCCTAGGGCGTCACTACTACCCTCCTAATTTGGTAATTGTCCCTTGGGTGTAGGGCGCTATGAAATGCATATGACAATTGATAAAGCAAATAAATGAACAGATCAGCAATTGATCAAAGAAAATAAATAAATAAACAAATAAAATACCTCTCTAAAAAGATAAAACTGGCTCCGACCCTTTAATCCCTAGCGGAGTCGCCAAACTGTCGCGCCCCCGAAAATTGAAAAATTCGCGAGTGTGCAACGAAATTTGGGACCTTACAATGCTCAGCGTAAACAGTTGCCTCGCAACATGCAATGAAGTCGCAACCCTAATTTGGTTGCTAGGTTTTAGGGAACCTTAATTGTCATGGCATAGGAAATATAATAAGTAAAAAACTAAAGGCACAAAAAGGGGTCTGGACCCCAGACAAAAGGTTCGGGGTCGTATTATGGTCTCGGGAAGGTGTTAGACACCCGAGTCACATCCGAAAATGGTTACCGGTTGATGAGAGGTGTTTTTTAAAAGGTGTTTGATAAAATCCGTTTTGAAAAGGGGGCCCTTAGAGGAATCGTCACTTTAGTCTTTTTTGTGATCGTGATCGTTCAGGAATAATTAAGAAATCTTTCTAACGAGGTTACCGTTTATCAAGATCGATGGATTATTCCTGACCTTAACGTGATGGGACTGGATTTTCTGAAAGACTGGATGAGCGCCCTCTATGTCATCATCGGGCCATGCATGATTAGATTAATTACTACGTGATCCTATCATGGATTGCTAACAGAGTACAAATTTAAATGATTTGCTTTTGAGGTGGAAAAACTGATGTGGGATCGAAAGTCCCCATGTACATGCAGTCAATATATGCGAGAATTTAAAATCACATGAACATGGCATTTTAAGCAACTCTTTAAACACATTGTTCATGTGGGTTGATTTTAGTTCTAGCAGTTCTATATATCATGCGTACGATTGATATTTGCGAAAAGCGTTGAATAAATAAAAAGGAATCGAAAGGCGTACTTTCGAGCGAAGCTTGAAATTAAAACCTACAAAGTGAGAGTGTTAGCGATAACTTGAGAAATAAATAAGCAATTTTATGAGAGCAAGAATTTAAATGACAATTGATTGCATACGAGATATGATGGATTTAACGCATACAAAAATTAAATGCTGACTTTGATAAGTGCAGGAAAATAAATGATGACAGTTGATTGCATGCGAAAAATGATTGATTTTACGCATACGAGAGTTTAATGCTGAGTTGATTGCATGCGAAAAATGATGGATTTAACGCATACAAAATTTAAATGCTGAGTTGATTGCATGCGAAAAATGATTTATTTGACGCATACGAAATTTAAATGTTGTTTTGATAAGTGCAGGAAAATAAATGATGACAGTTGATTGCATGCGAAAAATGATTGATTTTACGCATACGAAAATTAAATGCTATTTTGACAAGTGCAGAAATATTTAAATGTAGTTGACGATTCACAGGGGTTTAAAACAGTTTGATAATTTGCAGAAAGTAAACAGTTGATATTTGTGGAAGGATTTCCAGCAGTATGATAAGTGCGGAAATTAAAACAATTGATATTTTGCAGGAAATAAACAGTTTGATATTTGCAGAAAATAAACAGTTGATGTTGCGGAAGAATTTCCAGCAGTTTGCGAAAAATTAAAGCAGTTGATATTTGCAGAAAATAAAACAATTGATATTGCAGAAAATAAAACAATTGATATTGCAGAAAATAAAACAGTTGATGTTGCGGAAGAATTTCCAGCAGTTTGCGAAAAATTAAAGCAGTTGATATTGCGGAAAATAAAACAATTGATATTGCAGAAAATAAAACAGTTGATGTTGCGGAAGAATTTCCAGCAGTTTGCGGAAAATTAAAGCAGTTGATATTGCGAAAAATAAAATACAACCGACCATGTAGGCAGTAAAATGAATAATTGAATTTAAATTGCCGAAAGTAAATTGCGGAAATTTAAAATGCGAATAATTTAAACAGTTGATAAGTACAGAAAATTAAACAGTTGATAGTACGAAAAATAATCATACGAAGCATATGAATTATTTTTACGAGAAAGTGCGATCCGAGGTTTCGGAAAGAATTTAAAAATGGGCTGGGCCCAATTGAAAAAGTGAAAGGAAATTGAAATGGGCCAGGAATAGTGCCTGGCCCAAGGAAAATGATTTAAATGGAAATGGGCTAAGCCCATTCCCGCGTGAACAGTGCTGGTCTTCTCCTTTGGTCGCCGGCGGCCAAGCTCCGGCCACAGGTGGCCGATTTGAAATCCATTCGTACAAAAATGTTCGTCTCTTCGACGACTTCTCGACCGTACAAACCCCGATTTTTAGTTTGACTCGTGCTAAATTTAATTTCGAAAAAATGACGAAACCGTTAATTATCGAAAACTAATTAATTCGCACAACCTAGCTAACCATTTTTAAAATTGAAAACGTGTATTTAATCTACATCATGTATGTGAATTAATGGCATAAAAGAAATCAAGTTATTTACTCAAGAACGAGCTAAACGAATTAAAAGAAAAACTTGCTTAAAAACCAAAACGAGCTAGAGAGAGAAGCTCACGTTTTTAAATTTTGACTAGGCGATTGTCGCTCTAAATGAGCAAGCTGATCAAGAGGGAGAGAGAGCATGTTTTCCTTGCAAGATTAGTACCATTTTTACGAAGGAGAGGGCTCGTATTTATAGAGTCGTGTGGCTTGCCGGACGTGATGAACGCGAGTGGAGGCCGATCAGTCATGCTGGCGGGGCTAGGTGGATGCGCTGGCGGGGCTACGGACTGAGGAGAAGCGATGGCCGGATGGGACAGGACGTAGGAGCAGGCAGCTCGGTGGCCTGCTCCGCTGTTCACGCACGTCCACGATGTGCATGCACCATGGCTTGGAAATTAGTCAACCGTCGATCTGGTTGACTTTTTTTAGTTGACCAGATCAACGGTTGTGATCAACTTGCCCTTTATCTTTTTTAAATGGCCTTGAGCCGAGTCCTGCGAGCAATCATTCAGACTTTTCGAACCGAAGGTACCTGCGCGTAGAGAAAAATACGACGAGTCTAACCGTATACAGCGAATAATGAAAATTTTCCGCTTAACAAGTTTATTTTCTCGTTCAAAAGCGTGAAACAGATAGATCGAACCCTTAATTAATTACTAAATTTTTTCCCTTTCTTTTTAAATCAACCGTTGGATGGGTTGACTTCTCCTTAGTCAACCATCCAACGGTTGATAGATTTAAGCATTATAACCCATCTCTTTTCTTCTCCAGCAAGCAGCTCCCTTCAAATCGAACGAACCAAGCCACGTCCTCGCTTCCAGAAATGAGCCTCGTCATCGGCTTCGAGAAGAAAACGAGTCACCATGTCGAGTCACCCCTTCTCGTTCCTTCCATTTCGTTCCAGCCGCACAAGACAAATGAGCCGCGTCACCAACGTGCTCCCCACACCAAAACCTACCCTATAAATACATCACTATTCCTAACCCTAAAACCCAAGGGTTGCCGTACCCTCTCATCATCAACAGTCGCCCAAGCCAAAAGCAAAACATCAGTACGTGCCTTAATTCGTTTTGGTCCATTTTTCATTTTTTCACTGCATCATTTTCGTTTTAATTCTTTCTTGCTTTCGTTTGCCAATTACTCGCTCGTTTTAATGCCATAAATTGTTGCTTAGCTTAGAGTTAATTCGCCTGCCCTTAAAGGGATCAATTGATTGCCATTTCGTTTAAAATTCATTGCTTATTTCACGAAAACGCAAGCTTTTTCCGGCTGTTTTTACTTAGTCTTTTCTCACTGTTTTTGCGGGTTTTTAATACTGTGGGTTTAAGGAAATTAGCGGGGAGGTTTTGGTTGAGTTTCGTCGCGTCGTTTGAAGCTTGGATCGCCGGCCATGGTGGCCGACGACGTGGAGAAGAAGAACAGCATGGTTGCTGTTCTAAGGAAGAAGAACAAGCGAGGTGACGGGCCAAGCCCGTCCCTCTCCTTTTAAAATGCTGATGGGCTTCGGCTTAAGCCAAGCCCATCTGTTCCTTTTTTTCTTTCTTTTTTAAACATAGCCCATTTTATCTTTCTTTTAAATTAAATTTTGGGCTTGGCTTGAGCTCATTTTTTAATGTCCAAATTTTAAATGTGGGACCCACTTTTTTTCGCCAAATATTCGTATGCTTTTTCTATTATGCCATATTTAAATCTTTAATAATTCGTATGCCTTTTTATCATGCCATGTTTAAATTATATTAATATCCGTATGCTTATTTTATTATTATGCCATATTCAAATTATGTTAATAATTCGTATGTTTTTTTTATTATTATTATCATGCCATGTTTAAATCATATTAATATTTCGTATGCTCTTTTTGCCACATTTTAAATCACATGAAATGTCCGTATTTATTTTTTCGTAATTTTTGCCATGTTAATTATTTACCAATGCTCGTAGGCTCACATGCAATAAATAATGATTTGTTTAAATTATTTTGTCATGATTGATTAATTACTTGCTTGTTTAAAGTTAATTAAATGCTCATTTTACTTGTTCGTTATTTATTTTTAATCGAACTATCGCTAATACTTTCATTTTATAAGGTAGATCAAGATCACGCAACGCAAGTACGCCCTTCTAAGCCTCTTTTATTTATTCAAAGTTTTCCGCAAATATTATTCGTATGCACGTTATATAAAAATGTTAAAAAACTCGTATCATAATTGTCTGCATGATATTTAAAACCGTTAGAAAATAAAATTAACACACATGTTTACGTGTTTACATCACTTGCGTTTATGCCATGAAATTAATTGCACATTTTGCGTTGATACATGAGCATGGTGGCTTCAATCCCACACGGTTATTTGCATTCATTAAAATGGTACGATGTTAGTTTTATCCATGATAGGACCACGTAGTAATTAATTAATCATGCATGGCCCGATGATGATAAAAAGGGCTCTCGCTTTAGTAAAAGACCCAACGATTAATCAGCCCCGATCGGAAATAACAAAACACTAAAGCGGTGAATACCTCTGAGGGCCCATGGACAACTAGAAGGTGGCCCAATCTTCGTAACAGGATTTCGGTTGACACTTTGCGATCATTTACTCCGTAAATGATTGAAAAGTGGCGCGTTTCCGTGCGCGGGATCAGACGACACTTTCCGGTTACTTACTCGTTTTCATGTCAAAAATGTTTTCCAAACACCTTTTTAACCGGTAACCTTTTTAAGGATGTGACTCGGGTGCCTAACACCTTCCCGAGTCCATAATACGACCTCAAACCTTCGTTCTTTGGTTTAGACCAATTGTGCCTCAGTTTTTATTTTTTTATGCCATGAGATATAGGTTCCCTAAACCTCAGAAAATAGGGTGGCGATTTCATTGCATGTTGCGGGGCGTCCTTTTACGCCGAGCATCGTAAGGTCTCAGATTCGTCGTATACTCGCGAATTTTTTATTTTTCGGGTGCGACAACAACATAGGGAGAAAAGTGGACAACCAAGTCGTCACACCGACGTGGGTGACCAAGTCACCGCACAACATAGGGAGAAAAGTGGACAACTAAGTCATCACACCGACGTGGGTGACCAAGTCACCGCACAACATAGGAATAAAAGTGGATAACCAAGTCATCACACGACATAAGTTGAGAGTGAAGTGGTAACGTACCTTTATTCGGAAATTGATTGCATCTTAACAAAAATCCATGACGAGGGCTTTACAACGATATTGCCATCTAAGACCCATGGTTGATGCGATTCCATCAAAGCGTATCTGTATCCTGCAAATAGGAAGGAAGCAAATATAGAGCAGCAACAGACAGAAAAAGGAGAGAGCAATTGATAATGTGAGAAATATCAAATATTCCTACATCTAACCTATGGCTTGCCCCTAAGTTTTTTTGTTTGGAATGAAAATGATTTCTTTGTTTAAGAAAATAAATTCAAGCATATTCTTTGCAAAATGTTCGTTCAGTTTTCGTTATATAAACATGATTGATTCAAGTCTAGATAACGTTTGCATCTTGTTCAGGAAATAACGACCTCAAGGACAAGACTTTCCCATGACATGTAAATGTAAGCAATCCTCACCAGATATTAGTGTTTGCGCTCACGCTCAGAAAACTAGTTTATGTGTTTACACTCCTAAAAATGCAATAAACATTAGCACAAAAATTAAATTTGCAATGTCAATCCGAGTGAATAGACTTCAAATGAAGATGCACATGCATGGGTTTACTAATAATTTAAAGGACTTTGCGAGGGAGGAAGAAATGAGGAATTTGTAGAAGAAACTGTTGTGTGTTTTTTTGGCGAAAGGTTTTAATGAGTTTTGTGCTCGACGAGTGATGAAGACAAATTGCAGTGAACGATGCTCAACGATTTGATCGCGGTGAGAGCAAAGCGCACAAATCCTTGAATCTTTGCTGTAGATGCTCCTTCTGGTTTGTTTTGAGGGCATCATGCCCAAATTCTTCAATATTCGCAGGAAATGAATTTTTCCTTTTTGAGATCAATTTGATGTTTGACCTCCTCTTTTCTTTGTATGTACTTGCTTCTGCTGTTGTTTTGTTGACTGTGTTCTTTGAACACTTTTATTATTATTTTTTTTGCGTTTTTGGTTTTTTTGTGTTTTATTGTTTTTTCTTTGGTTGGTTTTTGGTTTGTCATCCTCTCTGTCTTTGGCAGAGGCCTCCAAGTCTTATTGTATTTGGCCTTCTTCTGATGTTGATTTGTTAGTGATCTTTTGAGGGCTCCCTTGTCATTCCCTTGCTTGACGTGTAACTCTAATTTAGCGGTCCCAGTCGAGCACTCAACTCACTTGGTCAAAAGGCTTTTGGGTGTTTGGTAGAGTTGTACATGGTGTACAAAATATGTGTTTTGAGGGTAAAAAGGTTAAAAATGAAAGTGTGGAAGAAGAGCAAAAGCAAAGTCCAATGTCATCTTACCGCTATCCCATGTCTGATAGTTCATGTACCCTAGATATTATGCAAATCTAACTAGCACCTAGTTTAGCATCTACACTCATGAAAGAAACAAGGCGTGAAGGCCCAAAGTACTCACAGGGATATGTTTGTGATTGCTTACGTCTAATCATGTCATGGATATAAGAGTTGACATACGAGATCATGTATGTTTATATTATTTTTAATGAACGCACAAGTTATTCGTGAATTAATAAAAAAAGGGGGATTTTTTTATTTTCCTCCTCTTTTTTAGCCCAAGTAGCATATGTGCAAAGAGAAAATTTTGCGAAAACTAAGGATTTTAGCAAACATTAAATGCGCAAATCATAGGAATTTCTAAAATTACGGAAATGTAAGTTGCGAAAGTATAATTTAAAAGGAAATTGCGAAAATGTAAAGGATTACTTCCCTGAAAAAACGAGCTTTGACATTTTTCAACACCTTATTTTGGTTGTCACTTCACTCTTTTGCCCCTAAGTTTACAAGTCTTGTTGCACTTGAAATGAAGAGGGAATTAAATAGTAAATTCACGAGGAAAAGGTATCTCGAGATGTTGAATTTAACGGAAAAAATAGATATATTGAAAAGGACACGTGGGTTGCCTCCCACGAAGCGCCCTTGTTTAAAGTCGTAGGCTTGACTATGTTACAAAGATATCAGGGGTACCGCTACCGAATGATTAAATAGAAGGGGTCCACCGCTGGTCGGGAGAGCAATCATTCAAGAGTTGGTGGCCGTATAGGGTCCTTCGGCTAACCCTTCGAAAGAGATGCATCCGCTTGTGAGCAAGTGATCAACTTTTCTCTTGAAGGTAAAGAATTTTTCTAGCATGTGGCCCTAAGCTCCGGCATGATACTTGCATCTAGCATCAGGATCATACCATTTTGGGTAGGGAGGTTGTAGAGGTTGGGCCAGGATCGGTACAATTTGCCCAGCTGCTAAGAGATGTTTGTAAATCTCCGTCAAGGGAATTGGAAGAGGTATCAGTGGCTCTCGATTCCCACAATTATTTGGGTTACTTTGGTGGTTTGGATTCTTTGGTGGGTTATAGGGTCTAGGTTGTACGGGTCGTAGTATTTGTGGTGGAGGTGACGGGAAAGGTTGATCGAAACTATGTTGGGGAGAAACCAAATTAACATCCCTCTCCATGGGAGGGGCTTTCTTGGGTGTTGCTTCGAGTGCGGAAACAGTGATTTTTTCGGACTTAATTCCTTGCTCGACCCTTTCCGTAATTAAGACCATGTCGGAGAAGTTGTTTGATGGGTTGGAGATGAGGTAGGTGTAGTAAGGGACTTTGAAGGTGTTTACAAAGATGGCTATGAGCTCTTTGTCGCTTAACGGAGGGGAAATTCTGGCCGCTAGCTCCCTCCATCTTTGGGCATAGGCTTTTACTGATTCGTCCATTTTCTTCTCTAGGTTTTGGAGGTCGAAGCGGTCCGGTGGTACCTCCATGTTGAATTTATATTGTTTGAAGAAAGCATCCGATAAATCCTTTCAAATCTTGATTTTAATTCTGTCCAAACTCATGTACCAAGTCAAGGCGTGTTTAGCAAAGCTCTCCCTAAATAGATGGATCAACAAAGGCTCATTGTGTATCACATCGGCCATTTTATTGCAATAGGCCTTGAGGTGAGTTTTTGGGCACTCGATGCCAGTGTACTTCTCAAAATTTGGAATCTTGTATTTCGGAGGCATTATGATTCCGGGGACCATGCACATGTCGGCTGGGCCTGTAGGGTCAAAGGGGTCCGTTCCTTCAATTGCTCTAATCCTTTCTTCTAGTATGCTCAACCTATCTATATTTAGTCTTTCCGTGGAGACCTTATTAAGACCAAAGGGAGGGGGGGGGGGGGGGGGGGGGGGGGGGGGGGTGGGTCTGAAGTAAGTGGTGGTGATGTCGGATTGACGAAATGAGGCTGAAATCCTGTAAGGTTGGGAACCACGATTTGAGAAGAGTGGTCTTGAGGAGGGTGAAAGCCTTGGGGTTCTTGATGAGTCAGATTTTGATCTGAGCCTAAAGTAACATTGACCAAGGAATGTTGTAGGGTTGTAGCAGTTTCTCCTCCTACGTTAGCTGCTGGGCCTGCGGTGATGGGTACTGTGAAAGGATTAGCCCATTTCCAATGGCCCCTAGGAACATAAAATGATTGGGATCCCAACGATCCGGTGATGGCGGATGAGGAAGGTCCCATCACTTGACTCGAATCAAAACCGGGTGGGAATTCAGTGGTTGCTTCATCACGCTCTTTCTCGGCACGAGCGGCCCTTTCTGTAGTAACCCTAACTTGTTCTTCCAGCTCTATAATCCTAGCAGCCAACCTCTCTTCTGTCTTAGCTTGTTTGGCCATCTTTCGTGCTTGCAGTCTAGTTACGGGGAGCCTTGGTGGAGTAGTTTTCTTTCGAGGAGCTATCGTTAATCTGAAAAGAAAACAAGTGAAGAAAAATAAGTATAAGTGATAATGTGCATATTATGTGCAACCTCGAGGCCTCCACGATGCTTATTCAATCTTCCAGCCTCCCTTTCACTTGATACTTTTGGGGGGAGCGAAGAACGGGCATATCTGGGATTGGTGTCTTTAGTGGAGATGTGAAGAAAGCTTTTATTCATTCTAACGACGTGACGCGATCTTGGATGCTATCATTGTCTGAGCGGAGATTCTAAGTCCATCGTATCCATATTGGCCTCAAGAAGAAAGCAAACTCGAAAAACCGACGCAAGAGTGATTGAAATCCGTTGAGAGAAGCTTGCGTTTGTAGAATATTGATTTTGGGAGTTTGTAAGTGTAATTTAGTATATGGAAGTTTGTAAGGGCTTCTTGGTGTTTATAACTCATCTTGGATGAGTATTTATAGTGTGTAATCAAGGGAGGTTCGGACAAGAGAGTATGGAGTCGAAAGCGACCGTTTTTAGTGGACAAAAGGGCTTGTTGGAGCTTGTCTGGTCCTTAGTGTGATTATGCTAAGGTCTTAGCGTGATCAATCTAGTGCTGGAAAGAATTTGGTGATTTTGGGAATTCTTAGCGTCATTACGCTAAGGTCTTAGCATGATCACGCTAGTGCTTAGCGTGATTCATGCTCGGTGCTGGAATGGCTTGGTGATTTTGGGGATTCTTAGCGTGATCACGCTAGTGTTTAGCGTAATCACGCTAAGCTCTTAGCGTGATTCACGCTAGGCGCTGATTTGATTTCCATACTATTTTTAAAATACGCCCCGGAACGTTCTAAACTTTGTCATGGGTACACTTCAATCTGTTTCCAACATCTTTCGTGTTTTGGTCGAGAGAAAATTTGGAGCCAAACGCATTCATATTGCCCGAGATAAAAGATCGCGCGGCTGAAACCGAGAAAGTTGTCCTCCTTACGTCTAAATTATTTGCGAGCGATGTGCTGCTTAGAAAAATCGTATCTTTGGTATAGGAGATCTTCAATTTGTTATGAATGTCTTTCATGTTTTGTCCGAGTGAAATTTCGGAGCCAAACGCATTCATATTGCTCGAGACAAAAGATCACGCGGCTGAAACTGAGAAGGTGCAAGCTGCCTTTGCGTTCCAAAAAATATCTTTCGAGAGTTTTGCTGCCCCGAACTTTATGAAATTTTGCTTGGTTAAATTTCAACCTTTTCTAGACATCTTTCATGTTTTGGCAGAATGGAAACTCCGAGCAAATCATCTCCATTTTGGCCGAGACAAAAGATTGCGCAGCTGAGGCCGAGAAGGTGCAAACTGCCCTTGCGTTCTGAATTTTTTGTGAGAGTTTGGCTGCCAGAACTTTATGAAATTTGGTGGGGGTGTATTTCTATGTATAATGAACATCTTTCGTGTTTTGGTCGAGTGAAAACTTGGAGCCAAACGTATTCATATTGCCCAAGGTAAAAGAGTGTGCGGCTGAACCCAAAGTACTATTTCTTGTGTTCTGAATTGTTTTGTGAATGTGTTTTTATTTCCACGGTTAGTTTTTTGTTGTTTTTTTTATCTATGGTTTATTTTGGGGGGAAGGTTGATTTGATCGTAGGCGATGGTCATTCGATGTCCTTTGGATGTGTGTAGTGAAAGAAAAATGTACTTCCATAATTATCCAAATGATTATGAATTGTCATTGATTTTTTTGTCAAAAAGGGTTACAAACATTTGTACGTTTGATTCAACTATCTAGATTTATTAAGAAAGCTAGTAGACAAAGTCTAGGAACATCGTTACATAGGGTGAAAAGATAAAATCTAAGTAGCTTGATGCACGATGTTGAAGATGTGAACCTTGGAAGTCGGGATCCGTTTGCTCATCAAAAATATTCTAATGACGCAATCTCTCCGTTTTGCATCACCACTTCCTCTATCCCACTTTTGGCCGTAATATCGGGAATGAAAATCGGATTTCAACATATCCCCTCATCCGGCTTGGTTATCAAAACTTCTTCCCCGAAAGTATCAAGTGAAAGTAGCGTAGGCACTGTCATTCGAACAAGCAGGATGGGTCCCTGGAAAGAAAAAAAATAGAGTTCCAATATTAGTAATTTGCACAAAATGTGTCACTAGGTTCTTTAAATGCATTACTAAAAAAGATGCGGAAAGGGGAAAAAATGTAGAAAATGTGGTAAACCAAGCCACGATAAAACAAGTATGATGCACGTGATGAGAGCTTTTGACGTTGACTAAAGTTCTAACGGCCTGAAGGTCCCCGACGATAACATAGAATGGTCCAAAAAGTGTCGTAGAGTGACTACCAATTCCTTCCCACGAATCCAGACCACTTTTCAACCATTTACAAGGTAAATGATTGAATCATGTCGACTGAATCCGCTTACCAGAATTGGGCCACCGTCCGGTTAGCTTTAAGGGTTCGAGCGGGTTGGGTTTTGTGAACATTACCCGGGACTTAAGTCCTAGGGTGTCATTAATCCCCGTCCTAAACTTATTTGGTATGGCGGCCCCTGGATGTAGGGCCTATGCATGCAATGCATGTGACAGTTGATCAAAGCAATAACAAATAGTCACGAAAATAGTTTATTAAAGCAAGTAAATAAAAAAACAAACACTTTAAAAAAAAACTGGCTTCGACCCTACTAGTCCCCAGTGAAGTCGCCAAACCGTCGCACCCCCTTTTTCGTTGAAAATGAGTTTAAGGTTCGGGACGGATGCTAAGCATAAATGGATGCTTCGCATAATGCAATGAAGTCGCCACCCTATTTTTCTAAGGTTTAGGGAACCTAAGCGTCATGGCATAAAATAAAAAAAACTAAGGCACAATTGGTCTAAACCAAAGAACGAAGGTTCGAGGTCGTTTTATGGACTTGGGAAGGTGTTAGGCACCCAAGTCACATCCTTAAAAAGGTTACCGGTAAAAAGGTGTTTGAAAAACAATTTTGATATACAAAGATTTGTTTAATGATCGAAGCATGTCAACCAATTCCTCCCATGGAAATGGGAGACTTTCCAATCATTTACATAGGCCAATGATCGAAGCATGCCAACCGAATCCGCTTACAGAATTGGGACACTTTCCGACTCCTTAAACATTTTTGACATGATTTGGGCCCTCAAAGGTGACGTTACATCTTAGCATATTTCGT